>VDFB02000003.1:714139116-714205509 GCA_007258455.2 Sequoia sempervirens
AATTACCTAAGATACTGTCTTCAAATACACAACCCTAGGTAAATGAATTTGAATTTTTTCAACCATGTTGATAGGAAGAAATCAAATCCTAGTAGAAATATCGGACTTTGAATTTAGGAGTTTGAATTTTGAAAAAGGGTAGACAATATTACGATGGCAATTGCATTCAATACCTAAATGAAGATTGTTTATTTGAATATTTATTAAGAAAAAATCATATAGGATGAAAAACACACTATGTTGTTCAACATGCATAAGTTATGTTTGGGATTTTAAATTTGCAAATTAGAATATCTAATTGAATATTGGAGTTGAGTTAGTAATATATAGGCAAATTCTCTCTTTTATTTATTAAGTGTTATAGAGTTTATGTTCAAGTATATTGAATTGGATTGAGTTTGCAAGTAATGTTTGAATAAAGTGATGTTGTAATTTTATATTGTTTGTAAATGGGTTTGCATATAATATTTTCATGAGCTTATGGTGTAGTTTTATATTGTTCATAAATGAGTTTGCATCTAATATTTGAATGAATTTACATTGTTGCATAATGTATAATTGTATATATGATTTAAGCAATTAAGTGTGATAGAACAACATATTATTGAAAGAGATTAATTGTGTAGACTATTCCCTTAACACTATGCACAAGGCTACTAAAAATAGTTAAGAGATTATTAAGCCTCTATAAAAAATTATAGACAACTTATGGGGAAAAGATTATGCACCTACCATGTTATACCAACTTGGATGTGCATTTGCCATGAATGCACTGGTTTATTAATTATTCTCTTCAAAAACACTTGCCTCTAGTTTTGTATGCAAATTGTTGTTCTCTTCTCTTTATGTAAATGCTCTCTCTCTCTCTCTCTCTCTCTCTCTCACACACACACACACACACACACACACACACACACGGGGACCTCCTCCCTCCAGCATATTCAACCTAGAAGCCACAATGGAAGTCCACGAGTCACCACTTGGAGTTCCAACTTAAGACATCACTTTAGAAATTCAAACATGGATGTCCATCTTGAGAACCTTATGACCTTGCCATTCAAGCTCAATTACATTGACTACTAATCAATAGATAACGTATCCCTTAATTGTATCTTCCGATTAATTCTATGCCCATGAATGGAAACATATAAGAGATGGGCATAGGATATTGAGAATAGCTGACTCCAATCATGGCTAATCATGGATGTGGATAGGTTGAACATAGTTGTTTGAAGCATTAAGGTAATGGAAAGCCTTTCCCTGCTAATGTTCTGTAATGTTTTGATTGTCTTGGTTAATGTGGGTTCTTAATTTGTGTAGGCTTATTATAAGAGCTAGTTGCAAGTCTTGTTATACACTAGTTAACTCGGTATTTTGGTGTGATGGTAGAAAGTTTAGAACAATAACTATGCGGATGGACTAGTAGTGAATGTGACCCAACACTCACTAATTGTGTTGCAAAAAAAAGCTTCTTGTATTTTTGTAAGAAAAATACTATGACATGAACTCTGAACATTTGTAAATTAATTTTTACCTTATAGATTTTTTTCCTTTATTAATTTGTACAAGGTATCCACCCCATGAAATTATATCCCGATTCATAATTTTTCACTTGGAATTTACTCAATTGCTATCATCTGTTAGGTTTGTAACTTGTGAATAAAGTATCCAATTTAATGAGGTTGTGATCTATAACTGCAATGTTCCTCCCACCTTGGCGAGGGTTTTCATTACCTTGTCCCTCATAAGTTCTCTCGGTAATTTTCATCATCATTATTTCCCATTTGAGACTTCCAAAAGAGGTTTATTTGCTATTCGGATAACTTTATCCACGTTGTTTATTGTACAAATGTTTTCTTTGTTGTTCCTGGTCTGTTTATGCCCATGAGGGTTTGAGAACCCCTATGATCACTTTATTAAATTCATGATGCATTTTCAAAATACCATTATATATACACATACTCCCAACTTAAATAGATTTACAAGGCTGAGTTTATTCCCCAGTCTGGTCACGAGGTCAACACCTGAATACAAAATTTGAACAAAATATGTAAGGTGAAAAGTCATGCACCCACGAAGAGGGTCATATGGCCAGCAGTCATATGGAAAATCAGATTTACATATATTTCGAAAGAGAGATTTGTAAGCTCTTCATACCATTGTTTATTATTTTACACAAAATGTCCATGGTATTTTGTCATCATAAACAACACAAAATCCACCTGAAGAGCTGTAAATTTGCATAATATAATTTGTTGAATAAAGTTCGGCTCAAATTGCAGACATGACATAGGCGCAGGGTTATAGAACTAATCCGGACAAAATCACTAAGGTAGGACTAAATAAAAACCGATAGAAGCTCTCCTCATGGTAACCGAGCATCCCCCTGATGGTAATCCCATCCCTCCCATTTCCTTGTGGCTGAGAAGAGCTATATTCCCTTCATGTGTCCTCCTAATTTGACATTTTCTTCTGGATGAGAAGAAATTCATTTTCCTCAAGCATCCTTCTCATTTCACATTTCCTTCTAGATAAGAAGAAATCCATTCAAGCATCCTTCTCATTTGGCATTTCCCATTCATCTGCCTCCTATAGCTCTTCAGTCCACAGCCTTACAGGCTTCCTCACAAAGAGTTCAATGTCACGACTCCTCCATGGTATTACAAAAACGGACTGCAGCAAGTACCTTATCAGTATATATGGTGAGTGAATGATCTAATATGTCGTTTCATCAATTCGAAAGCATCTTTGGCACAACAAACAGCCAGTCATTTTTCCATAATCTTTTGATCCCTTACCACTGTAAGTTTGACACCGTCCACCTTATTCATTGTAAGCTTGTCTATATAGTTTGCTTCTCTTACTATCACCAGAAATCTCCACAAGAACATTGCCCGTGGTTGAAATGATGGAAACGGTTTGAATCTCTCACAACTATTTCTCTTGCAACAATCTTGGAGATAAACTTGGTTGCAGTGTGGCAGTCACCACACACTCGAAGGTTCTTGACAACTCTAATAGCTGTTCCCGGGGTTGTGTTTAACAACCCAAATACAATTGCCAACTTTTCACTATGGTGGCCGAGGAGTAGTTCCTTCTCCTCCTCCTCCACATCATTAAGTACAGGTTTTGTATCTGGAATGTACCCTGCTGCTTTCATCTCCCAAGACAATTTCTCTAACATTGCATAGATTTCCTGTGTTTGTGGGTGTGATTTGTCTCCTACACAAAAAATATGTATTGTTTTATGGACTTCAATCCAACTGCATCCAGGGATCTTTTTAACTCCTCTATCTTTCATTAGCTTCCTTAACTTTTGAACATCACCCCATTTGCCCACTTCTGCATAAATGTTTGATAAAAGAACATAAGGTGCATCATGTTTAGGATCTAGCTCAAAAAGAAGTGTTGACACAAATTCTCCTAGCCATATATTCTTATGTGATCTACAAGTGCCAAGCAAAGACATCCACACAACCAAATCAGGCTTGACTGGCATTTTGATGATAAAGTTTACGGTTTCCTCAAGATAGCCAGCACGGCCAAGTAGGTCAACCATGCATACATAATGGGCCATCATAGGCATAATAGAATAAGAGGTACTCATAAGATTGAAGTATATGCAGCCACCATCCACTAGACCAGCATGGCTGCATGCAAATAAAATACAAAGAAAGCTTACTTGGTCGGGGGTGGTTTCAGAGTGCTTCATTAGTTCAAAGAGTTCAAAGGCGTCCTTGCTATAGCCGTGCATTGCATATCCTGCTATCATCGCATTCCACGATACTACACCTGGGTTATTCATTTTATCAAACAATTCACGAGCTTTCTGTATGCTTCCACATTTTGCATACATGCCAAGTACAGCATTTGTAACTACATCGGACCAAAAACCATTTTCAATTATTTTTTGGTGGATCTCGATCCCCTGTTTCAGAGCTCCAAGTTTGGCACATGCTGGGAGGATGCTCGCAAAGGTTGATGAGTCAGGCCTTACACCAACAAATTGCATTTGTTTAAAAATATCCAAGGCTTTCTCAACAAGCCCACTTTGTGTACATCCAGCAATGATTGTGGTCCATGAGACTACGTCTCGCTCGGGCATTTTACCAAACAGATCATGTGCCTTCTTTATGCTTCCACATTTTGCATACATGTCTATAAGGGCATTTGTAACCACAATATACGACACATTTTGGCTTTCAATTATTTTCTGATGAATCTCCGTACCCATCTTCAAATCTCCAATTTTCGCACAAGTTGGGAGGATGCTAGAAAAGGTTGCCGAGTCTGGCTTTACGCCCGCCAATTGCATTTCCTGAAAAACCTCCAAAGCTTTATCAACAAAGCCGTTTTGCACACACCCAGCAATAATTGCGGTCCACGAGACCACATTTCCTTTAGGCATTTCTTTGAAAAGTCTTAAAGCCTCGTCAAGGATACCACTTCGTGCATATCCTGTAATCATCGCATTCCAAGAGACCACGTCTGCATTATGCATTTTGTCAAACAATTGGCGTCCCTTTGATATTCTCCCACATTTGGCATACATGTCAATTAGGGTATTCATCACAATACTATCAGATAGAAATCCACATCTAATGATTTTTCCATGGATCTGCAAACCATGTTTTACCGATGCGATATTGGCACATGAAGGAAGAATATTGGAGAAGGTGAACTGATCAGGTTGGATTGCTGTTCGTTGCATTTGGTAAAAGAGAGTCAATGCTCCTTGAGGAAGTTCGTGCCTTCTATAAGCTGAAATTATCATATTCCATGAGAACACGTCTGGTTCAGTCATGTCATGAAAAACTTTGCAAGCATCCGTCAAACTTCCACACTTGTCATACATGTTGATAAGTTTATTTGGTAAAAGTGTGTGTGGGGTAAATGCAAATCCGCTGCCATTGATATGAGAGTGGATTTGCCTACCCTCTGAAAGTGCTTTCTGGGCAATGCAGGCCTCCAATAGATGAAGATATGTAGAAATTTCTATGGGAGCGTTGTGGGTGGTAAGCAAAATGTGCAGAGCTTGTTTCAAGCAACCCTCTGTACAGAGTGCTCTAATATTTCGATTGAGATTGGCTACGAATGACATTATATAAATCTGGTCACACGAGCTTTTTCAACCCCTCTGTCATTTCCATCTAGAATGCTGTTTTAAGATACCACGTCACGTTTTCTGTAGAGAATGAATATTGATTTCATGGACTAGGTGCTGTTTTGAATGAAATTTAAGTTCCCATTGCTCTTTTTTTATTGAACAAAATAAAATATTTGAAATATAATAAAAGAGAATGTAGCAAATAAAAAAACCGTCTGAATATTATATAAGCTTGGTTTCTTGTTGATACATAGAAGTAGAGATTCTGCTGTATTTATATATGTAATATGGATGTTTTCATAAGGTTGAGTATTTTGGATAAATATTATCTTTACTACTGAGACTGTATATATACATTCCTTAAATAATCATTATCTTTAGCACCCCTCAATAATGTTTAATTTGAGAGGATAATTACAACAATAATTATATCATATAATTATTTTTTGAGATTTAACAAGTTTCTAAATTTGACAAATTTCACTATTAGCATAGCTTTTGTAAATATGCCAGCAATTTAATCTTGTGTTCCACAAAATTTTAACCCCACCACTTGATTTTCTCTAAAATCACAAACAAAGTGATGATGTACTTCTATATGCGTAGATCTAGTATGATATATAGGATTTTTCGCTAGTTTGATAGTGCTTTGATTATCACCAAATATAATAGTTAGACAATCCTATGGATGTTGTGTTTCTTCATGTAGTCTTCTAAGCCATAATGCTTCATGAGATGCCTTTAACAAGTCAACGCATTCAACTTTTATAGATGATAATGATACTATTGATTGTTTCTTACTACTCCAAGAAATTTTTCTTGAGCCAAAATGAAATTTATATCCTGAAGTTGAAGATTTTGTCATCAATGCCACTTGCATAATTAACTATAATAGAGTAGGCTCTCCTCCATATTTCTTTTCAATTCAAATTTGATAAGTACCTTTAATATATTTTAATATTATTTTAGCTACTTTCCAATGCTCAATGTGTGGATCTACCATGTAGTTGGATACAATACCAACTGCATATACAATATCTTGGTCTAGTTATGGTGAGATACAAAAGACTCCCAACTAAGTTGTCTATACAATTTTCCATCCACCTTCTTTTGAGTAGAGTTAGCACTCAATTTTAATCCTACTTCACATGGTGTATTAGATGGTTTACAATCACTCATATTAAATCTTTTCAATACATCAAGAGCATATTTAGTTTGAGAAAGCATGATCCTTCCTTCTTCTTGCCATACTTGCATACCCAAAAAGTAGTGCATCAACCCTAGATCAGTTATTTCAAAAGCTTGTTTGAGTTGATCCTTGGTTATTTCAATATTATGTGTGTGATCTCCTGTAATAATCAAGTCATCCACATATAATACAATAATAACAACTTTATCATCACTATGTTTTACATACACATCTGGATCAACTTTACTTCTTTTAAATCCTGCATCTATAAAGTACTCATTTATTTTGGAGTACCATGCCCTTGGAGCTTGCTTAAGACCATATAATGATTTTTTTAATCTACACACTAGATGTTCTTCACCACTTTTAACAAATCCTGGTGGTTGTTGCATGTACATGTCGCAATTGAATGCATAGTTAATTTATGAATTCTTAGGCGAGTGATGGGTTTTGTTTGTGCTTATTGTCGTTTGTTGAAAAGCTTGTGGTTTTTTTAGCTATGTTCATTATTTTGTAAAAGTGCATTGTTGGTGAATGGCTAGGCTATGTATTTGTGATACTTGATGAGTCCGTGGCTGCATATGCATTGAACAGATAACTAGTTCATGAAATCTTGGGCGAGTGCTGGATTTTGTTTCTGTTTATTCTCGTTTTATTATTGGTTGTTGGAAAGATTATGGGTTTGTAGCTCTTCGTTGCATTTTTTCATTTGGGTATATGTGCAACAAATGCATGGTTAATTCATGAAATCTTAGGCGAGTGATGGGTTTTCTTTGTGTTTATTCTTGTTTGTTTATGGTTTGTTATTCTGCAAAAGTGCACTAGTGGTGAATGGCTTGGATGTGTGTTTTTGACACTTGATGACTAGAAGTATTGCTTTTTGTTGCAAGGTGTAATGGTGCAAATGGGTACAATGAATGCATTAATTATGCGTTTATTGCTTGTGTGGATAGTATGCTATCAAGAAGGCTTGAAAAACAAAGTGTGCGAGATGTGGTAAAGGCCTGGTGAGTACAAAAGTAGTGAGTGCATAGTTAATTCATGATATCTGATGCGAGTACTAGGTTTTATTTGTGCTTATTGTTGTTTGTTTAAAAGCTTGTGTGTTCCTAGCTTTTGGTTGTGGTTTTGCATGCTTCTTATTCTATGGTAGTGCACCATTGATGGGTGCCTTGTTCCTGTATTTATGATACTTGGTTGTTGTTACAATGGCTAACGGGGACTATTCACAAAAAAATATAGTCTTGGTGTATTCTTTTCCAAATTTTATTAGTCTTCTTGTGGTTCAAGTTCATGAATAGTGTATTATGTGTCATGGACTATCTTCATTTGTCTAATTTGTCCCTATAACATGAACCATTATTTGCAATTGGATTTGGAGGAAAACATCTGTATGAGCACAAATATACTTGGTTGTTGAAGAAGGAATTGAAAGGCCAAATTCTTGTAACATTCTTCTCCTTTGTTTCCAATGAATTTTAAGTCTTCCAATATGCATAAAATTTATACTTTGGAAGAGTTGTGGACAATAAAGGAGAAGCTTGGTTCAAGAAACTGACTTACTGAATAGACATATGTGCATAGTGAATGGCATGCCATGTAATTCATAAGCATTAATTTCCTTTTGTTGAAAGGCAGGTCGCTATAGCAATTGTTAGTTTCTGTCGGTAGGTGGGTTTACAATTGCATTTGTTGAATTTGCTTTTGAAATAATCGCTTATTCTTCTTAAACTTTTCATGGTGAATCAAATTATATTGTTTGAAGCATTTTTTGAGTTTTTTCCATAGATGGTTGAAGTGAGTCTATTATTGGTTCCTACCGATAGGCAAGTTTACTATTGCATCCGTTGCATTTTCTTTCTAATTAGTCACTTGGCCAATGACATTGTGTTGTTTAAAATATTTTTTCCTTTCTCCTATAGTCGGGATTTAAGCATATATTTTTTGTGCTTGAAAATTATGGTTTATTCATTTTTGTTTAACTAAATTACCAAAATAAGGGGACATTGTATATTGTGGGAAATATTTGATCATGAAGTAGTGAATACATTTTTATTCCATTGCGTGCAAATTTTGCAAGACGTGTTGGAGAGCTAGTGGGTAGTAATTCATGAAATCTTGGGCGAGTGTTGGATTTCATTTTTGCTAAGTTTTATTTGTAACAATCAACAATACATCTAGTTATCAAGTATGACAAACAAACAAACTAGCTAGTCATCAATAGTACATTTTTCCTATACATATGCTTTTGTGTTTCATGTTTATGGGTATCATATTATCTTGTACAATTTGCATTTAATAGATTGTTGTTCCTGATCTATAAGCTATATTATTTAGTGTATTAAAGATGCATTGACTACTTCAGCATCTAGTATCTTGTTGTGAAGTTGCATAATTTGCATTTAGACATTTAATATTTCCAAAATATATAATGTGCTATTATTTTGGAAATTTTGTTTAACATGGAGAAATAATATGCTTACATGAAGAAATAGAGAGACAAAATAAATATTTATTATTGAACTTAATTGAAAATGAGACTGTTGCAATTGTAACCTAGTTGTTGGCTTCATGTGTTTCATGTCCTTTGTTATCTACTATACCTATTTGTACAATAGGGTCTTATAAAAATGAATAATATAGCTAGTCAGAGTAGCATAGAAGCAACTGTCAGCTTATTGGCTAAGTTTGTAGGATTTCTATTTAATGTCTAAATGTTTGGGAAAATTTATGTTGTAGAATTTGCATTTATTATACTATTGTTTGTGATCCAATAGTTATATCATTTAGTGCATTCAACATGCATTCACTGCTTCTATATAACCACTATCTTGTGGCTAAGGTTGGCATAATTTGCATGCAATGTTTGACTATTTGCAAAAAATATAATGGGTTCCTAATTTGCTAATATACTTTTACAAAAATGAATGAGACAATACCCTTGGCAATGTATCAAATTGTATAATGTAAAATTTTTTGCTTTAGGTTTACTATTGCATTCATTGCACTTGCTTTTCAAATAGTTGCTTCGCCATTGAAACTGTATTGTTTAAAATATTTTTGTGTTTTTCCTATAGTTGGGATTTAATGAGAACAAGTAATATAACAAGGAATACTTCTAGTTGTCAACTATCATAAAGACATAGCAAGGCCATTCACCTGCAGTCAACTTTTACAAAATAATGAAGATGCAAAAGGCTAAAGTATTGACAAGCTTTCCAACAAACCAGAGTAAGCAAAAACAAAATTCAACCCTAAGATTTCATGGGTTAAATGACAATAAGCAAAAACCAAACCCAACACTCGCCTAACATTTCATGAATTAACTATATGTTCATTACATGTTGGAGTAGGTCAACTTTGCAATTGTATCATATGCGTTGGATATGGCACGCTTGTCTACCAATTGTATAGCTATTGCATTAAATGCTACTATGTCTACTATTCAATTTTGTTTAAGTAAATTGGAAGAATATGACATTATATATTTTTGGAAATTACATGGGTTCACATGCACTGAATGCATAACTAGTTCATGAATTCTTTGGGGAGTGCTAGATTTTGTTTGTGCTTATTCCCATTTTATTATCATTTGTTGGAAAGATTGTGGGTTTTGTAGCTCTTCGTTGCGTTTTTGCATGTAGGTATATGTGCAGTGAATGCATAGTTAATTTATGAAATCTTAAGTGGATGCTGGGTTTTGTTTGTGTTTATTCTTATTTGTTTATCATTTGTTGAAAAGCTTGTGGGTTTTTTAGCTATTGGTTGCACTTT
Source organism: Sequoia sempervirens (assembly GCA_007258455.2). Taxonomy (NCBI): domain Eukaryota; kingdom Viridiplantae; phylum Streptophyta; class Pinopsida; order Cupressales; family Cupressaceae; genus Sequoia; species Sequoia sempervirens. The sequence continues at coordinate 714,149,187 of VDFB02000003.1, forward strand.
TGCATGTTCATTAGGCTGCAAAGTGCATTGGTGGTGAATGGTTTGGCTGTGTGTTTTTGACACTTGATAACTACAAGTATATATTATTTGATGTTTGTTATTCTGTCACAATGTACTATTGGTGGGTGGCCTATTTCTATGTTTGTGATGCTTGGTTGCTGTTACAAGGGCTAATGGGATATGCTTGGGAAAATTATCATGTTCATCTTTTTTTTTTGCATGCAAGTTAACCAAGCATTCTCTACTTATCTTCGCACTAGCTATCCAACACATATCGCGAGATTTGCATTTAATGCATTAAACATGCATTGACTACTTCAGTACCAACCAACCCATTGCCAAAACTCGCACTACATGCATCCTAGATTAAATATTTTCCATAATATATAATGTTCCCCTATTTTCCTATTTTACTTAAAACAAAATGAAAAATCAACCTACTCAAACCATTGGAAAAAGAGATAGACCAAAATTTCCTAGCACAAAAAATATGTGCTTAAATCCTGACTATAGGAAAAAGACAAAAATTATTGTATCACTCTTTCCCTTTGATTACAATGAATTCAGAGAACAATAAAGAAAACTAGCGTGTTCACTACCACCATAGTTTACAAGACCCTCCACAAAGCATATGTAATTTAGTGTACGTAGTTGGCTCGTTAGCCCTTGTAACCACAAGTAATACTTCTAGTTATCAAGTATTGTAAACACATGACCAAGCCACTAACGACCATTGCACTTTTACAAAATAATGAACATGAAAAAGCGCAATCAAGATCTAAAAAAATATAAACCGTTTAGTTCCCTTAAACTATAAAAAAACCACAACCAACAGCTAAAATACCCAAATGCAATTCAACGAACGTTAACAAAATTTGCAAAAAAATAGACCAGGCTAAAAACACACAAGATTTTTAACAAACAAGAAACAAACAAGAATAAGCACAAATAAAACCTAGCTCTCACCTTACATTTCATAATTTAACTATGTACTCGTTGCTTCTGCACCCACATGCCCTCCAAGACATCTCACACATTTTTCTTTTCGAGATTTCCAACCACTCAAGCAAAAAAACATAATTAACACATTCACTGCCCCCACAGTCCACAAGATCTTTCTCAAAGTACATGTAATTTAATGTACCCACTTTCCCCACTAGCTATTCTAACAACAAGCAACACACATTGAAACCATTGATGACCATTGCACTTTTATAGAATAACAAACATGCAAAACTGCAACCAACAACTAAAAAACCCACAAGCTTTTTAACAAGCGATAAAAAAATGATAATAAACACAAACAACACATCAAAAAATAGAACTAAAATCTAAAAATACACAAGATTTTTAATAAACAACAAGCAAACAACAATAAGAAAAAATGAAACCCAGCTGTCGCCTCACATTTCATCAATTAACTATGCATTCACTACTTCTGCACTCAACAACCCTCCAACACATCTCGCACATTCTGCTTTCCAAGCTTTCCTAACAGTGTGCTAGTCACTCAAGCAAAAAATACATAATTAATGCATTCTCTGATCCCACAGTCTAGTTGACCTTGCTCAAAGCACATGTAATTTAATTTACCCACTTGCCCTGTCAGGCCTTCCAACAACAAGCAATTCTTCTAGCTATGAAGTATCATGTAAGCACACAACAAAGCCATTGATGACCACTGGACTATTACAGAGTAACGAACATGCAAAACCGCAACCATCACTAAAGCAAAAAACAAGAAAACACTTTCCTCATATTTCATGAATAAACTACAAATTCTTTGCTTCCATATACTTGAGCTTTCCAATAGATAACACGAGGTTTGCGTTTAATGCATTAAACATGTATTCACTGTTTTAGTACACATTAGTCCACTGCGAAAGCTCCCACTATATGCATCCCCCAATTAAATATTTTCCATGATATATAATGCGACGTTGTTTGTTTGATTTAATTGAAGGAAAATGAAAAATGGACCTACTGAAAGCAGTAGAAAAAGAGATAGACCATAATTTTCGAGCACAAAAAACTAAGCTATTGAGATAATTGGTGAATGGAAACTTTGTAGCTCTTTTGTGTTCAAGGGGCTCACAAACTTGGGAAACATAAATAGATCAGTAAAGTTAATGACATGGTATATAATTGATAATCATGAAACTATTTTATGGCCAAAAGCAAGTTACTTTTGCAATGAGAGTCATGCATAGTTACATGCATGTGGTATGGAGTCCATGTGCAATGTTTTGCATTGTACGTTCACCAGAATGTATAATATAGGTGTATTTGCTTTCATTTGCTTGTAAGAAAATCTCACTGATATGCTATATGAAACATTACATGTGAATTGCATATTGCATGGCTGCACTTATGCATATCTCTGGCTACATTATTAGTGCAATCAAATGATTGCAATGGTAATTTTCTTATTGGCATAAATTCTACAGTTTCAAACACTTGGCATAATTCTTACACATATTCAATGAATCGAGTATATTTGTACATAAAAAGTTAACTAAAGTCCTAGTTGGTACACAAGCAATGAATACATAGTTAATTCATGAAATGCCAGGCATGTGCTTGGGATTTTTCCTTCTTATTGTCATTTGTTTACTATTTCTTGAGAAGCTTGTATGTTTCTCTTGTTGGGACATAGAGCATGTTTACTTTGGAAGCATTGAACATATTGACCATATGCTGATCACTTCAATGCTTTCTACACTATTAGCGAAGTTAACAAAATTTTGATTTAATTTATGAATACTTGGTAAAATTAATTGCGTTTGACTACTTTTTTTGTAAATTTTGTCATGTGCTTACAATCTATTTCATGTTTATGATTAACATATTATATATCATGAACTATGTTCATTTTTCTAATATATCTTTCTAATGGGTACCATTGGTTGCGAACAAAGATGGGGACAAAGATCCATATGGCTGCATGTATACTTGGTTATTGAACAAACAATTGAAATGTCAGATTCTTGTATCATTTTTCCCTTTTTTTTACAATGAATTTAAAGTCTTCCAATGTGCCTAAATATTGTGCCTTGGAAGAATTGTGAACAATAAGAGATAAGCTTGGTTCAAGAATCTGACTTGCCGAATAGACAGATGAGCATGGCATGCCTTGCAATTCATAAACATGGAACTTCTTTTTGTTCACAAGCAAATTACTATTGCAATTGTTGTATTTTCTTTTGAAATAGTTGGTTGGAAAATTAAATTATATTGTTCAAAATTTTTATGTGTTTTTTCCACAATTGGGATTTAAGGACAAATCTTTCATGTTTGGAAATTATGTTTTATCTCTTCTTCCATTGGTTGGAGTACACCTAATGTTCATTTTAGTTTGAGTAAATTAGGAAAATAGGGAGAAATTATATATACTACAAAATATTCAATCCTGAAATATTGAATACATGTTTGATGCATTAAATGCAAAATACTTGATAACTAGAAGCATTGCTCACTTTTACAAAGAAAGATGAATGATTTGAGCAAGGTCTTGTTGACTGTCAGTACATTAAAAGCATAAAACATCTATTCATTTCTTCAATAACCATTAGTCTAACGACAAAGCTCAAAAAGCAAATTGTGTGACATATGTTGGTGAATTGATAGGTACACAGGTAGTGAAAGCATAGTCAATTCATGAAATGTGAGGCGAGTGCTAGGTTTTATTTATGCTTATTCTTCTTTGACAATTGTTTGTTCAAAGGTTGTTTCAAGTTCTTTGTTGCACTCTTTCATGTTTGTTATTTTCTAAAAGTGCACTACTCATGAGTGGGTTAGCTGTGTGCTTATGATACTTGATAACTATAGTGCTTGAGAACATTTTTTTTTGTTTCAAAATTATTATTTATATCCTTTCCTATTTTTTCAAGTAGGCTTATCGTTCATTTTCCTTTGAGAAAATAGGCAAAATTGATCGACACAAATTTTCTGTTACAAATGTCCACTCATTAGATCTAAATTTTACAGGTTTTGCTGGTAGGCCAATGCCCATTAAAGCAATCAATCCATAGTTAATGCATTCTATGCTTGCACAATGAACAAGGCCTTGCTCAAAGATCTAAAACGATGTCGCTATATGTAGCAACAACTTACTACTCTTTTGATGCATCAAAAAACACATGTATTGGGATTGCTTGATACCAATACTCTTAGCATATTTTGTTTCTCAAAGAATCTTTAAGGTGCTTCCTAATCTTAATAGAAAAAAAAACCTACGTAACTATGTATTAGAATTTCCAATTAGGCTAGGAAACTATTAATAACAATGCAAGTTATCTTTGAGGCATAGTGACAATAATTTGTATGACGTGTGCACATTGCACCCAGATAAAGGAATGAACAAGTCATCACGTTTACCTTCAAAAGGTAGACATGTCTAATTAGCTATTGTAGTGGATGCATGTTTAATGCATAAAATGCAAAATTTGCGATATGTGTTGGACAAATGGTGCGTATGCAGGCAGACAATGCATAGTTAATCCATGAAATATGAAGCAAGTGCTTATTTTTTGCTTTTTGTTTGTTTACTGTTTATTGAAAAGCTTGTGCATTTTTTGTCCGTGGGTTGCCATTTTTGATGCTTGTGATTATATGTGGTGCTTGAACGAGGGAGGGGCTGAAGGAATGGTGTGCAACTGGTGAGTGGGTCATCTGTTTGTTTTTGATACTTGATTGTTAGAAGCGTTAGAGGGGAAACTGCATGGTTTGAACAAGGTCTTTTGGATTGTGGGTGTGAGATGTGTTGGAGGGCTTGTGGGAACATATGCAGTGAATGCATAGATGAATCATGAAATCTTATGTAAGTGTTATGATTTGTTTGTGCTTATTATTGTTTGTTTAACGTTTGTTGAAGAGATTGTGGGTTTTTTGGTTGTTGGTTATAGTCTTGCATGTTCGTTAGTCTCTAAAAGTGTAGTGGCTATCAATGGATTTGTTGTGTGTTTATGGCGCTTGATAACTAGAAAAATTGCTTGTTCTACATATGGTTGGAAACAATATTTAGATATTACAAGGAAAAAACTTGTAGTCACATTGGAGCTCATAGCATCGACGAGACTTCTTTTTCAGAAGAGCATTTAAGTGTTAAACTATGTATCATTATACTTGAAAAATTACTAGTATGTGCAACATGGTTTGACACTAAAAGTACTTTGGTGAAAAGAAGTCTTGTCAATGCATAGAATTATTATTAGTTCCTACTGAAAGGGAGGTTCAGTATTGCAATTGATGCATTTCCTTTTGAATTAGTCGCTTCTCCAATGAGATTGTTTAGTTTCAAATATTTTTGTCTTTTTGCTATAGCCAAAATTTGCTGGCAGCCACATGTCCAGTGAAAGCATAGATGAATCATGAAATCTTAGGTGGGTGCTATGATTTGTTTGTGTTTATTATCATTTGTCTAATGTTTGTTGAGAAGCTAGTGGGTTTTTTGGCTATTCGTTGTGGTCTTGCATGTTTGTTACTCTTTAGAAGTGCAGTGGCTATGAATGGATTTGCTGTGTGTTTATGGTACTTGATAACTAGAAAAATTGCTTGTTGTGCATATGGCTGGCAACAATATTTAGATATTATAGGGTAGAAATTTGTAGTCAGATTGGAGCTCATAGCATTGATGAGACTTCTTTTTCAGAAGAGCATTTAAGTATTAAACTATGTATCATTATACTTGAAAAATTACTATTATATGCAACATGGTTTAACACTAAACATGCTTTGGTGAAAAGAAGTCTCGTCAATGCATAGTATTATTATTAGTTCCTGCTAATAGGAAAGTTCAATATTGCAATCAATGCATTTCCTTTTGAATTATCCGCTTCTCCAATGAGATTGTTTTGTTTAAAATATTTTTGTCTTTTTCCTATAGTCGGGATTTAAGCACATATTTTTGGTCCTGGAAAGTTACTGTTTATCTCTTTTTCTATTGGTTTGAGAAGGTCGATTTTTCATTTTGCTTTAAGAAAAATAGGAAAATAAGGGAACTTTATATATGGTGTGGAACATTATATTTTGTGGCAAATATTTAATTGGGGATGCATGTAGTGAGAGTTTTGGTGGCAGGCTGGTTAGTATTGAAGCAGTAAATGCATGTTTAATGCATTAATTGCAAACCATGCGATATGTGTTGGATAGCTCATGCGAAGATAAGCAGAGAATGCTTGGATAATTTGCATGTTCTTCATTTATTATTTGATGAGAACAACCCTTCAACACATCTCGCACACATGGTCCAGAGGACCTTCCTCAAGCTATTGTGTTTTCCCTCTAATGCTTCTTCTTATCAAGTATAGTAAACAAACAAATGGCCCAAGAAGTTTCCGCAAAAAAAGTACAGTGAGGCTACTGGTTTAGAGCATTTCCAACACCTAATGTGTAAATGATCAACAACTATAAATGGCAATGGTTTTCTATGCTTCGATGCAATGGATAGATTCTAGGTGTCGAATGTGTGCATGTATAGTGACAATGGAAAAGATATTACATGTATACATGTAGGAATTTAGATGAGGAAGAATGTTGGCCTTTGGTAAATGCCTAAGATTATGGTCTCAAAGTTTTGTGACAAAGGTTTAGGCAGAAAGACATATTTTATTATTCCAAAGGCAAAAGACATTTGCTTAATAAGAATTGACTTTTGGAGAATGTGATAGAGGTGAGTTTTTATTGGATTATGAAGTATTAGAAATTGAATGTAGAAGAACTTAGAGTATTTGGTAAAACCTAATTCAGATGCTTACACAAATAGAGAACATGTGTAAAAATAATTGACATGGGCAAGATCTTGTTAAGTGTACATGCATAGATTGCATTTTGTTAACATTTTCCTTCTAACAGGAACCATTTTTTGCAATTGGAGTAGAGACAAAGATCTGTAGAGATACAAAGAAATTTGGTTCTTGAAGTAGAGAGTGGAAGGTCAGAGTATGAGATATTTTTGAAGATTTGTTTGCAAGAAAGTTTAATTGTTGATATGTGTGTTAAAGTTGTGCAAATTGTTTCATTTTGTCTAATTTTTGCGATTTTGTCTAATTTTTTTTCGTTGCAAAAATGCCATGGTCAAACTGCACATGAGCACATATGCAAAAACACAGGAAATAGATAAAAAACCCATGAGCTTTTTGACAAACTATAATGAAACAAGAAGCAACACAAACAAAACCCAATAGTTGCCTAAGATTTCATGAATTAGCTATGCATTCATTGAATGTGTAGTCAGAAAGATATCAAGTTTTATAAATAGATAGGCAAGCCATTCACCATGAGTGCAAATTTTCAGAATAACAAATATGCAAAAGCATAACCAAGAGCTAAAAAATGCACAATGTTTTTACCAAATGAGATTAAGCACAAACAAAACCCAACACTTGTCTAAGATTCCATGAATTAAGTATGCCTGTGGCAACATGGGATACAATAGTTCAAACAAAACTAAAATGAGTATGCAACTAATGAGTACTCGTTTCTTTTGCACCCACTAGCCCTCTAACACATCTCACACATTTTTCTTTTCGAGCTTTACAACCACTCAAGCAATAAACACATAATTAACGCATTCACTATCCCCATAGTCCACAAGACCTTTCTCAAAGGACATGTAATTTAATGCACCCACTTCCCTTGCTAGCCCTTCTAACAACAAGAAACACAAAGTGAACCCATTGACGACCACTGCACTTTTATAGAATAACGAACATGAAAAATCGTAACAAACAGCTAAAAACCCATAGGATTTTCAATGAACGATAAACAAATGACAATAAACATGAACAACACATCAAAGAGCGGAACTAAAACCTAAAACACACAAGCTTTTTAACAAACAACAAACAAACAAGAATAAGCACAAATGAAACCCAACTCTCGCCTCTTATTTCATCAATTAACTATGCATTCACTGCTTTTGCACCCACCAAACCTCTAGCACATCTTGCACATTCTGCTTTCCAAGCTTTCTTGACAGCGTGCTAGCCACTCAAGCAAAAACCACATAATTAATGCATTCTTTTCCCCCACATTCCAACTGACCTTGCTCAAAGAACATGTAATTTAATGTACCCACTTTCCCTGTTAGCCCTTCCAACAACAAGCAATTATTCTAGCTATCAAGTATCATAAACAAACAATAAAGCCACTGATGGCCACTCTACTATTGCAAAATAACGAACATGCAAAACCACAACCAACAGCTAGAAAACCCACAAGCTTTAGACCGAATGACAAGCAAACGATAATAAACACAAACAAAACCCAAAACTCGCCTAAAACTTTAAAGTATGGAAAACAAATGGACGGGCCACTCACCAGTTGCACATCGTTCCTTCAGCTCTTCCCTTGTTCAAGCACTGCATAGAATCACAAAAAGATGTCAACTACAAAACAAAAACACCATAAAGTTTAAAGTCAGAGAACATGAGATATATTTATGTGGAGGAAAGAGCTAGTGAGAAAAGCATGAGAAAAAATAATTGTACAAAATTGTGGCAGCTTTGCCAGTAAAATAAGACATTTTGAAGGGAAAATATCTACACAATGGATTTTTGCAAACAATCAGTCATTATATCCAAATTTTCCACATTTTTCTATTAGGCTAGTGCATATCAAAGCAATAAAGCCATTGTTAATACATTGTAAGCCTCTATAGTGGAGTGGATCTAAAACAATATTTCTCTATATAGCAACAACAAACTAGTATTCTAATGCATCAATCAATAGACAAATTTGTTCCAAGTCTATATTCTGACATGTTCACACGTGACAGTCTTTGCATTCTTACCATGCATGCACTCATTTGACATTTACAACATGCACGCACGTGAGCAAAGCATGCACAAGTATTTCCATTTGCAGTTGTTCACAATTTACATAGTACAAGGTATTAGTTAATTCATGAAATCTTAGGTTAATCCATGAAATCTTAGGCGAATGCTAAGTTTTGTTTTTTCTTATTCTTGTCTATTTATCATTTTTTGAAAATCTTGTGGATAGCTTAGACTTTTGCATGCTTGTTATTTTGTCAAATTCGACTACAAATGAATTGCTTCACTGCGTCTTTATGATACTTGCTAACTAGAAGTATTGCTTGTTGTCCTTAAATCCCAACTATAGGAAGAAAGGCAAAAATATTTTAAACAGTACAATGCTAGTGGCGAAGTGACTATTTGAAAAGCAAGTGCAATAAATGTAATAGTAAACCTCCCATTCAGTAGACAAATGAACATATTCCATGGCATATCATACACTATTCATAAACATGAACCACATAAAGATGAATAAAATTTGCAAAAGAATAGATCAACACGATAATTTTTTGTGAGCATTCCCTATTTTTCATTGTAACAACAACCAAGTATCATAAGCACAGGAATAAGGCGCAAAGCTAAAAACACACAAGCTTTTAAACAAACAACAATAAGCACAAATAAAACCCAGTACTTGTGCTAGATTTCATGAATTAACTATAATGAGCTCACTGCTTCTGTACTTATTAGGCCTTTAGCACATCTCACACACTTTGTTTTCCAAGCCTTGCTGATACGTTGCTATCCACTCAAGAAATAAACACAAAATTAATGCATTCACTCGCCCGGTATCCCCTATCATGCATGTAACAATAAGCAATACTTCTAGTTATCAAGTGTCAAAAACATGCAGCCAAGCTATTCACCATCAATGCACTTTTGAAAAGTAACGAGCACGCAAAAGCACAATCAACAACTAAATGCCAAGTATATAATGTTTCCATATTTTTCCTAATTTATTGAAACAAAAATCAATAGTAAACCTATTGCAATACAATCAAATTTCATTGGGCAAGCAACTATTACAAATGTAAATGTTAAAATTAATAATTGAATGCAAATTGTGTCAGTCTTAGTGCTATTATTCACTTTATCTGAATGGCATTTTTCTCAAAGGCAAGTGACTGGTGCAATCAAAGAAGTTTAGTGTTGCAATTGAATAATGTACATTGGAGATGACATGCTTGTTCATTAGTCTACAAGAAATGCATTAAATGCTAGTGAGTGTACTACTCATTTTTGTTTAAGTAAATAAGCAATATTTAGCTGTATGTATTTTGGAAAATATTTAATAGATAATAGTTAAGAAAGCTAATAGTATACTTAATAACAGGTAACAAAGCTCAGGTAAATTGTTGAAAATCAAATGTAGCAAATGCAATTGTGAACATGGTGCATAGTAAAAACATGTAACAATAGAGTTTAATCTATTTTTTAGTAACATAAGAAGGTAAATTATTGTGTAGCATACAATCTATTGCATACTGTAAACATGTAACAATAGAGTTTAATCCATTTAAACGACAAGATAAGAAAGTAAAATATTGTCTATCATATAATGGAGAGACATGTGAGTTGTAAAATGAAACTAGAAAGAAGTTTTCAATCATAGAACATGAAATATAGTAATGTAGGCAAAATAACCAATAAGAAAAGCATAACAAAAAGGAGGAATGCAGATTCACCCAATTGTAGGTAGTCTTTCACTTGCTTTTACTTCTTTGTTAGCTGCAATATCATTGTTATAGTTATTATGAAAGGCAATTTCTTTATACAATTATAAACAAAATGAGTAGTTTGAAAAGCAAGAAGACTATTTGAATTAGAATTGCTTTACACCTTGCTGTGGCATATACTCTTTACTCAATTAGGAATATGGCATCTATGATAACATTGTTTTCAATGAGGGTGAAATGCCCTGTTAGTTCTCAAAAATGCTAGTTGAAAACAACAAGAGGTTGCCAAGCTCTTGGTACATTTCAGGCTGACGAACAAGGCCAAATGGTGTATTTGAACCTTCTTCTCTACAGGCTCTTCCAGACCTAGGTGGGTGTACCTATGTAAATGAGGTAGAATTAAACTGTGTGTCTCCTACTTAAACGATCTATCCACAATGGAAATCAAGAGTGGAGAGATGCAAAATTAACTTTGTGTAAATTGTATCAGCAATACCAAGGTGAATTTTATAAATGTGTCTGGTTAACAGATGCGAGGTTTTAAATAAATTTGATGAATCGAAAAGATGAAACGGATAATACTAGTGCCTTATTGGGTGAATGGAGTCAAATGAAGATCTGAGACAAAATTACTTCTATTGGCAATAACTCAAACTATTTGGCACACTTATGTTTGTTTATAACTTGTATAAATGTGCATGAAAGTGACTGAAAAACTCTACTTGTGGATCCAACTGAAACAACCAGGTTATTTATGATTTATTAAAAGGATTTTAATCTTTACTTGAAAGAACCAATTAAATAAATCACATAGGAAAAACATATAACACCAAATTGGAGACAAAATGGAAGTCCTAGTTATATGATTCTTCTTACTGATCCAAATAACACTTCCAAATTACTGCATGACTGATTAGAAGGATTTAAATTCTTTAAAAGAAACCAATTAATCAGATCACACAAGAACAACAAATGTGTTGATAAATTGAACATATCTTTGATACACAAATTTAAATAACAAGGAAATATTATGCTGGAGACAACCAAATTACTGAATACACTCAACAAACAACTGATGCCAATATGTAGCCACAAAATAAAATATATTTCATTAATCTCCTCAAAATTATACTTGTAATATAGTCTTTCAAACTTTAAACATCATGGAAGCTTTCTACTGTCTATTTTTCCCTATTCACCTATATCTTTTTGTAACTATGTAACCGACTTATATATCAAAAATTTGAAGAGGTTGCACCCCTTCATGAATGTCTTTTGATACTATGAACAATTAACAACATTTGAACAAAGATAATTAGGCTCTAGTTAGCCATAAGTGGACTTTTGACAAATGGTCCAAATAATCCCTTCTTTTGTGAGTATCAACATCCTCTGACATGTTCCTGGCAACTATCTCCATGACCACCATTTTCTCATTTTGTTCGCATGCTTCATCCAATGTCGAGTCTTTTCTAATGGCCGCTTCCAATGCCTTTTGTAGTATCAACTTGAATTCTTCAATTCATTTTGTCTTTTCTTTCATTTCTCCATCATCTTCAAACAATGTTGGTATTCCTTCTTTTGTGGCATCAATAAATCCTTTTGCATCTCCTTGAAGTTCCTCATGGTAACCTCTATGCTTTCTTATGATCTCCTTAGCAGTAGTGATAGCCTCATTATCAAGAGTATCTCTATTTTGTATTTTCCTGAAACTTCTCTTGGATTCTATAACCGATTCTTTTATGCTCCTGTTCTTCAACATAAGTCTTTGAGTGAGCCCCCCAGAGCTTGCTCAACCAAACCATCAAGTTAGCCTGTCTCTTCCTAAACACTATAGAAAATGTATCAAATTTACCTTGAGAATATGCATCTGATTCTTCCCACTTGTCCTTTGCTTGAGAGCTTTCTCCTTGAGTCTGTAACTTAGTAGATTTCTTCACTGTGTTTGTAACCATATCCTTTAGGCGATCATTCTCCTTGAGTATCCTTTCATTATTCATTTTATACATCTCCTTTTCTTTAATCAACATTTGGATCTAGGCTTTATTTAGCTTAGCTACATTGATGCCAATCTCAGCTATAGCTACAGGATCAACATCTCCAAATTTTACTGTCATGACATGGTCAAAAGCTCTTTCAGTGTCAATAATAATAGACTTCTTATGTGGTGGAAACAGGGCACAGATCATGAGGGAACCTTCATCAGGATTATACTTTGATCCTTTATATACCTCTATTACTCCTTCAGGACTAAGCTTATGTGTAGCATTGATATCCTTCAAGAAACTGTCAAAAACAACAACAAAATTCAGGTCTAGTCCTATGAAAATCATAACACCTAACTCTAATATTTTTGTCCCTTTGTCTGGTGTCATATCTCTCATTTCCTTTTCCACACTTGACTTCAAATTATTCAACAACTGATCCTCATTGTTCTGTGTTATATTTTCAATAGATTCTCTTATTGATTTTTCCTTCTATTTGTACAAGAAGGCTCTAAATTCTGGAGATTTTACAAACTCATCATCAACTACAAAGGATCTATAAGCCATTTTCCTTTTGTCAGTGTCAAAACCTTCTTCTATTTCTAGTTCTCTAAGAGGAGACTTATAATCCTTAATTTTTAATCTGGAGATTTTATCAATTGGAACTAGAGATCCCTCATCACTAGATGACTCCTCACCATAAGATAATAGATCTACTTCTTATATCTCCTTTACTCATTGTTCTACTCCCCTATTATATTTATCAACAACCAACTTAGCTTCTTTCTCTTCTAAATTTCTGATCAAATCATCATATGGATAAGGTATATGATCATACCCACCAAGGTTCATCTTTTTTTCTAGCAAAGTCAATGTATCCCTCTGGATCAAACCCTTTCCATGGTGGAGATCTCTTCAAATTAAAATGCAATAGCTTATACAAAACATGATCATATCCTTCTTTTGATAGTATAGTGAAATCTCCAAAGCATAAAGTGCTTGAAATGAATGCCTGCTTTGCAAAGGAACTTAGATTCATTAAACTTGAGTAGTCCATTTTCCTAACAATTTCCAAGTAAGCAATCCTATCAGGCACTGTTTTTGTCAAAATAAATGGTTTATCTTCAAAACCATACACCCTGATCATAGTAGCATCCTCAAAATAGTACCAATCTCCCCAGTTATGACCAATAGGTCCATTGAAATCCTTGGGTCTAAGGAACCTCTTAATCTCATTAGATAATGAATTCTCACAAGAATGGTTAAAAAATTTGTATAATGGCTTAATAAAGTACTCCTCAAAATGTACAAAACTTGAATTGACAAATCTGCTATCCCAAATAGCAGTCTATAACGGAACTAGCAGTAGTTTACCCTCCTTATCATACTGTGTAATCCTTAACTCCTCTAGCCATATTCCCAATTCTTGTCCAAATACATTATTATATGCATAGAAACAAAGTAATGCTTGAAATGCAGAATAGGGGACCCATTTTTAATTGCCATTAGTCCTGAATCAATTCCTTTGAAGATATATGAAGCATAATCAAAGGGTCTGTCATTGTGATACTAGACATTGGATGCAATTACCATTGGTACAATTGACATAAACTCATGAGCTTCCATCCCTAACACTTGACACACTGAGAAGTATGTGTATCTCAAATAGGGCTCAAATAAGTCTACATGAAATGGTGGCCTGTCATTGTCATATAGTGGAATTGGACATCCATCCTTCTTAGGCCTACGTAATGGTAATCTCCATCCCCTATAGGTTGTATCCATTCTCCATAATTCTTTTTCTAAATTCTCATGCACGATAGCTTCATCACATGTGCTATCAAGGTTAAAAATTTCACAAATTACAGTTTCTGACACATGAATAAAAGGTTTACCCAATGAATTGTAGACAGCTTTGAGTTTTGGATTGTAATGGGTAACCAAAAGTTTCATTAGTTCCACATTCACAAATATGTTTGGGACGACCAATTTTCCCAGGTTAAATTTCTAGGGATTACATATTAGCTCAAACCTATCCCTTTGATGATAATGAAACATAAATAGCTCATAACCCCGAATTGAAGTCCACACATCCCCTATATGTCTGCACTTGTCTTCAAATTTCTCCACATCTGCCCTAAGTTGTGCAGAACACTTGGCTTTAGTTTCTGAACCAAGTAGAACTGCTCAATAAGATCTTGATTAAATTTTCTTTCAATTGTGTCTGGTTCATCCCTCGTCTCAATTTTTGTTTCTTTCCCCAAGGATGGCTACCCTCACTCTACTTTTTCCTACTTTTTGATTTTCCAGAGCTCAAACCCTCCATTTTATCTCCTCAAATTGACATAATTAAAAATATAATTGTAGAGAATTCACAAGCTTACTTGAAAATCTTCTGGCTGCACAAAATTCTCTGGCCTCTGTCCGTTCTTCCATTCCTATTACTGCCAATCCTACAAGTTCTCGTTAATTATTCTTCTTTCACCTGAATAATTATCTATACAGTGTGTACCTTTTCAGCCATTAATGTCTAGCTTTGAAAATGAGTGTAGCAGATTTTTTGAATTTCTCATTGTCAGATTGAATGACTATATTGACAAGAGTTATTTAAACTCTAGCCAATCTATGTGTTTGAACCTAGCCAAATGTTCGTAAGACACCTTATATGGTCAGGGAGATCAAATATCATTCTTATCGATGTCAAATTGATTTTTCTTTCATCTTTTGATCCATATCACCTTCAGAAAAAAATTTATTAAGTCACTTAGATATCAAATTTTTCACCAAGTATCACTCCAATGAGTTTTGATCCATTCATATTATCATCAGCAAGAGAATAAGTATCGTTGAAAGATTTGAAAGTTACTTTGACGTTACTAGTCTCCCCGATATATAGTCTTTCTCCTTTAGACGAATCGACAAGACTCTCTCCAATATTACTTTCATCGGTTTAACATATGGAATCAAAAAGACATTTGAAACTCATTGTGATAGCACATGTCTCCTCGACATGTTTCCTTTTGCTTTGTCGGTGAAACAGAGTGAATATATTACTGATGAAAGTTCATCGGCATGACATGTAGGCTCGCGGTAACTTGAGGATCTCACTCTGATAATATTGTTCTTGCCGATAACCTTTTTGTCAGTGAAACAAAAAACCTTTTCTTCCCAAATATGTATCCTCCTAATTTGTTGATCGATGTGACAATGTTAACCTTTTGCCGATATGCCAAAAATGCCTGAATTGAAAGGCTATAGCTTATGGGTCAGAAATACCTAGATGTAGTCATAATGATATGGATCATTTATTCAGAGGCTCCTGCTCAATGATGATCAAAGATATTTTGATGTGTCAAAAGGTCAAATCTGATGGGATCACTGGTGGATATGATATGTGAAATGGATTATAGAAAATTTTCTCTCAAAATGTGGCTACCTTGTGGAATTTAGCCACTAAAATTTTGAAATTTTTTATAGTCCCAACAATGGCTCCATCTGGGGATGAATGATTGTGAGATCATTGTAAGAATTTGGATCACTGGAAGAGCAGACCAAGTAGCATGTGACATGGAATGATAGTGAAAATGAGGAAAATGAAGAGTGGTGGAAGTGATATGATGTCCTATTATATTGTGCATGGAAAAGTTTTACTTATTTTAGAAGGTTATCTAGGAATTGTCCATGCATTGGAAATCCCTGACCTTCACCTATTCTACTGTGCATGGAAATGATACATTTTAAGAAGTTTGTCAATAGTTTTCCATGCATTGGCAACCCTTAATCCTCTTTGTTCTTCAAGAAAAGAAGTGCTTTAGGAACTTCCCATGTACAGGCAATTCTTGTTCTTCTTCTGGCATGTTTTGCAAATAATAAGAGTCCTCCCCTCCTTTTCCAATGATAACAAAGGGACCCAACCACAAGGATTCAAAATTTCCATGATTTCCCTTTTCTTGGCATCTAGCGTTCCACATTAGTACCAAATCATTTACTTCAAAATTTCTATCTTTGGCTTTCTTATCAAAAAGATATTTCATTTGTGATTGCAACTTCATATTATGTTTTTGGGTTGTTCTTCTTACTTCATCAAGTTCTGCAAGCTGCTCCATCCTTTCCTCCATTGGTTCTAGAATATCTAAGTCTTTCTGTAGGATGAAATTGTAAACTGGTAAAAGATTTTGCAATGGCATCCTAGCTTGTGTTCCATACACCAGTTCAAATGGAGACTTTCCAATCACCTTCTTTACAGTAATCTTATCCGCCCACACAACCATTCTCAACTTTGAGTCCCATGCCTTCTTATTCCCACCTAACATCCTTCTTATGATTTTCAGAAGACTTTTATTACTGGATTCTTCCTGACCATTTTCTTGTGGGTGGTAAGGGGCGAGATAAGAGACAATAATGCCATATGTGTTGCAGAAATTTTTGAATTCATCAGACCTAAAACACATCCCATTGTTTGTGATCAACCTCACTAGTGTACCAAATCTAGTTATGATATTCTCCATTAGAAAATTTATTACCACCTTGCTTGTTGCTTGCTTAGTTGGGACTACCTCCACCCATTTAGTGAAATAATCAATTGCCACTAATATCCACTTATGTCCTCCACTTGATTTTTCCTATATTTCCTCAATAAAATCAACTCCCCATTGATGGAAAGGGGCTTCTACTTGTAAAGGTCTAAGTGGTAGGGCTCCTTGATATTTCATCTTCCCTAAGAATTTCTGACAAGCTTCACATCTCCTTACATATGCAAAAGAGTCATTGAAAACCTTAGGCCAATAATAGCCCACCCTGAGAATCTTATGTGCAATAGTTTTGGCAGAGTAATGACCTACACACACTCCTTCATGCATCTCCCTCAAGACATGTTCTGCCTGTGATTCATCTAGACACAATAATAGCACTCCATCCCTTTTTTTCCAAAACAAATCCCCTTCTATGAATATGTACTTGGATGCCTACAACTTTAGAGTTATCCTCTGATTATCATTCAATCCTTCATGGAACTTCATGTATCTGAGATAATACACTATGTTTGTGTACCAACGAGTATGTTCAATGCTTGCAACTATACCATCGTCACTTTCTACATTACAAATGTGGTTAGCTTCAATGTTTGCTTCTGCCAGTAGTTTGGCTAGACCCCGTTCCCTTACTAACTTGGTAATCTGAATTTCAATATTAAATTCTTGGATCTTATTGATCCATCTACACCTCTTCCTTGTCACCTTTGTTTGTACCAAGATATCTTTTACAACTGCGTGTGGTACAAATGCAATTACTTTGGCTCCAACTAAATACGATCTGAAAGCTTTTGTTGCTTTGACCAATGCATAAGCTTGTTTCTCCATAATATCATACTTTAATTCTGACCCTTGTAGTGATTTTCTAAAAAAGGACATAGGCTGCTCATGCCCTTCATCATTTTTTGTAACATAACAAGTACTATGGTATGGAATGAGGCAAATGAAAATATTTGGAAAGGTTTGGAAAAATCAGGAGCTTTAAGAATAGGGGCTTCTTTGATGGCCTTTTTGATGGATATAAAAGCTTCCAAGGCTTCTGTAGTCTAGTCTATTTTTTTTCCCTTCAACATTTTGGATATAGGCTTAATAATTTTAGCAAAATTTGACACAAATCTCCTAACAAAGTTAATTTTCCCAAAATATGATTGAATGGATTTGACAATTTTGGGAATGGGGATTTTGTCTATGGCTTCTACTCTTTCAAGGTCTATTCTAATTCCTTCTTTTGATACAATATGCCCCAAAAGCTTACCCTCTGTGACAACAAAGTGACATTTCCTAGGATTAAGAATGATACCATATTCCAAAGCCCTGATGAATATTTTCTCCAAGTGTTCTACATGATCTTCTACCCTTTTGGAATAAGCAATGAGGTCATCCTGGTACACTACCATTATAGCATTGATTAAATCTATAAATGCCACATCCATGGCTCTTTGGAAAGTTTCCCTTCCATTTGTGAGACCAAATGGCATTCTCACATAGACATATATCCCCCATGGTGTAGTAAAAGTTGTCTTGTATAGTTCAGACTCTTTAACTTTGACCTAATTATACCCAGAAAATCTATCCATCATTGACAACAACTCACATCCTGTTACTCTATGCAATACGACTTCCATATTTGGGAGAGGGTAATTATCTTTAAGGGAGGCAACATTTAAATTTCCGAAGTCTACACATAGTCTAATATCCCCATTTTTCTTTCTTACTGGGACCAAATTTGAGACCCATGTTGAATGTCTAATGGGATTGATAATACCCCCTTCTCTGAGTTTTTCCAATTCCTCTTGCATTTTAGGCTCCAAAGTTGGATTGATGGGTCTCTATTTTTTCCTGAATGGTTTTGCACCTGGCTTTAATGGAATCTCATGTTGGAAGAGATCTTCTCTATATGCGTTAAGATCCTCATATGTCCAAGTGAAGACGTGCTTGTATTTTCTTAACAACATAATCAAATTTTCCTAATTGTTGGACTTATCTTTTTTCCAATGTAAACTCTTTTTGGTGCTAATTTAGTCCCTAGATTGATCTCCTTAACATCTTCTCTCTTTACTAGTGTTTGATTCATGAGAGAGTGATCATTTCCATCATATAACCTTTCTAGTGCCACAAGTCCTTTGGGAAGTTTGTTGGTTTTAAGCTGCAAAAATTCTTTTCCAAATATAGTCTATTTTCCATCTACTTCCTCAACAAATGCATTAAAGTCAATCTCCTGAGCTTGATACTGGTCTATGCAATGGAGAAACTTTATGAGATCAGTGTCATCATTGAAAACTTGCCAACTATAGATATTATTAGGGATAGAAGGCCTTGTTTTGAATTCAACTTGAGATACTCTGGCTAGGGTGATATCATCTCTTTTTAGGGCTATATTAGCTAGAAAATTTGCCATCAAGTTCTTGGACCTATCTATCCATTCAATGGAAAAAGCATCAAATAATTCAAATGTATCCCACACAACATTCCTCTATTGTTTTAACCTTTTGTTATTTGCAACATATTTCAACCTGACTTGTGAAATGATCAACTCAGAGTCTCGAAGAATAGTTAGCAACTTGATCTTGTGTTTGACAACTATATTCAAACCGATTAGCAAAGCTTCATACTCTGCTATATTATTTGTACACTCAAAGGTCAGGAAGAATGAATATTTGAATGTGATACCTTTAGGTGAAATAAAAACTACCCTAGCTCCATTGCCTTCCTCACTACATGCTCCATCAAAATACATTTACCATACACTGTGCCGATCCTTAGAAACATGCTTATCAATTGGATCAACATTCACTAATTTAGGCTAGGAGGGTTCTATCCTAAAACTCCCTAAATCCACATCGCAAAAGAAATTTAGCTACTCTTGAGCAACATAATCCACAATCTAATTCATCCTTGGCTCTCTATATAACTTGACCTCTTCACCATTGACTAGTATTGTAGCATAGGACAAGTCAAACTGTACATTCCCTCCAACTGCTACAGTCCATTGTCTTGATAAAAGTATCAAAAAATGAGGAGGTCTATCAATCATAGTTATATCAATATTATAAGTTGCTTGTGGATAAGTAGCCAACTTCACCTCTACATCTTTTGTAATTCCTATCACTGGGATAGGCCTACTATCCATAGCATATAATTTTCCATCAGTAGTGTCTACCCACATGCCCAATTGTTTCATGACCCCTAATGGCATGATGTTGATAGTAGCACCCGAATCTATCATACAATTCCTTACCAGCTTATTATTTATGAGTAGTGTAGTAAAGAATGGATCAACTTGTGGAGGATTTATTAATGTATCACCTAGACAAACCTCAAGAAATTTTACCTTTTCCTGCTTATTAGTGATCTTGGTGGTCCCCTTGTTTTCAGAGTTTGTTCTTTTATCATTTCCATTAGATATTAATTAAATAGCATTGTTCCTATACTCTTTTATCTTCATCATTTCTAATAATGGCACAAACATTTTTACCTGAGACAAGGCCTGGGTGAAGTCAAAGGATGTATTCTCTATTTTGGTTATCTTCTTTTGCTCCAGTGAATCTCCTTTGTTCTGCTCCTTTTCTTTTTTTCTTGTTTGATCAAACTTTTGCTTGTCTTTATGCAATTCTTTGTTTTCTTCCTTATGAACATGTTTTTGTTCATTCTTATCAGGCTACTTATTTTCTACATTTTTTGGTGCTCCTTGCATTCTGTCTTTCACAAATATCCCTCTTGGAACACCTTCATCTTCATTTACTGCTTTGTTTCTCAATCAATATTTTCTTTTTTCCTGTTCTACTGCAGTAATTTAGTTAATTTATTAATCTCTTCTTCAGTTGGCCTTCTTACACTACATTTACTTGATTGAGATGGTGCACTAAGAGAACATTGTTCATCACTGCTTTCTTCATAATCAGAAAAGACTTGCTATTCTACCATATGAACATTGTATCTTTGGTTATCAACATCATATTCATAGCCTTCTTCTTCTGAAGATGAATATCCCTACTCAATGGGATGGAGGGTCTGGGAAGTTAAATAGATTGTGTGATTCTCTTCATCATTGTCTATTGGTATCTCCTCTTCTTGTATTGATTGAGCTACAATGCAATGGTCAGGGGAATGTGGCAAGTTGGAAATTAGACACCAAGGATTATTATTAACCATGTATGCTCCCCTCTTCTTTAAAGGATCAAGGGTCTCCTTATTTTTAGGCCTATCCATCATAGGATTTCCATCCTTCCAGCTCGTATTATATGGCATATCATACAACCTTGGTCTTTCATTTCTGAATGTATTCACTTTCCTATTCAGAGGGTTATTAACATTTTGGGGAACCCTAAGATTATCTCTCTTACCAATCATCCTAGCAGCCTTTCTATTGTTTTCAATGGTCAATGCTATTTTTTGTGCTTCAGCTAGATTTCTAGTGCACCTATTTCTAAGCTCATATCTTATCTTTGGATCAAATGCTTTTAGATAAATACTTAATGTTGTAGGATCTACCAATTTGGATCCAAGTGGTATCTTATTATGCAATTTGGAGAATCTTTGGTTGAAGTCGTAAACTGACTCATTCTGGTATTTCTGGATACTTATCAATTCATCCAAGGAAAAATCTGGTGCACACTAATTCCAATATTATTCAAGGAACTAATCATAAAACTCTTGAATGGAAGCAATAGAATATATTGGTAAAATGTTAAACCAATCTCTAACTTCTTCAGTTAATGACATCATAAATAGCCTCATCTGTACATCTTCATACTGCATATCCAGATCTTGAATAAAAGCATTAAAATTCCTTAAGTGTTCCTCAGCTGTGATTGCACTACTTGTAAATTTTGGGACAAGACCTCTCCAACTGCTATCCATAGGGTAAGGATAAATTTGGAATCCTGCTAAGTCAAATTGTCTAATCATAGTTGTGTAGTGCTAAGAAGGCGGGTTTTGAGGATGCTAATATTGGTATAATGGATTAATGTATTGTGCGTGGGGTGGTGGCATATATTGTTGGCCAGGGGGTGGCTGAGCATTTGGGTGTTGTGATGTATTTTTAGGTGGAGCATTTGATGGCTTGTATTGATTCTTGGATGGCTTTTGCGGTGATTTTGGTGGATTTGAAGGTCCTACATTATTATTCCCTTGCCTGTGAAGTGGTATATATTTAGGGAGGTTGGCTATCTGAGCATCAAATTGGGCTCTTTGCAACTTCAAATCCTAGATTTCTTTTTATCACTTGGAGCCTCTGTTCATATTCTACTTTCTTTCTTTGCATTTCTTATCTTTCATATTCCATCTATGCATTTAATTCTTCCTGAGTCATATATTCATAATTTTCTTCAAAGGCTACATTATCAATAGGCTCATTCTAATTCCCTTCAAGTAATGCCATTTTATGATCATATTCATGTTGTCTCCTGATCTTTTTAGCCTCCAATCCAACCATGAATTCTTCCTCTTTCTTAGGGTTTGACTGAAAGAAAGGAATCCTTTTATCTTTAGGAGTGTGAGGTTCTCCAGATGAGCTATTTTCATTCATCAATGTATCATAGCGATTATACAAACATCTCAAAGTGTGGTTTTGATGTTTTATCCTTATTTGTCATGCACATGCCATCAAACACCTTCTTACCTTTATAATTCTTATGTGTCAATTTACTATTGTCATTAGGGACATCTTTATATAGGGACCTTCTACCATGCATGCTATAAACTATTGTGATGGTCTAAAATCTAGGGTTTGTTCTTTTTGTTGTGTATTTTATTTCATCAATCTCAATGCACTTATTCTTTTAGAGTCGCCACTCACTTTTAGAGAAGTGAGAAAAATTTATAATTTCTTATTCCCAGCGGAGTCTTATGTAAGGTATTGACTCTATGATGAAGGCCTGGATTCAAATTTAACTCCCCAGCGGAGTTGCCATTCTGTTAGTTCTCAAAAATGTTGGTTGAAAACCATAAGAGGTTGCGAAGCTCTTGGTACATTTTAGGCTAACGGACAAGGCCAAAAGGTGTATTTGAACCTTCTTCTCTTCAGGTTCTGCCAAACCTAGGTGGGTGTACCTATGTAAATGAGGCAAACTTAAACTGTGTGTCTCCTACTTAAATAATCTATCCACAATGACAATTAAGAGTGGAGAGATGCAAACTTAACTTGGTGTAAATTGTATAAGCAATATCAAGGTGAATTTTATAAATATGTTCAGTTAACAGATGTGAAGTTTTAAATAAATTTGATGAATCTAAAAGATGAAATGGATAAGACCAATGCCTTATTGGGTGAACAGAGTCAAATGAAGATCTGAGACAAAATGACTTGTATTGGCAATAACTCGAATTGTTTGACACGCTTATGTTTGTTTATAACTTGCATAAACATGCAGGAAAGTGACTGAAAAACTCTACTTATGGATCCAATTGACACAACTAGGTTATTTATGATTTATTAAAAGGATTTTAATCTTTACTTGAAAGAACCAATTAAATAAATCACACAAGAACAATAGATAACACTGAATTGGAGGTAGAATGGCAGTCCTAGTTATATGATTCTTCTTATTGATCCAAATAACACTTCTAGATTACTATGACTAATTAGAATGATTTTGATTCTTTAAAATAAACTAATTAATCACATCACACAAGAACAAAATTTTTTTTTGATAAATTGAACATATCTTTGATACTCCAATTTAAATAATAAGGAAATATTATTCTAGAGACAACCAAGTAATTGAATATACTCAACAAACTACCAATGCCAATATGTAGCCATAAAATCAAATATCTTTCATTGATCTCCTCAAAATTATACTTGCAACATTGTCTTTCAAAATGTAAACATCATGGAAGCGTTCTATTGTCTATTTTCCCCTATTCGCCTATATCTTTTTGTAACTATGTAACCAACTTATATATCAAAAATTTGAAGAGGTTGCACCCCTTCATGAATGTCTTTTGATACTATGAACAATTAACAACATTTGAACAAAGATAATTAGGCTCTAGTTAGCCATAAGTGGAATTTTGACAAATGGTCCAAATAATCCCTTCTTTTGTGAGTATCAACATCCTCTGACATGTTCCTGGAAACTATCTCCATGACCACCATTTTCTCATTTTGTTCGCATGCTTCATCCAATGTCGAGTCTTTTCTTGTGGCTGCTTCCAATGCCTTTTGTAGTATCAACTTGAATTCTTCAATCCATTTTGTCTTTTCTTTCATTTCTCCATCATCTTCAAACAATGTTGGTATTCCTTCTTTTGTGGCATCAATAAATCCTTTTGCATCTCCTTGAAGTTCCACATGGTAACCTCTATGCTTTCTTATGATCTCCTTAGTAGTAGTGATAGCCTCATTATCAGGAGTATCTCTATTTTGTATTTTCCTGAAACTTCTCTTGGATTCTATAACCGATTCTTTTATGCTCCTGTTCTTCAACATAAGTCTTTGAGTGAGCCCCCTAGAGCTTGCTTAGCTAAACCATCAAGTTAGCCTGTCTCTTCCTAAACACTGTAAAAAGTGTATCAAATTTCCCTTGAGAATATACATCTGATTCTTCCCACTTGTCCTTTGCTTGAGAGCTTTCTCCTTGAGTCTATAACTTAGTAGATTTATTCACTGTTTTTGTAACCATATCCTTTAGGAAATCATTCTCCTTGAGTATCCTTTCATTATTCATTTTATACATCTCCTTTTCTTTAATCAACATTTGGATCCAGGCTTTATTTAGCTTAGCTACATTGATGCCAATCTCAGTTGTAGCTACAGGATCAACATCTCCAACTTTTAGTGTCATGACATGGACGAAAGCTCTTTCAATATCAATAATAATAGACTTCTTATGTGGTGGATATAGACCAAATCATGAGGGAACCTTCATCAGGATTATACTTTGATCCTATATACATCTTTGTCACTCCTTTAGGACTAAGCTTATGTGTAGCATTGTTATCCTTTAAGAAACTGTCAAAAACAAGAGAAAAAGTCAGGTTTAGTCCCAGGAAAATCATAACACCTGACTCCTCAATAAATTTCTCCCTTTCTCTGGGATCATATCTCTCATTTCCTTTTCCACACTTGACTTCAAATTATTCAACAACTGATCCTCATTGTTTGATGTTATATTTTAAACCAATTCTCTTATTGATTTTCCCTTCTATTTGTACAAGAAGGCTCTGAATTCTAGAGATTTTACAAACTCATCATCAACTATAAAGGATCTATAAGCCATTTTCCTTGTGTTAGTGCCAAAACCTTCTACAATTTCTAGTTCTCTAAGAGGAGAATTATAATCCTTAATTTTCAATCTGGAGATTTTATTTGTTGGAACCTGAGATCCCTCATCACCAGATGAATCCTCACCAGAAGATAACAAATATACTTCTTGTATCTCCTTTACTCTTTGTTCTACTCCCTTGTTATATTCATCAACAACCAACTTAGCTTATTTCTCTTCTAAATTTATGATCAAATCATCATATGGATAAGGTATATGATCATACCACCTAGGTTCATCTTTTTTCTAGCAAAGTCAATGTATCCCTCTGGATCAAACCCTTTCCGTGGTGGAGCTCTCTTCAAATTAAAATGCAATAGCTTACCCAGAATCTAATCATATCCTTCTTTTGATAGTATAGTGAAATCTACAAAGCATAAAGTGCTTGGCATGAATGCTTTCTTTCCAAAGGAACTTAGATTCATTACACTTGAGTAGTCCATTTGCCTAACAATTTCCAAGTAAGCAATCCCATCATGCACTGTTTTTGTCAAAATAAATGGTGTATCTTCAAAACCATACACCCTGATCAAAATAGCATCCTCAAAATAGTACCAATCTCCCCAGTTATTTCCAATAGGTCCATTTAAATCCTTGGTTTTGAGGAAACTCTTAATCTCATCAGACAATGAATGCTCACAAGGATGGTTAAAAAAATTGTATAATGGCTTAATAAAGTACTCCTCAAAATGTACAAAACTTGAACTGACAAATCTGCTATCCCAAATAGCAGTCCATAACTGAGCTGGTAGCAGTTTAGCCTCCTTATCAATATAAGTACGATGTAATCCTTAACTCCTTTGGCCATATTCCCAATTCTTGTTCATAATAAACTATTATATGCATACAAATAGAGTAATGCTTGAAATGCAAAACATTGGACCCATTTTTAATTGCCACCAGTCTTGAATCAATTCCTCTGAAGATATATGAAGCATAATCAAAGGGTCTGGCATTGTGATACTAAGCATCAATTGCAATTACCATTGGTACAATTGACATAAACTTAGGAGCTTCCATCCCTAACACTTGACACATTGAGAATTATTTGTATCTCAAATAGGGCTCGAATAAGTCTACATGAAATGGTGGCCCATCATTGTCATCTAGTGGAACCAGATATCCATCCTTCTTAGGCCTATGTAATGGTAATCTCCATCCCCTATAGGTTGTATCCATTCTCCATAATTCTTTCTCTAAATTCTCATGCACGATAGCTTCATCACATGTGCTATCAAGGTTAAAAATTTCACAAATTACAGCTTCTGATACATGAATGAAAGGTTTACCCAATGAATTGTAGATAGCTTTGAGTTTTTGATTGTAATGGGTAACCAAAAGTTTCATTAGTTCCACATTCACAAATATGTTTGGGATGACCAATTTTCCCAAGTTAAATTTTTAAGGATTACATACTGGCTCAAACCTATCCCTTCGACGATAATGAAACATAAATAGCTCATAACCCTGAATTGGAGTCCACACATCCCCTATATGTCTGTACTTGTCTTCAAATTTCTCCACATCTACCCTAGGTTGTGCAGAATGCCTGGCTTTAGGTCCTGAACTAGGTAGGTTCTCAATAAGATCTTGATTCAATTTTATTTCAATTGTTTCTAGTTCATCCCTTGTCTCAATTTTCTGTTTCTATCCCCTAGGAAGGCTACCCTCACTTTTCTTTTTGCTACTTTTTGATTTTCCAGAGCTTGAACCCTCCATTTTATCTCCTCAAATTGACAAAATTTAAAATATAATATTGTAGAGAATTCACAAGCTTACTTGAAAATCTTTCGGCTGCACGAAATTCTCTAGCCTATGTCCGTTCTCCCATTCCTTTCACTGTCAACCCTACAAATTCTCCTTAATTATTCTTCTTTCACTCAAAGAATTATCTATACAATGTGTACCTGTGCGGCCATTAATGTCTATCTTTGAACACAAGTGTAGCAAATTTTTTGAATTTCCCACTGTCAGATCGAATGACTATATCCACAAGAGTTATTTAAACTCTGGCCGATCTATGTGTTTGAACCCAACCAAATTTTCATAAGACACCTTATATGGTCAAGGAGACCAAATATCATTCTTACCAATGTCAAATTGATTTTTCTTTCATATTTTGATCCATATCAAGGTGAAGCCACAATAGTGGTTTACAATTCAAGTGAGGAAGGAAAACTCACAAAAAATGACCCCAAGGCAAAAAATGTGATTTTGGGGGTTCGTGCGAACCTACTGGTTCGAGTGAACCCCTTTGAATTTGACTATGAAAAAAAACAAAAAAAATGCATTGGAAAGGGGTTTGAGTGAACCCCTTTGAATGGGTTCGCTCAAACTAGGGTTCGGTCGAACCTTGATTTGAGTGAACCCTTAGAGGTTCATGCGAACCCCTAGGGGTTTGTACGAACCCCCCTTATCCCTCATCCCCTCGTGAGACACAAAAAATACCTAAATTTCGGCACTTCAGAGCTCATGTTGAGGATGGAAATGGATGAATCTTCACAAACCCAACTAGAATTAGGTAGTCCTCAGAATGAGCTATCCAACGAATTTAATTTTAATATGTTTTGGTTTTATTATGTATTTGCTTTTTAAGTTTTATTAAACATAGGTTTTTCATCAAAAATGAACATCTCTGTTATGCACATATGGAAAAATAGCAGATTATAAAAAAAAAATTGAAAAATATGAGTGCACCAGATATTGAAGTCCTTGATCCAACAAAAAAAAAGAATTTTGATATATACAAAAAAGTTATGTGTTATAGGATCACTATGTCCGAATTGTAATTGGTTTGACTTCAAAACTTGATTAAAGAAAAAATATTCAATAAAAACTATCTAACCAAGTGGAAGGACTAGATATCAGAGTTACAAATCCAAATTGAAAGAATTAGAATTTTATCCTTCATGGAAAAAAATTTATGAGTTATACGGTGCCACTTTTTAAAAATGCTATTTTCTAAAAAACTAGTTTTCATGGGAGATGGAAAAATAAGTGCAATCTGATTCCAAAATTTTTGAAAAAAATATTTTTAGAATCTACAGACAAAATGTGACGAGACTCTAGTTTGCATCATCTTCAAATTCCTCACGGTTTAGTCGCTATAGGTGCCCAAATGTGAAGATTTAGTTGAAACTAATAATTTTAGTGTCAGATTTGGCCAAACATTGTAAACCACTATTGTGGGATCACCCATCACCTTTAGAAAAAGATTTGTTAAGTCACTTAGATATCAAAACTGTCACCAAGTATCACTCCGATGAGTTTTGATCCATTTGTATTACCATTGACAAGAGAATATGTATCACTGAAAGATTTGAAATTTACTTCGACGTTACTAGTCTCCCCAATATATAGTCTTCCTTCTTTAGATGAATTGACAAGACTCTCTCCGATATTACTTTCAAATGTGTAACATATGGAATTAGAAAGACATTTGAAACTCATTTCAATAGCACATGTCTCCCCAACATGTTTCCTTTTTCTTTATCGGCGAAACAAAGTGAATATCTTACCAATGAAAGTTCATTGGCATGACATGTAGGCTTAGGGTAACTTGAGGATCTTACTTCGATAGTATTGTTCTTGTCGATAACATTTTTGTCAATGAAACAATGGACCTTGTCTTTTTGAATATGTAGCTCCTAAGTTGTTGATCGATGTGACAATGTTAACCTTTTGTTGATATGCCAGAAATGCCTGAATTTAAAGGCTATAGCTCATGGGTTAGGGAGACATAGACATAGTCATGCCAATATGGATTATTTATTCAGAGGCTCTTGCTCAATGATGATCAGAGGGATTTTGATGTGTCAAAAGGTCAAATCTGATGGGATCACTGGTGGATATGATTTGTGAAATGGATTATAGAAATTTTGCACTCAAAATGTGGCTACCTTGTGGAATTTATGAATGTAAGCCACTAAAATTTTGAAAAATTTTATAGTCCCAATATGCCCTTTGGTGACAAAGTGTCGTAGTTGAAATGTCACTACTGACTTGTCCTTGATGTATTTTTCATATTAAATATACTGGAGTACAGGGAAGAGCTCTTGCAACACATTTCTTCGGATTGAGCAATGGACTATTGACATTCTGTACAATGATTCTAGTGTCAAACTTGTTACTGGCTTGCCTATTTGTTTTTCATACTTAATAACTAGATGCATTACAAGGAAAACTAAGTAGTTGGACCAATGTCTAGTGGACTATGCGTGCACATGCAACAAATGCACATTTGCTTATTGTTTGTTTATTGTTTGTTCGAGAGCTTCTTTGTTTTTAGCTGTGAGTTGCTCTCTTCGATGTTTTCCATTCTCTGTAGTTCTTGCTCAAGGGTGGAGCCATAGGAACAATGTTCAATTGCTCAATAGCTCATTTTTTTTTTCTATATACTTGATGACTAGAACTATTACAGGGAAAACTGAATGCTTTGAGTAATGTCTTGTGGACCATGGGCACACATGCAACAAATAGTTAGCAAATTCACAGAATCTCAATCAATTGTTGGGTTTTTTTGTGCTTGTTCTCATTTCATTATCATTTGTTCAAAAGCTTGTGGGTTTTTTGGCTCTTTAGTGCATTTTCACATATGGGTGAATGTGCAATGAATGCATAGCTAATTCATGAAATCTTAGGAAAATGTTGCATTTTTTTTTCTTATTCTTGTTTGTGTATCATTTTTTACGAAGCTTGTAAGCTTTTAAGCTTCCCAATGTGCTCTTGCATGATCGTTGTTGCGTAAAAGTGCACTATTGGTGAATGGATGGGCTATGTGTTTATGATACTTCATAGCTCTGTGGATACATATGTAGTGAATGCAAAAATTATTCATAAAACCTTAGGCAACTGCTTGATTTTGTTTATGCTTATTATCATTCTATTGTTGCCTATTAAAAAAATTGAAAGTTTTCTAGCTCTTTGTTGTACTTTCGCATATGGGGCATGCTAACCTAATGGTATGTAGCAATTGCAATCCCTTGTCATATGTTGATAGTAAATAGGTATAAACGAGGATGCTTTTCTATGCTTCTGTGTAGTGTATATGTTTCACATGTTGGCTAGCTACATAGATAGTAAGAATGGAAAGAATGTCATGTGTAAGAAAAATTTGTTCACTTGAACTAGTTTCTTTATTTTTATTGGGTTCTTCATTTGTACCGGTTACAAATTTTGAATTCAATGTCTTTAACATTTTCAAAAATGATCACTTTCATCTATTTTTTTGTAAATTAAATTATCATATGTTTTTGTCTTAACTTTTAATGAATAAAGTACTATATGTTAGTTTTGTGAATTGTGCATGCCTATAAAACATTAACTATTTATTCATTGCTTAGCCAACAATCACCGTGCAAAATTTATTGCATAATTACTCTTTTTTTGTTTACAAATTTTTTCACGCGCTTTTATGTTTCTTGTTTATGAATAGCATATTATGTGTCATTCACTATGCACATTTGTTTAATTTGGCCCATTTACAGGCACCATTGCTTTTAACTAGACCCAGATGCAAAGATCTATTGCACTGCGAATATTTCTCACTTTTGAACAGCAAACTAGAAGGTCAGATTCTTGTACCATTCTTTTCATTTCTTTCAAATGAATTTTAAAGCTTGCAATGTGTGTATAATAAAAAACTATTTTTTTCGCAAACACAAGTTACTTTTGCAATCAGAATAATGCATAATTGTAAACATGTCATATGTAATCCATATCCAATGTTTCACCATGAACACTGACTACATTGTATAATTTGAAATATATTTTCTGCTTCCCATTTTTCTATTCATTGCAGTGGCTTTAATATTTATTTCCTTATATGAAAATTAGCACAATTCAAACACATAATAAATTTTTGAAAATAGTTGTAACTCATTGCAAAGCAACATCATGTTATGTGCTGATTTTTTTCATTCTACTTGTCACAAGAGCTGTCTTTTACAATCAAAGTGTAGGACAAAGATCTTTTCTGCTACAAATCAACTTGGGTCTTTAACAATAGGCTTTAAGGTTAGATTCTTGTGATATCCTTCCACCTTGTTTACAATGAAATTTAAATTTTCCAATGTATTTCAGAATTATGTATTGGAAGAATTGTAAACAGTGAAGGAGAATACTTGTTCAAGAATCTGACTTCTAGTAGAGATAGATGAGCATAATGTATGACATGTCATGTGATTCATAAACATGAAACTATTTTTTCTTTCTACCAAGTTAATTTTAGGTAACATAATATAGTGGTATTAGTGATAGGAACCAATCCCAATATCTACTAGAATGTAGTTGCTACTAAAATCAAAACTCTTTTATACCATTCACCTCGCACTTGTCCGTTGTAGAGAACTATAATTCATTCATTCTAGATTTATTGTTTCAATAGGCACTAGCATACAAGCAAAGCCTATGAAATTTGAATTCTATCTCTAAATGATTCAAAAAATTTATTGCAGTGGTCTATTTGGCTTATTTTCTTTTAGGAAAACAACTTCACAGGCACTCAATGCATTAACCATATGCAATAGTTTGGATTTAAGCACATATTTTTTGTGCTGGAAAATTATGATTTATCTCTTTTTCCAATGGTTTGAGTAGGTCAATTTTTCATTTTTCTTTAAGTAAAATAGGGAAATAGGGAACATTATATATTGTGGGTAACATTATATATTGTGGCAAATATTTAATCGGGGGATGCATGTACTACAAGTTTTGGCGGCGGGCTGGTCGATCTCAACCAGTCAATTTGCATTAAATGAAAACCTTGCGATATGTGTTGCGTAGTGACTACGAACATAAGTAGAGAACGCTTGCTTAATTTTCATGTAAGAAAAAAGATGAACATAGTAAATTTTACCAAGCATTTCTGATTAGCCTTTGTAACAACAACCAAGCATCATAAACATAGAAACAAGCCACTCACCAATAGTACACTACGACATAATAGCAAACATCAGAGAACAAATACTTGTAGTTATAAAGTGTAAAAAACACACAACCAATCCATTCACCACCAATGCACCTTTGCAATACAACAAACATGCAAAAGTGCAACCAATAGCTAGAAAACCCACAAGCTTTTCAACAAACAATAAACAAACAAGAATAAATACAAACAAAACCCAACAACTGCCTAAGATTTCATAAATTAACTATGCATTCTCCCAATTTACTTAAACAAAATTGAATAGTAGACATAGTAGCATTTAATGCAATAGCTATACATTGATAGACAAGCGTGCCATATCCAATGCATATGATACAATTACAAAGTTCACCTACTCCAACATGCAGTGAACATATAGTTAATTCATGAAATGTTAGGAAAATGTTGGGTTTGGTTTCTTCTTATTATCGTTTAACCCATGAAATCTTAGGGATGGATTTTGTTTTTGATTATTCTCGTATATTTATCATTTCTTGGAATTCTTGTGAATACTTTTTACTTTTACATCTTTGTTATTCTGTAATTTAAGTCCATTATAGGTAAATGGCTTTGTTGTGTCTACATGATAATTGGCAATTAGAAGTATTCCTTGTTATATTGCTTGTTCTCGTTAAATCCTGACTATAGGGAAAAGGCATAAATATTTTAAACAATACAATCTCATTGGCCAAGTGGCTAATTCAAAAGCAAATGCATTGATTGCAATAGTAAACCTGCCATTCAACATTAACCAATAAATACACAAATGTTTACATTATATAGCTCGATACATTGCCAAGGATATTGTATCATTCATTTTTGTAAAAGTAAATCAGTGAATTAGGAACCCATTATATTTTTTACATATAGTCACATATTGAATGAATGCCATGTTATCTAATCCACAAACATGGAACTATTTTTTTCCAAGAAGCAATCTACTACTGCACTTGTAGGATTTACTTTTCAAAATAGCTACTAATAGGTCCATCAGCTAAAAATGCATAAGTTGTTCAACAAAGACTATCAATTCACTGTGTGTGTACCCACAAGCCCTCTAATACATCTTGCACAAATTCCTTTAGAAGCTTTGGTGGCAAACCAATTCCCACTCAAGTAATTAACATACAATTAATGCTTTGAATGCACACATAGACCACAAGACCCTATTCAAACCATTCACTTTTCCCTATAACGCTTTCACTTACCAAGTATAAAAAAAGACATACAAGCCACTGACTAGTTGCACATCGTACCAATCGATCCTATCTCATTTTAGCATTCAAGAGTATGTTAGCTACCAAAAACAATAACTCATGGCCAAAAATAAGAAAGCTTTTGAACAAAGAATAAATAAACAATAAGCAAAAATCAACACTTGCTTCATATTTCATAAATCAACTATGTATTTTGTACTTGTATTCACGTCAGCTTCCCAACACATACCACAAGGTTTGCATTTAATGTATTGCCAGGTTTACTATTGCAATCATTGCATTGTCGCCGTTTCTAACGCTTGCGATTTTGTTGAGTGCTTGAATGAGGGAGGAGCTGAAGGAACAATGTGCAACTGGTGAGTGGGCCGTCTGTTAATTTTCCATACTTTGAAATCTTAGGCAAATGCTAGGCTTTTTTTGTGATTATTATCGTTTACTTAGCGTTCGTTCGAAAGCTTGTGGGTTTTCTAGCTGTTGGTTATGGTTTTGCATACTCATTATTCTCTACTAGTGCAATGGTCATCAATGGCTTTGTTGTGTGTTTATGATACTTGATAGATAAAAGAATTGGTTATTTTTGGAAAGGTTAACGGATAATTGGGTGCATTAAATTACATGTGCTTTGAGCAAGGTCTGCTGCACTATGGAGATAGAGAATGTGTTAATTATGTGTTTTTCACTTGACTGGCTAGCATGCTGTCAGGAAAGCTTGGAAAGTAGAATATGCGAGATGTGTTGGAAGGTTGGTGTAGTGCCCCTCCATATTGGCCTTTCTAGGACTATGAATAAGCCTTTATTTGCAATTTCATTGTTTATTGTGTGATATAAAGTTTACTCATTGCTTGTAAATAATTGCCTAATATTCTTTATGATTATTTTATGAATCAAGTATGTGTTTTTAAGAGTGATCTTGATGCGCTTCGAATCCTCTGATCTAAATAAATTTTCCTTATCATTTATCGCTAGGGAATCTCGATGTTGGAATTTTATTCTATGTTTAGCGTGTGGGTTCGTAATCCAAGGTTTATTCCCATGCTTGGTCGTGGTGTCTAAACCTAGATTTCTAAAATTTGAACTATATATATATATATAATGTTGGGTATGTGTAGGATCATCATAGGAAAAACAACCCCTTAAGTGGCAAAAAATTCAGAAAAATCAGAGTTAGGCAACTTGACATAAAAATTTGAATAAGTTATCTATATTATTTCAAAAATATGTAAAAATAAAATTTGTAGCAAAATAAATGCAATTTCTAAACTACTAGGTTTATTGAAAAAAAAATGTATTTGGTGAAAATTTGAAATTTCAATGCAGTAGTACTTAAATTTCAGGAAAAAAATAAGAAGTAGGTGTCTGTCTGACCACCCTAACCACAATAAAATGATAATATTTTTTATAATATTTTAGATACAAGTAGAGACTCATGTCCCATGTGATGCATATTTTTTGTAATTTTTTTCCAAGTAAATAATTAATTATGAATTTTTTATTACAACTTTTAAAAAATTTAAAAACTCGTATGTCTGACCACCTTAACTTGGTCAAAACTTCATGAAATTCATTTTTTTAATCCTATAGTATGCGAAGCATAGAATGTGACACATATTTTAGATTCAAAAAATGTGATACCGTTTGAAAGCTATAGATATTTTTCAATCAGCCTATCAATCAGGACTTTAGTCATAATTTAAATAGAAAATGAATAATTATTATTTATTAAATTCAAAGTAAAGCATAATTTATATTGGTGGAAAGCTGAGAATCTCCTTTAAAAACCCTTTTCATTTCATCAATTTTGGGTAAAAGAATTTTCATTAGCCAAATACCCCTACACATACCCATCATATCGCCACTTTTTGGCCCATCATGATCCTGCACATACCCTATTAGTGGAAAATAAATTATCTTGAGGCATTTCACAAGGGTGTCCTCATAAATGTGACCTTGATCTATTTAAATACAAAATAAAATAAAATATAAATTAAAATGATAGAACAATGGGTGAGTTAAATGAGGTGTACATCTCTTGAATGGAAGTAATAAATAGTAATATTATAAATATATATATAGCTTATGATGCAACGTCGTACCGTGTCACTCAAGATCTATATTTAGGAAATTGCATATTATGAATTTGCAACCGCTTGCATGGAAAGAGGGGATGTATCTGGAAGAAGAGCATGCATTGGTGCTTGGGCAATGAATAAGCTCACTAGCTTGGAGGTGGATGGGAATGGTTACCAAAAATTGGGGAAAAACTCTAATTTTAGGTAGAGTTCAATGTTTTAGATAGGTAGTTGGTTTGGGAAAGGAGAAACGACATAAGCTATGGGGAAAATAGTTGGGCATGCAAGGGAGGAATGCTGTAGAACATACAGGAATCAAGAAAGGGCAATCAAAGGTATGCTCTGCTTGATACCCTTAATAGCAATATAATGTTTACGTGGGACTCTGAAGATTTAATATTCTCGCAGACATCTTAGGTTTAATAATTCTTTGAAATATAGTTGAACTGTTGATATGCTTATATATCCTAAAATCATAGCATTCGATGGGATACATCTCTTTGTCAAACACTCTGCAGAACAGTTTTCGGGCCTTGTCTGTAAGTCCTTAGTTTGTAAATATGTCTACCAACGCACCTTTAGATACTACATTAGATAAATGTCTCTTCCTTTTTACTTTTGGAATTGATGTTTTCTTTTGATCCAACTCTTGTTTCGATTCACTTAGAGAGGATGTAGTAAGGTTGTGGAATTTGGCCCATCACCTGCCAATTTCACTTGCTTGAAATTTTATAAGATTCCTCTTCAAATCCAATTGGTGTGCATCATACTTTCCTTTATTGTGCTCTATGTTATTCAGTCTATGTACGTCCCTCTTGAACCCTTCTGTATATTGGTTCTCACACCTTCCAATCACATTTTTGTAATCACATTTTTGTTGAAGATTTCTAAATTCCCTCCAAGAAATACTTGATCATATCCTGCAATCATAATAATTAGTAAGTGGGTATGTGCAGGATCATGATGGGCCAAAAAGTGGTGATATGATGGGTATGTGACTGATAAATTTTTTTTACCCAAAATTGATGAAACGAAAAGAATTTTTAAAGGATATTCCCAGCTTTCCACCAATATAAATTATGCTATACTTTGAATTTAATAAATAATTATTATTCATTTTTTATTTGAATTACAACTAAAGTCTTGATTGATAGGTTGATTGAAAAATATTTATAGCTTTCAAACAATATCACATTTTTTAAATTCGAAACATGTATCACATTCTATGCTTCACATAGTATAAGATTAAAAAAAGAAAAAATGAATTTCATGAAGTTTTGACTAAGTTAAGGTGGTTAGACATACGAGTTTTTATATTTTTGAAAATTTGTAATAAAAAATTCATAATTAATTATTTACTTGGAAAAAAATTACAAAAAAAATACATCACATTCGGACATGAGTCCTCTACTTATGTCTAAAATATTATAAAAAAATATTATCATTTTATTGTGGTTAGTGTGGTCAGACATACACCTACTTATTATTTTTTCCTTGAAATTTAAGTACTACTACATAGAAATTTCAAATTTTCACTAAATAGATTTTTTCTTTTTTAAAATAAATCTAGTATTTTAGAAACTACATTCAATTTGCTATAGATTCTATTCTTACATATTTTTGAAATAATATAGATAACTTATTCAATTTTTTACGTCAAGTTGTCTAACTCTGATTTTTCTGAATTTTTTTGCCATTTAAAGGCTTTTTTTTCCATGATGATCCTACACATACCTAAGTCCTCATTTCTTTTAAAGTACATTGAGGTTTAATCGGTTGCTCTGTATTTCCCTTAAATTGGACTGTAATGTCTTAACGGTAATTTATAATATATTTTTATAATATATTTTTCCCATCTTATTTGGTGTAATCCTCTGTTTTATTCTTGCTCATGAGAGGTTTTCTCTCCATATATTTATTTTTGGGGTTTGCATGCTGGGATCTAACTGGAAACCATTGGTGCTATTTCACGTACCGTATTGTACCCTTCATTACTTTACAGTTCATTAAGTTTTTCCCTCTGTGTATTCTGATTTTCATTCATTCTTCTGTTGGGCATTTGAATCTTTTTCCTTGAGCAAGCCTAACAAGGCATTCGACACCACTATTTTGTGGTAATTCACAGATAAGTACCCTGGAGCCGATTCCTTCATAGGTTTGACTCCATATAAATTACTTTCATCAATCTCCTTATGTTTGCACCATGCCTCTTCTACTCACTTCTACACATACATTTTAGAGAAGAACATAAGTCGCAGCATTGTCAGGACGTGTTCCAGGGTGCTTCATTAATTCAATGATTTTGAGAGCTTCCTTGCAGAATCTACTTTGTGCTTAACCTACGACCATTGTATTCTATGCAACCTCAGTTCTTTGAGGTATTCTGTCCAACTATGTGCGTGTTTTGTCTATGTTTCCTCAGTTTACATATATGTCTATTAGCGTATTTGCAATTACAACATTAGACAAATTCCGTCTTAGTTACGCTTTTATGGATGTCCTATCATTTTAACAGAAATTTGAAATGGTGCACATTATTATAGTGCAAGCCAGTTTTTCAAAGTGTGTCATTTAGCATCACCGATAATCTCCAAGAACATTGTCACTGTTTGAAATGATGGAAATGTCTCACATCCCTTAGATGGGCTCTTCTTGAAAACGGTAGCAAAAAATTCTATGCTTAATAGATCTGTTCATTGCGTCTTCTTTCTTCCTTTGCATCTGATGTAGTATACAATTCTCTGCAACTTCCAACCCTTTTTTTATTTGTATTTACCATCTTATAATGATTTAGCAATACTGACATTACTCTGCACTAAATCATTCTCCCTCCACAAAGTCCAAATTTTGAAATTCTTATGTTTATCATTCACGACTTGATTCATGGTCAAATTGAAAGACTCCAAGCAAATTATTGCTATGTTATTGATTAACCATGCTCGTCCCTAATTCCCTTGTCTGAGAAACTCAGTAAGGTGTGTCATTTGGAAATATTTAGTTATTTTGGAAGTTATGAAGGAAATTATGGTCGCACCATAGCCGTCTCTTTAAGTTTAAGTCACAGATCTTATTCCTTTCAACTTTCTATGGATTTTTTCAACCGAACTCGAAGAATAGATCAATCAATGTTTAGTTTTCAAACCCCGCTTCCTCCATTCTTTCCCAACGCATCCGTTAAAGCCTTTTTCTGAATTGACTTGGAGGTTAAGCTAATGTAATTCTATGAAAGACATTTACCACTTAGTTTCGATGGTAGAAGATCATTGTTATTTTGTTTTGGTATTACGTTTATTGTTTATTAATTGCTTGTATTTTAAAAGTACTTTGAAATGTTAGGTATATATATATATATATATATATATATATATATATATATATATATATATATATATATATATATATATATATTAATATTACCGATGTATGTAGTTATGAATACATTACGGTATTATATGTAGGATTTGGATTGCAGCATGTGGCTTGATTAAAAAATTTAATATAAATATAAATATATACATATATGAATTAGATGTATATGAAACAATGATGTTACTTGATATATGTTAAATGTCTTGGATGTCCTTGATTACATGGGGAGCCGTCAAGTTTTGTCATAATTGACCATTGGATTCTATTAGTTTCTAAAAGTATATACTAGAATTTCATTATTTTAGTCTTCATCTTGGGTAGGAATATATTTAAATTAAATATAATCTCTTACTATATACATGTATATCAAAACTTAATGTCATAGGTTTTAGAAACACATTTCTAGAGTAATAAAGAGGATTCTTCTTAATACTATGTAATATTATTATAAGATCATGAGATGACAACCCTGATAATCATCCATTTTAATATATCAAGATAAGATAATTTTTGGGATGTTCTAAGTTGGAGTTTGTTGAAATGTGTTATGTTTTAGAATGGCATCTTAAATAAATAGAATACTATTGTATATTGCTCAAGTATCTTTTATAGACACATAAATCTACTATGGATATAAATATGTTTCATTAGAGGGATATGTATAATTAGTGGAACATGAATGTATATTCTTAAACATGCATAAATATTACAAAGACCTATATACACACAGACACACATAAGCTATACCTATTCTATTTATTTATATTCAACTCATTTATTCCCACACTTATACTTACATAACCTTACATTGGATCCACTTCTTTAGTTGATTTACTATATTAAAAGATTGTTGAAATTAAATGAATAGAATATGAAATGTGGTAACAATGTATTTTGTGGTTGAGTTATTGGCTTGTTTGCTTGTATCAATCATTGTGTTAGATTAGTGGTATTTGGGA
Source organism: Sequoia sempervirens (assembly GCA_007258455.2). NCBI lineage: Eukaryota > Viridiplantae > Streptophyta > Pinopsida > Cupressales > Cupressaceae > Sequoia > Sequoia sempervirens. Next base: position 714,188,999 of record VDFB02000003.1, read on the forward strand.
AATATTGGTTATTGTTCAATGGAAGTATTGAGTTTATCTATGGAGTAATCATGTTTGTGATGTAAATAGTTTAAAAGTGGAAGTGATGTTTATCTAGGAATTTGATACATGATTGCTTGTTAATGTGTTTTTAGTTAAATAGTGTGATCAGGGTTGCAATGTTGATTATTTCCTTGTAATGAACTATGTGAGTGAATTTGGAGATTAAGATGATTATGTTTATTGTGGTTGATTCTTGGATATAGGAAGCTAGTTTGGGCCCAATGGTTAGTAAGAAGATTTTTGGTTTATTTTGCATCGAGTTGATCATGTAATTTTAGATTGAGTTTGATGATCTTGTCATGATGTACCCACTCATTATATTTGGATTGAAAATAGCTCTTTGAGATCTTGTCTTTGTTGACATTTATTTGATTGGGAACCCTTGTGTTAACATTTTGAGAGTCTTCCAGAGGTTAGAGGGGATATGATTTTTACCTGCAAGTTTTGGTATGGGGGCCGACAACCTAGGAGGATCTGCCTTGGACAACCCATAACAAGCTTAAGTATTTACTTGAATTTTGTGTTGTTTCACTTGAAGTGGGTGGTTCCATGATTTTGTTATTTTGATGATGGTTGACCATTGTGTTTGTGTGGGTTTGAGCCTTGCACATGATGTGATTTTCGTTACTCTAAAGTTCTAGTGTGAGATGGTGCATGCTTCACTTGGTGTAGTTGTTTTTCTTGGATTTGGTATTTTGTGCAAGTTGGCTTGTACGTTTGTGATTTTGTTCTTAGTTGGGGGAGTGGCTCTTAGTGGGGGCTGGCACCCAAAGTGGTTGGTCCAGGATAACCCATTGTGAGTTCAAATCAAGTGGTAACTTAATTAATTAATTAGGGGTTTTGGGTAGTTCCACAATTAATTTAGATAATTTAGCCCCACTCATGGGCCCAAGTGCTCGTTTAGGCTTGGGATGAGTGGGAAGGCCTTGAATGGAAAGATCAATTTCCTTTCCTCGACATAGTAATTTTGCAAGGTATGTTGATCCTGCATAGTGAGCATGGGGGGTTGACAGTCGATAGAGGTTACCAGGATAACCCAGGATGGGAGCCGACAACCTAGGAATGCTACACCAGGATAATCTGTGACTACCTATGCAACGACACTCCACAATTTAACAATCTTGTATATTGTTGTTTCCCTCTTGTTGTTCTTGAGCCTCTAGAAGCAGATGTTGCCATGTGTTTTTTGATGCTCTTGTTGTGTTGTCTTGTTTGTTGTATCAAATGTTCTTGAGATGGTTGTTTACTAGTGTTAATGTTGTTCTTGTTGTTGAGTCTTGTAATCCTTGTTTCATTTGATGGTATTCATTGAGGTCCTTCTTGTCTTCTCCTAGCATGGGGGTGGGCCTTCGGGTCCATGTGGTCAGGTGGAACGTGCTATGCACCCCATTGGGTCCCCAGCCGAGATTGAGTTATACTTGTTGCTGTGACACCAGAGCTATACTAGTGTTGGATCTAGTTTTGATGCTTTATACTCATATCATTTGTATTATTCCATGATATTGTACTTTCCCCATTCATGATGGGAAGTAACTTTAAATTGATGTAATCCTTGAGTGATATATCTTCATATTGTTAATGTATTATCCATGTTCATGTTATTATCTTATGGTTATTGATGTATGTCTATCTTTCATGTGATGTAATGATGATTTGAAAAGTAATGAAATCATGTAACCCTAGGGACTTGTCATATGTTGTACATATATAGTATCATTTCAAATGTTGTATGTTATGTTATGTTGCATATTAGTTATTTAAAAAAATAAAATTGTGCCATAGTTGTTGATGTATTAGTTATCATTTGGGGTTGCGTGGCGGGGAATTATAGTTGGTAGGTACAAAAGTAGTAAATGCATAGTTAATTCATAAAATATGGGGCGAGAGCTGGGTTTTATTTGTTCCTATTCTTGTTTGTTTGTTGTTTGTCAAAAAGCTTGTGTTTTTTTAGCTTTTAGTTTCGTTCTTCGATGTTTGTTATTCTCTGGTAGTGTACTATTGGTGAGTGGCTTCTTTCTATGTTTATGATGCTTAGCTAGTGTTGCAAGGGTTAATGGGGAATACTTGCTAAAATTTATGATTTTGTTCTATTTTTTTGCAATATTTATTATCCTTTGTTTATCGTTTGTTGAAAAGCCTGTGGGTTTTTTACTTATTGGTTGTGGTTTTGCATGTTCCCTATTCTGTAAAAGTGCAGTGGCCATCAATGGATTTCCTATGTGTTTATGATACTTGATAACTAGAAGTATTGCTTGTTGTTAGAAGGGCTAGGGTCCATGCAACCATCGATAAAATATTTTCCACTATATATTATGTCCCCCTACTTTCCTAATTTACTTAAAGGGAAATGAAAAATCAAGTATACTATTATGCATTTGTAAATGGAAAAATTTGTTTCAAGTCCATATTTGTTACAATCTTCTTATAAGCATTGATTTCTTTATGTCTATGAATTGCATTTAGCATGTCAACCACCATGCTTATCTGTCTAGAATGTCTCTATATAACAGGACCACTATTTACAATTTCACTGGGAGGAAAATATCTGCATTCACGCAAATATAGCCAGCCGTTGAACAAGAAAATTGTAGGTCAGATTATTTGATCATTGTCCCTCTCTCTCTCTCTCTCTCCAATGCAGAATATCAAGTCTTCTCTACTATACATATGTGCAAAGTACAAAATATTTCATATTCAAAATGAAAAAAAGATACAAGAATATAGAAATAATAGACATTTATAACTATGAATATGCAATAGGCACATTCAAATTAAATGCTTTAAACTATTTATTTCATTCTTGAGAACTATTGTTGGGAAATCAGTTATAAGTTCTTATACACATAATTTTCTATTAGTATATATATATAATGGAATATGTATGTGCATATATATATGTATACAAATATAAATGTCCATAATATCTATATAATAATGTCCTTTCAGGGAAGTGTTGTGTGCAACTATTCAGAACAAGTATAAAGAAAACAAGGACTATTGTGGCAAGGCATAGAGAACACTATTGAAGAAAAGTAATGCACTGAGCTTGAATGAGTTGAACCCAACAAAAAATAGGAATTCGTATTGGGTTCTACATTCAGATTAAACCCTTGATTGTATTCAATATTTTTGTTTGGGTTCCACTCATTCAAATTGGTGTAGTTGGATTTTAGAAAAACATGTTTTCTACTAAATGGCTATTGAACTCCCTCTACATATGCACATGTACTTGGACAACGATATCAGAAAGAAAGTAGTTGCACTTTGGAAAACTAGCCAAATTCCTATTATAATTTATACTATTCCATCATGAAAACCCTAGGAAGATGCATTACTATAAACAAACGCAAGCATATATGACCAATACATAGTCCAATGTACTCTCTATTGCTATATAATTGCTTTGTAAAAAAATAATGGAGCAAACAAAAAGACCAATACAACAAATGCAACACTTGGAAAAAGACACAAGAAAATGATAAACAACATATTTTATTAACCTATTATATGCATGCCTCCATCATCTACATATAAGATTTATATTTTTCTTCATCATTTCAGGAAAAAAGTGAACAAGTCAATATCAATCGAAGACATAAATACTAAAAAAGCTGGTGACACATTTGAAGGTGACATTCTTGTTGTCTACAAGACAACATTTGACAAAGACAATGAAACAAATGAGATACTACATGCAAATATCACAGATCTCAAAGAAGAGATGAACATTACACTAAATATCAGTGGAAACCTTATCCAACAACATGAGCACAAGATAATTCTAGGAATAGGTGTCGCAATATCGGGTTTCCAAATTGCACGTAAAACACTTGATGACAAAGGGGACTGTGGTTGCACATTAATATTGACAGACACTAGCACAGTTGAAAGAATGCCTCAATTTTCTAAACACTATTACTTTATTCTAGATACAACTATAAGCCAGCTAGTAGGAACCATGAATCAAAATCCAACTAGAACAATAGGTGCTTTAGTTGTTGGTGCTAATAGAGTTGGTAGCCAATATGCTCTTGATATCAAAGATGGCAAAGCAGAATCTGACAAAGCGCAGGTGCTAATCTCTAGATACCATATGCCACTAATCCGTTTTAACTCATTTCTATACCATTTTGGCCTCTACTAATTTTTTTTTGTGACAATAACTAAGTTTCTTTTTTCCATGCAACTGCGACTGCATTTATCTCATGAACAATAGTACTTGCAAACAACACAAAAAATTTTCAGGAATAAAACTCCAGGAATTCTTTTCAAAAATATTGTAAAAACCATAGATGAAAAGAACGTGTTCCACATAGGCCAGTCAACATTTATTTGCAAATTGAACAACAAAAGAACAATGTAAAAGCTAACTACATTAATACAATCAACATTTGCAGTAACTTTTGAAATATCTTGTTGCTTTCTCAAACAATTTCTACCATTAGATGCTTGTAACAATATACGTTTACATGTTTAAGGTTTCAGGGACATTAAGGGTAGCAAACACGCTTTCAAATCCATTTGAAGCTTTTTGCCCGATATGCAATTATAGGTTCTACAGTTATGGAATGTTGCAAGAGAACAATGCTCACTACAACAAGTGTGGCATACCAGTCAGTTACATATACTTACTCCATCCTCAAACTATCATCATAACAAATGAAAAGCAAAAAATCCATTGTTCAGTTGAAAACTATGTCATTCAACAACTCTTGCCCACCTTCCAAAACATGAGATATGAAGACTATGTCAACAAGTCAGCAGTTGTGTTTGCACTATGAGACTTTGTTGTCAAAGGCCATTTCAAGCTCAATGAAAACAATGTCATCACAAAAGATATTTTCCCGACTGAATGAACATCATATGCTACAACAAGGTACAAAACAATACTGATACAAATACTTTTTTCTATCCTCAATTTACAAAAAATGTTTAAAATTATCTACAAAAATGGTTGCAATACTAATTCTATCAATTGTATTGCAGATGAGGAACAAACATAGGAAATTGCAAAACAAACTGATATTGCACCAAGAGGCACATCCCTTTTATATTATGCTTAAGTTCCTAGCTGTTTAGCCTATATGACAATATTTCATGTTATATGGATTAAAAATTTTAGCATCTCACTTTACTATCAACATGGTTTCTCTTATATGTTACACACTGCTTACTTTTTTCCTTTGTCACTTCACAAACCTTAAAACCCAATAATATAGTTTCTAAATATAAACGTAATATGGCTTAATTTACAATTGCAATTATTGCATTTTAATTTAAGACACTTCATTACCGAATCAACTTCAATTGCTTTTTCTTACAAAAAAAACTAAATCATTCATTTGTTAAAGTAAATTAAGAAAATAGGTCATTGTGTATTCTGCAAAATACTTAATTAGTACATGCAAATTCTGGGGACTTTGATGATGAGGTTATTGGTATTGAAACAATGAACACATGTTAAATCCATTAAATGCGAATTCACCGAGATGTGTTAGAGAGCTACTGGGTATGTAAGCAGTGAATGCATACTTAATTCATAAAATCTTAGGTGACTGTTGGATTTTATTTGTGATTATTATCATATGTTTGTTGTTTTTTTGGAAAGCTTGTGTGTTTTTAAACTCTTGGTTGCACTTTTACATGTTCGTTCTTCTATAAAAGTGCAATACACATGACTAGCTCAACTGCCTACTTATGATACTTGATAACTAGAAATATTGCTTCTTGTTAAAAGTGCTAACGAGGCAAGTGGGTATAGTAAATTGTATATGCTTCGAACAACGTCGTCTAGACTCTAGGAATGGTAAATGCATACAGACTCAGTGAATGCATAATCAATTCATGAAATGTGAAGCAAGTATTGGGTTTTATTTGTGCTTGTTCTTGTGTGCTTTTTTCTTCTTAAAAAGCTTATATGTTTTTAGCTTTAAGTTTCATTCTTCAATCTCTATTATTTTGTGGCAATGCACTATTGGAAAATGACTAGTTTCTATGTTTATCATGCTTACTTGCTGGTACAAGCATTGACGGAGAATGCTTGCAAAAATTTATCGTGTTCATCTATTTTTTCCTCAATTTTAAATTTGCTTATGTGATTCAGGTTTATGCATAATGTATTATATCAATGGCATACTATTTGTCACAGACTATGCTCATTTGTTCAATTATGTCATATGCCCTTACAATTCATTTGCTTTTGACCAAAGTAGAAAAAATATAAATAGATGATAAATTTTTCAAATAGATATGATGCATCATACAACATTCAATGCATAGTTAATGCATTGAATACTATGTCAATAATAATAGAATTGTTATGTTTTATAAGCCTAGAGTTACATTGCACAATTGTTATTGCTCAACACAGTTTGTTAGCTATTAAATACTTGCAAAAATACATAAAGTATACTTGGTGCCATTTAATACATTAGCTGTAGATTAATTAAGAAACCTACCATTTCGAATCTACATTATACAATGGCAATAGTATATTGCTTTCATGATAGCAATCACTTTCCTTTCATCAAAATTCCATGCACATGAAGTATATGATGACAAGCTGATACAATTTATAGCATTATCATTTGTAATACGTGCTTGGCCAATGAAATTTGATTATCTTGCAACAAGTCTATTATTGATTTTACTTTTAGTAAATTACAAAAATATCAAAGCATTATATACTTGGCATTTATGAACATATTTTAAGATTTGAAAAGCATTATTTATCTGTTTTGCTAGTGGTATAAAGTAATCCCAATACCTTCTAGTGTATGAATACTGAACAACTGCTTCTGTATGCTTCGTTGTGCTTCACACATTGCCAATGTGAACTGATTCCGCCGTTGATGTGAATGAAAAATGTGTTGCATGTATCCCTTGGTTGATGGATTACAATACTAATATATTGTTGTCATATAATCCAATACTATTTTAGATCTTGTTTACTATAAAAGCTTACAATGCATTAGCTGTGGGTTGATTTCTTTCATAACCATTAGCCTAGTAGCAAAGCCTCTAATAGTTTCATAGTCATAGCTACTCCAGGGACTGCCTATTTTGCAATCTCATTAATGTCCTACACAAAAAAATTCAATATGAATTACATATCACATAATTGCAATTTCGCGCATGTCTTACATATCCACTCTAAACACTTACTATGTTGACAAGTAAAATAGTCTAAATGAATTTAGTTTACAAATACAAAAAAAATACACGTGGCTAAAAAATTCAAAAATATTACTGTCAATCAAACATAATAATTATACTAGTTAAAAAGACACTATACTACTCAAATTTTAACTTGTTGCTATTATTTATATTTTATATGTTTACTTCTTTAAAAAAAATAAAATACTTTTATATTTTAAATATCTTCATTTCCTCAAATGCTTCTCAATTACAAGTCTATTACTTAAATACATCTATTTTACATATCTTCAATAATAAATAATTCAAAATACTTTTATAAAGTCTAAATGAATTTAGTTTACAAATATATAAAAAATTTATAATTTAAAATACTTTTATATTTTATCACTAATATTTTCAATTTTTGTATCTTCCATTTCCACTCTAAACATTATTATCTTTACAAATAAATATGTTTACTATATACTTTTGTACACAAATTTATTCATGTTCTTTAACAAGCACACAAAAATTTAGTACGAACCTCTGCCATCTACATTTTGCATCTCAAATCATATTATTTCCAATTCCATTCTTTCTGCATTTATGCATTCAATACATCACTCTAACAATTTGCAAAGCAAATTGAGTTTTAAGCGTTTCCAAATACTCAAACTTATTAATGTTAATCAAGTCACAAAATAGTTTGGAATTACTAAATTATTCATTTCATTGCCAAATTATTTTGCAAAACTAATTCAACGCGTAAGAATAAAAAATAATTAATAATGTTCACTCATGCAAACTACATTTTCTACCTATTTAAATTTTTTATCAAGTTCTAAACTATTTTTTTAAATAACTAGTAATAATTTAATTTAGATTCACAAAAAAATTGGTATTTTTTAAAACCTCTTTGCACATACCAACCACTTATTTACTAAAATATTTAGTACTAGTAAATAATTTTAACAAACATAATCTTCATTTATTAATTGTACTAATTACTGTTACAAATAATTTCATTTATATTCAAAACAAAATTGATATTAATATTTAGCTATTCAATTTTCTTTTTTGCATTTAATAGAAAACTCTAAAAAGCAATTCATTAGGAGGCAGGAACACGACACATTGCGTCACTTGTTATATTATAATATGTATTAATATATTATAATAATATAATGTTATAAAATATATATTTTTATTATTTATATATATTATTACATATATTATAATGTTATAATAATATAATATATATATGTAATATAAATATATACTATTATTACATATTTTATATAATACATAATAATATATATTATTATTATTATAATATATAATATATATTATTATATTATAATACATAATATATATTATTATTATAATATATAATTGTTGTGTAGAAAAAATAACCCTTTTTCACACTTAATTTGGGAATAATTATAATACTAAAATTAACTTAATTATGTCTTGATTTAGTGTTGTAAAGTGTTGTAAAGTGTTTTCTTACACTTTCACACTAATTTAGGGATTTATTAATTAATTGAGGTTAATTAGAGCTTAATTGGCCCCTTAAATTCGAACCCAAGCCTTATTTATTACATTTTTTGAGGGATAAACCCGACACTCATTAATAATGTTGCATAACACTTAATTTGACAAGGTTTTAGTCCTAGGGTAATGAACTAGGACCCATTTTCCACCTTGGGCAAATGGGTCCCCACTATGTCCTAGGACCCTTTTACATATTAATTTGTCTCCTCGAAATTTGGTCCTAGAAAAATATGCTAGGAACCATTCGCCAAAGGTGGTGAATGAGTCTCTAATCAGATCTGAAACTACCTTTTTCTAGAATCTGAAACCTCTATTTTATGCTTCTATTTGCTGCTATTACATTTCTATTTTAGTTTTTTGATTTTCTGTTTCATTAAATTCATTAGATCTAGGTTAATTTGTTTCATTTAGTGCATTGTCAAAATTCAAAATTGCATTTACAACATTTCATTTTTAGTTTATAGCATAGTGTAATTAGTAAATTGCCTTGTTTAGAATATGAAAATTCCATTCACATTTCATTCTAGGTCATTGCATTGCATTTTAAGACTTTCCATTTTGGGTTTGCACACAAATTTTGTAAAACTTGTATGAGCTTTACAACTTCATGTCCTATTAGCAATACTATTGTAAGATGTAGTTTGAGGCTCATGTCATCTGACGATATCTCACTCGTCATGGATCTCAGGTTTTCTAGCTCTCTTCCTAATAGTGTTGATAATCAACCTTATATGGATCCTAGCATGCATACTTCATTTCCCATGACTTCCATGCCTACAACCAATGTGCTTAATGTTAACAACACTATATACCTACTATCACTAGTTCTACTCAAGCTTTGGGGTGTACTCAAATCCAAGGTGGAACTTCAATCCCTTCTTCTACAATACCCATTTCCATTCCTACATACACTACTACTCAACCTACCACAAAAAATCAACCTACTAGCAGTGTGAGTACACTTCCTTAGGTATTTCCATAGGGAATCCTTCTAGCATTGTGCATTTGAATCCAATATCTCCTCAACCATCGTCCTTCACAAACTTGTGTCACTTTCCCTCTGCATACATAACCTACTCCACCTTATACCCCTCCACCTTACAATAAAAATGAAGCTCTCCTTAAAACACTTCTTCAAAGCATGACATCCCTTGAACAAAAAGTTGCAACCCTAAATCAAAACAACAATGGTCAACCTTCACAATACATCAAAACTAATCCTTTATCCTTTGAGATATTGAGAACACAAATGCCACAAGGTATAGAAGTTCCCCGATTTGAGAAATATGGTGGGAAAGGAGATCTTGTTAGCCATGTTTCCACTTTTATAGCCTTGTGTAGTGATTTCATCTTTGAAGAGAAAATTTTGGCTAAGCTATTTCCTAGGTCCTTAAAGGATACTGCTTTAGAGTGGTTCTCTTCTTCACTGAATAATTCAATTGTTTCATTCATTGAGCTTTTTGATTCCTTGTACAACCACTTCCATATTCACATGGGTCCCAAGATGACCCTAGCCAATTTAATGACATGCAAACAAAAGGATGATGAGAAAGTGACTGATTTCATAGCAAGATACCAAACATTTTATTCACAAGTAAACAATAAGATTCGTGGTGTCAACCTTCAACAATTTTTTTTTCCAACTTACAAAACAAACTTCAAAACAAACTTGAAATGTTGATATTTCTATCATTTACACAGTTATGTACAACCCTTCGTGATTAAACCAAAATACAACTTGTGGTTGTGATGTGAAAAATTCCCCTAGTCATCCTAAAAAGTCCAAATCCACAACTCAAAATGACTACTGACCTTTCAAGAAGCAGAATAAGGGAATTTTACAACTTAACTCCCCTCAACCAAGTCAACAAACTAATAACCAAGTGGCTGCTATAAAAAAAACAAATCCTTTTTCCTTTGGGGATAGAGATAGGAATTTCACTCCTCTGCCTGATACAGTTCATAATATCATGTTAAAACTTGTTGAAAAGAATATGCTTACCTTACCTCCAATTGTTAAAGAATGTGATCCTAATATACCATTTCTCATAGGATTTTGATGAAACTCTTATTTCCATTACCACTGACAAAATGGACATAGTAAGAAATATTGTAAGCATATTAAACATCTTGTGCAATACCTTATTAACAATAATCAATTGTAAATTAGGAGTGTGAATGATCAAGGTAATAAGTTCGTAGCCCCTCCTAACCAAAATTTACAAATCTTTACCAATCCTATGCCGAAGCACACTATTTCATTTGTCAAAGCTAGTGAAACAAAGAATGATGTGATGAATCTTGACATGGATGACAGAAACATTAAAGATTGTACAATGAAGAACTAATTAGAGCGGTAGCATTTATCGAATCTAAACCTAGTAAAAGTTCAACTAAAATGCCTCTTGACAATGCTTTCTCCTCACAAGATATAATTATAAGGGAACCTGATGGTCCTCTTTACATAGCTGGTCGAATCAATGATAAGCCCACTAATGGGATATTAGTTGATCCCATTTGTGGAGAGAATGTGATCACTGAAGAATTCTTATTTGTGCATGAAATTTATCAAGAAACATACAATAAACCAAAAGCATGGATCAAGATGCATAATGGTTTTCCTTGTCCTGTGATAGGCTCAATAGATCTTCCTTTGAAAGTTGGACTCAAGAAATTAAATGTCTCATTCACCATTATCCGACAATCAGACAAATTTCATGTGAAGTTAGGCTATCCATGGATTTGCTCCATGAATTCTGTCCCCTCTGTTGCACATAAATGTTTAAAGTTTCCCAAGTTGGAAATGATATTTTTATTGTGAATCATAGTGGGTTTAACCCTGTGTCTTCCCAAGGGAACTTTTCATTATATTTCTTTTGGCCCAAGCCTATGGAACCTATTAAACCTTGTGAATACTTATTTTTCAAATCATATCAAAAGTTCAGGGAAAAGCGTGTAGCAGAATTATCCCTTCAAAACATGCCTCAACCCATGACTGAGCCACCTATCTTGGATGAAACAATAATTGAATAAAAAACCCTTCCAAAAATCCAAGAACCTATAACAAAACCTCCTGCACAATTTCTTATAAGTGACCACAAGATAACTAAAATAATCCTATTGTCCCTCCTAAAATCAAACAAGTTTACAAAGCTAAAGAGAAAATGGTTGAACAACCACCTATTGTTTCTTCTATTCCTCCCGAGGAAGAGTAGAAACCTATGATTGACAAAATTTCTCTTACACAAACACAAATTGACAATATTGAAATGAAATCAAAATGCTAGAGAGCATAGGCATAGACGTGTGCTATTGCTCGTATGTAACAAACTAAAGAAGACAAGAACAACATAAATAAAAATCCAAACTTACCTGAAGCAATGCATGATGACCCTATACCCTTGCCACAACATAAACAAGAACCTTCCATGGATATTGTCATTCAACATCCTATTGTGATTAATCTAAATGATGACATTGACATTACAAAGATTGATGAACAAGTGCATAATGATTTCAATACATAGTTTTCCTCTTATATGAGCTTAAATGACAAATCTCCTAAAAAGAGTGTTGAACTTGGTGCTTCCCCTAGTTCGTCACTTGTCATTGTCCCTTTGGCTAGTTGTCTTCCTTCAATTTATACAGACCAAGATTGGGATGCAAATGACCTACTATAGGTTGAATCACATGTGCCTTACTCATCTTTTGCTTTATTTTATTTTTCATGTTATTTTATGTGATTGCATGTGTGTAATGTGATCCCTCGTGTTGTTTTGTTTGATGTATCTCTCTCTTTTTGTGCATTCCTCTATATGTACCTACATTCTTCTATATGTCATAAAAACTTTACCTTTTCAATTGTCTTTTGTTTTCCTCTTCGGGACGATGCAATGCGTCGAGACATTTAGGTCTCTTCCATGTTGACCTGAAGGAATTTTCTTTTTTTTAGCTCTTTGTGTGTCATTCTTCCAGTTCTATGAGTTTTTGGGGAATGATGAAAGTTCTGAGCTCTTAAACAATATTTTAGCAAAGACATAATAACCCTGAATCCATAGATCCCTTATGTATTCTTGGGGGCAACCCATCCGTCCTTGTTCATGACATAGCTTTATTTTGGAAACATATGACTTGACATAGGATTTTCCAAGGAAATATCTCATATCTTAAGAGAAAACATTGGCTACTTTAAAGCATTTTCTCATAGTAATGGTGTTAGCAACCTCTTTAAAGTGGGGGCATACATTGATGACATCTTTCAACATTTTGCATATTTCATGGTGTGATTTTCTTTTTCCTTGTGACATGTCCTTTTCTTGGTGGTGTCATTGGGTTTGATGTCCTCCAAGAGCACGATATTTATAAGCATACGATTTCCCTTAGTGGTATGATGCAAATGATGCATCCCATAAGTGGAAATATGATATTCTTGACCTTTCCTCTCTTGGAGACATTAGGCATGATGTTCCCTAAGAAGAAGACCTTACCTGAACAAAGAAAAATTCCCTTTAACAAAAACCTATAGACATAATATTCAAAAGCATAGCATTGTGGTGCCTTATTGAAGTTGTTAGGAGGATAACTTTGATATGGTATGGGAGGCTAATATGATTCTCTCATTTTCCACCTCATTGGGATAACTCACCTAGTGGATGGCCTAAGGTTCCACTACCACAGAGTGAGCATGCATGTTATGGAAAAACAACCTAGATGTGTTCCACATCACATTGGACTATCGAAGCTTGATCCTTTTTCTTGGAAAAACAATCACGTTCCACATCATGTTGGAATGATTGAAGCTTGATCCTTTATTTTTCCTTTTTCTTGTCTTTGATAGGATATGACTGTGTATCTTTGTTATTGCTCCATACTTAAGTGTCTTGAGTGTTTACTTTAGTGTGAGTTTGTCATGGGGGGAAAACCTCACTAAAGTGGGGGAAAAATGTAGTGTAGAAAAAAGTAACCCTTTTTCACACTTAATTCAGGAGTAATTAATACTAAAATTAACTTAATTATGCGTTGTTTTATTGTTGTAATGTGTTTTACACATTCACACTAAGTCTAGGACCCTTTTAACTAACATGGACTTAATTGTGCCTTATTTAGGGTGTTTTAAAGTTTTTTATTACACTTTCACACTAATCTAGGGATTTATTAATTAATTGAGGTTAATTAGAGCTTAATTGGCCCCTTAAATTCAAATCCAAGCTTTATTTATTGCATTTTTTCAAGGATAAATCCTGACACTCATTAATAATGTTGCATAACACTTAATTTGGAAAGGTTTGAGTCCTAGGCTAGTGACCTAGGACCCATTCACCACCTTGGGAAAATGTGTCCCCACTATGTCCTAGGACCCCCTTTTATATATTAATTCATCTCCCTGAAACTTGGTCCTAGAAAACTGTGTTAGGACCCATTCGCCCAAGGTGGAGAATGGGTCCTCCTTACTAAGGAAACCCCTTTTTGGGATTATTTGTGATGGGATTTTAATAATTTTGAATCCTAAATCTAATGTCGGCTTGTGTTATTTGAATTTTAGGATTAAATCTTAAGTTTAGTATAAATATAAGGTTAATTCACATAGTTTCATTGTAGAAGATCTAAGCATTCAAGTATTCAAGAACTATAGAAAACTTATGATGAAGGTGCAATTCAAGAGAATTTCAAAGGCATTCAAGGGAAAATTATCAAGGTTTTATTGTAGCATTCAATATCATATCATGTCAAAGGCATAATGCATCAAGCATGTTGTTGAGCTAATGTGTGTATGTAGCATTGAGGATCCAAGTTAAGCATTGTTTCACATCCAATTCAAGATCAAGATATAAATTATTCATGGCCACTTCATGCTAGATTGCAGATTTACATTCCAAGACATCATTCAAGGCATTCATCGTTTCATATTTCATGTTCCATGTTCATTATTTTATTACAAGGTTTAATTACCTAAACAAGGTTTGACCAAGGAAAAACCTTATTCCCTAAGAAAACCCCTATTCCCTCACAATCAACAATTTTTTCTTTTCTTTTGATGTGTGATTGCAAGTTTTAGGTTGAAGATCAAGTGGAGAAAAAGATTGGAGAAAAGTTGTCAAAGTTGTAAAGTTGCAAAGTTGTCATTCATATTGAAAGAACATAGAAACAAAATTACATAATTGATTTTAGATTTTAGAGAGTTGGTCACTTGGGAGTTGAGAGTACAAACATTAAAGACCAAAACCTAGAATCTAGCTTTCAGAAACACTAATAGGGACCCATTCACCACTTTGGGCGAATGAGTCCCCAGTGACCCTAAAACAACACTTTTTCAACAAGGTACACATTGTTTTAGCCTCTTAAAACCTCCCTTAATATTATAATATTTAGGATTGGTTTTTTATTGTTATTTAGGCATTTTACCCCTCATAAATTGAGTGAAACCCAAGAAAAACCTAGTGGTTTATCTTCTTGTTGATTCATTTTGATAAACCCCATTTTTCTTTGTTTCAATAATATATATTATTATGTATTATGTCTAATACATAATAATATAAAATATATTAATATATTACTATATTATAATATGTATTAATATATATTATAATAATATAATGTTATAAAATATATATTTAATATTTATATATATTATTACATATATTATAATATATATTAATACATATATAATATTATATAATAATATTATAATTTATATATGTAAACGGACTTTGTGGTTATCACCCAACTCCTATCCATGGTAGCGAGGGTGGTCATTCTATCCAACCCTACTAAGTGGTCGAGAATATAATAATAATATACAATTAAAAAAAAGCTCTCAGAAATAGATATTTGTTTCAAAGAGATTTTTATAATATTAGAAAAGCTCTCCAAAATGGATATCTATTTTGGAGAGCTACACATATAGAGAGCTTTTAATATTAAAAAAGCTCTAAAAAATAGATATCCATTTTAGAGAACTATAAGTAAAAAACAGAATCATTTTTATGCATTGTTACTGTTGAATTTCACTTTGCAATGCATAAGCAAACTATTGAAAATAGATATCTGAGTCAAACCAATATCTATTTTTTTGTTGCATACAATTTTAGTAATTTTCCTTCCAATTTTAGCATTACAGAGCAAGGTAAGTCATTTTTTTTGTCTTTGATCATTTTTATCATTATTTCTAATTTTTTGGCATATATATTAGGTTTTTTTAATAGATTTTAGTAATTAGTTTTAAATTATGTTAATTTTAAATTTTAAATTTTAAATAGGGTTTAAATGGTAGAAAAAATTGATAGAGAAAACTCTCCACCAAACCCTCTATAAAATCCTTCTTCAATTTAGGATTTAATTGAGACAAATGTGACTGAATTAAGGAACATAGCTAAGAGATACTGCCACCGCTCTCATTATTATTCAGTAGCACCTAATATAGAGGACATAATAAGTCATGTGCAAGACATTACAAGGAAATATACTTTGTTTTAGCAGTGGGGAGATATGAAGGTGTTGGAATATGGTAATAGTTTGAGCTATGATGAGGTTAAAAAATTAGAAATGTCTAAAGCCCATATAGCCCAATATTTTGTGAAACCAAACACTGGATAACTTGTTGCTTTACATAAATAATTTTTTTCCATAAAATGCTGCACGCATGAGGGAATAAAAAGAAACTTTTGGGATTGTTGGTGGATGGTGTTTGATAAATCACCTAACAACAATCTTGATGTCCCTCTTTATTTCTCTTGAAATTATATGTGGAGTTTGTTTTAGGAAAACATGTGAAATATTTT
>VDFB02000003.1:714205609-714253531 GCA_007258455.2 Sequoia sempervirens
TTGCAATGTGGCGATAATCATATAATTGAAGGTTTTTCAAACTCTGATAGTTGTCCAGGGGATGTTTCAACAACCCAAATATAGTTTGTAACTTTACACTATGATGCTAGAGGAGTACTTCTTTTCCTCCTTGTCAATCTCATTCAGTTATATCATGGATACACTGTTGCCTTAATTTCCCATGACAATTTCTCCAGTTTTTTGTAGGCCTTATGTGATCGTGAGTGTATCGAGTCTCCTCCACATAAAGAATATATCATTTTATGGACTTCAATCCAACTACATGCAGGTATATTCTTCATTCTTCTTTCATAAAATTCATTTACTTTTGAATGTCACCTCATCTGCTCACTTCTGCGTAGATATTTTGGCAGAACCCAAGGCACAACAATATTAGGATCCAACTTAAAAAGGAGTCTTGTAGTTGACACAAGTTCTCCTATGCTATATTATTATGTGATGTACATGTACCAAGCAGAGTTCCACAAAGCCACGTCAAGTTTTAGTAGCTTTTTGTTGACAAAATTTAGGGTTTCTTCACGGTAACCAACACAGCCAAGAAGATCAACCATGCTTACAAATTGATCAATTGCAGTCATAACGCAATAAGAGTCACGTTTTCACAGCACATCATTAACCAGACCTGCCTGGCTACATGAAATAGAACACAAAGTAAGCTTACATGGTCTGGGTTAGTTGTAGAGTGCTTCAATAGTTCCCAAAGTTTAAGAGAAACTTTGCTGTTGCTATGCATTGCATATCCTGGAATCCAGAATTCCATGATATTATATATTTGGATGATGCAGATTGTCAAACAATTCACATTCCTATTGTATTCTTCCACATTTCGCATACATGTCTATAATAGCACTTGTAATTGCATCAGAAAGAAAGCCACTTTTGATTATTTTTTGATGAACCTCCATACCATGTTCCAAAGCTCCAAGTTTGCCACAAGCTGGGAGGATACAGGCAAAGGTTAACAAATTCGGGTTCACACCTGCCAATTGCATTTGCTTAAAAATTTTCAAGGCTTTATAAACAAGCCCATTTTGTAAATATCCTAAAATCATTGCATTCCATGAGATCACATTTCTTCGACTCATTTTGTTGAACAGTACGCATCCCTTCCAAATGCTACCACATCTTGCATACATGGAAATTAGAGCAGTCACAACCTCATCTGACAAAAAATTATTTTCAATTGCTTTTCGATGGATTTCCATACCCTGTTCCAATCCTCTTAGTTTAGCACAAGCTGGGAGGATGCTGGCAAAGGTTGATGAGTCTGGCCTTACATCTGCCAATTGCATTTGCTTAAAAATCGTCAAAGCTTTTTCAAAAAGTTTATTTTGTGTATATCCAGCAATCATTACAGTCCATGAGGCCAAATCTCTCTGTGGCATTTTGTCAAACAATCGGTATGCCTTGTGCATGTTTCCACATTTTGCATACATGTCTATCAGGGCAGTCACAACTACAATAGCTGACATGAAACCACTTTCAATTATTTTCAGATGGAGCTCCAAAACATTTTCCAAAGCTCCCCTTTTGATACACAATGGGAGGATGCTGATAAAGGTTGCTGAGTTTGGCTTTACACCAGCTAATTGCATTTGGTTAAAATGGTCCACGGCTTTTTCAACATACCCCATTTGTGAATATCCAGCAATGATTGCAGTCCATGAGGCCACATCTCTTTGAGGTGTACTCTCAAACAATTTGTATGCCTTTTGTATATATTTGCATTTTGCATACATGTCTATCAAAGCAGTCGCAACTATAACATCTGAAGAAAAACCGCTTTCAATTATGTTTTTATGGATCTCCATACCTTGTTCCGAAGCTCCCATTTTGGCACATGCTGGGAGTACAACGGTAAGTGTTGCTGAGTCTGGCTTCAAACCTGCCAACTGCATTTGCTTAAAAATCTTAAGGGCATTCTTAACTAGCCCTCTTTGTGCATATTCAGCAATTATTGGAGTCATTGACACCATATTCCGTTGAGGCAATATTTTGAAAAGTCTTAAAGCCTCGTCCAGATTGTCATTTTGTGTATATCCTGTAATCATCACAGTCCATGAGATCTCATTGGCTCTATGCAGTCTGTCAAACAATCGGCGCGCCTTATGCATGCTTCCACATTTCGCATACACGTCCATCAGCGCAGTCACAACTTCAACCTCTGAGAGACAACTGCTTTCAACCATGTTTTTATGAATCTCCTTGCCCAGCTCCAAAGCTCCCATTTTGGCACACAATGGGAGGATGCTCGCAAATGTTACCGAGTTTGGTTTTACCCCTGCTAACTGCATTTGGTTAAAAAATTCCATGGCTTTTAATCCATGTCCATTTTGTACGCATCCAGCAATGATTGCAGTCCATGAAACAATGTTTCGTTGAGGCATTTCTTTGAATAGTCTTAAAGCCTCATCAAGAGAACCATTTTGAACATACCCAGTAATCATAACAGTGAATGCAACCAGGTGTGGACTACGCATTTGGTCAAACAATTGGCGTGCCTTCTGCACTCTTCCACATTTTGCATACATGTCTATCAGAATTGTCAGCGAAGTAACGTCACATTGAAATTTACATCTAATGAGTTTTCCTTGAACCTGCAAACCATGTTTTAAAGACGCCATGTTGGCACACACAGAGAGAATTATGGAGAAGCTGAACTCATCGGGTTGAACAGCCGTCCTCTGCATTTGTTGAAACAATGTCAATGCCTGTTGAGGGAAGCCATGCTTTTTGTAAGCTGAAATTATAGAATTCCAAGAGAAAATATCTGTTTCACTCATTTGCTCGAAAACTCTGCGAGCATCAATCAAACTCCCACATTTATCATACATTTTGATAAGTGTATTCTGTAAAAATGTATTTGAGGCAAATGCAAATACCCTCTGCTTTATGTGAGAGTGAATTTGCTTACCCTCTGAAAGGGCTTTCTTGGCAATACACGTCTGCAACAGATGATAATATGTAGAATTGTCTACATTCTGTTTCAGAAGAAGAATCTGTAGCGCCTGCTTCAACTGGCCCTCTTTACAGAGTTTTCTGAGATTGAGAAGGGTAGTAGATGGCATTGTATTACAGAAGCGTGAGAATGTGTGTTAATTACTCATTTTTCCACAAGAAAACTGGCTGATGATCGTCTGAATGGAGTGTTTCTCCTACTACTTTCTGAACATGAATCTTTATTCTTATAATGAGTTTTTAATTTCGAAAGTTCAAGGTAAAGAAAAAAAAGTTTGTATGTGACAGTGGTAATTGGGCGTTTATAAGTACCCTCCTAGAGAAAATTCACACGCCCTTTACATAAATACTTTGAAGGGTATAGATGATGTGTGATTTAATTTTAGATAGTTGAGTGTTTGGGATGGAATTGTACTAGCTATTTTGTCTTACAAATTTACATATTGTCCTCTAAATTTGTAATCATATTTTTTTTTCAAAAAATGTTCATCTAATGTTATCTAGATCAAGACTTGTAACTTAATCAAGCATTATGACTCAATTAATGCTAATGATAAAAAAGAGAGATAAGGGTAGCAATAAGTGTTAATGTGTGGATGGATCCAAATCTCTTTGAGTTGCTTGTTAAATTTGTTAATGGAACCTAAAGAGTGATTATAGTAGAGAGTGTCCTTCAAATCTATGCCTTGACAATGCTCGCACTCAATGCACAAAAGTTGGTTGTTCATTGATGTATAATAGAGAATGAGTGATGCACATAGAGTAACTACAAAAGGAGAGGTCTTTTAATATATTTTGTCAAAATATGCTTTTCTTTTTATCCCCCTCATCTATACAAATTACCTAAGATACTGTCTTCAAATATACAACCCTAGGTAAATGAATTTGAATTTTTTCAACCATGTTGATGGGAAAAGATAAAATCCTAGCAGAAATATCGGACTTGGAATTTAGGAGTTTGACTTTTGAAAAAGGGTAGACAATATCATGATAGCAATTGCATTCAATAGCTAAATGAAGATTGTTTACTTGAATATTTATTAAGAAAAAATCATATAGGATGAAAAACACACTACGTTGTTCAACATACATAAGTTATGTTTGGGATTTTAAATTTGCAAATTAGAATATCTAATTGAAAATTGGAGTTGAGTTAGTAATATATAGACAAATTCTCTCTTTTATTTATTAAGTGTTATAGAGTTTATCTTCAAGTATATTGAATTGGATTGAGTTTGCAAGTAATGTTTGAATAAAGTGATGTAATTTGATATTGTTTGTAAATGGGTTTGCATATAATATTTTCATGAATTTATGGTGTAGCTTTATACTGTTCATAAATGAGTTTGCATCTAATATTTGAATGAATTTACATTGTTGCATAATTGTATATAAGATTTAAGCAATTAAGTGTGATAGAACAACATATTATTGAAAGAGATTAATTGTGTAGACTATTCCCTTAACACTATGCACAAGGCTATTAAAAATAGTTAAGAGATTATTAAGCCTCTATAAAAAATTATAGACAATTTATGGGGAAAAGATTATGCACCTACAATGCTATACCAACTTGGATGTGCATTTGCCATGAATGCACTGGTTTATTAATTATTCTCTTCAAAAACACTTGCCTTTGGTTTTGCATACAAATTGTTATCTTCTCTTTATGTAAATGCTCTCTCTCTCTCTCTCTCTCTCTCTCTCTCACACACACACACACACACACACACACAGGGGACCTCCTCCCCTCCTCCCTCCAACATATTCAACTTAGAAGCCACAATGGAAGTCCACGAGCCACCACTTGGAATTCCAACTTGAGACATCACTTTAGAGATTCAAACATGGATCTCCATCTTGAGAACCTTATGACCTTGCCATTTAAGCACAATTACATTGACTACTTATCAATATATATTGTGAATTATATCTTCCTATTAATTCTATGCCCATGCATGGAAACATATAAGAGATGGACATAGGATATGGAGGATAGTTGACTCCAATCATGGATGTGGATAGGTTCAACATAGTTGTTTGAAGCATTAAGGTAATGGAAGGCCTTTCCCACTAATGTTCTATAATGTTTTGATTGTCTTGGTTAATGTGGGTTCTTAATTTGTGCAGGATTGTTATAAGAGGTAGTTGAAAGTCTTGTTATACACTAGTTAACTCGGTATTTTGGTGTGATGGTAGAAAGTTCGGAACAATAACTATGTCGATGGTAGTAGTGAATGTGATCCAACACTTGCTAATTGTGTTGCGAAAAAAACTTCTTGTATTTTTGTAAGAAAAATGCTATGACATAGAAGTTCCTCTATTAATCTCTGCAAGGTATCCACCCCATGATATTATATCCTGATTCATAATTTTTCACTTGGAATTTACTCAATTGCTATCATCTGTTGGGTTTGTTACTTGTGAATAAAGTACCCAATTTAATGAGGTTGTGATCTATAACTGCAATGTTCCTCCCCACCTTGGCGACGGTTTTCATTACCTTGTTCCTCATAAGTTCTCTCGGTAATCTTCATCATCATTATTTCCCATTTGAGACTTCCAAAAGAGGTTTCTTTGCTATTCGGATAACTTTATCCACGTTTTTTGTTCTACAATTGTTTTCTTTGTTGTTCCTAGTCTGTTTATGCTCATGACGGTTTGAGAACCCCTATGATCACTTTATAAAATTCATGATGCATTTTCGAAATACCATTATATATACACATACGCCCAGCTTAAATAGATTTACAAGGCTGAGTTTATTCCCCAGTCTGGTCACAAGGTCAACACCTGAATACAGGATTTGAACAAAATATATAAGGTGAAAAGTCATGCACCCCCAAAGAGGGTCATATGCTCAGCAGTCATATGGAAAATCAGATTTACATATATGTCAAAAGAGAGATTTGTAAGCTCTTCATACCATTGTTTTATTATTTTACACAAAATGTCCATGGTATTTTGTCATCATAAACAACACAAAATCCACCTGAAGAGCTGTAAATTTGCATAATATAATTTGTTGAATAAAGTTAGGCTCAAATTGCAGACATGACATAGGCGCAGGGTTATAGAACTAATCCGGACAAAATCACTAAGGTAGGACTAAATAAAAACCAATAGAAGCTCTCCTCATGGTAACCGAGCATTTCCTTGGTGGTAATCCCATCCCTTCCATTTCCTTGCGGATGAGAAGAACTCTATTCCCTTCAAGTGTCCTAATTTGACATTTTCTTCTGGATGAGAAGGATTCCATTCACTTCAAGCATCCTTCACGTTTGGCATTTCCTTGACAGTGAGAAGAAATTCATTTTCTTCAAGCATCCTTCTCATTTCACATTTCCTTCTAGATACGAAGAAATCCATTCAAGCATCCTTCTCATTTGGCATTTCCCATTCATCTGCCTCCTAAAGGTCTTCAGTCCACAGCCTTACAGGCTTCCTCACAAAGAGTTCAATGTCACGACTCCTCCATGGTATTACAAAAACGGACTGCAGCAAGCACCTTATCAGTATATATGGTGAGTGAATGATCTACTATATCGTTTCATCAATTCGAAAGCATCTTTGGCACAACAAACAGCCAGTCATTTTTCCATAAACTGAGAATCTTTTGATCCCTTACCACTGTAAGTTTGACACCGTGCACCTAATTCATTGTAAGCTTGTCTATATGGTTTGCTTCTCTTACTATCACCAGAAATCTCCACAAGAACATTGCCCGTGCTTGAAATGATGGAAACGGTTTGAATCTCTCACAACTATTTCTCTTGCAACAATCTTGGAGATAAACTTGGTTGCAGTGTGGCAGTCACCACACACTCGAAGGTTCTTGACAATTCTAATAGCTGTTCCCGGGGTTGTGTTTAACAACCCAAATACAATTGCCAACTTTTCACTATGGTGACCGAGGAGTAGTTCCTTCTCCTCCTCCTCCACATCATTAAGTACAGGTCTTGTATCTGGAATGTACCCTGCTGCTTTCATCTCCCAAGACAATTTCTCTAACATTGCATAGATTTCCTGTGTTTGTGGGTGTGATTTGTCTCCTACACAAAAAATATGTATTGTTTTATGGACTTCAATCCAACTACATCCAGGGATCTTTTTAACTCCTCTATCTTTCATCAGCTTCCTTAACTTTTGAACATCACCCCATTTGCCCACTCCTGCATAAATGTTCGATAAAAGAACATAAGGTGCATCATGTTTAGGATCTAGCTCAAAAAGAAGTTTTGACACAAATTCTCCTAGCCATATATTCTTATGTGATCTACAAGTGCCAAGCAAAGACATCCACACAACCAAATCAGGCTTGACTGGCATTTTGATGATAAAGTTTACGGTTTCCTCAAGATAGCCAGCACGGCCAAGTAGGTCAACCATGCATACATAATGGGCCATCATAGGCATAATAGAATAAGAGGTACTCATAAGATTGAAGTATATGCAGCCACCATCCACTAGACCAGCATGGCTGCATGCAAATAAAATACAAAGAAAGCTTACTTGGTCGGGGGTGGTTTCAGAGTGCTTCATTAGTTCAAAGAGTTCAAAGGCGTCCTTGCTATAGCCGTGCATTGCATATCCTGCTATCATCGCATTCCACGATACTACACCTGGGTTATTCATTTTATCAAACAATTCACGAGCTTTCTGTATGCTTCCACATTTTGCATACATGCCAAGTACAGCATTTGTAACTACATCGGACCAAAAACCATTTTCAATTATTTTTTGGTGGATCTCGATCCCCTGTTTCAGAGCTCCAAGTTTGGCACATGCTGGGAGGATGCTCGCAAAGGTTGATGAGTCAGGCCTTACACCAACAAATTGCATTTGTTTAAAAATATCCAAGGCTTTCTCAACAAGCCCACTTTGTGTACATCCAGCAATGATTGTGGTCCATGAGACTACGTCTCGCTCGGGCATTTTACCAAACAGATCATGTGCCTTCTTTATGCTTCCACATTTTGCATACATGTCTATAAGGGCATTTGTAACCACAATATACGACACATTTTGGCTTTCAATTATTTTCTGATGAATCTCCGTACCCATCTTCAAATCTCCAATTTTCGCACAAGTTGGGAGGATGCTAGAAAAGGTTGCCGAGTCTGGCTTTACGCCCGCCAATTGCATTTCCTGAAAAACCTCCAAAGCTTTATCAACAAAGCCGTTTTGCACACACCCAGCAATAATTGCGGTCCACGAGACCACATTTCCTTTAGGCATTTCTTTGAAAAGTCTTAAAGCCTCGTCAAGGATACCACTTCGTGCATATCCTGTAATCATCGCATTCCAAGAGACCACGTCTGCATTATGCATTTTGTCAAACAATTGGCGTCCCTTTGATATTCTCCCACATTTGGCATACATGTCAATTAGGGTATTCATCACAATACTATCAGATAGAAATCCACATCTAATGATTTTTCCATGGATCTGCAAACCATGTTTTACCGATGCGATATTGGCACATGAAGGAAGAATATTGGAGAAGGTGAACTGATCAGGTTGGATTGCTGTTCGTTGCATTTGGTAAAAGAGAGTCAATGCTCCTTGAGGAAGTTCGTGCCTTCTATAAGCTGAAATTATCATATTCCATGAGAACACGTCTGGTTCAGTCATGTCATGAAAAACTTTGCAAGCATCCGTCAAACTTCCACACTTGTCATACATGTTGATAAGTTTATTTGGTAAAAGTGTGTGTGGGGTAAATGCAAATCCGCTGCCATTGATATGAGAGTGGATTTGCCTACCCTCTGAAAGTGCTTTCTGGGCAATGCAGGCCTCCAATAGATGAAGATATGTAGAAATTTCTATGGGAGCGTTGTGGGTGGTAAGCAAAATGTGCAGAGCTTGTTTCAAGCAACCCTCTGTACAGAGTGCTCTAATATTTCGATTGAGATTGGCTACGAATGACATTATATAAATCTGGTCACACGAGCTTTTTCAACCCCTCTGTCATTTCCATCTAGAATGCTGTTTTAAGATACCACGTCACGTTTTCTGTAGAGAATGAATATTGATTTCATGGACTAGGTGCTGTTTTGAATGAAATTTAAGTTCCCATTGCTCTTTTTTTATTGAACAAAATAAAATATTTGAAATATAATAAAAGAGAATGTAGCAAATAAAAAAACCGTCTGAATATTATATAAGCTTGGTTTCTTGTTGATACATAGAAGTAGAGATTCTGCTGTATTTATATATGTAATATGGATGTTTTCATAAGGTTGAGTATTTTGGATAAATATTATCTTTACTACTGAGACTGTATATATACATTCCTTAAATAATCATTATCTTTAGCACCCCTCAATAATGTTTAATTTGAGAGGATAATTACAACAATAATTATATCATATAATTATTTTTTGAGATTTAACAAGTTTCTAAATTTGACAAATTTCACTATTAGCATAGCTTTTGTAAATATGCCAGCAATTTAATCTTGTGTTCCACAAAATTTTAACCCCACCACTTGATTTTCTCTAAAATCACAAACAAAGTGATGATGTACTTCTATATGCGTAGATCTAGTATGATATATAGGATTTTTCGCTAGTTTGATAGTGCTTTGATTATCACCAAATATAATAGTTAGACAATCCTATGGATGTTGTGTTTCTTCATGTAGTCTTCTAAGCCATAATGCTTCATGAGATGCCTTTAACAAGTCAACGCATTCAACTTTTATAGATGATAATGATACTATTGATTGTTTCTTACTACTCCAAGAAATTTTTCTTGAGCCAAAATGAAATTTATATCCTGAAGTTGAAGATTTTGTCATCAATGCCACTTGCATAATTAGAATCTGTATACCCAACTAGAGTAGGCTCTCCTCCATATTTCTTTTCAATTCAAATTTGATAAGTACCTTTAATATATTTTAATATTATTTTGGCTACTTTCCAATGCTCAATGTAGATCTACCATGTAGTTCGGATATAATACCAACTACATATGCAATATTTGGTTTAGTTATATGGTGAGATACAAAAGACTCCCAACTAATTATCTATACAATTTTCATCCACCTTCTTTTGAGTAGAGTTAACACTCAATTTTAATCCTACTTCACATGATGTATGAGATGGTTTACAATCACTCACATTAAAATTTCTTAATACATCAAGATCATATTTAGTTTGAGAAAGCATGATCCTTTTCTACATACTTGCATACCCAAAACTAGTGCATCAACCTTAGATCAATTATTTCAAAAGCTTGTTTGAGTTGATCCTTGGTTGTTTCAATATTCTATGTGTGATCTCTTGTAATGATCAAATCATCCACATATAGTACAATAACAACTTTATCATCATTGTGCTTTACATACACATCTATATCAACTCTTCTTTAAACCTTACATCTATAGAGTAATCATTTATTTTGGAGCACCATGCCCTTAGATCTTGTTTAAGAGGTCATATAATGATTTTTTGATCTAGACACTATATGTGCTTCACCACTTTTGAAAAATCTTGGTGGTTGTTGCATGTAAATTTCTTTGCTTTAGATCACCATGCAAAATGCAATTTTTACATTTGTTTGAAAAAATTCCAACCAAAATTTGCAGATAAAGTAACTATTGTACAAATTAAACTCATTTTAGCTAGAGAAAAGCTTTTAGTATAGTCAATAACTTCTATTTGTGAGAAGCCTCTAGCCACTAGCCTAGCCTTATGTTTTTCAATGGCTCCACCTAATGTGAAATTTATTTTGTAGGTCCACTTGCAACCAACCACACTTTTACCTTTTGGAAGAGTTGTCAATTTCCAAGTTTCATTTTTCATCAAAGAGTTGCATCATCTTGCATTGTTGCTTCCCACTCTTCTTTTTGTTTTACTTACTCATATGTACTTGGAGTGTCAACTTGCATCACCCTAGTCATAAGAACATAGTTAGAAAAAAATATTCCTAGGGCCTTCTTGGTAGATTTCTTGAATGCTTCTAGTCTTCCTTGTGTCTTCATCATCAATTTCACTTGATGCATCAACTTGTATTCCTTCTCCTCCTTCAAAATATTGCACACCTTGATTTGAATAATTAGTATTTAAGTAGAACTGTCTTCTTCAATCAAGATTGGAAAGGAAGATAATGTAGGAGAATAATCACTTTCAATATCTTTATCAAAACATACATTCCTTTTGATATGTATTTCCCTTGTTTTAGAATTATATAACCTATATCCTTTGGGCATAGGAATTACATCCAAATAATCTAAAATGAGACATTGTAGGCTTTCTACCACTGGGTGAGTGCAAAATCATAACGGGCCAAACAATGGCGATGTAAAAAAAATGTGTCTTGAGGAAGGCAAAACCATGGAAATCAAGTTTGACATTTTACTTGGGTTGGTAAAAAGCACAATTGCTATGGTAAATACTAAAGAAAAATAGATATGGATGTTAATAACAAATATCCAATATTAAATACAAGAAATTGATATCCATTCTTGTACAAAATGAATATTCGTTATTCTTCCTAAAATGGACATTTGTTTCTTATAGAAAATGAATATCCGTTATAGATATATTTATAATTTATTAGAGAACGAGTCATGTATTATAATTATTATAATATATATTATTATAATAATTTAATAATTTTATATATTATACAATAATATATTATTATTATACTATTATATATTATGAAATATTGATATTATTATATTATTATATATTATAATATGTATTAATATATATATATTAATATATTATTATTATAAAATGTTATAAAATATATATTTAATATTTATATATATTATTACATATAACATTTATTATAATATTATTATAATATAATATATATGTAATAATAATATTTATATTATTATTACATATATTAGAATATATATTAATACATATTATTAATTCCTGTCGATAGGCAGGTTTACTATTACAATTGATGCATTTGCTTTTGAATTAGCCGCTCGACCAATGAGATTATTTTCTTTAAAATATTTTTGACTTTTTCCTATGGTTGAGATTTTTCTGCATTTTTTTGTGCTAGAAAATTATAGTTTATCTCTTTTTCTATTGGTTTGAGTAGGTGGATTTTTCATTTTTCTTTAAGTAAAATAGGAAAAATAGGGGAACTTTATCTATGGTGGGGAACATTATATATTGTGGCAAATATTTAATCGGGGATGCATGTAGTGCGAGTTTTTGTGGCGAGTTGGTTGGTAAGTACAAGTAAATGCATGTTTAATGCATTAAATGCAAACCTTGTGATATGTGTTGGACAACTGGTGTGAAGATAAGAAGAGAATGCTTGGTTAATTTGCATGTTGTTTCTTTACTATTTTTTGAGAAGCTTGCGTGTTTGTGGTTGTGGGTTTCGTGTTCGACGTTTGTCATTCTCTATAGTGGTAATGTTCAGTGTGCAACTAGTGAGTGGCATGTCTATTTGTTTTTGATACTTAATAACTAGAAGCGTTACAGGGAAAACTAAATGCTTTTGGAAATGTCTTGTGTAATGTGGGTGCACATGCAGTGAACACATAGCTAATTCATGAAATGTTGGTGGGGTTTTGGGTTTTTCTTGTGCTTATTCTTGTTTGACTATCGTTTGTTGGAAAGCTTGTGGGTATTTTAGCTCTTCATTGCATTTTTGCATGTGGGTACATGTGTAGTGAATGCATAGTTAATTTATGAATTCTTAGGCGAGTGATGGGTTTTGTTTGTGCTTATTGTCGTTTGTTGAAAAGCTTGTGGTTTTTTTAGCTATGTTCATTATTTTGTAAAAGTGCATTGTTGGTGAATGGCTAGGCTATGTATTTGTGATACTTGATGAGTCCGTGGCTGCATATGCATTGAACAGATAACTAGTTCATGAAATCTTGGGCGAGTGCTGGATTTTGTTTCTGTTTATTCTCGTTTTATTATTGGTTGTTGGAAAGATTATGGGTTTGTAGCTCTTCGTTGCATTTTTTCATTTGGGTATATGTGCAACAAATGCATGGTTAATTCATGAAATCTTAGGCGAGTGATGGGTTTTCTTTGTGTTTATTCTTGTTTGTTTATGGTTTGTTATTCTGCAA
This sequence comes from Sequoia sempervirens, assembly GCA_007258455.2. NCBI lineage: Eukaryota > Viridiplantae > Streptophyta > Pinopsida > Cupressales > Cupressaceae > Sequoia > Sequoia sempervirens. The sequence continues at coordinate 714,218,649 of VDFB02000003.1, forward strand.
AAGTGCACTAGTGGTGAATGGCTTGGATGTGTGTTTTTGACACTTGATGACTAGAAGTATTGCTTTTTGTTGCAAGGTGTAATGGTGCAAATGGGTACAATGAATGCATTAATTATGCGTTTATTGCTTGTGTGGATAGTATGCTATCAAGAAGGCTTGAAAAACAAAGTGTGCGAGATGTGGTAAAGGCCTGGTGAGTACAAAAGTAGTGAGTGCATAGTTAATTCATGATATCTGATGCGAGTACTAGGTTTTATTTGTGCTTATTGTTGTTTGTTTAAAAGCTTGTGTGTTCCTAGCTTTTGGTTGTGGTTTTGCATGCTTCTTATTCTATGGTAGTGCACCATTGATGGGTGCCTTGTTCCTGTATTTATGATACTTGGTTGTTGTTACAATGGCTAACGGGGACTATTCACAAAAAAATATAGTCTTGGTGTATTCTTTTCCAAATTTTATTAGTCTTCTTGTGGTTCAAGTTCATGAATAGTGTATTATGTGTCATGGACTATCTTCATTTGTCTAATTTGTCCCTATAACATGAACCATTATTTGCAATTGGATTTGGAGGAAAACATCTGTATGAGCACAAATATACTTGGTTGTTGAAGAAGGAATTGAAAGGCCAAATTCTTGTAACATTCTTCTCCTTTGTTTCCAATGAATTTTAAGTCTTCCAATATGCATAAAATTTATACTTTGGAAGAGTTGTGGACAATAAAGGAGAAGCTTGGTTCAAGAAACTGACTTACTGAATAGACATATGTGCATAGTGAATGGCATGCCATGTAATTCATAAGCATTAATTTCCTTTTGTTGAAAGGCAGGTCGCTATAGCAATTGTTAGTTTCTGTCGGTAGGTGGGTTTACAATTGCATTTGTTGAATTTGCTTTTGAAATAATCGCTTATTCTTCTTAAACTTTTCATGGTGAATCAAATTATATTGTTTGAAGCATTTTTTGAGTTTTTTCCATAGATGGTTGAAGTGAGTCTATTATTGGTTCCTACCGATAGGCAAGTTTACTATTGCATCCGTTGCATTTTCTTTCTAATTAGTCACTTGGCCAATGACATTGTGTTGTTTAAAATATTTTTTCCTTTCTCCTATAGTCGGGATTTAAGCATATATTTTTTGTGCTTGAAAATTATGGTTTATTCATTTTTGTTTAACTAAATTACCAAAATAAGGGGACATTGTATATTGTGGGAAATATTTGATCATGAAGTAGTGAATACATTTTTATTCCATTGCGTGCAAATTTTGCAAGACGTGTTGGAGAGCTAGTGGGTAGTAATTCATGAAATCTTGGGCGAGTGTTGGATTTCATTTTTGCTAAGTTTTATTTGTAACAATCAACAATACATCTAGTTATCAAGTATGACAAACAAACAAACTAGCTAGTCATCAATAGTACATTTTTCCTATACATATGCTTTTGTGTTTCATGTTTATGGGTATCATATTATCTTGTACAATTTGCATTTAATAGATTGTTGTTCCTGATCTATAAGCTATATTATTTAGTGTATTAAAGATGCATTGACTACTTCAGCATCTAGTATCTTGTTGTGAAGTTGCATAATTTGCATTTAGACATTTAATATTTCCAAAATATATAATGTGCTATTATTTTGGAAATTTTGTTTAACATGGAGAAATAATATGCTTACATGAAGAAATAGAGAGACAAAATAAATATTTATTATTGAACTTAATTGAAAATGAGACTGTTGCAATTGTAACCTAGTTGTTGGCTTCATGTGTTTCATGTCCTTTGTTATCTACTATACCTATTTGTACAATAGGGTCTTATAAAAATGAATAATATAGCTAGTCAGAGTAGCATAGAAGCAACTGTCAGCTTATTGGCTAAGTTTGTAGGATTTCTATTTAATGTCTAAATGTTTGGGAAAATTTATGTTGTAGAATTTGCATTTATTATACTATTGTTTGTGATCCAATAGTTATATCATTTAGTGCATTCAACATGCATTCACTGCTTCTATATAACCACTATCTTGTGGCTAAGGTTGGCATAATTTGCATGCAATGTTTGACTATTTGCAAAAAATATAATGGGTTCCTAATTTGCTAATATACTTTTACAAAAATGAATGAGACAATACCCTTGGCAATGTATCAAATTGTATAATGTAAAATTTTTTGCTTTAGGTTTACTATTGCATTCATTGCACTTGCTTTTCAAATAGTTGCTTCGCCATTGAAACTGTATTGTTTAAAATATTTTTGTGTTTTTCCTATAGTTGGGATTTAATGAGAACAAGTAATATAACAAGGAATACTTCTAGTTGTCAACTATCATAAAGACATAGCAAGGCCATTCACCTGCAGTCAACTTTTACAAAATAATGAAGATGCAAAAGGCTAAAGTATTGACAAGCTTTCCAACAAACCAGAGTAAGCAAAAACAAAATTCAACCCTAAGATTTCATGGGTTAAATGACAATAAGCAAAAACCAAACCCAACACTCGCCTAACATTTCATGAATTAACTATATGTTCATTACATGTTGGAGTAGGTCAACTTTGCAATTGTATCATATGCGTTGGATATGGCACGCTTGTCTACCAATTGTATAGCTATTGCATTAAATGCTACTATGTCTACTATTCAATTTTGTTTAAGTAAATTGGAAGAATATGACATTATATATTTTTGGAAATTACATGGGTTCACATGCACTGAATGCATAACTAGTTCATGAATTCTTTGGGGAGTGCTAGATTTTGTTTGTGCTTATTCCCATTTTATTATCATTTGTTGGAAAGATTGTGGGTTTTGTAGCTCTTCGTTGCGTTTTTGCATGTAGGTATATGTGCAGTGAATGCATAGTTAATTTATGAAATCTTAAGTGGATGCTGGGTTTTGTTTGTGTTTATTCTTATTTGTTTATCATTTGTTGAAAAGCTTGTGGGTTTTTTAGCTATTGGTTGCACTTTTGCATGTTCATTAGGCTGCAAAGTGCATTGGTGGTGAATGGTTTGGCTGTGTGTTTTTGACACTTGATAACTACAAGTATATATTATTTGATGTTTGTTATTCTGTCACAATGTACTATTGGTGGGTGGCCTATTTCTATGTTTGTGATGCTTGGTTGCTGTTACAAGGGCTAATGGGATATGCTTGGGAAAATTATCATGTTCATCTTTTTTTTTTGCATGCAAGTTAACCAAGCATTCTCTACTTATCTTCGCACTAGCTATCCAACACATATCGCGAGATTTGCATTTAATGCATTAAACATGCATTGACTACTTCAGTACCAACCAACCCATTGCCAAAACTCGCACTACATGCATCCTAGATTAAATATTTTCCATAATATATAATGTTCCCCTATTTTCCTATTTTACTTAAAACAAAATGAAAAATCAACCTACTCAAACCATTGGAAAAAGAGATAGACCAAAATTTCCTAGCACAAAAAATATGTGCTTAAATCCTGACTATAGGAAAAAGACAAAAATTATTGTATCACTCTTTCCCTTTGATTACAATGAATTCAGAGAACAATAAAGAAAACTAGCGTGTTCACTACCACCATAGTTTACAAGACCCTCCACAAAGCATATGTAATTTAGTGTACGTAGTTGGCTCGTTAGCCCTTGTAACCACAAGTAATACTTCTAGTTATCAAGTATTGTAAACACATGACCAAGCCACTAACGACCATTGCACTTTTACAAAATAATGAACATGAAAAAGCGCAATCAAGATCTAAAAAAATATAAACCGTTTAGTTCCCTTAAACTATAAAAAAACCACAACCAACAGCTAAAATACCCAAATGCAATTCAACGAACGTTAACAAAATTTGCAAAAAAATAGACCAGGCTAAAAACACACAAGATTTTTAACAAACAAGAAACAAACAAGAATAAGCACAAATAAAACCTAGCTCTCACCTTACATTTCATAATTTAACTATGTACTCGTTGCTTCTGCACCCACATGCCCTCCAAGACATCTCACACATTTTTCTTTTCGAGATTTCCAACCACTCAAGCAAAAAAACATAATTAACACATTCACTGCCCCCACAGTCCACAAGATCTTTCTCAAAGTACATGTAATTTAATGTACCCACTTTCCCCACTAGCTATTCTAACAACAAGCAACACACATTGAAACCATTGATGACCATTGCACTTTTATAGAATAACAAACATGCAAAACTGCAACCAACAACTAAAAAACCCACAAGCTTTTTAACAAGCGATAAAAAAATGATAATAAACACAAACAACACATCAAAAAATAGAACTAAAATCTAAAAATACACAAGATTTTTAATAAACAACAAGCAAACAACAATAAGAAAAAATGAAACCCAGCTGTCGCCTCACATTTCATCAATTAACTATGCATTCACTACTTCTGCACTCAACAACCCTCCAACACATCTCGCACATTCTGCTTTCCAAGCTTTCCTAACAGTGTGCTAGTCACTCAAGCAAAAAATACATAATTAATGCATTCTCTGATCCCACAGTCTAGTTGACCTTGCTCAAAGCACATGTAATTTAATTTACCCACTTGCCCTGTCAGGCCTTCCAACAACAAGCAATTCTTCTAGCTATGAAGTATCATGTAAGCACACAACAAAGCCATTGATGACCACTGGACTATTACAGAGTAACGAACATGCAAAACCGCAACCATCACTAAAGCAAAAAACAAGAAAACACTTTCCTCATATTTCATGAATAAACTACAAATTCTTTGCTTCCATATACTTGAGCTTTCCAATAGATAACACGAGGTTTGCGTTTAATGCATTAAACATGTATTCACTGTTTTAGTACACATTAGTCCACTGCGAAAGCTCCCACTATATGCATCCCCCAATTAAATATTTTCCATGATATATAATGCGACGTTGTTTGTTTGATTTAATTGAAGGAAAATGAAAAATGGACCTACTGAAAGCAGTAGAAAAAGAGATAGACCATAATTTTCGAGCACAAAAAACTAAGCTATTGAGATAATTGGTGAATGGAAACTTTGTAGCTCTTTTGTGTTCAAGGGGCTCACAAACTTGGGAAACATAAATAGATCAGTAAAGTTAATGACATGGTATATAATTGATAATCATGAAACTATTTTATGGCCAAAAGCAAGTTACTTTTGCAATGAGAGTCATGCATAGTTACATGCATGTGGTATGGAGTCCATGTGCAATGTTTTGCATTGTACGTTCACCAGAATGTATAATATAGGTGTATTTGCTTTCATTTGCTTGTAAGAAAATCTCACTGATATGCTATATGAAACATTACATGTGAATTGCATATTGCATGGCTGCACTTATGCATATCTCTGGCTACATTATTAGTGCAATCAAATGATTGCAATGGTAATTTTCTTATTGGCATAAATTCTACAGTTTCAAACACTTGGCATAATTCTTACACATATTCAATGAATCGAGTATATTTGTACATAAAAAGTTAACTAAAGTCCTAGTTGGTACACAAGCAATGAATACATAGTTAATTCATGAAATGCCAGGCATGTGCTTGGGATTTTTCCTTCTTATTGTCATTTGTTTACTATTTCTTGAGAAGCTTGTATGTTTCTCTTGTTGGGACATAGAGCATGTTTACTTTGGAAGCATTGAACATATTGACCATATGCTGATCACTTCAATGCTTTCTACACTATTAGCGAAGTTAACAAAATTTTGATTTAATTTATGAATACTTGGTAAAATTAATTGCGTTTGACTACTTTTTTTGTAAATTTTGTCATGTGCTTACAATCTATTTCATGTTTATGATTAACATATTATATATCATGAACTATGTTCATTTTTCTAATATATCTTTCTAATGGGTACCATTGGTTGCGAACAAAGATGGGGACAAAGATCCATATGGCTGCATGTATACTTGGTTATTGAACAAACAATTGAAATGTCAGATTCTTGTATCATTTTTCCCTTTTTTTTACAATGAATTTAAAGTCTTCCAATGTGCCTAAATATTGTGCCTTGGAAGAATTGTGAACAATAAGAGATAAGCTTGGTTCAAGAATCTGACTTGCCGAATAGACAGATGAGCATGGCATGCCTTGCAATTCATAAACATGGAACTTCTTTTTGTTCACAAGCAAATTACTATTGCAATTGTTGTATTTTCTTTTGAAATAGTTGGTTGGAAAATTAAATTATATTGTTCAAAATTTTTATGTGTTTTTTCCACAATTGGGATTTAAGGACAAATCTTTCATGTTTGGAAATTATGTTTTATCTCTTCTTCCATTGGTTGGAGTACACCTAATGTTCATTTTAGTTTGAGTAAATTAGGAAAATAGGGAGAAATTATATATACTACAAAATATTCAATCCTGAAATATTGAATACATGTTTGATGCATTAAATGCAAAATACTTGATAACTAGAAGCATTGCTCACTTTTACAAAGAAAGATGAATGATTTGAGCAAGGTCTTGTTGACTGTCAGTACATTAAAAGCATAAAACATCTATTCATTTCTTCAATAACCATTAGTCTAACGACAAAGCTCAAAAAGCAAATTGTGTGACATATGTTGGTGAATTGATAGGTACACAGGTAGTGAAAGCATAGTCAATTCATGAAATGTGAGGCGAGTGCTAGGTTTTATTTATGCTTATTCTTCTTTGACAATTGTTTGTTCAAAGGTTGTTTCAAGTTCTTTGTTGCACTCTTTCATGTTTGTTATTTTCTAAAAGTGCACTACTCATGAGTGGGTTAGCTGTGTGCTTATGATACTTGATAACTATAGTGCTTGAGAACATTTTTTTTTGTTTCAAAATTATTATTTATATCCTTTCCTATTTTTTCAAGTAGGCTTATCGTTCATTTTCCTTTGAGAAAATAGGCAAAATTGATCGACACAAATTTTCTGTTACAAATGTCCACTCATTAGATCTAAATTTTACAGGTTTTGCTGGTAGGCCAATGCCCATTAAAGCAATCAATCCATAGTTAATGCATTCTATGCTTGCACAATGAACAAGGCCTTGCTCAAAGATCTAAAACGATGTCGCTATATGTAGCAACAACTTACTACTCTTTTGATGCATCAAAAAACACATGTATTGGGATTGCTTGATACCAATACTCTTAGCATATTTTGTTTCTCAAAGAATCTTTAAGGTGCTTCCTAATCTTAATAGAAAAAAAAACCTACGTAACTATGTATTAGAATTTCCAATTAGGCTAGGAAACTATTAATAACAATGCAAGTTATCTTTGAGGCATAGTGACAATAATTTGTATGACGTGTGCACATTGCACCCAGATAAAGGAATGAACAAGTCATCACGTTTACCTTCAAAAGGTAGACATGTCTAATTAGCTATTGTAGTGGATGCATGTTTAATGCATAAAATGCAAAATTTGCGATATGTGTTGGACAAATGGTGCGTATGCAGGCAGACAATGCATAGTTAATCCATGAAATATGAAGCAAGTGCTTATTTTTTGCTTTTTGTTTGTTTACTGTTTATTGAAAAGCTTGTGCATTTTTTGTCCGTGGGTTGCCATTTTTGATGCTTGTGATTATATGTGGTGCTTGAACGAGGGAGGGGCTGAAGGAATGGTGTGCAACTGGTGAGTGGGTCATCTGTTTGTTTTTGATACTTGATTGTTAGAAGCGTTAGAGGGGAAACTGCATGGTTTGAACAAGGTCTTTTGGATTGTGGGTGTGAGATGTGTTGGAGGGCTTGTGGGAACATATGCAGTGAATGCATAGATGAATCATGAAATCTTATGTAAGTGTTATGATTTGTTTGTGCTTATTATTGTTTGTTTAACGTTTGTTGAAGAGATTGTGGGTTTTTTGGTTGTTGGTTATAGTCTTGCATGTTCGTTAGTCTCTAAAAGTGTAGTGGCTATCAATGGATTTGTTGTGTGTTTATGGCGCTTGATAACTAGAAAAATTGCTTGTTCTACATATGGTTGGAAACAATATTTAGATATTACAAGGAAAAAACTTGTAGTCACATTGGAGCTCATAGCATCGACGAGACTTCTTTTTCAGAAGAGCATTTAAGTGTTAAACTATGTATCATTATACTTGAAAAATTACTAGTATGTGCAACATGGTTTGACACTAAAAGTACTTTGGTGAAAAGAAGTCTTGTCAATGCATAGAATTATTATTAGTTCCTACTGAAAGGGAGGTTCAGTATTGCAATTGATGCATTTCCTTTTGAATTAGTCGCTTCTCCAATGAGATTGTTTAGTTTCAAATATTTTTGTCTTTTTGCTATAGCCAAAATTTGCTGGCAGCCACATGTCCAGTGAAAGCATAGATGAATCATGAAATCTTAGGTGGGTGCTATGATTTGTTTGTGTTTATTATCATTTGTCTAATGTTTGTTGAGAAGCTAGTGGGTTTTTTGGCTATTCGTTGTGGTCTTGCATGTTTGTTACTCTTTAGAAGTGCAGTGGCTATGAATGGATTTGCTGTGTGTTTATGGTACTTGATAACTAGAAAAATTGCTTGTTGTGCATATGGCTGGCAACAATATTTAGATATTATAGGGTAGAAATTTGTAGTCAGATTGGAGCTCATAGCATTGATGAGACTTCTTTTTCAGAAGAGCATTTAAGTATTAAACTATGTATCATTATACTTGAAAAATTACTATTATATGCAACATGGTTTAACACTAAACATGCTTTGGTGAAAAGAAGTCTCGTCAATGCATAGTATTATTATTAGTTCCTGCTAATAGGAAAGTTCAATATTGCAATCAATGCATTTCCTTTTGAATTATCCGCTTCTCCAATGAGATTGTTTTGTTTAAAATATTTTTGTCTTTTTCCTATAGTCGGGATTTAAGCACATATTTTTGGTCCTGGAAAGTTACTGTTTATCTCTTTTTCTATTGGTTTGAGAAGGTCGATTTTTCATTTTGCTTTAAGAAAAATAGGAAAATAAGGGAACTTTATATATGGTGTGGAACATTATATTTTGTGGCAAATATTTAATTGGGGATGCATGTAGTGAGAGTTTTGGTGGCAGGCTGGTTAGTATTGAAGCAGTAAATGCATGTTTAATGCATTAATTGCAAACCATGCGATATGTGTTGGATAGCTCATGCGAAGATAAGCAGAGAATGCTTGGATAATTTGCATGTTCTTCATTTATTATTTGATGAGAACAACCCTTCAACACATCTCGCACACATGGTCCAGAGGACCTTCCTCAAGCTATTGTGTTTTCCCTCTAATGCTTCTTCTTATCAAGTATAGTAAACAAACAAATGGCCCAAGAAGTTTCCGCAAAAAAAGTACAGTGAGGCTACTGGTTTAGAGCATTTCCAACACCTAATGTGTAAATGATCAACAACTATAAATGGCAATGGTTTTCTATGCTTCGATGCAATGGATAGATTCTAGGTGTCGAATGTGTGCATGTATAGTGACAATGGAAAAGATATTACATGTATACATGTAGGAATTTAGATGAGGAAGAATGTTGGCCTTTGGTAAATGCCTAAGATTATGGTCTCAAAGTTTTGTGACAAAGGTTTAGGCAGAAAGACATATTTTATTATTCCAAAGGCAAAAGACATTTGCTTAATAAGAATTGACTTTTGGAGAATGTGATAGAGGTGAGTTTTTATTGGATTATGAAGTATTAGAAATTGAATGTAGAAGAACTTAGAGTATTTGGTAAAACCTAATTCAGATGCTTACACAAATAGAGAACATGTGTAAAAATAATTGACATGGGCAAGATCTTGTTAAGTGTACATGCATAGATTGCATTTTGTTAACATTTTCCTTCTAACAGGAACCATTTTTTGCAATTGGAGTAGAGACAAAGATCTGTAGAGATACAAAGAAATTTGGTTCTTGAAGTAGAGAGTGGAAGGTCAGAGTATGAGATATTTTTGAAGATTTGTTTGCAAGAAAGTTTAATTGTTGATATGTGTGTTAAAGTTGTGCAAATTGTTTCATTTTGTCTAATTTTTGCGATTTTGTCTAATTTTTTTTCGTTGCAAAAATGCCATGGTCAAACTGCACATGAGCACATATGCAAAAACACAGGAAATAGATAAAAAACCCATGAGCTTTTTGACAAACTATAATGAAACAAGAAGCAACACAAACAAAACCCAATAGTTGCCTAAGATTTCATGAATTAGCTATGCATTCATTGAATGTGTAGTCAGAAAGATATCAAGTTTTATAAATAGATAGGCAAGCCATTCACCATGAGTGCAAATTTTCAGAATAACAAATATGCAAAAGCATAACCAAGAGCTAAAAAATGCACAATGTTTTTACCAAATGAGATTAAGCACAAACAAAACCCAACACTTGTCTAAGATTCCATGAATTAAGTATGCCTGTGGCAACATGGGATACAATAGTTCAAACAAAACTAAAATGAGTATGCAACTAATGAGTACTCGTTTCTTTTGCACCCACTAGCCCTCTAACACATCTCACACATTTTTCTTTTCGAGCTTTACAACCACTCAAGCAATAAACACATAATTAACGCATTCACTATCCCCATAGTCCACAAGACCTTTCTCAAAGGACATGTAATTTAATGCACCCACTTCCCTTGCTAGCCCTTCTAACAACAAGAAACACAAAGTGAACCCATTGACGACCACTGCACTTTTATAGAATAACGAACATGAAAAATCGTAACAAACAGCTAAAAACCCATAGGATTTTCAATGAACGATAAACAAATGACAATAAACATGAACAACACATCAAAGAGCGGAACTAAAACCTAAAACACACAAGCTTTTTAACAAACAACAAACAAACAAGAATAAGCACAAATGAAACCCAACTCTCGCCTCTTATTTCATCAATTAACTATGCATTCACTGCTTTTGCACCCACCAAACCTCTAGCACATCTTGCACATTCTGCTTTCCAAGCTTTCTTGACAGCGTGCTAGCCACTCAAGCAAAAACCACATAATTAATGCATTCTTTTCCCCCACATTCCAACTGACCTTGCTCAAAGAACATGTAATTTAATGTACCCACTTTCCCTGTTAGCCCTTCCAACAACAAGCAATTATTCTAGCTATCAAGTATCATAAACAAACAATAAAGCCACTGATGGCCACTCTACTATTGCAAAATAACGAACATGCAAAACCACAACCAACAGCTAGAAAACCCACAAGCTTTAGACCGAATGACAAGCAAACGATAATAAACACAAACAAAACCCAAAACTCGCCTAAAACTTTAAAGTATGGAAAACAAATGGACGGGCCACTCACCAGTTGCACATCGTTCCTTCAGCTCTTCCCTTGTTCAAGCACTGCATAGAATCACAAAAAGATGTCAACTACAAAACAAAAACACCATAAAGTTTAAAGTCAGAGAACATGAGATATATTTATGTGGAGGAAAGAGCTAGTGAGAAAAGCATGAGAAAAAATAATTGTACAAAATTGTGGCAGCTTTGCCAGTAAAATAAGACATTTTGAAGGGAAAATATCTACACAATGGATTTTTGCAAACAATCAGTCATTATATCCAAATTTTCCACATTTTTCTATTAGGCTAGTGCATATCAAAGCAATAAAGCCATTGTTAATACATTGTAAGCCTCTATAGTGGAGTGGATCTAAAACAATATTTCTCTATATAGCAACAACAAACTAGTATTCTAATGCATCAATCAATAGACAAATTTGTTCCAAGTCTATATTCTGACATGTTCACACGTGACAGTCTTTGCATTCTTACCATGCATGCACTCATTTGACATTTACAACATGCACGCACGTGAGCAAAGCATGCACAAGTATTTCCATTTGCAGTTGTTCACAATTTACATAGTACAAGGTATTAGTTAATTCATGAAATCTTAGGTTAATCCATGAAATCTTAGGCGAATGCTAAGTTTTGTTTTTTCTTATTCTTGTCTATTTATCATTTTTTGAAAATCTTGTGGATAGCTTAGACTTTTGCATGCTTGTTATTTTGTCAAATTCGACTACAAATGAATTGCTTCACTGCGTCTTTATGATACTTGCTAACTAGAAGTATTGCTTGTTGTCCTTAAATCCCAACTATAGGAAGAAAGGCAAAAATATTTTAAACAGTACAATGCTAGTGGCGAAGTGACTATTTGAAAAGCAAGTGCAATAAATGTAATAGTAAACCTCCCATTCAGTAGACAAATGAACATATTCCATGGCATATCATACACTATTCATAAACATGAACCACATAAAGATGAATAAAATTTGCAAAAGAATAGATCAACACGATAATTTTTTGTGAGCATTCCCTATTTTTCATTGTAACAACAACCAAGTATCATAAGCACAGGAATAAGGCGCAAAGCTAAAAACACACAAGCTTTTAAACAAACAACAATAAGCACAAATAAAACCCAGTACTTGTGCTAGATTTCATGAATTAACTATAATGAGCTCACTGCTTCTGTACTTATTAGGCCTTTAGCACATCTCACACACTTTGTTTTCCAAGCCTTGCTGATACGTTGCTATCCACTCAAGAAATAAACACAAAATTAATGCATTCACTCGCCCGGTATCCCCTATCATGCATGTAACAATAAGCAATACTTCTAGTTATCAAGTGTCAAAAACATGCAGCCAAGCTATTCACCATCAATGCACTTTTGAAAAGTAACGAGCACGCAAAAGCACAATCAACAACTAAATGCCAAGTATATAATGTTTCCATATTTTTCCTAATTTATTGAAACAAAAATCAATAGTAAACCTATTGCAATACAATCAAATTTCATTGGGCAAGCAACTATTACAAATGTAAATGTTAAAATTAATAATTGAATGCAAATTGTGTCAGTCTTAGTGCTATTATTCACTTTATCTGAATGGCATTTTTCTCAAAGGCAAGTGACTGGTGCAATCAAAGAAGTTTAGTGTTGCAATTGAATAATGTACATTGGAGATGACATGCTTGTTCATTAGTCTACAAGAAATGCATTAAATGCTAGTGAGTGTACTACTCATTTTTGTTTAAGTAAATAAGCAATATTTAGCTGTATGTATTTTGGAAAATATTTAATAGATAATAGTTAAGAAAGCTAATAGTATACTTAATAACAGGTAACAAAGCTCAGGTAAATTGTTGAAAATCAAATGTAGCAAATGCAATTGTGAACATGGTGCATAGTAAAAACATGTAACAATAGAGTTTAATCTATTTTTTAGTAACATAAGAAGGTAAATTATTGTGTAGCATACAATCTATTGCATACTGTAAACATGTAACAATAGAGTTTAATCCATTTAAACGACAAGATAAGAAAGTAAAATATTGTCTATCATATAATGGAGAGACATGTGAGTTGTAAAATGAAACTAGAAAGAAGTTTTCAATCATAGAACATGAAATATAGTAATGTAGGCAAAATAACCAATAAGAAAAGCATAACAAAAAGGAGGAATGCAGATTCACCCAATTGTAGGTAGTCTTTCACTTGCTTTTACTTCTTTGTTAGCTGCAATATCATTGTTATAGTTATTATGAAAGGCAATTTCTTTATACAATTATAAACAAAATGAGTAGTTTGAAAAGCAAGAAGACTATTTGAATTAGAATTGCTTTACACCTTGCTGTGGCATATACTCTTTACTCAATTAGGAATATGGCATCTATGATAACATTGTTTTCAATGAGGGTGAAATGCCCTGTTAGTTCTCAAAAATGCTAGTTGAAAACAACAAGAGGTTGCCAAGCTCTTGGTACATTTCAGGCTGACGAACAAGGCCAAATGGTGTATTTGAACCTTCTTCTCTACAGGCTCTTCCAGACCTAGGTGGGTGTACCTATGTAAATGAGGTAGAATTAAACTGTGTGTCTCCTACTTAAACGATCTATCCACAATGGAAATCAAGAGTGGAGAGATGCAAAATTAACTTTGTGTAAATTGTATCAGCAATACCAAGGTGAATTTTATAAATGTGTCTGGTTAACAGATGCGAGGTTTTAAATAAATTTGATGAATCGAAAAGATGAAACGGATAATACTAGTGCCTTATTGGGTGAATGGAGTCAAATGAAGATCTGAGACAAAATTACTTCTATTGGCAATAACTCAAACTATTTGGCACACTTATGTTTGTTTATAACTTGTATAAATGTGCATGAAAGTGACTGAAAAACTCTACTTGTGGATCCAACTGAAACAACCAGGTTATTTATGATTTATTAAAAGGATTTTAATCTTTACTTGAAAGAACCAATTAAATAAATCACATAGGAAAAACATATAACACCAAATTGGAGACAAAATGGAAGTCCTAGTTATATGATTCTTCTTACTGATCCAAATAACACTTCCAAATTACTGCATGACTGATTAGAAGGATTTAAATTCTTTAAAAGAAACCAATTAATCAGATCACACAAGAACAACAAATGTGTTGATAAATTGAACATATCTTTGATACACAAATTTAAATAACAAGGAAATATTATGCTGGAGACAACCAAATTACTGAATACACTCAACAAACAACTGATGCCAATATGTAGCCACAAAATAAAATATATTTCATTAATCTCCTCAAAATTATACTTGTAATATAGTCTTTCAAACTTTAAACATCATGGAAGCTTTCTACTGTCTATTTTTCCCTATTCACCTATATCTTTTTGTAACTATGTAACCGACTTATATATCAAAAATTTGAAGAGGTTGCACCCCTTCATGAATGTCTTTTGATACTATGAACAATTAACAACATTTGAACAAAGATAATTAGGCTCTAGTTAGCCATAAGTGGACTTTTGACAAATGGTCCAAATAATCCCTTCTTTTGTGAGTATCAACATCCTCTGACATGTTCCTGGCAACTATCTCCATGACCACCATTTTCTCATTTTGTTCGCATGCTTCATCCAATGTCGAGTCTTTTCTAATGGCCGCTTCCAATGCCTTTTGTAGTATCAACTTGAATTCTTCAATTCATTTTGTCTTTTCTTTCATTTCTCCATCATCTTCAAACAATGTTGGTATTCCTTCTTTTGTGGCATCAATAAATCCTTTTGCATCTCCTTGAAGTTCCTCATGGTAACCTCTATGCTTTCTTATGATCTCCTTAGCAGTAGTGATAGCCTCATTATCAAGAGTATCTCTATTTTGTATTTTCCTGAAACTTCTCTTGGATTCTATAACCGATTCTTTTATGCTCCTGTTCTTCAACATAAGTCTTTGAGTGAGCCCCCCAGAGCTTGCTCAACCAAACCATCAAGTTAGCCTGTCTCTTCCTAAACACTATAGAAAATGTATCAAATTTACCTTGAGAATATGCATCTGATTCTTCCCACTTGTCCTTTGCTTGAGAGCTTTCTCCTTGAGTCTGTAACTTAGTAGATTTCTTCACTGTGTTTGTAACCATATCCTTTAGGCGATCATTCTCCTTGAGTATCCTTTCATTATTCATTTTATACATCTCCTTTTCTTTAATCAACATTTGGATCTAGGCTTTATTTAGCTTAGCTACATTGATGCCAATCTCAGCTATAGCTACAGGATCAACATCTCCAAATTTTACTGTCATGACATGGTCAAAAGCTCTTTCAGTGTCAATAATAATAGACTTCTTATGTGGTGGAAACAGGGCACAGATCATGAGGGAACCTTCATCAGGATTATACTTTGATCCTTTATATACCTCTATTACTCCTTCAGGACTAAGCTTATGTGTAGCATTGATATCCTTCAAGAAACTGTCAAAAACAACAACAAAATTCAGGTCTAGTCCTATGAAAATCATAACACCTAACTCTAATATTTTTGTCCCTTTGTCTGGTGTCATATCTCTCATTTCCTTTTCCACACTTGACTTCAAATTATTCAACAACTGATCCTCATTGTTCTGTGTTATATTTTCAATAGATTCTCTTATTGATTTTTCCTTCTATTTGTACAAGAAGGCTCTAAATTCTGGAGATTTTACAAACTCATCATCAACTACAAAGGATCTATAAGCCATTTTCCTTTTGTCAGTGTCAAAACCTTCTTCTATTTCTAGTTCTCTAAGAGGAGACTTATAATCCTTAATTTTTAATCTGGAGATTTTATCAATTGGAACTAGAGATCCCTCATCACTAGATGACTCCTCACCATAAGATAATAGATCTACTTCTTATATCTCCTTTACTCATTGTTCTACTCCCCTATTATATTTATCAACAACCAACTTAGCTTCTTTCTCTTCTAAATTTCTGATCAAATCATCATATGGATAAGGTATATGATCATACCCACCAAGGTTCATCTTTTTTTCTAGCAAAGTCAATGTATCCCTCTGGATCAAACCCTTTCCATGGTGGAGATCTCTTCAAATTAAAATGCAATAGCTTATACAAAACATGATCATATCCTTCTTTTGATAGTATAGTGAAATCTCCAAAGCATAAAGTGCTTGAAATGAATGCCTGCTTTGCAAAGGAACTTAGATTCATTAAACTTGAGTAGTCCATTTTCCTAACAATTTCCAAGTAAGCAATCCTATCAGGCACTGTTTTTGTCAAAATAAATGGTTTATCTTCAAAACCATACACCCTGATCATAGTAGCATCCTCAAAATAGTACCAATCTCCCCAGTTATGACCAATAGGTCCATTGAAATCCTTGGGTCTAAGGAACCTCTTAATCTCATTAGATAATGAATTCTCACAAGAATGGTTAAAAAATTTGTATAATGGCTTAATAAAGTACTCCTCAAAATGTACAAAACTTGAATTGACAAATCTGCTATCCCAAATAGCAGTCTATAACGGAACTAGCAGTAGTTTACCCTCCTTATCATACTGTGTAATCCTTAACTCCTCTAGCCATATTCCCAATTCTTGTCCAAATACATTATTATATGCATAGAAACAAAGTAATGCTTGAAATGCAGAATAGGGGACCCATTTTTAATTGCCATTAGTCCTGAATCAATTCCTTTGAAGATATATGAAGCATAATCAAAGGGTCTGTCATTGTGATACTAGACATTGGATGCAATTACCATTGGTACAATTGACATAAACTCATGAGCTTCCATCCCTAACACTTGACACACTGAGAAGTATGTGTATCTCAAATAGGGCTCAAATAAGTCTACATGAAATGGTGGCCTGTCATTGTCATATAGTGGAATTGGACATCCATCCTTCTTAGGCCTACGTAATGGTAATCTCCATCCCCTATAGGTTGTATCCATTCTCCATAATTCTTTTTCTAAATTCTCATGCACGATAGCTTCATCACATGTGCTATCAAGGTTAAAAATTTCACAAATTACAGTTTCTGACACATGAATAAAAGGTTTACCCAATGAATTGTAGACAGCTTTGAGTTTTGGATTGTAATGGGTAACCAAAAGTTTCATTAGTTCCACATTCACAAATATGTTTGGGACGACCAATTTTCCCAGGTTAAATTTCTAGGGATTACATATTAGCTCAAACCTATCCCTTTGATGATAATGAAACATAAATAGCTCATAACCCCGAATTGAAGTCCACACATCCCCTATATGTCTGCACTTGTCTTCAAATTTCTCCACATCTGCCCTAAGTTGTGCAAACACCTAGCTTTGTTTTGAACCAAGTAGTTGGGTATGTACAGATCATCATGGAAAAAACATGCCCTTAAGTGGCAAAAATTCAGACAAATCAGAGTTAGGAAACTTAATGTAAAAATTTGAATAAGTTATCTATATTATTTCAAAAATATGTAAGAATAGAATCTATAGCAAATTGAATGTAGTTTCTAAATACTAGGTTTATTTTTAAAAAAAAAATCTATTTGGTGAAAATTTGAAATTTCAATGCAGAGTACTTAAATTTTAGGGAAAAAATAAGAAGTAGGTGTCTGTCTGACCACCCTAACCACAATAAAATGATAATATTTTTTAATATTTTAGATATAGGTAGAGGACTCATGTCCCAATGTGATGCATATTTTTTTGTAATTTTTTTCCAAGTAAATAATTAATTATGAATTTTTATTATAGCTTTTAGAAAAATATAAAACTCATATGTCTAACCACCTTAACTTGGTCAAAACTTCATGAAATTCAAATTTTATTTTTGTAATCTTATAGTATGAAGCATAGAATGTGACACATATTTTGGATTCAAAAATGTGATACCATTTGAAAGCTATAGATGTTTTTCAATCAACCTATCAATTAGGACTTCAATCGTAATTCAAATAGAAAATGAATAATAATTATTTATTAAATTCAAAGTAAAGCATAATTTATATTGTGGAAAGTGAGAATCTCCTTTAAAAACCCTTTTCATTTCAACAATTTTAGGTAAACAAAAATTCATCACCACATACCCTACACATACCCATCATATTGCCACTTTTGGCCCATCATGATCCCGCACATACCCAGCTTGCTCAATAAGATCTTGATTTAATTTTCTTTCAATTGTTTCTGATTCATCCCTTGTCTCAATTTTCTATTTCTTTCCCCTAGGATGGCTACCCTCACTCTACTTTTTCCTACTCTTTTATTTTCAAGACCTCAAACCCATCATTTTATCTCCTCAAATTGATAGAGTTGAAAATATAATTGTAGAGAATTCACAAGCTTACTTGAAAATCTTCTAGCTGCATGAAATTCTCTGGCCTCTATCTGTTCTCCCATTCCTTTTGCTGCCAACCCTACAAATTCTCCTTAATTATTACTCTTTTACTCAAGGAATTATCTATACAGTGTGTATCTGTGCATCCATTACTATCCAACATTGAACATGAGTGTAATAGATTTTTTGAATTTCTCACTATCAGATCGAATAACTATATCAGTAAGAGTTATTTAAACTCTAGCTGATCTATGTGTTTGAACTCGGCCGAATGTTCATTAGACACCTTATATGGTTGGGGAGACCAAATATCATTCTTACTGATGTCAAATTGATTTTTCTTTCATCTTTTGATCCATATCACCTTCAGAAAAATATTTATTAAGTCACTTAGATATTAAAGTTGTCGCCAAGTATCACTCCGATGAGTTTTGATCCATTTGTATTACCATTGGCAAGAGAATAAGTATCGTTGAAAGATTTGAAAGTTACCTTGACGTTACTAGTCTCCCCAATATATAGTCTTCCTCCTTTAGATGAATCGGAAAGACTCTCTCTAATATTACTTTCATCGATGTAACATATGGAATCAAAAAGACATTTGAAACTCATTCTGATAGCACATGTCTCCTCGACATGTTTCCTTTTTCTTTATAAGTGAAAAAGATTGAATATCTTACTGATGAAAGTTCATCGGCATGACGTGTAGGCTCAGGGTAACTGGAGGATCTCACTTTGATAGTATTGTTCTTGCCAATAACCTTTTCATCAGTGAAACAATGGACCTCTTCTTCTTGAATATGTATCCTCCTAAGTTGTTGATCAATGTGACAATGTTAACCTTTCGCTAATATGCTAGAAATGCGTGAATTGAAAGGCTATAGCTTATTGGTTAGAGAGACATAGACCTAGTCATCCCAATATGGATTATTTATTCAGAGGCTCTTGCTTAATGATGATCAAAGGAATTTTGATGTGTCAAAAGGTCAAATCTGATGGGATCATTGGTGGATATGATATGTGAAATGGATTATAGCAATTTTGCACTCAAAATGTGGCTACCTTGTGGGATTTAGCCACTAAAATTTTTAAATTTTATAGTCCCAACAATGGCTCCATCTGGGGATGAATGATTGTGAGATCATTGTAAGAATTTGGATCACTGGAAGAGCAGACCAAGTAGCATGTGACATGGAATGATAGTGAAAATGAGGAAAATGAAGAGTGGTGGAAGTGATATGATGTCCTATTATATTGTGCATGGAAAAGTTTTACTTATTTTAGAAGGTTATCTAGGAATTGTCCATGCATTGGAAATCCCTGACCTTCACCTATTCTACTGTGCATGGAAATGATACATTTTAAGAAGTTTGTCAATAGTTTTCCATGCATTGGCAACCCTTAATCCTCTTTGTTCTTCAAGAAAAGAAGTGCTTTAGGAACTTCCCATGTACAGGCAATTCTTGTTCTTCTTCTGGCATGTTTTGCAAATAATAAGAGTCCTCCCCTCCTTTTCCAATGATAACAAAGGGACCCAACCACAAGGATTCAAAATTTCCATGATTTCCCTTTTCTTGGCATCTAGCGTTCCACATTAGTACCAAATCATTTACTTCAAAATTTCTATCTTTGGCTTTCTTATCAAAAAGATATTTCATTTGTGATTGCAACTTCATATTATGTTTTTGGGTTGTTCTTCTTACTTCATCAAGTTCTGCAAGCTGCTCCATCCTTTCCTCCATTGGTTCTAGAATATCTAAGTCTTTCTGTAGGATGAAATTGTAAACTGGTAAAAGATTTTGCAATGGCATCCTAGCTTGTGTTCCATACACCAGTTCAAATGGAGACTTTCCAATCACCTTCTTTACAGTAATCTTATCCGCCCACACAACCATTCTCAACTTTGAGTCCCATGCCTTCTTATTCCCACCTAACATCCTTCTTATGATTTTCAGAAGACTTTTATTACTGGATTCTTCCTGACCATTTTCTTGTGGGTGGTAAGGGGCGAGATAAGAGACAATAATGCCATATGTGTTGCAGAAATTTTTGAATTCATCAGACCTAAAACACATCCCATTGTTTGTGATCAACCTCACTAGTGTACCAAATCTAGTTATGATATTCTCCATTAGAAAATTTATTACCACCTTGCTTGTTGCTTGCTTAGTTGGGACTACCTCCACCCATTTAGTGAAATAATCAATTGCCACTAATATCCACTTATGTCCTCCACTTGATTTTTCCTATATTTCCTCAATAAAATCAACTCCCCATTGATGGAAAGGGGCTTCTACTTGTAAAGGTCTAAGTGGTAGGGCTCCTTGATATTTCATCTTCCCTAAGAATTTCTGACAAGCTTCACATCTCCTTACATATGCAAAAGAGTCATTGAAAACCTTAGGCCAATAATAGCCCACCCTGAGAATCTTATGTGCAATAGTTTTGGCAGAGTAATGACCTACACACACTCCTTCATGCATCTCCCTCAAGACATGTTCTGCCTGTGATTCATCTAGACACAATAATAGCACTCCATCCCTTTTTTTCCAAAACAAATCCCCTTCTATGAATATGTACTTGGATGCCTACAACTTTAGAGTTATCCTCTGATTATCATTCAATCCTTCATGGAACTTCATGTATCTGAGATAATACACTATGTTTGTGTACCAACGAGTATGTTCAATGCTTGCAACTATACCATCGTCACTTTCTACATTACAAATGTGGTTAGCTTCAATGTTTGCTTCTGCCAGTAGTTTGGCTAGACCCCGTTCCCTTACTAACTTGGTAATCTGAATTTCAATATTAAATTCTTGGATCGGTGATCCCATAATAGTGGTTTACAATTTTGGCCAAACTGGACACGAAATTATTATTTTTAACTAAATCTTCACATTCGGGCACCTATAGCGGCTAAACTGTGAGGAATTTGAAGATGAAACTAGAGTCTCATCAAATTTTGTTCGTGGATTCTAAAAATATTTTTTCAAAATTTTGGAATCAAATTGCACTTCTTTTCCATCTCCCACGAAAATTGATTTTTTTCAGAAAACAACATTTTTAAAAAGTGACGCATAATGCATAACTTTTTTTCCATGAAGGATAATATTCTAATTCTTTCAAATTTAGATTTGTAACTCGATATCTAGTGCTTCCACTTGGTTAGATAGTTTTTATTGAATATTTTTTCCTTAATCAAGTTTCAAAGTAAAATAACAATTCACACAACACGAGGTATAGCAGTAACTTTTTTATATGTCAAAATTTAATTTAATTTTATTTCTTGGATCAAGGACTTCAATATCTGGTGCTCTCATATTTTTCAATTTTTTTTTTTGATAATCTTCTATTTTTCCACATGTGAAGAACAAAGAAATTCATTTTCGATGAAAAACCTATGTTTAATAAAACTTAAAAAACAAATACATAACAAAACCAAAACATATTAAAATTATATTCATTGGATAGATTGTTCTGAGGAATACCATAATCATTTGAAATAAATTTTAAATGAATTCATTTGATCCCCCAAAATCTAAATCAAAAGTGATTTTTTATCAGCATTTTGATAGGTGTAAAGGAGACGCATTTATAGGTATGGTTTAAAACTAGCGAGGTTCTATCCAAGGGGTTTGATCTAAGGTGATTTGATCAAACCCTCTTCAATTGGAATCCTTAAAATGGAACATTTTAAGGCTTAAATCATTATATTTTCTAAAAATATGTGATTTCAGCTAAAATTGTTCCTCTCAGAATTGTAAACCACTATTATGACACCTTCTTATTGATCCATCTACACCTCTTCCTTGTCACCTTTGTTTGTACCAAGATATCTTTTACAACTGCGTGTGGTACAAATGCAATTACTTTGGCTCCAACTAAATACGATCTGAAAGCTTTTGTTGCTTTGACCAATGCATAAGCTTGTTTCTCCATAATATCATACTTTAATTCTGACCCTTGTAGTGATTTTCTAAAAAAGGACATAGGCTGCTCATGCCCTTCATCATTTTTTGTAACATAACAAGTACTATGGTATGGAATGAGGCAAATGAAAATATTTGGAAAGGTTTGGAAAAATCAGGAGCTTTAAGAATAGGGGCTTCTTTGATGGCCTTTTTGATGGATATAAAAGCTTCCAAGGCTTCTGTAGTCTAGTCTATTTTTTTTCCCTTCAACATTTTGGATATAGGCTTAATAATTTTAGCAAAATTTGACACAAATCTCCTAACAAAGTTAATTTTCCCAAAATATGATTGAATGGATTTGACAATTTTGGGAATGGGGATTTTGTCTATGGCTTCTACTCTTTCAAGGTCTATTCTAATTCCTTCTTTTGATACAATATGCCCCAAAAGCTTACCCTCTGTGACAACAAAGTGACATTTCCTAGGATTAAGAATGATACCATATTCCAAAGCCCTGATGAATATTTTCTCCAAGTGTTCTACATGATCTTCTACCCTTTTGGAATAAGCAATGAGGTCATCCTGGTACACTACCATTATAGCATTGATTAAATCTATAAATGCCACATCCATGGCTCTTTGGAAAGTTTCCCTTCCATTTGTGAGACCAAATGGCATTCTCACATAGACATATATCCCCCATGGTGTAGTAAAAGTTGTCTTGTATAGTTCAGACTCTTTAACTTTGACCTAATTATACCCAGAAAATCTATCCATCATTGACAACAACTCACATCCTGTTACTCTATGCAATACGACTTCCATATTTGGGAGAGGGTAATTATCTTTAAGGGAGGCAACATTTAAATTTCCGAAGTCTACACATAGTCTAATATCCCCATTTTTCTTTCTTACTGGGACCAAATTTGAGACCCATGTTGAATGTCTAATGGGATTGATAATACCCCCTTCTCTGAGTTTTTCCAATTCCTCTTGCATTTTAGGCTCCAAAGTTGGATTGATGGGTCTCTATTTTTTCCTGAATGGTTTTGCACCTGGCTTTAATGGAATCTCATGTTGGAAGAGATCTTCTCTATATGCGTTAAGATCCTCATATGTCCAAGTGAAGACGTGCTTGTATTTTCTTAACAACATAATCAAATTTTCCTAATTGTTGGACTTATCTTTTTTCCAATGTAAACTCTTTTTGGTGCTAATTTAGTCCCTAGATTGATCTCCTTAACATCTTCTCTCTTTACTAGTGTTTGATTCATGAGAGAGTGATCATTTCCATCATATAACCTTTCTAGTGCCACAAGTCCTTTGGGAAGTTTGTTGGTTTTAAGCTGCAAAAATTCTTTTCCAAATATAGTCTATTTTCCATCTACTTCCTCAACAAATGCATTAAAGTCAATCTCCTGAGCTTGATACTGGTCTATGCAATGGAGAAACTTTATGAGATCAGTGTCATCATTGAAAACTTGCCAACTATAGATATTATTAGGGATAGAAGGCCTTGTTTTGAATTCAACTTGAGATACTCTGGCTAGGGTGATATCATCTCTTTTTAGGGCTATATTAGCTAGAAAATTTGCCATCAAGTTCTTGGACCTATCTATCCATTCAATGGAAAAAGCATCAAATAATTCAAATGTATCCCACACAACATTCCTCTATTGTTTTAACCTTTTGTTATTTGCAACATATTTCAACCTGACTTGTGAAATGATCAACTCAGAGTCTCGAAGAATAGTTAGCAACTTGATCTTGTGTTTGACAACTATATTCAAACCGATTAGCAAAGCTTCATACTCTGCTATATTATTTGTACACTCAAAGGTCAGGAAGAATGAATATTTGAATGTGATACCTTTAGGTGAAATAAAAACTACCCTAGCTCCATTGCCTTCCTCACTACATGCTCCATCAAAATACATTTACCATACACTGTGCCGATCCTTAGAAACATGCTTATCAATTGGATCAACATTCACTAATTTAGGCTAGGAGGGTTCTATCCTAAAACTCCCTAAATCCACATCGCAAAAGAAATTTAGCTACTCTTGAGCAACATAATCCACAATCTAATTCATCCTTGGCTCTCTATATAACTTGACCTCTTCACCATTGACTAGTATTGTAGCATAGGACAAGTCAAACTGTACATTCCCTCCAACTGCTACAGTCCATTGTCTTGATAAAAGTATCAAAAAATGAGGAGGTCTATCAATCATAGTTATATCAATATTATAAGTTGCTTGTGGATAAGTAGCCAACTTCACCTCTACATCTTTTGTAATTCCTATCACTGGGATAGGCCTACTATCCATAGCATATAATTTTCCATCAGTAGTGTCTACCCACATGCCCAATTGTTTCATGACCCCTAATGGCATGATGTTGATAGTAGCACCCGAATCTATCATACAATTCCTTACCAGCTTATTATTTATGAGTAGTGTAGTAAAGAATGGATCAACTTGTGGAGGATTTATTAATGTATCACCTAGACAAACCTCAAGAAATTTTACCTTTTCCTGCTTATTAGTGATCTTGGTGGTCCCCTTGTTTTCAGAGTTTGTTCTTTTATCATTTCCATTAGATATTAATTAAATAGCATTGTTCCTATACTCTTTTATCTTCATCATTTCTAATAATGGCACAAACATTTTTACCTGAGACAAGGCCTGGGTGAAGTCAAAGGATGTATTCTCTATTTTGGTTATCTTCTTTTGCTCCAGTGAATCTCCTTTGTTCTGCTCCTTTTCTTTTTTTCTTGTTTGATCAAACTTTTGCTTGTCTTTATGCAATTCTTTGTTTTCTTCCTTATGAACATGTTTTTGTTCATTCTTATCAGGCTACTTATTTTCTACATTTTTTGGTGCTCCTTGCATTCTGTCTTTCACAAATATCCCTCTTGGAACACCTTCATCTTCATTTACTGCTTTGTTTCTCAATCAATATTTTCTTTTTTCCTGTTCTACTGCAGTAATTTAGTTAATTTATTAATCTCTTCTTCAGTTGGCCTTCTTACACTACATTTACTTGATTGAGATGGTGCACTAAGAGAACATTGTTCATCACTGCTTTCTTCATAATCAGAAAAGACTTGCTATTCTACCATATGAACATTGTATCTTTGGTTATCAACATCATATTCATAGCCTTCTTCTTCTGAAGATGAATATCCCTACTCAATGGGATGGAGGGTCTGGGAAGTTAAATAGATTGTGTGATTCTCTTCATCATTGTCTATTGGTATCTCCTCTTCTTGTATTGATTGAGCTACAATGCAATGGTCAGGGGAATGTGGCAAGTTGGAAATTAGACACCAAGGATTATTATTAACCATGTATGCTCCCCTCTTCTTTAAAGGATCAAGGGTCTCCTTATTTTTAGGCCTATCCATCATAGGATTTCCATCCTTCCAGCTCGTATTATATGGCATATCATACAACCTTGGTCTTTCATTTCTGAATGTATTCACTTTCCTATTCAGAGGGTTATTAACATTTTGGGGAACCCTAAGATTATCTCTCTTACCAATCATCCTAGCAGCCTTTCTATTGTTTTCAATGGTCAATGCTATTTTTTGTGCTTCAGCTAGATTTCTAGTGCACCTATTTCTAAGCTCATATCTTATCTTTGGATCAAATGCTTTTAGATAAATACTTAATGTTGTAGGATCTACCAATTTGGATCCAAGTGGTATCTTATTATGCAATTTGGAGAATCTTTGGTTGAAGTCGTAAACTGACTCATTCTGGTATTTCTGGATACTTATCAATTCATCCAAGGAAAAATCTGGTGCACACTAATTCCAATATTATTCAAGGAACTAATCATAAAACTCTTGAATGGAAGCAATAGAATATATTGGTAAAATGTTAAACCAATCTCTAACTTCTTCAGTTAATGACATCATAAATAGCCTCATCTGTACATCTTCATACTGCATATCCAGATCTTGAATAAAAGCATTAAAATTCCTTAAGTGTTCCTCAGCTGTGATTGCACTACTTGTAAATTTTGGGACAAGACCTCTCCAACTGCTATCCATAGGGTAAGGATAAATTTGGAATCCTGCTAAGTCAAATTGTCTAATCATAGTTGTGTAGTGCTAAGAAGGCGGGTTTTGAGGATGCTAATATTGGTATAATGGATTAATGTATTGTGCGTGGGGTGGTGGCATATATTGTTGGCCAGGGGGTGGCTGAGCATTTGGGTGTTGTGATGTATTTTTAGGTGGAGCATTTGATGGCTTGTATTGATTCTTGGATGGCTTTTGCGGTGATTTTGGTGGATTTGAAGGTCCTACATTATTATTCCCTTGCCTGTGAAGTGGTATATATTTAGGGAGGTTGGCTATCTGAGCATCAAATTGGGCTCTTTGCAACTTCAAATCCTAGATTTCTTTTTATCACTTGGAGCCTCTGTTCATATTCTACTTTCTTTCTTTGCATTTCTTATCTTTCATATTCCATCTATGCATTTAATTCTTCCTGAGTCATATATTCATAATTTTCTTCAAAGGCTACATTATCAATAGGCTCATTCTAATTCCCTTCAAGTAATGCCATTTTATGATCATATTCATGTTGTCTCCTGATCTTTTTAGCCTCCAATCCAACCATGAATTCTTCCTCTTTCTTAGGGTTTGACTGAAAGAAAGGAATCCTTTTATCTTTAGGAGTGTGAGGTTCTCCAGATGAGCTATTTTCATTCATCAATGTATCATAGCGATTATACAAACATCTCAAAGTGTGGTTTTGATGTTTTATCCTTATTTGTCATGCACATGCCATCAAACACCTTCTTACCTTTATAATTCTTATGTGTCAATTTACTATTGTCATTAGGGACATCTTTATATAGGGACCTTCTACCATGCATGCTATAAACTATTGTGATGGTCTAAAATCTAGGGTTTGTTCTTTTTGTTGTGTATTTTATTTCATCAATCTCAATGCACTTATTCTTTTAGAGTCGCCACTCACTTTTAGAGAAGTGAGAAAAATTTATAATTTCTTATTCCCAGCGGAGTCTTATGTAAGGTATTGACTCTATGATGAAGGCCTGGATTCAAATTTAACTCCCCAGCGGAGTTGCCATTCTGTTAGTTCTCAAAAATGTTGGTTGAAAACCATAAGAGGTTGCGAAGCTCTTGGTACATTTTAGGCTAACGGACAAGGCCAAAAGGTGTATTTGAACCTTCTTCTCTTCAGGTTCTGCCAAACCTAGGTGGGTGTACCTATGTAAATGAGGCAAACTTAAACTGTGTGTCTCCTACTTAAATAATCTATCCACAATGACAATTAAGAGTGGAGAGATGCAAACTTAACTTGGTGTAAATTGTATAAGCAATATCAAGGTGAATTTTATAAATATGTTCAGTTAACAGATGTGAAGTTTTAAATAAATTTGATGAATCTAAAAGATGAAATGGATAAGACCAATGCCTTATTGGGTGAACAGAGTCAAATGAAGATCTGAGACAAAATGACTTGTATTGGCAATAACTCGAATTGTTTGACACGCTTATGTTTGTTTATAACTTGCATAAACATGCAGGAAAGTGACTGAAAAACTCTACTTATGGATCCAATTGACACAACTAGGTTATTTATGATTTATTAAAAGGATTTTAATCTTTACTTGAAAGAACCAATTAAATAAATCACACAAGAACAATAGATAACACTGAATTGGAGGTAGAATGGCAGTCCTAGTTATATGATTCTTCTTATTGATCCAAATAACACTTCTAGATTACTATGACTAATTAGAATGATTTTGATTCTTTAAAATAAACTAATTAATCACATCACACAAGAACAAAATTTTTTTTTGATAAATTGAACATATCTTTGATACTCCAATTTAAATAATAAGGAAATATTATTCTAGAGACAACCAAGTAATTGAATATACTCAACAAACTACCAATGCCAATATGTAGCCATAAAATCAAATATCTTTCATTGATCTCCTCAAAATTATACTTGCAACATTGTCTTTCAAAATGTAAACATCATGGAAGCGTTCTATTGTCTATTTTCCCCTATTCGCCTATATCTTTTTGTAACTATGTAACCAACTTATATATCAAAAATTTGAAGAGGTTGCACCCCTTCATGAATGTCTTTTGATACTATGAACAATTAACAACATTTGAACAAAGATAATTAGGCTCTAGTTAGCCATAAGTGGAATTTTGACAAATGGTCCAAATAATCCCTTCTTTTGTGAGTATCAACATCCTCTGACATGTTCCTGGAAACTATCTCCATGACCACCATTTTCTCATTTTGTTCGCATGCTTCATCCAATGTCGAGTCTTTTCTTGTGGCTGCTTCCAATGCCTTTTGTAGTATCAACTTGAATTCTTCAATCCATTTTGTCTTTTCTTTCATTTCTCCATCATCTTCAAACAATGTTGGTATTCCTTCTTTTGTGGCATCAATAAATCCTTTTGCATCTCCTTGAAGTTCCACATGGTAACCTCTATGCTTTCTTATGATCTCCTTAGTAGTAGTGATAGCCTCATTATCAGGAGTATCTCTATTTTGTATTTTCCTGAAACTTCTCTTGGATTCTATAACCGATTCTTTTATGCTCCTGTTCTTCAACATAAGTCTTTGAGTGAGCCCCCTAGAGCTTGCTTAGCTAAACCATCAAGTTAGCCTGTCTCTTCCTAAACACTGTAAAAAGTGTATCAAATTTCCCTTGAGAATATACATCTGATTCTTCCCACTTGTCCTTTGCTTGAGAGCTTTCTCCTTGAGTCTATAACTTAGTAGATTTATTCACTGTTTTTGTAACCATATCCTTTAGGAAATCATTCTCCTTGAGTATCCTTTCATTATTCATTTTATACATCTCCTTTTCTTTAATCAACATTTGGATCCAGGCTTTATTTAGCTTAGCTACATTGATGCCAATCTCAGTTGTAGCTACAGGATCAACATCTCCAACTTTTAGTGTCATGACATGGACGAAAGCTCTTTCAATATCAATAATAATAGACTTCTTATGTGGTGGATATAGACCAAATCATGAGGGAACCTTCATCAGGATTATACTTTGATCCTATATACATCTTTGTCACTCCTTTAGGACTAAGCTTATGTGTAGCATTGTTATCCTTTAAGAAACTGTCAAAAACAAGAGAAAAAGTCAGGTTTAGTCCCAGGAAAATCATAACACCTGACTCCTCAATAAATTTCTCCCTTTCTCTGGGATCATATCTCTCATTTCCTTTTCCACACTTGACTTCAAATTATTCAACAACTGATCCTCATTGTTTGATGTTATATTTTAAACCAATTCTCTTATTGATTTTCCCTTCTATTTGTACAAGAAGGCTCTGAATTCTAGAGATTTTACAAACTCATCATCAACTATAAAGGATCTATAAGCCATTTTCCTTGTGTTAGTGCCAAAACCTTCTACAATTTCTAGTTCTCTAAGAGGAGAATTATAATCCTTAATTTTCAATCTGGAGATTTTATTTGTTGGAACCTGAGATCCCTCATCACCAGATGAATCCTCACCAGAAGATAACAAATATACTTCTTGTATCTCCTTTACTCTTTGTTCTACTCCCTTGTTATATTCATCAACAACCAACTTAGCTTATTTCTCTTCTAAATTTATGATCAAATCATCATATGGATAAGGTATATGATCATACCACCTAGGTTCATCTTTTTTCTAGCAAAGTCAATGTATCCCTCTGGATCAAACCCTTTCCGTGGTGGAGCTCTCTTCAAATTAAAATGCAATAGCTTACCCAGAATCTAATCATATCCTTCTTTTGATAGTATAGTGAAATCTACAAAGCATAAAGTGCTTGGCATGAATGCTTTCTTTCCAAAGGAACTTAGATTCATTACACTTGAGTAGTCCATTTGCCTAACAATTTCCAAGTAAGCAATCCCATCATGCACTGTTTTTGTCAAAATAAATGGTGTATCTTCAAAACCATACACCCTGATCAAAATAGCATCCTCAAAATAGTACCAATCTCCCCAGTTATTTCCAATAGGTCCATTTAAATCCTTGGTTTTGAGGAAACTCTTAATCTCATCAGACAATGAATGCTCACAAGGATGGTTAAAAAAATTGTATAATGGCTTAATAAAGTACTCCTCAAAATGTACAAAACTTGAACTGACAAATCTGCTATCCCAAATAGCAGTCCATAACTGAGCTGGTAGCAGTTTAGCCTCCTTATCAATATAAGTACGATGTAATCCTTAACTCCTTTGGCCATATTCCCAATTCTTGTTCATAATAAACTATTATATGCATACAAATAGAGTAATGCTTGAAATGCAAAACATTGGACCCATTTTTAATTGCCACCAGTCTTGAATCAATTCCTCTGAAGATATATGAAGCATAATCAAAGGGTCTGGCATTGTGATACTAAGCATCAATTGCAATTACCATTGGTACAATTGACATAAACTTAGGAGCTTCCATCCCTAACACTTGACACATTGAGAATTATTTGTATCTCAAATAGGGCTCGAATAAGTCTACATGAAATGGTGGCCCATCATTGTCATCTAGTGGAACCAGATATCCATCCTTCTTAGGCCTATGTAATGGTAATCTCCATCCCCTATAGGTTGTATCCATTCTCCATAATTCTTTCTCTAAATTCTCATGCACGATAGCTTCATCACATGTGCTATCAAGGTTAAAAATTTCACAAATTACAGCTTCTGATACATGAATGAAAGGTTTACCCAATGAATTGTAGATAGCTTTGAGTTTTTGATTGTAATGGGTAACCAAAAGTTTCATTAGTTCCACATTCACAAATATGTTTGGGATGACCAATTTTCCCAAGTTAAATTTTTAAGGATTACATACTGGCTCAAACCTATCCCTTCGACGATAATGAAACATAAATAGCTCATAACCCTGAATTGGAGTCCACACATCCCCTATATGTCTGTACTTGTCTTCAAATTTCTCCACATCTACCCTAGGTTGTGCAGAATGCCTGGCTTTAGGTCCTGAACTAGGTAGGTTCTCAATAAGATCTTGATTCAATTTTATTTCAATTGTTTCTAGTTCATCCCTTGTCTCAATTTTCTGTTTCTATCCCCTAGGAAGGCTACCCTCACTTTTCTTTTTGCTACTTTTTGATTTTCCAGAGCTTGAACCCTCCATTTTATCTCCTCAAATTGACAAAATTTAAAATATAATATTGTAGAGAATTCACAAGCTTACTTGAAAATCTTTCGGCTGCACGAAATTCTCTAGCCTATGTCCGTTCTCCCATTCCTTTCACTGTCAACCCTACAAATTCTCCTTAATTATTCTTCTTTCACTCAAAGAATTATCTATACAATGTGTACCTGTGCGGCCATTAATGTCTATCTTTGAACACAAGTGTAGCAAATTTTTTGAATTTCCCACTGTCAGATCGAATGACTATATCCACAAGAGTTATTTAAACTCTGGCCGATCTATGTGTTTGAACCCAACCAAATTTTCATAAGACACCTTATATGGTCAAGGAGACCAAATATCATTCTTACCAATGTCAAATTGATTTTTCTTTCATATTTTGATCCATATCAAGGTGAAGCCACAATAGTGGTTTACAATTCAAGTGAGGAAGGAAAACTCACAAAAAATGACCCCAAGGAAAAAAATGTGATTTTGGGGGTTCGTGCGAACCTACTGTTTCAAGTGAACCCCTTTGAATTTTACTATGAAAAAAAACAAAAAAAATGCATTGGAAAGGGGTTTGAGTGAACCCCTTTGAATGGGTTCGCTCAAACTAGGGTTCGGTCGAACCTTGATTTGAGTGAACCCTTAGGGTTCATGCGAACCCCCCTTATCCCTCATCCCCATGAGACAAAAAAATCTAAATTTTGGCACTTCGAGCTCATGTTATGGATGGAAATGGAGGAATCTTCAAAACCCAATTGGAATCGGGTAGTCCTTAGAACGAGCTATCCAACTTGAATTTAATTTTAATATGTTTTGGTTTTATTATGTATTTGTTTTAAGTTTTATTAAACATAGATTTTTCATCAAAAATGAACATCTATTCCACATATGGAAAAATAGTAGATTATAAAAAAAATTGAAAAATATGAGTGCACTAGATATTGAAGTCCTTGATCCAACAAAAAAAATTTGATATATATACAAAAAGTTACCGTTATACGATCGGCGCTATGTCGAATTGTAATTGGTTTGACTTCAAAACTTGATTAAAGAAAAATATTCAATAAAAACTATCTAACCAAGGAAAGGACTAGATATCAAAGTTACAAATCCAAATTCGAAAGAATTAGAATTTTTATCCTTCATGGAAAAAAAGTTATGAGTTATACGATGTGCACCACTTTTAAAATGCTATTTTCTAAAAAAAGTTTTCGGGAGATGGAAAAATAAGTGCAATCTGATTCCAAAATTTTTGAAAAAAATATTTTTAGAATCTACAGACAAAATGTGACGAGACTCTAGTTTGCATCATCTTCAAATTCCTCACGGTTTAGTCGCTATAGGTGCCCAAATGTGAAGATTTAGTTGAAACTAATAATTTTAGTGTCAGATTTGGCCAAACATTGTAAACCACTATTGTGGGATCACCCATCACCTTTAGAAAAAGATTTGTTAAGTCACTTAGATATCAAAACTGTCACCAAGTATCACTCCGATGAGTTTTGATCCATTTGTATTACCATTGACAAGAGAATATGTATCACTGAAAGATTTGAAATTTACTTCGACGTTACTAGTCTCCCCAATATATAGTCTTCCTTCTTTAGATGAATTGACAAGACTCTCTCCGATATTACTTTCAAATGTGTAACATATGGAATTAGAAAGACATTTGAAACTCATTTCAATAGCACATGTCTCCCCAACATGTTTCCTTTTTCTTTATCGGCGAAACAAAGTGAATATCTTACCAATGAAAGTTCATTGGCATGACATGTAGGCTTAGGGTAACTTGAGGATCTTACTTCGATAGTATTGTTCTTGTCGATAACATTTTTGTCAATGAAACAATGGACCTTGTCTTTTTGAATATGTAGCTCCTAAGTTGTTGATCGATGTGACAATGTTAACCTTTTGTTGATATGCCAGAAATGCCTGAATTTAAAGGCTATAGCTCATGGGTTAGGGAGACATAGACATAGTCATGCCAATATGGATTATTTATTCAGAGGCTCTTGCTCAATGATGATCAGAGGGATTTTGATGTGTCAAAAGGTCAAATCTGATGGGATCACTGGTGGATATGATTTGTGAAATGGATTATAGAAATTTTGCACTCAAAATGTGGCTACCTTGTGGAATTTATGAATGTAAGCCACTAAAATTTTGAAAAATTTTATAGTCCCAATATGCCCTTTGGTGACAAAGTGTCGTAGTTGAAATGTCACTACTGACTTGTCCTTGATGTATTTTTCATATTAAATATACTGGAGTACAGGGAAGAGCTCTTGCAACACATTTCTTCGGATTGAGCAATGGACTATTGACATTCTGTACAATGATTCTAGTGTCAAACTTGTTACTGGCTTGCCTATTTGTTTTTCATACTTAATAACTAGATGCATTACAAGGAAAACTAAGTAGTTGGACCAATGTCTAGTGGACTATGCGTGCACATGCAACAAATGCACATTTGCTTATTGTTTGTTTATTGTTTGTTCGAGAGCTTCTTTGTTTTTAGCTGTGAGTTGCTCTCTTCGATGTTTTCCATTCTCTGTAGTTCTTGCTCAAGGGTGGAGCCATAGGAACAATGTTCAATTGCTCAATAGCTCATTTTTTTTTTCTATATACTTGATGACTAGAACTATTACAGGGAAAACTGAATGCTTTGAGTAATGTCTTGTGGACCATGGGCACACATGCAACAAATAGTTAGCAAATTCACAGAATCTCAATCAATTGTTGGGTTTTTTTGTGCTTGTTCTCATTTCATTATCATTTGTTCAAAAGCTTGTGGGTTTTTTGGCTCTTTAGTGCATTTTCACATATGGGTGAATGTGCAATGAATGCATAGCTAATTCATGAAATCTTAGGAAAATGTTGCATTTTTTTTTCTTATTCTTGTTTGTGTATCATTTTTTACGAAGCTTGTAAGCTTTTAAGCTTCCCAATGTGCTCTTGCATGATCGTTGTTGCGTAAAAGTGCACTATTGGTGAATGGATGGGCTATGTGTTTATGATACTTCATAGCTCTGTGGATACATATGTAGTGAATGCAAAAATTATTCATAAAACCTTAGGCAACTGCTTGATTTTGTTTATGCTTATTATCATTCTATTGTTGCCTATTAAAAAAATTGAAAGTTTTCTAGCTCTTTGTTGTACTTTCGCATA
>VDFB02000003.1:714260784-714335105 GCA_007258455.2 Sequoia sempervirens
GATCTGACTAGTAACCATTGGGGCTATCTGTGTATTCTGATTTTCATTCATTCTTCTGTTGGGCATTTGAATCTTTTTCCTTGAGCAAGCCTAACAAGGCATTCGACGCCACTATTTTGTAGTAATTCACATAAGTACCCTGCAGCCGATTCCTTCGTAGGTTTGACTCCATATAAATTACTTTCATCAATCTCCTTACGTTTGCACCACGCCTCTTCTGCTTGCTTCTGCATAGACATTTTACAGAAGAACATAAGTTGCAGCATTGTCAGGACGTGTTCCAGGGTGCTTCATTAATTCAATGATTTTGAGAGCTTCCTTGTAGAATCTACTTTGTGCTTAACCTGCGACCATTGCATTCCGTGCGACCTTAGTTCTTTAAGGTATTATGTCCAACTATGTGCGTGTTGTGTCTATGTTTCCTCAGCTTACATATATGTTTATTAGCGTATTTGCAGTTACAACATTAGACAAATTCCATCTTAGTTACGCTTTTATGGATGTCCTATCATTTTAATGGAAATCTGAAATGGTGCACATTATTATAGTGCAAGCCAATTTTTCAAAGTGTGTCATATAGCATCACCGATAATCTCCAAGAACATTGTCACTGTTTGAAATGATGGAAATGGTTCACATCCCTCAGATGGGCTCTTCCTGAAAACGGTAGCAAACAAATCTATGCTTAATAGATCTCTTCATTGTGTCTTCTTTCTTCCTTTGCATCTAATATAGTATACAATTCTCTGCAACTACCAACCCTTTTTTTATTTGTATTTACCATCTTATAACGGTTTAGCAATACTGACATTACTTTGCACTAAATCATTCTCCCTCCACAAAGTCCAACTTTTGAAATTCTTATGTTTATCATTCACGGCTTGATTCGTGGTCAAATTGAAAGACTCCAAGCAGATTGTCGCTATGTTATTGATTAACCATGCTCGTCCCTAATTCCCTTGTCTGAGAAAGTCAATAAGGTGTGTCATTTGGAAATATTTAGTTATTTTGGAAGTTATGAAGGAAATTATGGTCGTACCATAGCTGTCTTTTTAAGTTTAAGTCACAGATCTTATTCCTTTCGACTTTCTATGGCTTCCTTCAACCGAACTCGAAGAATAGATCAATTAATGTTTAGTTTTCAAACCCCACTTCCTCCATTCTTTTCCAACGCATCCGTTAAAGCCTTTTTCTGAATTGAC
Source organism: Sequoia sempervirens (assembly GCA_007258455.2). NCBI lineage: Eukaryota > Viridiplantae > Streptophyta > Pinopsida > Cupressales > Cupressaceae > Sequoia > Sequoia sempervirens. Next base: position 714,261,987 of record VDFB02000003.1, read on the forward strand.
TTGGAGGTTAAGCTAATGTAATTCTTGAAAGACATTTACCACTTAGTTTCGATGGTAGAAGATCATTGTTATTTTGTTTTGGTATTACGTTTATTGTCTATGAATTTTGTTTGTATTTTAAAAGTACTTTGAAATGTTAGGTAAAGCATATTATATATATATATATATCTCATACCGATGTATGTAGTTATGAATACATTACGGTATTATATGTAGGATTTGGATTGCAGCATGTGGCTTGATTAAAAAATTTAATATAAATATAAATATATACATATATGAATTAGATGTATATGAAACAATGATGTTACTTGATATATGTTAAATGTCTTGGATGTCCTTGATTACATGGGGAGCCGTCAAGTTTTGTCATAATTGACCATTGGATTCTATTAGTTTCTAAAAGTATATACTAGAATTTCATTATTTTAGTCTTCATCTTGGGTAGGAATATATTTAAATTAAATATAATCTCTTACTATATACATGTATATCAAAACTTAATGTCATAGGTTTTAGAAACACATTTCTAGAGTAATAAAGAGGATTCTTCTTAATACTATGTAATATTATTATAAGATCATGAGATGACAACCCTGATAATCATCCATTTTAATATATCAAGATAAGATAATTTTTGGGATGTTCTAAGTTGGAGTTTGTTGAAATGTGTTATGTTTTAGAATGGCATCTTAAATAAATAGAATACTATTGTATATTGCTCAAGTATCTTTTATAGACACATAAATCTACTATGGATATAAATATGTTTCATTAGAGGGATATGTATAATTAGTGGAACATGAATGTATATTCTTAAACATGCATAAATATTACAAAGACCTATATACACACAGACACACATAAGCTATACCTATTCTATTTATTTATATTCAACTCATTTATTCCCACACTTATACTTACATAACCTTACATTGGATCCACTTCTTTAGTTGATTTACTATATTAAAAGATTGTTGAAATTAAATGAATAGAATATGAAATGTGGTAACAATGTATTTTGTGGTTGAGTTATTGGCTTGTTTGCTTGTATCAATCATTGTGTTAGATTAGTGGTATTTGGGAAATATTGGTTATTGTTCAATGGAAGTATTGAGTTTATCTATGGAGTAATCATGTTTGTGATGTAAATAGTTTAAAAGTGGAAGTGATGTTTATCTAGGAATTTGATACATGATTGCTTGTTAATGTGTTTTTAGTTAAATAGTGTGATCAGGGTTGCAATGTTGATTATTTCCTTGTAATGAACTATGTGAGTGAATTTGGAGATTAAGATGATTATGTTTATTGTGGTTGATTCTTGGATATAGGAAGCTAGTTTGGGCCCAATGGTTAGTAAGAAGATTTTTGGTTTATTTTGCATCGAGTTGATCATGTAATTTTAGATTGAGTTTGATGATCTTGTCATGATGTACCCACTCATTATATTTGGATTGAAAATAGCTCTTTGAGATCTTGTCTTTGTTGACATTTATTTGATTGGGAACCCTTGTGTTAACATTTTGAGAGTCTTCCAGAGGTTAGAGGGGATATGATTTTTACCTGCAAGTTTTGGTATGGGGGCCGACAACCTAGGAGGATCTGCCTTGGACAACCCATAACAAGCTTAAGTATTTACTTGAATTTTGTGTTGTTTCACTTGAAGTGGGTGGTTCCATGATTTTGTTATTTTGATGATGGTTGACCATTGTGTTTGTGTGGGTTTGAGCCTTGCACATGATGTGATTTTCGTTACTCTAAAGTTCTAGTGTGAGATGGTGCATGCTTCACTTGGTGTAGTTGTTTTTCTTGGATTTGGTATTTTGTGCAAGTTGGCTTGTACGTTTGTGATTTTGTTCTTAGTTGGGGGAGTGGCTCTTAGTGGGGGCTGGCACCCAAAGTGGTTGGTCCAGGATAACCCATTGTGAGTTCAAATCAAGTGGTAACTTAATTAATTAATTAGGGGTTTTGGGTAGTTCCACAATTAATTTAGATAATTTAGCCCCACTCATGGGCCCAAGTGCTCGTTTAGGCTTGGGATGAGTGGGAAGGCCTTGAATGGAAAGATCAATTTCCTTTCCTCGACATAGTAATTTTGCAAGGTATGTTGATCCTGCATAGTGAGCATGGGGGGTTGACAGTCGATAGAGGTTACCAGGATAACCCAGGATGGGAGCCGACAACCTAGGAATGCTACACCAGGATAATCTGTGACTACCTATGCAACGACACTCCACAATTTAACAATCTTGTATATTGTTGTTTCCCTCTTGTTGTTCTTGAGCCTCTAGAAGCAGATGTTGCCATGTGTTTTTTGATGCTCTTGTTGTGTTGTCTTGTTTGTTGTATCAAATGTTCTTGAGATGGTTGTTTACTAGTGTTAATGTTGTTCTTGTTGTTGAGTCTTGTAATCCTTGTTTCATTTGATGGTATTCATTGAGGTCCTTCTTGTCTTCTCCTAGCATGGGGGTGGGCCTTCGGGTCCATGTGGTCAGGTGGAACGTGCTATGCACCCCATTGGGTCCCCAGCCGAGATTGAGTTATACTTGTTGCTGTGACACCAGAGCTATACTAGTGTTGGATCTAGTTTTGATGCTTTATACTCATATCATTTGTATTATTCCATGATATTGTACTTTCCCCATTCATGATGGGAAGTAACTTTAAATTGATGTAATCCTTGAGTGATATATCTTCATATTGTTAATGTATTATCCATGTTCATGTTATTATCTTATGGTTATTGATGTATGTCTATCTTTCATGTGATGTAATGATGATTTGAAAAGTAATGAAATCATGTAACCCTAGGGACTTGTCATATGTTGTACATATATAGTATCATTTCAAATGTTGTATGTTATGTTATGTTGCATATTAGTTATTTAAAAAAATAAAATTGTGCCATAGTTGTTGATGTATTAGTTATCATTTGGGGTTGCGTGGCGGGGAATTATAGTTGGTAGGTACAAAAGTAGTAAATGCATAGTTAATTCATAAAATATGGGGCGAGAGCTGGGTTTTATTTGTTCCTATTCTTGTTTGTTTGTTGTTTGTCAAAAAGCTTGTGTTTTTTTAGCTTTTAGTTTCGTTCTTCGATGTTTGTTATTCTCTGGTAGTGTACTATTGGTGAGTGGCTTCTTTCTATGTTTATGATGCTTAGCTAGTGTTGCAAGGGTTAATGGGGAATACTTGCTAAAATTTATGATTTTGTTCTATTTTTTTGCAATATTTATTATCCTTTGTTTATCGTTTGTTGAAAAGCCTGTGGGTTTTTTACTTATTGGTTGTGGTTTTGCATGTTCCCTATTCTGTAAAAGTGCAGTGGCCATCAATGGATTTCCTATGTGTTTATGATACTTGATAACTAGAAGTATTGCTTGTTGTTAGAAGGGCTAGGGTCCATGCAACCATCGATAAAATATTTTCCACTATATATTATGTCCCCCTACTTTCCTAATTTACTTAAAGGGAAATGAAAAATCAAGTATACTATTATGCATTTGTAAATGGAAAAATTTGTTTCAAGTCCATATTTGTTACAATCTTCTTATAAGCATTGATTTCTTTATGTCTATGAATTGCATTTAGCATGTCAACCACCATGCTTATCTGTCTAGAATGTCTCTATATAACAGGACCACTATTTACAATTTCACTGGGAGGAAAATATCTGCATTCACGCAAATATAGCCAGCCGTTGAACAAGAAAATTGTAGGTCAGATTATTTGATCATTGTCCCTCTCTCTCTCTCTCTCTCCAATGCAGAATATCAAGTCTTCTCTACTATACATATGTGCAAAGTACAAAATATTTCATATTCAAAATGAAAAAAAGATACAAGAATATAGAAATAATAGACATTTATAACTATGAATATGCAATAGGCACATTCAAATTAAATGCTTTAAACTATTTATTTCATTCTTGAGAACTATTGTTGGGAAATCAGTTATAAGTTCTTATACACATAATTTTCTATTAGTATATATATATAATGGAATATGTATGTGCATATATATATGTATACAAATATAAATGTCCATAATATCTATATAATAATGTCCTTTCAGGGAAGTGTTGTGTGCAACTATTCAGAACAAGTATAAAGAAAACAAGGACTATTGTGGCAAGGCATAGAGAACACTATTGAAGAAAAGTAATGCACTGAGCTTGAATGATCTAGTATTAAATTGATATATTATAATGGGTGAGCTAATCTTGTAACAAAATTACTATGGTGTAAAAGTAAATGTACCTTCGATGATTGAATATAGTTTTGGGAATGACAAGCACACATCATCCTTTTTGGAGTCTATCTTATACGTGTAGTAAGTCTTGAATCATATACTCAAATAATAATAAACAAAAAAAAAAAAAAATGCTGCATTTTCTAGTGAAATTTTTAGGCATGACATAGATGATAAATTTTGCAAATAGATATGATGCATCATACAACATTCAATGCATAGTTAATGCATTGAATACTATGTCAATAATAATAGAATTGTTATGTTTTATAAGCCTAGAGTTACATTGCACAATTGTTATTGCTCAACACAGTTTGTTAGCTATTAAATACTTGCAAAAATACATAAAGTATACTTGGTGCCATTTAATACATTAGCTGTAGATTAATTAAGAAACCTACCATTTCGAATCTACATTATACAATGGCAATAGTATATTGCTTTCATGATAGCAATCACTTTCCTTTCATCAAAATTCCATGCACATGAAGTATATGATGACAAGCTGATACAATTTATAGCATTATCATTTGTAATACGTGCTTGGCCAATGAAATTTGATTATCTTGCAACAAGTCTATTATTGATTTTACTTTTAGTAAATTACAAAAATATCAAAGCATTATATACTTGGCATTTATGAACATATTTTAAGATTTGAAAAGCATTATTTATCTGTTTTGCTAGTGGTATAAAGTAATCCCAATACCTTCTAGTGTATGAATACTGAACAACTGCTTCTGTATGCTTCGTTGTGCTTCACACATTGCCAATGTGAACTGATTCCGCCGTTGATGTGAATGAAAAATGTGTTGCATGTATCCCTTGGTTGATGGATTACAATACTAATATATTGTTGTCATATAATCCAATACTATTTTAGATCTTGTTTACTATAAAAGCTTACAATGCATTAGCTGTGGGTTGATTTCTTTCATAACCATTAGCCTAGTAGCAAAGCCTCTAATAGTTTCATAGTCATAGCTACTCCAGGGACTGCCTATTTTGCAATCTCATTAATGTCCTACACAAAAAAATTCAATATGAATTACATATCACATAATTGCAATTTCGCGCATGTCTTACATATCCACTCTAAACACTTACTATGTTGACAAGTAAAATAGTCTAAATGAATTTAGTTTACAAATACAAAAAAAATACACGTGGCTAAAAAATTCAAAAATATTACTGTCAATCAAACATAATAATTATACTAGTTAAAAAGACACTATACTACTCAAATTTTAACTTGTTGCTATTATTTATATTTTATATGTTTACTTCTTTAAAAAAAATAAAATACTTTTATATTTTAAATATCTTCATTTCCTCAAATGCTTCTCAATTACAAGTCTATTACTTAAATACATCTATTTTACATATCTTCAATAATAAATAATTCAAAATACTTTTATAAAGTCTAAATGAATTTAGTTTACAAATATATAAAAAATTTATAATTTAAAATACTTTTATATTTTATCACTAATATTTTCAATTTTTGTATCTTCCATTTCCACTCTAAACATTATTATCTTTACAAATAAATATGTTTACTATATACTTTTGTACACAAATTTATTCATGTTCTTTAACAAGCACACAAAAATTTAGTACGAACCTCTGCCATCTACATTTTGCATCTCAAATCATATTATTTCCAATTCCATTCTTTCTGCATTTATGCATTCAATACATCACTCTAACAATTTGCAAAGCAAATTGAGTTTTAAGCGTTTCCAAATACTCAAACTTATTAATGTTAATCAAGTCACAAAATAGTTTGGAATTACTAAATTATTCATTTCATTGCCAAATTATTTTGCAAAACTAATTCAACGCGTAAGAATAAAAAATAATTAATAATGTTCACTCATGCAAACTACATTTTCTACCTATTTAAATTTTTTATCAAGTTCTAAACTATTTTTTTAAATAACTAGTAATAATTTAATTTAGATTCACAAAAAAATTGGTATTTTTTAAAACCTCTTTGCACATACCAACCACTTATTTACTAAAATATTTAGTACTAGTAAATAATTTTAACAAACATAATCTTCATTTATTAATTGTACTAATTACTGTTACAAATAATTTCATTTATATTCAAAACAAAATTGATATTAATATTTAGCTATTCAATTTTCTTTTTTGCATTTAATAGAAAACTCTAAAAAGCAATTCATTAGGAGGCAGGAACACGACACATTGCGTCACTTGTTATATTATAATATGTATTAATATATTATAATAATATAATGTTATAAAATATATATTTTTATTATTTATATATATTATTACATATATTATAATGTTATAATAATATAATATATATATGTAATATAAATATATACTATTATTACATATTTTATATAATACATAATAATATATATTATTATTATTATAATATATAATATATATTATTATATTATAATACATAATATATATTATTATTATAATATATAATTGTTGTGTAGAAAAAATAACCCTTTTTCACACTTAATTTGGGAATAATTATAATACTAAAATTAACTTAATTATGTCTTGATTTAGTGTTGTAAAGTGTTGTAAAGTGTTTTCTTACACTTTCACACTAATTTAGGGATTTATTAATTAATTGAGGTTAATTAGAGCTTAATTGGCCCCTTAAATTCGAACCCAAGCCTTATTTATTACATTTTTTGAGGGATAAACCCGACACTCATTAATAATGTTGCATAACACTTAATTTGACAAGGTTTTAGTCCTAGGGTAATGAACTAGGACCCATTTTCCACCTTGGGCAAATGGGTCCCCACTATGTCCTAGGACCCTTTTACATATTAATTTGTCTCCTCGAAATTTGGTCCTAGAAAAATATGCTAGGAACCATTCGCCAAAGGTGGTGAATGAGTCTCTAATCAGATCTGAAACTACCTTTTTCTAGAATCTGAAACCTCTATTTTATGCTTCTATTTGCTGCTATTACATTTCTATTTTAGTTTTTTGATTTTCTGTTTCATTAAATTCATTAGATCTAGGTTAATTTGTTTCATTTAGTGCATTGTCAAAATTCAAAATTGCATTTACAACATTTCATTTTTAGTTTATAGCATAGTGTAATTAGTAAATTGCCTTGTTTAGAATATGAAAATTCCATTCACATTTCATTCTAGGTCATTGCATTGCATTTTAAGACTTTCCATTTTGGGTTTGCACACAAATTTTGTAAAACTTGTATGAGCTTTACAACTTCATGTCCTATTAGCAATACTATTGTAAGATGTAGTTTGAGGCTCATGTCATCTGACGATATCTCACTCGTCATGGATCTCAGGTTTTCTAGCTCTCTTCCTAATAGTGTTGATAATCAACCTTATATGGATCCTAGCATGCATACTTCATTTCCCATGACTTCCATGCCTACAACCAATGTGCTTAATGTTAACAACACTATATACCTACTATCACTAGTTCTACTCAAGCTTTGGGGTGTACTCAAATCCAAGGTGGAACTTCAATCCCTTCTTCTACAATACCCATTTCCATTCCTACATACACTACTACTCAACCTACCACAAAAAATCAACCTACTAGCAGTGTGAGTACACTTCCTTAGGTATTTCCATAGGGAATCCTTCTAGCATTGTGCATTTGAATCCAATATCTCCTCAACCATCGTCCTTCACAAACTTGTGTCACTTTCCCTCTGCATACATAACCTACTCCACCTTATACCCCTCCACCTTACAATAAAAATGAAGCTCTCCTTAAAACACTTCTTCAAAGCATGACATCCCTTGAACAAAAAGTTGCAACCCTAAATCAAAACAACAATGGTCAACCTTCACAATACATCAAAACTAATCCTTTATCCTTTGAGATATTGAGAACACAAATGCCACAAGGTATAGAAGTTCCCCGATTTGAGAAATATGGTGGGAAAGGAGATCTTGTTAGCCATGTTTCCACTTTTATAGCCTTGTGTAGTGATTTCATCTTTGAAGAGAAAATTTTGGCTAAGCTATTTCCTAGGTCCTTAAAGGATACTGCTTTAGAGTGGTTCTCTTCTTCACTGAATAATTCAATTGTTTCATTCATTGAGCTTTTTGATTCCTTGTACAACCACTTCCATATTCACATGGGTCCCAAGATGACCCTAGCCAATTTAATGACATGCAAACAAAAGGATGATGAGAAAGTGACTGATTTCATAGCAAGATACCAAACATTTTATTCACAAGTAAACAATAAGATTCGTGGTGTCAACCTTCAACAATTTTTTTTTCCAACTTACAAAACAAACTTCAAAACAAACTTGAAATGTTGATATTTCTATCATTTACACAGTTATGTACAACCCTTCGTGATTAAACCAAAATACAACTTGTGGTTGTGATGTGAAAAATTCCCCTAGTCATCCTAAAAAGTCCAAATCCACAACTCAAAATGACTACTGACCTTTCAAGAAGCAGAATAAGGGAATTTTACAACTTAACTCCCCTCAACCAAGTCAACAAACTAATAACCAAGTGGCTGCTATAAAAAAAACAAATCCTTTTTCCTTTGGGGATAGAGATAGGAATTTCACTCCTCTGCCTGATACAGTTCATAATATCATGTTAAAACTTGTTGAAAAGAATATGCTTACCTTACCTCCAATTGTTAAAGAATGTGATCCTAATATACCATTTCTCATAGGATTTTGATGAAACTCTTATTTCCATTACCACTGACAAAATGGACATAGTAAGAAATATTGTAAGCATATTAAACATCTTGTGCAATACCTTATTAACAATAATCAATTGTAAATTAGGAGTGTGAATGATCAAGGTAATAAGTTCGTAGCCCCTCCTAACCAAAATTTACAAATCTTTACCAATCCTATGCCGAAGCACACTATTTCATTTGTCAAAGCTAGTGAAACAAAGAATGATGTGATGAATCTTGACATGGATGACAGAAACATTAAAGATTGTACAATGAAGAACTAATTAGAGCGGTAGCATTTATCGAATCTAAACCTAGTAAAAGTTCAACTAAAATGCCTCTTGACAATGCTTTCTCCTCACAAGATATAATTATAAGGGAACCTGATGGTCCTCTTTACATAGCTGGTCGAATCAATGATAAGCCCACTAATGGGATATTAGTTGATCCCATTTGTGGAGAGAATGTGATCACTGAAGAATTCTTATTTGTGCATGAAATTTATCAAGAAACATACAATAAACCAAAAGCATGGATCAAGATGCATAATGGTTTTCCTTGTCCTGTGATAGGCTCAATAGATCTTCCTTTGAAAGTTGGACTCAAGAAATTAAATGTCTCATTCACCATTATCCGACAATCAGACAAATTTCATGTGAAGTTAGGCTATCCATGGATTTGCTCCATGAATTCTGTCCCCTCTGTTGCACATAAATGTTTAAAGTTTCCCAAGTTGGAAATGATATTTTTATTGTGAATCATAGTGGGTTTAACCCTGTGTCTTCCCAAGGGAACTTTTCATTATATTTCTTTTGGCCCAAGCCTATGGAACCTATTAAACCTTGTGAATACTTATTTTTCAAATCATATCAAAAGTTCAGGGAAAAGCGTGTAGCAGAATTATCCCTTCAAAACATGCCTCAACCCATGACTGAGCCACCTATCTTGGATGAAACAATAATTGAATAAAAAACCCTTCCAAAAATCCAAGAACCTATAACAAAACCTCCTGCACAATTTCTTATAAGTGACCACAAGATAACTAAAATAATCCTATTGTCCCTCCTAAAATCAAACAAGTTTACAAAGCTAAAGAGAAAATGGTTGAACAACCACCTATTGTTTCTTCTATTCCTCCCGAGGAAGAGTAGAAACCTATGATTGACAAAATTTCTCTTACACAAACACAAATTGACAATATTGAAATGAAATCAAAATGCTAGAGAGCATAGGCATAGACGTGTGCTATTGCTCGTATGTAACAAACTAAAGAAGACAAGAACAACATAAATAAAAATCCAAACTTACCTGAAGCAATGCATGATGACCCTATACCCTTGCCACAACATAAACAAGAACCTTCCATGGATATTGTCATTCAACATCCTATTGTGATTAATCTAAATGATGACATTGACATTACAAAGATTGATGAACAAGTGCATAATGATTTCAATACATAGTTTTCCTCTTATATGAGCTTAAATGACAAATCTCCTAAAAAGAGTGTTGAACTTGGTGCTTCCCCTAGTTCGTCACTTGTCATTGTCCCTTTGGCTAGTTGTCTTCCTTCAATTTATACAGACCAAGATTGGGATGCAAATGACCTACTATAGGTTGAATCACATGTGCCTTACTCATCTTTTGCTTTATTTTATTTTTCATGTTATTTTATGTGATTGCATGTGTGTAATGTGATCCCTCGTGTTGTTTTGTTTGATGTATCTCTCTCTTTTTGTGCATTCCTCTATATGTACCTACATTCTTCTATATGTCATAAAAACTTTACCTTTTCAATTGTCTTTTGTTTTCCTCTTCGGGACGATGCAATGCGTCGAGACATTTAGGTCTCTTCCATGTTGACCTGAAGGAATTTTCTTTTTTTTAGCTCTTTGTGTGTCATTCTTCCAGTTCTATGAGTTTTTGGGGAATGATGAAAGTTCTGAGCTCTTAAACAATATTTTAGCAAAGACATAATAACCCTGAATCCATAGATCCCTTATGTATTCTTGGGGGCAACCCATCCGTCCTTGTTCATGACATAGCTTTATTTTGGAAACATATGACTTGACATAGGATTTTCCAAGGAAATATCTCATATCTTAAGAGAAAACATTGGCTACTTTAAAGCATTTTCTCATAGTAATGGTGTTAGCAACCTCTTTAAAGTGGGGGCATACATTGATGACATCTTTCAACATTTTGCATATTTCATGGTGTGATTTTCTTTTTCCTTGTGACATGTCCTTTTCTTGGTGGTGTCATTGGGTTTGATGTCCTCCAAGAGCACGATATTTATAAGCATACGATTTCCCTTAGTGGTATGATGCAAATGATGCATCCCATAAGTGGAAATATGATATTCTTGACCTTTCCTCTCTTGGAGACATTAGGCATGATGTTCCCTAAGAAGAAGACCTTACCTGAACAAAGAAAAATTCCCTTTAACAAAAACCTATAGACATAATATTCAAAAGCATAGCATTGTGGTGCCTTATTGAAGTTGTTAGGAGGATAACTTTGATATGGTATGGGAGGCTAATATGATTCTCTCATTTTCCACCTCATTGGGATAACTCACCTAGTGGATGGCCTAAGGTTCCACTACCACAGAGTGAGCATGCATGTTATGGAAAAACAACCTAGATGTGTTCCACATCACATTGGACTATCGAAGCTTGATCCTTTTTCTTGGAAAAACAATCACGTTCCACATCATGTTGGAATGATTGAAGCTTGATCCTTTATTTTTCCTTTTTCTTGTCTTTGATAGGATATGACTGTGTATCTTTGTTATTGCTCCATACTTAAGTGTCTTGAGTGTTTACTTTAGTGTGAGTTTGTCATGGGGGGAAAACCTCACTAAAGTGGGGGAAAAATGTAGTGTAGAAAAAAGTAACCCTTTTTCACACTTAATTCAGGAGTAATTAATACTAAAATTAACTTAATTATGCGTTGTTTTATTGTTGTAATGTGTTTTACACATTCACACTAAGTCTAGGACCCTTTTAACTAACATGGACTTAATTGTGCCTTATTTAGGGTGTTTTAAAGTTTTTTATTACACTTTCACACTAATCTAGGGATTTATTAATTAATTGAGGTTAATTAGAGCTTAATTGGCCCCTTAAATTCAAATCCAAGCTTTATTTATTGCATTTTTTCAAGGATAAATCCTGACACTCATTAATAATGTTGCATAACACTTAATTTGGAAAGGTTTGAGTCCTAGGCTAGTGACCTAGGACCCATTCACCACCTTGGGAAAATGTGTCCCCACTATGTCCTAGGACCCCCTTTTATATATTAATTCATCTCCCTGAAACTTGGTCCTAGAAAACTGTGTTAGGACCCATTCGCCCAAGGTGGAGAATGGGTCCTCCTTACTAAGGAAACCCCTTTTTGGGATTATTTGTGATGGGATTTTAATAATTTTGAATCCTAAATCTAATGTCGGCTTGTGTTATTTGAATTTTAGGATTAAATCTTAAGTTTAGTATAAATATAAGGTTAATTCACATAGTTTCATTGTAGAAGATCTAAGCATTCAAGTATTCAAGAACTATAGAAAACTTATGATGAAGGTGCAATTCAAGAGAATTTCAAAGGCATTCAAGGGAAAATTATCAAGGTTTTATTGTAGCATTCAATATCATATCATGTCAAAGGCATAATGCATCAAGCATGTTGTTGAGCTAATGTGTGTATGTAGCATTGAGGATCCAAGTTAAGCATTGTTTCACATCCAATTCAAGATCAAGATATAAATTATTCATGGCCACTTCATGCTAGATTGCAGATTTACATTCCAAGACATCATTCAAGGCATTCATCGTTTCATATTTCATGTTCCATGTTCATTATTTTATTACAAGGTTTAATTACCTAAACAAGGTTTGACCAAGGAAAAACCTTATTCCCTAAGAAAACCCCTATTCCCTCACAATCAACAATTTTTTCTTTTCTTTTGATGTGTGATTGCAAGTTTTAGGTTGAAGATCAAGTGGAGAAAAAGATTGGAGAAAAGTTGTCAAAGTTGTAAAGTTGCAAAGTTGTCATTCATATTGAAAGAACATAGAAACAAAATTACATAATTGATTTTAGATTTTAGAGAGTTGGTCACTTGGGAGTTGAGAGTACAAACATTAAAGACCAAAACCTAGAATCTAGCTTTCAGAAACACTAATAGGGACCCATTCACCACTTTGGGCGAATGAGTCCCCAGTGACCCTAAAACAACACTTTTTCAACAAGGTACACATTGTTTTAGCCTCTTAAAACCTCCCTTAATATTATAATATTTAGGATTGGTTTTTTATTGTTATTTAGGCATTTTACCCCTCATAAATTGAGTGAAACCCAAGAAAAACCTAGTGGTTTATCTTCTTGTTGATTCATTTTGATAAACCCCATTTTTCTTTGTTTCAATAATATATATTATTATGTATTATGTCTAATACATAATAATATAAAATATATTAATATATTACTATATTATAATATGTATTAATATATATTATAATAATATAATGTTATAAAATATATATTTAATATTTATATATATTATTACATATATTATAATATATATTAATACATATATAATATTATATAATAATATTATAATTTATATATGTAAACGGACTTTGTGGTTATCACCCAACTCCTATCCATGGTAGCGAGGGTGGTCATTCTATCCAACCCTACTAAGTGGTCGAGAATATAATAATAATATACAATTAAAAAAAAGCTCTCAGAAATAGATATTTGTTTCAAAGAGATTTTTATAATATTAGAAAAGCTCTCCAAAATGGATATCTATTTTGGAGAGCTACACATATAGAGAGCTTTTAATATTAAAAAAGCTCTAAAAAATAGATATCCATTTTAGAGAACTATAAGTAAAAAACAGAATCATTTTTATGCATTGTTACTGTTGAATTTCACTTTGCAATGCATAAGCAAACTATTGAAAATAGATATCTGAGTCAAACCAATATCTATTTTTTTGTTGCATACAATTTTAGTAATTTTCCTTCCAATTTTAGCATTACAGAGCAAGGTAAGTCATTTTTTTTGTCTTTGATCATTTTTATCATTATTTCTAATTTTTTGGCATATATATTAGGTTTTTTTAATAGATTTTAGTAATTAGTTTTAAATTATGTTAATTTTAAATTTTAAATTTTAAATAGGGTTTAAATGGTAGAAAAAATTGATAGAGAAAACTCTCCACCAAACCCTCTATAAAATCCTTCTTCAATTTAGGATTTAATTGAGACAAATGTGACTGAATTAAGGAACATAGCTAAGAGATACTGCCACCGCTCTCATTATTATTCAGTAGCACCTAATATAGAGGACATAATAAGTCATGTGCAAGACATTACAAGGAAATATACTTTGTTTTAGCAGTGGGGAGATATGAAGGTGTTGGAATATGGTAATAGTTTGAGCTATGATGAGGTTAAAAAATTAGAAATGTCTAAAGCCCATATAGCCCAATATTTTGTGAAACCAAACACTGGATAACTTGTTGCTTTACATAAATAATTTTTTTCCATAAAATGCTGCACGCATGAGGGAATAAAAAGAAACTTTTGGGATTGTTGGTGGATGGTGTTTGATAAATCACCTAACAACAATCTTGATGTCCCTCTTTATTTCTCTTGAAATTATATGTGGAGTTTGTTTTAGGAAAACATGTGAAATATTTTTATATCAGACATTTTTAGGGAGTAAGTATGGGAATGCCCGAAAATAGACCTAGGGAAATGCATCAGATGCAAGGTCCATATGTTCCCCCTCCTCTTATTCCTCCTCCACCTCAAGTAGCCTACCTAGACATTGTTGCAGATGCAACAATGCATAGACTCTTGTCCATACACTATTTGAATGGCCATTTGATTACATAGTCTTCACAATTTTCCCAGCTACCTAATAGTGATACTCTTGGTGGTTTAGTTGATGTTGGTGGAGCATAAACATTTATACATATTTATTTGTCTCATCATTGTAGTATGTGAAGTCATATATGTCTAGGTCCTATGGGAGATACTATTGAGCACCCCCTAGATATAACTAAGTATGAGGTACATGATGTGACATCTAGAGGAGATGAGGCAATAGTGTGTACTACATATGAAAAGACGTATGAGGGGAGAATATATGGTGAGCCACCCATGGTTGGAGATGAGGAGCAACAACAAAAATCTTATGTATAGGTAAAAATTAAATTTATTTAATAGTGCATTGAACATTTAAAATTATTATACAAAAATATTACATTACTAATGTATATTTAAGTGATAATGAAAATTTTATGACCGAGGATGAGATTAGAGATGTACATCATGACATTGTTTCACCCATTGAATTTGGCCTAGACATGGTATAATCTTTTGTACATGTAAAATTGTTTTGATGTACATGCATATCATTTAAATTGTGATTAATTAAATACATACTAATTTATATCTTGATTTATTTTACTTTTGTATTGTATTCAAGATGTGAATGATGTGAAACCTTTTACCCTATCATATACTAAAACACTTGATTGTCCTCAGAGATCATCATTTGTAGAATAAGTCAAAGTCGAGTTAATTGAACTAAATTTTAACTGAATTAATAGCTTAGTTAGAACTTATACAACTTATTGTAGTGATTTAGATATCAATTTAAAATATATTATGGTTATATGTAAATAAATTTGTAGTCTTACATTCTTGCCATGTTTAATGTACAAGAAGTTGATGTTACTGCATCTATGATGATTTCTTCTCAAACCTCTTTTAGGTAATGATTTTTTTGTCAATTGACTCAGGTGCATCTTTTTATATGACCTCTAATAAAGATTGGTTTTTTGAATATAAATAATTTGATGGAGGTAAGGTGTACTTGGGTGATGATTCTTATTTAAATATATTTTTTATTGTAGTAGAACTTTAGAATCAAGTTTCATGACAATAGCATAAAAAGGATTAATGGTGTGTTACACATGCCTGGATTAGCACAAAATTGGTTTTTTATATCTAGTAGATGTATATATTTCTAGATATAAGTTTAGTTTATGTTTTTTTGTCAACAATTATATATTAGTTTTGTCAATTTTATTTTTCTTCTTATAGATTATTCCCCCATTCATGTGTGTGAATCCTCTACCATTTCAATATGCTAGGACTCTTGATTGTCCTAAGGGACTTTCATTTACTAAATATTTGTCAACAAAAAATAAAGGCTTGAGGTAATGAATAGCTGAATTTGGCTTTAATTGATATTTTTGCGAAATTATAGTTTAGTATAGTGATTAGATGTTACTTTGAAAGCTATAAAAAATAGTAGATAAGTTTCTATTTAGTAGTCTAAGTTATTTACCATTGAGCTAATTAATCTAATTTATGCTTCAAATTGTTATTGTGCAATCAACTTGTCATCAATTAGGTGGCATGAAGAGGCTAAATTTTGATGATTTGGCACAAGTTTAGGATTTTCTTGACATGGCATAGCTATTTGAGATATACATTGTATATAGACCTTGAGATGGCATATGCCACATTTTGTAAATATTAATTTTAGTTGGTATATATGCTAAATTTGTATATGTATATACATAATTACTCTACACTTTTATATATAAAAATCAATATTCAATGTATTTTGTTTATTGGGAGCATGTTTTCCTACTTTGAAACTTAAATTTTGAATGTGTAATCACTTTATAATGGTTGAGCTATGATGAATAACATGTTATATCTATTGGTTTATTACAATCTTGCACTTCAATAGTTAATGAATGACACATCATTTTCACTCATGTTATACTATTGTTAAATTTGGTTTCATTGGGAAACTTCACCAAATTTGATCCCTTTATCCTTAGTCTCTATTTGCAACATCATTCACCCTTTGATTCATTGGTTTGTTAACATCCTTAGTCTCTATAGTTTTATTTTAGTTTTTATTCTTTCAATAAAGTTAGATTTACCCTTTAGCAATGATGGATATTTCAATTTAAATTTTCCTTTTTAAATTAGTGCATCAAAACAAAGGACATGGAATGTAGATTTTGGTAGAATAATACATATACAAACCCATTCTTTTGGCTTTATTTTTACATGTTATAAATGTAGTCCATATTAACCTTAGTCCATATCTCCCTATCCCAATTAATCCAACACAAACCTTAATCCATTCTTAAACTTTTAAATCAAGCCTAAATATCCCATTCATACCAAATTAAATGAATCTGAACCTTCAACCATTCCTAAACCATCCAAATCAAACCTTATCCCCCATACAAATAAAGCCTTATCCCCCATCCAAATAAAGCTTAAATCCATACAAAATCTATTCCATTCCATTCATTATTTATTATGATTGTGTCAATCTTGCCAACCAAATAAGATATGATCCTTATGATGATGATGATACTCTTGTTAATAACCAAAAGTACAATCCCTATGATGATGGTTATGGTATTGACCAAGACACCATTGATGAGATAGTTATGGGTCATATTTATATAGATTCTCCATACCAAACCACATGAGCAACCAAGATCCCTTAAACCAAGAACATACTAGGGAAAACTTTAGTGGCGAATCTTCACCAATTGGAAAATTCCAGAAATTGGCCAAGTCAAAATTGGCGAATTTGCGCAAACCAATAGGGTGTCTAAATCATCCAGATTTTATGAATTATCGGTCCAATGCATGTCCATTCACCAATGATTTATTTTATGAGGCATATTTAAGCAAAAAAATTTCCATAAAAAACTACAATTTTCAAACGGACCGACTAATATTTTCGCTTGGAATCTTGGAAGCATGTAATAAAACACCTACATATTCACCAACACTATTAAAACATTGTATCATGACCCATTTCGCCAATTAAAATTTACAAATAGTTTCTTGTGAAGACCCATTTCGCCAATTAAAATTTATAAATAGTTGCTTATGAGGACCTATTTCACCAATAACTTTAAAAAATAATTACATTTGAGGACACATTTCACCTTGAAAATTACAATGTATTGTTGTATAAGCACGCAAGATTCACCAAATTTTTAATATACCATTTGAAAATCTCACGGAATTCACCAAATATGGATTGATATAAATACAATCGAAATTGTCATTTATTCTTACACATTTTGTTCAGTGAACTAAGGTTCTACTACTCGATTCGGAAGTCAGTGAAAGCCGAAAATAGAGACTTAAAGGTGAGTGATCATTTCTTCATAGTGTTATTAGTTATAATAATAAGATTTATTTATCTCTTTTCCATTCTTGCTTCAGTCTTAAAGATGATATTGAGTAGGGAATGGGATCTATATTCTCTGTCCTTCTTAAACAAGAAATTTTTTTTATTCGAAGTGAGAGATCAATATGTCAAGTAGCAAGGGTAAGACTCCTGATCCTTAGGGTAGAAGAGACAGTGAGGCCACCAAAAAACCCAAAATGTAGAGGTACCATATAGTATTACTTTGTAATTGGAAAAGATTTTGATCTATCAGATCAAGATGGAGCTACATCATCAACTCTTCCACCAAATATTAATGAAGAAGGCATTCACAATACCTCACTGCCATAAGAAGGTCAAGGTGAGATTGTCATTGAGTTAAATCCAAATGTATCAAATGAGGATGGAAATACCGTAGAAGATGTTCCAAGGGATACCCTACCCCTGGTTAGCTAGAATGAGATAATTGAATTTGATGAGGATGATGTTGGTAGCAAGAAAAGAAAAAGAAAATAAAAAATGGGGCACAAGTGGGAAATGAAAAGGAATTTTCAACTTGGTTGGTTGTCAAAGTACCCATTCATTGTACCAATGGGGAAATAAAATGATAATGAAAGTGCAACATTGGCCAAATGTATGATTTGTAGTTGGAAATGTGGAGGAGACAAGACGTTGCAGCTAAAGCTTGACACTATAGAAAAGAATATCGGTAAAGTTTATGAAAAACAAATCATAGATAGAAAGGAACAATTAGTCGTATGATGGAAATCAAAGGAAGAATGTATTCATGTTAGGTATGCCATGGAATATGAAGAGCATGACCAAAGAATTTCGAAGCTTTCTGCATGTCAAGGTACACTTGAGACTCAATTTGGAAAAACAATGGAAGCAACAAATTTGTTAAAAACTATTCAGATGAGTGTTTTTTTTCATATTTTGTCCAGAGGGCATCCTATGACAGACTACCTAGAATATTCTAGTTTATTATCTTTTTTGGGTGTTCCTCACTATCCCTTCTCACATTGGTTAGTAAACATTGGATGGGAATGGGAAAACTGTCTTGCTGTAGTGGAAAAGGAAGATTTAAAGGAGAAAGTAAAAGAGTCAAATTTCATTGCATTATATTTAGATGAAGTTACTATGATAGAAAATACTTCTTGGGTTTGTATGCATTTGTATAATATACAACGACATGTTCACCAAGCTCATCTTCTCTATGTTCATAAAATGAAGGACAATTCAACTTTGCAAAATCTATTTGAACTAGTCAAGAAATATTTGAATGAAATTGCAGGTATGTGTAATACCCCTCTAATTTTCTTTCTGGCTGGATAGTGTGTCCTTGTTTGCTTTGATGTGTTTTTTGGTTATTGAGATAGTTTATCATGTGTGTGTTATTTGATCGCTATTTATAGAGTGATAGTCTATTTGTGTGATGTGATGTATCTTATCTGATACTTTATTTGACATGTTTTAATTGGTGTAATGATGATTAGTTATCGTAACATGTTATTGCATGAGATATTTGTTTATGATGGAACTGTCGGTCTATGATGAGTGTATTGGTGAAGGGGACGAGATCACACCACTCGCTTGCGAGTTCCCCACGATTCCGCGATTTCCTCTTCATGGTGTGTTTATTATGTTATATCTATGCATGTTTGATATACTCTTGGTTCACAGGTTGACATGTACAGGACATCGACTCCACTTGATTTCACAGGTTTGAGCATGTCCATTGGCCAACGGTATTCGATTGGGAGATAGTAGCTAGGTTTTATGTGCCAAGTCATCACCCTAGTCATAGTGTGTCATTGGGTTTTAGTTGGGTTAAGTTACTTCTTTGTTGTTCATTTCTCCTTTATTTCATTTAATTGCAAGTTGAAAAAGGTAGATAAATGGCTTCATGTATTTAAGTTGTTTATTAAATAAATCTAGTTATAATGTTAGAAACGTTATTTAATTTATTAATTAATTTAATTGAATTAATAAAATAATCTAATCTTGGATTAGATTTATTTTATTGATTAATTAAATTAATTTTGTTGAATTGACTAATTAAATTTAGTTGTGGAGTAAATAAATTAATCTATTAATCCATTAAGTGAATAGTTTAATTGTATTTGAAAAGTGCAAAGTGAATGATTTAAATCTATTTTGAAATTTAAATTTTATTTTAAAGTGTTAAAATGCAAATATCTTGTAAATGCATAAATTAAAAGATTTCAAGTTATTTAAAATTAAATTTTGTTTTAAATGATTTAAAAGTAAATATCTTGTGAATGCATAAAAGAAATATCTATGGTCGAAAAAGGGAAGATATTTGTAAAATGTTGACTAAGTGTGGAGAATAGGAATGAAGATATTATTTTTATTTTGGAAAAAGAAAATATCTGGGATATTTTAGGGTATATTGACCAAATTTGAGGAAAAAGGAGGAGGATTTCATTCTTGAAAATTTGGCTGTGAGGAGGAAGAAAGAAAGGATTTTCTCTTGTTGTGGATGCACTTGGGATTGGAGTAAATATTTGAAAAGGTTTTTGAAAGAATTGGAGTTGCAACTCAACACCAGATTCTTCTTCGAGCTTCAAACAAGTTTTTCTTGTTTTGGAAATCTGGTTTTTAGTTTTGAAAACTTGTTGCAAACATTTTTAAAAACCCTATTGAAATCTTGAAAGAATTTAGATTCATGTGGAAAACAAACTCACAAAACAGAAAAATGGAATTAGGAACAAAAAGAGATTAGAAAACCTCTGTTTGAGAGTTGAGATGTTCCATATCAAGTTAGAAATTAAAATCAGGAAATTATTTTCTTTTAAACTAATTTTCTTGTAAATTTTCTATAGAAGATTGATTCAATTTGAATGTCAAATTAAAATTTTGTATAAGTATATATATATACTTATGTTTCTTTTATATATACAAATTTGGTATATGTTTATTTGGAAAAATTGTTCCCTGTTTGAAGAAATTTTTTTGTCAAATTTTTATGGTTTCTGGAAATTACCAGAAATAGGGAAATTTTCCTTTGTGTTGATTTTTTTTATATAAAAAAATGAAATTAAAAAAAAAATAATAATATAAATTTTTTTATTGAGGGTGGGTGATAGCTATGGCTGCCACAACCATGCCCCAGTGGAGGGCGCTGCTGTGGCAACGCTCCCCACACTATGTGTGGGGGTGGTGCTGCCATAGGCAGTGCCACCTCCACTAAGGGAGGCTGGGCGCAGCCCATGGCTGCATCCTTCTCCTTTGGGGGTTCGCTTTTTTTATTTAAAACTTGTTTTTATTATAAATATTATATTTATATTATATATTTTATATAATATATATTATATATATATATATATTATATAGGTTTTATAAAATTAAAAATATATGTATATATATTTTATATATTATAATATATATAATATATATGTATATTTTCTTGGTGTATTTAATTAGCAAAAATAGGTTTTGATTTAAATGTTTGAGAATATAAATTGATTTTTAGAAATATATATTTAAATAATATTTATATATTTATATATATATAATTGTATATACATTGATTATACCATTATATATGTATGTGTAACATATATTTATATTAAAATATATTGATCCCAAGATGATTATGTTATTATAATAGATGCAAAAAATATTGATGTTGTAATAAAATGATTGTATTTAAAAAAATGATTTTGATCATTTTGGGTAATGAAGGAAAACGAATAATATGCACGTGGTTTAATAGATGAATATTTAAATATGAGAAATGGTTATTTGCTTTAAATGAAATGAAATTTTCTTAGGAAAGCAATTATTAATTATTTATAGTTCTTATTGGTTGCAATGAATGTACGATAAGATTAGTTATTTTCATGAAATGTGTAATCGAGGAATATAAAATATTGTGTTCATAATCAAGTTATTGATTTCATTTTAAAATAATATATTTGAAAGGACAAATATTGGATTTAAATGAAAGGTGTTTAATTGTGAGATTAATTGATTTTGAAATGATTTATTGTGCAAGGGACCAATAGTTATTTTTAAATGATAGGTTCTAGATCATAGAAGTAAATGTTATTATTATTTAAGAGCAACTAGGGTTTTTGAAATACTTATTGCTGCAAATGTAATTTTACTTGCTTTGGATGTTTGCAAATGATGTTGTATTGCTTTGCTTGGATTTAGTAAATCCTATTTTAATTGATTACATGCAATATGTCATTGCGTTGTTTGGATTTAGGAAATCCTACAGTAGGTTATTTAATTGTCAGAAGTGTCTTTTCGTTATGTGTTTTCTCTCATTGTCATTGTTGGGCAATTAGAGTGATTTGTTTATGTAAGTCTTCCAGATGGGTTTTTCATTTAATTGCGTGGGTTGTCGTAATATGTTAGTGAACCTTTGTATTGCCTTGGGTAGTGCGTATAGTTGTATCCTGTTGTCTTACCTGGTTTTCATGAATGGGGATGGTTTGTGCCTCCTTGGATAAGGAGTGGGTTATGTGGTTTGTGCCTCCTTTGGAAGGAGTGGATTATGATTTTTGTTTCCTCCAGTGTTTGGAGTGAGTTTCATTATATGTTCCTCCTAGAGTTGGAGTGATTGTTTATCTTGTTTGTATGCACTTTGGCACCCTTGGTGAATGGTTTTGCATTGGTTTGTTGTCAAGTAGAAGAGTGGATTTTGTTAGGCGCTAGAGCCCAAAGAGGTTAACTGGGAAACCTTCAGAGGTGGTTTAATCAAGTGATAACTAAAACAATATGCTTAAAATTTTAGGTAGTTTTTCACATTAATTAAGGTAATTTAGCCTCACTCATAGATGCAAGTTCTCGTATAGGCTTGGGATGAGTGGGAAGGCCTAGAATGGCAAGGTCATCTATCTTGTCTTTATGAGAGGTATTTGATTCCGCATGAGTGAGTATGGGTGCCAGGATTCAGTTGAGGCCACCAGGACAACTCATAGTGGGGGCCGGAGCCTATGAAGATTCCCAGAGGATATCCCATGTTGAGCTATGTGATGACACTCTTTCTATGACAACAGTTGGTATTTGGTTTTATGTGTATCGTCTTCTTAACATACTCGATCTATTTTATTTCTGGAAGTAATGTGACTTATGTCAGTGATGTTAGAGTTGTACTTGTGATATTCTTATGGTTGTATGGTTCATGTGATTGGTTGTGTTAGTGTGAGTTAGCCTGTGTCTAGAGGTTGATGGTCTTGTATAGGATTCCTTGTTACTATCTCCTAGCATGGGGGGTGGGCCTTCGGGTACTACTTGGTTGGGTGGAATGTGTACCTTTCTCCGTTGGTTTTCTTCTTATTCGTGTGGGCAAGATTTTCAATTGGAGAGCTCGTGGGATACAATTTATTTTCATGCTTTATTCATTTAAGTTGTTATTGTAATTTATTACCCCTCATTTGTTATCGAGGTGGAATATGTAATAAGTAATCATGCTTATTGGATTTACCTCATTCGGGGAATGAGAGTTGTAATCTTATTGTTAAAAGATTGTTATTTGAAATCATGTGGTATCTCTTATTCTTTGATGTAATTTATCATGAATGGAATGTATGTGTTCTTAATTTATTAAGTAATTAAATGTGATGTTTTCAATTCATGTTTCTTGTTTGGGTTTTAAAGTAATCTCAGTCTTGTAACCTTAGAGATTGTTGGCAATGGGTAGTGATCTTGCATGTTATTCATACTTTAAAGAAAAAACTAGTACGTTTGAGTAGTTAATTGCAACTTCCTCCAGGGTTGCATGGCGGGGTGTTACAGTATGGATGAGTTGAAAATTTCCAAAAAGTTGGTGTGTGTAGGAGTTGATGGAGCTACATTGATGCAAGGTCAATGGAGCAGTGTTTGCACAAAGTTACAAACTACTTGTGCACCATACATGCTTGGTATTCACTGCATGGCCCACATAATGAATTTAGCATTCAAAATTGTAAGCAAGTTTCCTATAGTATCAAAAGTTTAAAATCTAGTCCGTGAGATCCATGCATACTTCTGCCGAAGTCCCAAATGTTTCACAAAATTTCAAAATTTTGTCAAGAGAATAACACCAGGAAACAAGCTTCTCAAGGATTTCAATACCAAATGGATCTCCCTTCCTGGACCAACACAACGAGTTCTTTCAGAATATCAATCCTTGATTGGATTGATGTAGGAGCATCACATCACAATAGATAAAGCTCCTAACCTTTTACATAGGTTAAGCGATAAAGAGACACTCTTGACTTTAGCTAGTCTTCTCCCCATGCTGGATGTGATGAACAATCTTGTGAAGAAAGCTCAAGACAAAATTATGTATATTTATGAATATTCCAATATATGTAAACATACATGCTTGGCCCTCCATCATCTATATCTAGATCTAACACAAGAAGGCCCAAATTATTTTATGTGGCAGAAAATTACTGATTTGAATAATCCTAATAATTATTTACAGTTTAATGCAAGCAGGTACTTATGCATCTGTGTACGTGGATATGAGATACCAGTGTACCATTGTAAGATAGATAGGTGCTCTAGCAGAGAAGTAGCTATTAAGGAGGAATATTTTAAGGGAATTGTTAAATCTATTAGCGATAATTTGAAGGAAATTGCAAAATCTCTTTCCTTATAGATTTGTGAAAGATTCCCTCAACATGAAATACTTGAAGCCATGGGTAATGTGTATCCTCAATTTTGGGTAAACCAAGATAACCCAAAATATTTTCATGATAAAGTAAAAATCTTGATCGAACAATCTTCAAAAAGTGTAAGATACAATGAGAAAAAAATAGAAGGAATTTTAAGTGAAGCTAAGCATAGACAACAATGTAGGAGTTTTGCACCAACTATGAAGGACCAACATAAATCCATGGGCATGGAGAAGGCCTTTGAACCAGGATCAATAAAAAAGGTTTGGACAATCTTAGGTCAGAGTGAAATATTGCATGGTACGATATTATAATATTTCAAACTTGCTAATTTATGTCAAACAATGATATTGGGGTTGATGGAGGATGAGAGAGTTTTCAATACATTGGCATTTTTGAAATCAAATTTAAGAAACAAACTAGACAAGAATTTGGAAAATTGCTTAAGGATGAAAGGAATTGTGTATAATGTCCAAAATTTTCCTTTTTAAAGGGTACTCACAATTTGGAGGTCCACATGTGAAAGAAGAAGGACCGGGTTGTGCAACACTCCAATTCCAAACGTTGGTACTGGTGGCATTGGCAGTGGCAGTGGGATTGGGACAAATGACATTGACACAAATCACATAATGAATGTTGAATTTGAGACACAGGCTAAAGAAAATGAAGAGAAGACTCATAACCAAATTCAAGATGACTCTTTTACTTTATCTCAAGATGAACGTCAGTTTGAGGACCGTAACTCCATTTGAGAAATCGAAGAAAATTAGCAACTTTGAGGTATTTATACTACACTTCATGGATCAGTTTCCATTGTTCCATACTGTAGTTGATGATATTTTATATTTTATTCAATGAAATTGTGAATCATTGCACTTAATGATATTTTATTTTATATTTCACTACATGAATCATATTCCAAACTGTAGTTGATGATATTTTATATTGTATTCGATAAAATTGTGATATTTTATATTTTATATTGTATTCCATGGTATTGAATTTGATATGTGATCATCACTTTTAAAGAAAAACACTTATGACACTACTTATAAAAATTCGTATTGCATTGCCATTCACACAATCTTTGATAAATAACTAAAAGGAATATTAATCCATTCCTTGAATAGAAGCTAATAGTTCAACATCCATAACTTATCAGCTAACATAAGCTAATAGTTCAACATAAATAACTTATAAAGGCATTCAAACAACTTAAACAATAAAAGCTTAAACTACCAAATCACCTAAATTATACTGAGAAATTCTTATGCATCCATCACCATAAAATCTTTATTCACAAATAAACATTCCACAACAATGAAACTAACCAAAAATATATCATTCCAATAATAGATAATCCACTAGAAACTACTCAGCAAAAGCACAATAAATCCACACACCATAACTCAAATATTACATATGCATGGACTTCACCATTGTCTTTCTATATTGAAATAACAAAAAAGTAGTAAAAATAGCAGAGTTTTTTTTGTCTTGATAACGGTTTCTTGAAGACAACCATTTTAGAAATAAAAATAAAAATTATTTGAAGTATCAAGAGAGCCAAATTATAGAAAATAACATAAAAACTAAAAACTAAATAGTGGTCCCAACACCAACTCCTTCTCTTTCAATTATTTCCACCTCTTCCTCCTTCAGTAACGCCTCCTTTTCCTTTACTCTTTGCTTGTATTCTTGATACTTGGTGACAATTGCAGTGATGTTTTTACTTCCTAGAGTCATGGTGATTTATAGCCTTGTCCTCCATCTTGAAAGTGCACGGTCTGACTCAGCTAGTGTTTCATAGATTTTGTCACTTTTCGACTTAAACACACTCATATAGGTTTGTAACTTACTCAATTTTATGAACGAGTCTGCAGTGGCTATCTCAGGATCAACTAATTCTCTATGATACACCTCTTTAAATTCTCTCGTTATGTTTGTAGGATCCAAGAAATTCTCATTGAACCCATCTGTGAGGTCCACTTCAAGAGCATTGAAGTTTTCCTTGATCTGCACCAATATGTCAAAGTATTTTTCTAACACTTTATTGATTTCCTTGATATAATCTTCATATACTGTCAATTTCCACTCCAATGAATCATACCAACTAGGATCAATTTCTCTAGGGTCATCCACCAATTTTTCTCTTATTAACAAAGTGTGCTCCATGGAGGCTAATTCTTGAATTTCCCTTGAAAGCAAAAATGTGCTACTATGTTCTCTCCTAGTCTGTTGGAGCTCAACTACCAGTTCCTTTCTTTTATCAAACACATTAACACATAATTGCCTAAATTTAGTAATGTGGAAAACTCCATCTTGATAAAGCCCTTCTATCCATTCACTGGAAGCTTTAGCATAACATAATTTTTTCTCGACCCGTTGCACAGTGTCAGAATCAATACCTTGAACATTTGAGCTTGAGGCTTCCTCAGTGGTCAGAGTCACAATTGATTAAATAAAATTTCTTAAAGAAAGATTATGAGATTGCAACTAAAGGTTCTCCTTTTTCAGTTCTTTTTCTCTTTTGATCAATGCATTAACAAAGTAATCAACATGATATACATCACCTTCTAAAGTAGATGGTTCCATATCAACATGAGTAACCTTGTAGTCAACTTCCATTATCTCATTTTCATTTAGGTCCTTTTCTACATCAACAATCTCTAACAGCTGATGCCCAGTAGTGGAATTGGTGAAAATTTGTGACATCCTCTTAGCCTTTTTGGGCTTCTAGTGACCTTGCAATAGCATGGAAACTGTATCTACTTCAATTGTCATTATGAGAATATTCTTTCTTTTCTTCTCGACTACTTTATTTAAGCATGTTGGGGAAGATGCCACTAATCCAGTGTCTCTACTTTCAACACTTACATTTTTTTTAGTTAATTGAATATAAACAAAAGTATCTTGTAGTAGAGAAGGGGGAACTTCAAAGAATGTGGGAAAATAGTTATCATCAATTATTTGTTCAAAAATTCCCTCAGAGTTTGTAGGAGCTAGATTTTCTTGACTAGCCTTTTTCTTAGGTACCAAGGGTACACTATCCTATTCACAAATTGATTTTAGCTTGGCCCTAGTGTCTTTTGGCTTCTCTCCATCTCCTCCTGACTGTGAGCCAATGCTAGATGGCCTAATCGACTGTTTTCTAGTTGATATATTTATGCTAGAGGCCTGTATAGTTCCTTGCTCTTTTCTCTGTGAAACTCTTTGCTCATGGGGAGAACCCGCACTTTGACGCCTTTTTCTGTTCAACTAGTCTGAAGTTATTCTCAAAATAGGGGAAGAAAGTACCATTAAGTCTGAAACTTCCTCCTCTGACCAATTAATTTTGTACAAGGGCTTACTAGTAGGGGCTCGATATTCGGGATCAATGATCACTGAGTCTTCTTGTGCATCTTCTGAAATATTGAAGGAAATACCAAAAGCTTGTATTTTCCTTAGGGTCAATCTCATGAAATTTCTTCTATACACCTTGCCTTCATCTATATAGTCTTCCCAAAAATCTTCAATATCAAGGCATGTTCATAGCTACCAGCTCCATACAAATTTTGCTTAACATAACCCTTGCTATAAAAATTAGTTCTCATGGGAAAACACTAAAAATTGAATTCATTTAGGGCTTTCTACACACCCCTAGCAATATTATTAATTTTTCAAGAAAATGAAGGCATGGAAAATAGAAAAGCATACCCCTTCTTTCCCATGTTTGAATATTTAACATTTACAACAACGATCTGTCGGCAAACTTCAAGAAAAACCAAGAAATCACTTGGGTAACGAGGAAATTTCAATGGAGCCTTCTCCAAACCTCCAATTCTAAGATAAGTAAATCTGTTGAATTGAATGTAGAAACTTCCAAACCTCAATACCAAAGCAACCGCTTTAGGTGAAACCCGAAGCTCAAGTTTTCCATCAATTTTTCTGACAATTTCCATTAAAAATGCGTCATTGATGCGCTAGAAATTCCTCATTCCAACCTCCTTAGTGAGCTATGGAAACTTCCTATACATAGGCATGTCCAACGTTAGAGACCTTTGTGGTTCCAACCCTGCCTAGATAGCCTCTTGACTAGCTAGAATGTAAACTAGGTATGAGCACATGTGGAAGGAAACAATTTGCGGAAAATTTATCAATTGCCCATTTAAATGATAACAAATAATCTCAACCTATTCAATGAATTTATTTTCAATACAAATCAGTAGAATAAAATAATACATCCAAACTTCAAAAGAGTCTAAATATGCATTACCAACCACACAATGTAGCAAGGTGATAGCATATGAAATTTCATCCTTAAAATGAACCCTTTTAAGCTTTGAGGGAAACTGAGACCTACCCTTTTTCTCAGACTTCAACCAATTCCCCGTAATGGAATTTTTGTACCATTCCTCATTCATTCTAAAAAAATCATCACCAAAAGCTACAGACATTTCCTCTACGGTTTCTCTCTTTGGAATTCTTAATGCATGCGAAATCACTTCAAGAGTAATTCTTGCAATGACTATCCCATCCATAGCTCTAATTTCCCGAGTCTCTAGAATGTAGCCCCTTGCACATGCAATCACTAGGTCGACACTTTGTACAACCTTAGGAAAACCTCTTGTGTGCACCAAACTGCTCTACAAAACTTTATCTTCCAATGTTGTTCTCTCCCTTTGCTCCAAGCACACCAAAAACTCCTCCAAATTGACATGCCCAATTTCAGTGTCCCTCACGCCAGACCAGTGAGTTTGAATTCCACTCTGCATGAGTGCAAACTCATGGATCGATAAAATAATTACACTTGAGAAGTACTGGAATTGGCAAAGAATGAGAATATAGGCTAAATGACTAAGTAAAAATTTTCCACCCACTTATTCCATTATTTTGATAGAACATGCATTAAATGTGGTATTTAATTTCATTCCTCGAAAAGATAGCCTTTAAACCTACATGCTTTTTGAAATTCCTGAAAAGACAACTCAAGGTTAGTTTGTACATAGCATTCAATGAGATGATGGTGCGTTTGAAAGCCAAGATAAGTCCATAATGTCACGTGGTCGCTGAAACTTGGAACCTTAGAACCAAAGTCTAAAGTTTTGAAGTTTTTGAAACCTTCTACCCACAGACTACAAAGATGACCAACAAAGGCTTGCAACTCAACAAAGTGAACCAAGCTGGGGAATCGGGAAGTTATCAAAATTTAGAACTCCATGAAAAGGTTATAAAACTCGTAGGACTAGTGACTAAGGTTAGGAAAAGCACCAAAACCACGGCTTTGAGTGATAGTAACTACAACAATGAAACTAACCAAAAATCTATCATTCCAATAATAGATAATCCACTGGCAAAATACTCAGCAAAAGTAGAATATAAATCCACACACCATAGCTCAAAGATTACGTATGCATGAAATTCACCATTGTCTAAGTATTTCTATATTGAAATAACTTTCTCATCCTCCACCAACTACAAAGATGACTGACAAAGACTTGCAACTCAACAAAGTGAACCAAGTTGGAGAATCAAGAAGTTATGTAAATTTAGAACTCTGTGACAAGGTTATAAAACTCATAAGAATAGCGACTAAGCTTGTTTTTCTCCCTTATTTTGAGTCTATTGTCTCTCCAACTATAACATTTTACATGAATTATTAATGAAATTTGATCAATGATCTTTCATTAATCTTCTTTGTCATTATGCATTGATGTATGTTTTAATTATGGCTCTAGTTTAATGAACCAGTTAAAGTACCTTGATTAAAGCATGAATTCATATAAATTTTTAGTGGATCTAATAGGTAGTCATGGAGATTGAGTATTGATTTGTGAATTATAATTCAATTTCACTAAGATTATGGACGCTTGGAATTAAAATCACCTTATAGTTCATATTTTAATTGTGTTAAAAGTAAAACTTGAAGATGTACTCAACGATTCATCACTCAAATCAATGCTTAATAACATATTAACAATAGTATTATTAGCATATACAACAATGAACATCAACAATTGTTTAATGTGTATCTAGTAGTTGAAACCACTACCAAAATTTTTCTTCAAATGATAAAATAAATAATATAGATAATTGAACATCAACACATTACTGAAGTCTGAATTTGAGCCTTTTTATTGATTATCACATGAAGGAATACATAGAGGCATTGGAAATGTAAAATATTTCTCAAAGAAAACTCTGCACAGAGCTAAGTTGGAACTTGGAAACTCATATTATCAAAAGTCAAATCACTGTATCACCTTTTCTAGAAAATTCCACTATTTAGGTGGTGGAATTGTAATTTGTTCTAACTGATGTTGTTTGACTTGAATATTTGTTAACAATTCATGATTAAAATTGGAACCTATCTTGGATTCTTCAATCAATTTTGCATTCAAGGTTAGAAATGGTTTGATGGAATCCAAATAGTTCACCACATCTGGGTTCTGAGGAAACTAGTCCAAATCAATCTTCCTTGCATCCTCCATCTTCTTTCTGAAATCATTATTTCCAATGAATCACTCATTTATGTCAAAAGCCTCTGGCAAACCAAGCTCTATAAAGTTCCTTACCTTTTCATCCACCTTCTTCATCTTGTTTACAACAAAATGAAAATATTCCTTTGTTTCATGCATTCTCAAACACTTTTCAATGATAGATGACAATATCATTGATGTAGCAAGCTGATTAGTAATCCCTTTTTATTTCAAAACATTGTCATTGGCTTTGTAGACTATTTGTTGAATTTGATTTGCATATTTCTCTAATGCCAACACATTTTTGTTTTCCACTAAATATTTTTTGAGCTTCTTATGATGTTGTCTGATAGCATTAATCAATTGAAACATGTTACACAAATGATCAATCCTCTGCATTATTTCATCCCAAATCTTTTGTTTCATATGCCTCATTGTTTCTCTAAAAAAAGCAGATAACTTAATTTGAGAAGACTTAATTTCATTTTTTGTTTCCATCAGCTCTGCCTCCAATATTTCATTTGTTTTTCTCTCCTCCAATTTTTGTTCCCACTATGTATTTCCATTCGCAATGCTTAGTCTTAATTTTTCTGAAGTGGATTTTTCCTCATCATATTTCTTGTTACTTTCAACTAGCCTTTGCTTTAGTTCATTCAATTTAGTCTCATTCTGCTTATCCTCTTTGCTTGTTGATGTAGAGTTGTATTTTTTAATTCTTTTTTCTAATTCATTGCTCTTATTATCTGCTTCTTTCCTCTTTTCTTTGTCATTTGCTAGGTCTGCCTGTAACTTTTCAATTTGAGTTTGTAACCTTTTTTTCTCTCTATCTTACTTTAGCAATGATCTATACACCAATTCATTGTTCTTCTTTGATACATTAATTTTGTGAGCACTTCTAAGTCTATAAAAATTTAATTGAATATTGTTCACTTGGAATTCAGATCGAGCCATCTGATTTGTTGGTTTGTTTTGAACTATGGGAACAAGAATTGTGTACTCCACAATTTCTTTATTTGTGTCAAATGTTGTTGCAGGCTATGAAGTTACATCACACACTCTCCATTAGTTGCTTCTTTTCTTTTTTATTCAAGTCTGATTTATTTTTAAACTCCTCAATGTAATCAAAACTTAGGGATGTAGGAACAATGGAATGTTTGAATGGCGAAGGAATAGGAGTACTTGTAGTTGCTAATGATGCCTTAACCAGACTAACTGGTGGTGGGGGAGTTCCTAGAAATAACTCCCTTATGGTAGATCCACAAGTAGTGTGACTTGGACCTGTCAAAATCCTTTGCCTCTTCTGTATGCCTTGATCACCTGGTGTTTATGTGGTATATTGTATTGTTGTCCTCTTGTGTGTAATTTTTTGTTGTAGCATATGTTGACCACTACTAGTACTACTATCCATACAATCGTCACCAAAGGCAATTCCAGTTGCACTAAGCTCTCCACCATGGACATGTCCTAGTTGTGATTGTGTTTGACCATGAGGATGAGGATTTGAAGCTCTAACAAATTGAATTATTTCAACTCTACTTGTATGCCCTTGGTCTACTTTATCAGCTCCAAGGCGAGATTTATCAATTGGTTTTCTATGTTGTACATCTATTACTATAGGATTTCCTTGTCCTTGGGAACCCAAACCACCACCTTCATAACCCATTTTTTCAGCTATGGCTGCTCCTGAAGTATATGCTTCTTTTGTGGCCTCACTTAAACCAACTTTGACATGGATTTGTCCTTGGGACCCCAAAGGACCACCTTCATAACCCATTTTTTTGACTATGAATGCTCCTAAAGTATATGCTTCTTTTGTGGCCTCACTTAAACCAACTTTGACATGGCTTTGTTCTACTTCTTCCCTATCATCATTAGATTCATCATCAGTTTCTTTGTCTCCAAGTTCATTAGGATGCTCTATATTCCACAATTTTCTAAACCCATGATCTTCTTTGTTATCTCCATAATCTACAAGAGCTCTTAGATCACCTAGATCCTTCCTCATAGTCCAAAAGACGGTAATTTTTTTATCGTGACCAATTTTTATCTGTAACTTCCTTCTCTAGAGAATCTGGTATTTTTACTCTACTAGATGGTTTATGATTTTTTTCATAAAAAATGTTGTACCTCCTAATTGTCTTTCAATGCAATACCATAATTTCTGCTAACAATTGTTCAAATGAAATACCATTCTTAGCAACACTTTTCTCCATTGCTATTTTGACCTCATCCTAAGAATCCTTGTTTCTCAAGTTTTCAAGCAAGGGTTTACTTTGATGTTGAATTCTACTTGCAACATTCTTACTGAGCACAATCATTGATTTAATGGTGTCACATGGATCATACTGCTAGTGACAGATAGCATCAAAATCAAAAAAATTCAAAAGATTATGTGCCACACTAAATATTTTTCTCTTGAACGTGAACCCTCCACATGAAAAAGGTAAAGAAGGAAATAAGGCCTTCTTTTGTTGATCGACAAAGTGTAGTTCATAAGCACCCTTTCTGTCACATGTATTGGAATTTTGTATGGTTGTACTCCTGATCCATAAAATCTTAGCACAATATATTCTTCCATTAAGTACCAATCATCAAATTGTATTTCTTTTCCTAGTTGAATGCAATTTCTACTAGGACATAGGCAATCTAGGCATTGGAGTATTTGTAATTGCTTGATGTGATGGAGCCAAAAATTAGTCTACAAAATGACTGTAGTTCCTTTGAGAACCATTCATCCTTACCTGAGTGGTCCATTCATATACTGGAGCCATTTTCTTTACCTTAGCATTACTATAGGGCTGAATCTGAAGCTTGTTGGTTTGAAATATTCCTCTAATTTTGAATAGAAAAAGATAGCACAAGTGGGTTGTGAACCTAAATGTCTTGGTGGAACCTCCTTTAATCATTAAAAAATGTTTATGCATGGATTCTACAATGTGCTCAATAAAATTATATTTGACATGTGGAACACCATAATGGA
Source organism: Sequoia sempervirens (assembly GCA_007258455.2). Lineage (NCBI taxonomy): Eukaryota > Viridiplantae > Streptophyta > Pinopsida > Cupressales > Cupressaceae > Sequoia > Sequoia sempervirens. Next base: position 714,296,255 of record VDFB02000003.1, read on the forward strand.
TATTATACACCATTTCAAGGAGGCTTGCACCCACTTCCAAATTGCTATCCAGTATGAGGAAAAATGCTAGCATGGAAATAGTATCTTGAACCCATGGTTTAAAAATATCCAAATAATAAGGAGGCTTATGATCACCTTTCAATTTGTTTCTATCCTCAACTATTTTATTTAAGAAAGAATTTTTCTCCATTTCATCCACTGCTTCATAATCACTAGCAAGATTTTCTAGGTCAATGTGGACATTTCCAAATTCTTCAGTTGTAAACGGGTATGTGGATCTTGATCATGATGGGCCAAAAAGTGGCAATATAATGGGTATTTGTAGGGTATGTGGCTGATGACTTTTTTTTACCCAAAATTGATGAAATGAAAAGGGTTTTTAAAGGAGATTCTCAGCTTTCCACCAATATAAATTATGCTTTACTTTGAATTTAATAAATAATTATTATTCATTTTCTATTTGAATTATGACTAAAGTCCTGATTGATAGGTTGATTGTAAAACATCTATAGCTTTCAAACAATATCACATTTTTTGAATTTAAAACATGTGTCACATTCTATGATTTAGATACTATAGGATTAAAAAAAAAAGTTTTGAATTTCATGAATTTTTGACCAAGTTAAGGTGGTTAAACATACAAGTTTTTATATTTTTTAAAAGTTGTAATAATAAAATTATAATTAATTATTTACTTGGAAAAAAAATAGAAAAAGATATGCATCACATTTGGAAATGAGTCATCTACTTATATAAAAAATCTTATATAAAAATATTATCATTTTATTGTGGTTAGGGTGGTCAGACAGACACCTACAAAGTTTCTTATTTTTTCCCTGAAATTTAAGTATTACTGCATTGAAATTTCAAATTTTGACCAAATAGATTTTTTTTAGAAAAAAAAAAACTTAGTAGTTTAGAAAATACATTCAATTTTCTAAAAATTCTATTCTCACATATTTTTGAAATAATATAGATAACTTATTCAAATTTTTACATCAATTTTCCTAACTCTAATTTTTCTGAATTTTGTTGCCACTTAAGGGCCTGTTTTTTCCATGATGATCCTGCACATACCCAAACCCCAACACTTTTTCAAGTTCTTCTACATTAATGGATAATGATTCTTCTCTATTATCTTTATTAACAATTTCTCTGTTGTTATCATCATAATTTTGGGCATAGACCATGATAAATTTTGGGCAAGGGAAAACCTCATGTAACATCATGCGCCCTAATCCAGTTACCCACAGTGCAATGATACTATTAAATTTCATTTTATTTGCAGCCTTATTATGAGATGAAAATATAAGTTCTGAGGTATTCCTACCATAGGTTTTAGGATCATAAATATCATGGTATTCATCAGTGAAACCTAGGGTTTTAAGCAATTTTGCATAATGTATTTTTTATCCGACATTGCTCTAGTGGTACTGGTGGTAGACATGCTGATACAATGTGAAATTATGAATTCCCTATTAGTCCTCCTTAATTTTTCTTTATTCTTAAGTCTCTTAACCTTAAACCTAAACTTCAAAGTTTGACAAAATAAGATTTTAAGAAATGTCAAACGATGAAACATAGTTGCATGAATTCTTTCACTTACTTAGATTTTGATTCTTGAAAAGATTAATGCTGATAGTCATGGAAAATAGGTTGTACTAGAATAGATTTGTTGTAAGTGGAACTGTGGAACCCAAAATAGGGTGGTGCACTGCAATGAGGAAATTGAAGACTGAAATCTCCCTATGTGCTGACCCTCTCACTTAAAAATAAAATCACTTAACAATAGAAAGTGATTTTTTTTCGAACATTAAAGTGAATGAAATGTCTCATTGTCTATGTGTTGCTTCTAGACTACACAATTAGTACATGGCTAACAACATTTAAAACAAGCCATTTAGTCCTGCATTGACAACAAATTCTAAATTATTGATCTTTGTAAATCTAATGGTCATAGGGTGATTTCAAAGGTTTAAGTTTGCAAGCCTAACACTCTATGCATTTCATTCCAGAATGCAACTACAACCATACATCAAATTTTCATCAAATGGTTGAGTAATTTATGATATAAATAATAAACATGTGTTTTAAAGTTTCTTTAAACTTTAGTGTGCTAGGATTGACATCAAGGCTAAGGGGTCAGCAACTTAACGTTGCAAAGGACTTAATAAAATGAATAATGATACTGGGAACTGGGGGAGAAGGTCAACGACAAATTATAAATCAATAACATTTTGGTAAACCCTAACAAGAGTGACAATTTTCAGTGCATAATGTTTTTTGTAAACCCTAACAAGATAATACTTAATTTCTTAAAGGAAAAAAAACTAATTCAAGAATAGATTCATGGACACTAAACTTAGAAAATAATTCTTTACTATAAATAAATAATGAAGAATAACACAACCATTTATTTTATTACAACTGAATTACAATGCCACATTATTACATATATTTTTAAAGATGAGTGTAGCATGCAAGTGCCAAGCTCCTGTTTGATATAAAAAACATATGTTACTTTACATAGTACAAATACAAATATAAGTGCCAAGCTTCTACTAGACCGCTAGTGACAACATAATACAAATTTTTCTCCAAAAATAAATGCACGGGACTTGTCGGGTCAACCATGCACTCTGAAAATAAACACATTGGACTTGCCTAGTAGGCCATGGTGTCTAAAAAATAAATGCATGGGGCTTGCTTGACCAACCATGCTAGGGAACCGAGAGCTGTGAAGATAAAAAATGTACTTATCTCCTTTGAGAATCAGAGTCACACAGAAGATGAGGGGTAGTAAAATTTCTCCCATCTTCTACTTGTAGCCTCCATGCACTGGGATATCACTTATCTCCATCAGAGCTCCTCAGCCTAGTTCAAAACCTGTTTGAGAAGTCAGGTCAACCAAATCAACTTCTTTCCAATTCCACCCATTCCAAACTTGAAGGAAATTGGTATTTTACTCTATAACTACATAACTGTAGGTAGGAGAATTTAGAGTATCCCTAATAATACCACATCATCTTCTTCCTGAATCCTTATTAACCCTAAAAAATGAAAACCCTTATGACAATTCAAATATTGCACTCAATAGTAAAGCCTTTAGCCTTCAACGAATTATTTCAGTTGTGCTCACTATCCTTATTTATGGGCCAATAGTGCTACTACCAGCCTGATCCCTATGTACACATCACACGTGTCATGTGCGAGTTTGGGTATAAACATAATCACGATTCATGCAAACCAAAAAACCAACTTAATAGATTCATGTAACTTAAGCCTTACATTTACAATTTAAATGTTTAATTTGATTGATGTTTGGACTCTGGTAGCTTGGCTACATGCAAACTCTACCTCAAGCTGACAAGCTGTCAATTGTCAAAATCACTAGTGCCACTCAAACAATATGAAATAATTACAAATATTGTTTCATTAGATCACTAGATTATTGACATCATCATCTACAATTCTATAGTACATTGTGCAGTTTTCAATATAAATCTATCTAATCAATCACTCTGGCTGTTCATATGGCATTAATCTGCACCACCACCTGCAGTACCGTAGCCACACTTTCTTCAAAAAGATTGAAAATTTCAATAGAATAAATGAAAGGTAGACTATTTCGACACATTGAAAAGAGAGAATTAAATGTCTCATTTTACCTTAATCATTATCAATGTCCACTAATAAGTCACAATTTTTTTTCTCACTTATGATCAAAACTATATGTTGATAATTACTATTAGTTTTAAAAGCCACATTTTTATATTGATCAAAGAAAAAAGGATTTACAAGAATGGATCCACAAAAAATATTTTAATTTAAGTAGCTATTGCTAAAGAATGAAGTACATAGTACATAACCAGTGTGGCCCTACTAACTGTGACAAAAAACTAGTCACAAAGTACATATTAGAATTGTTACACTGTACAATAAAATATAGACATGTTACACATCACACAATTCATTACTATTTTTTTGTAACATTAGCTAAGGTCATTAATTGGGTGTTTGAGTAGAACGTGAATCAAATTTAACAAAGTAACAATAGAGAAGAAAAGAGAATCACCCAAAACCTTCCTCCAAAAACCTAGACTCTTTAATGATTCAATTTTCGTTTCACATATAAAACCCCATCTCATATTAACTAGGGAAAGAGCCTGTGCTGTAGAAGCATGCAATTCTACTTTCCTAAAGATTCCACCAATAGGTGCTAACCCACTTTCAAAATAGAGTAAATGAAAGGCTACAAATAACATATTGCCAACATCTTCACCAAATCTTTATCGAGCAAAATGTCCATGCAATTGGACAAGAAAGTCGAAGCTACCTTAGAATATAGAGAACAAGGGTTTTTCTAAAGCCATTCCCTACCCAAAATTATTCTTATAGCATCCTCAACCTACACACAAGGAATTGTAAAAACCATACCCAACTTTCATCTGTCGTATGCATCGTCTCTTCTTTTCTCCCAAAAAAAATTTGGGTAGCATGAAACACCATGAAGAATCCATAATATCACAGTTAAATTGAGAATAGAGAAGAAAGAAATCAAAGCCAAATATATTATAAATGATATGAAGAACATCAAGTTGGTGAAGTATATATAGAAGTTAGAATGAAGAGAATGAGTATGACATCAAATACTCACACTTAACATTTTTAAATTAACCAGTACCACTATCATTGATGTGACAATTAACATTTATTTCAACACTTGAATCCTTAATCATTGATGTCCATTCAATACTTGGGTCTTTAATTTTTTGTGGAAATGAAGGAATGTAAAAACTCTTTTTGATTAATACAGGATGTTGCCCCATTTAGCAACTATTTAACTATAAAAAAATACATGTGCTTAAAATTTAAAAGGCTACTTTAGTAGCATAGGCTTTAACACTAGTTCCTTAATATTTTTTTAATATTTCACACCTTGCTATAGTTCCTTCAACGGTTTTGATTGTTCCTTAATATTATTTTGGTTGTCATGAATTTAAGTGATTTAATAAGTAATAAAATCTCAACCATTCATTTATGAAAATATAATGGTTCTAGTGTTATTCTAGATGTTTCAATTCATAAGTCTAGTACTTTAGATATTTATTTCTGGAATGCAACTACAACTGTCCACCAAAAATTCATTGAATGGTCGTGGTTATATTGATTTGTGTTGACATCTGGCTAGAGATATGGAATATCCTTCACACATATTTTGTTCATTACTTTGGTTCAAGGATTCAATTATTTTATAAGGTTGATAGTTCTACCTTGTTTGGCCTTCATATCCTTTGTGTAAAATGTTCTTAAGTTTTTAAGCCTTGGTCCTACATTCTTCCTAGACATTCCCTCTTTTAAAACAAACTTTATGCATGTGCATATTTTTGCTACTTAGTTCTTCTATCGCTCATCGCCAAAATCCTTCAACCCATTGGGTTCATTACCGCAATGAGCGATGAGCCTTGATCTCACCATGTGTCTGAATTTAACAGTTCTAGTGTTATTTTGGAGCTTTCAATTCACAAATCTAGTGCTTCAGAGATTTACTTCCGGAATGCAACTATAGTCACGATCCATCGAAAATTCATCGAACGGTAGTGGTTATATTGATCTATGTTGACATTTCACCACTAAATTTGTTTTATTAGTTTGAGATTATGCTAATTCACCAATACTTTTTCTTATTCATTGAAAATAGGTTTAATTCGCCAATGAAAATATTTTTTTGGTTTGAAAAATATTTTTAATCGCCAACAATTTTTTTTCTCTGTTTCGAAAATAGGTTTAATTCACCAATGAAAATATTTTATTGGTTTGAAAATAGGTTTTAATCGCCAAATGAAAATATTTTTTTGGTTTTAAAAATGTTGCAATTCACTAGGATTTTCCACAGACTTTGAGCAATTAGAAAATATTCGCCAATCGAGATTATTTGTTTTCCCAAAAAACAAAAAAAATTGCCACTAAAATTAATATTTTTATCAGGAAGTATACAAGATTTTCCATGATTTTACACCTTCGCTGAGGGGGGGTTTCTTAACGTTATCCCTAGAACATACTATTACTATTCATCCCATGAACCAAAATTAAATTCCCATAAGTTATCCTCATGCCAATCTTGGCAAGGAAAACACCCTTTTGGGGAAAATAATTCAAAACCAATTAAAGCCCATAAAATCCTCCTCCTCCTAAATTAGTCCTTTATCTAAATCTTTTCAAACTAATCCAAAATCCTATCAACCATATAATCACAAACCTATCAATATCTTATGGAAAAAAATTATCTAAGTGTTAGTAGCAAAGGGACTTAAGAAAAATTACCCAAGAAAATGCAAAGGGTCTTGTAACACCCCCAAGCCAATATCATTATCCTTTGGAATTGTTGACAATAGCCTCACCAACCTTAGGATCATTAAGGTTATCTAAGATCCTACTAACACCATCCCCACCTAATTTCAAGGGCTAACATGTAAGAATATATTACTAATCCAAAGAAGATTTAAAATTTCCAAGATCTCCTTGGAGCCACTATCCCTATAATTCAATGTATATGGGAAAGTAAATGAACCAAATCTATATGGTTGAAACTTCATAGAGTCCATAAGATCTATATTGCACCTAACAATGTTTCTTCTATCTCGAAGTCCATAAGAAGAAACTTTCTATTTTTGAAAAAAAATCATTTTTGGAAACTTTTCAAAATGGGATCTTGTTTTGAAAACTTTCCATTTTTGAAAATTTTTCAAAATGGGATCTCATTTCGTAAAAGCATATTTTTTTCTTCTTTTTTTATAAAATGGGATCCCATTTTTAAAAATATGCATTTTGGTTGGGTTTGTGCTTTGTTTTTTGGTTCAAGAAAAGGCTTGGGGACCCGAACCTAAGCTTTAGACCTAGTTTGACTTGCAAGTTGAAGATCCTATCAATGTCACAAGAAAATAGTGACTTTAGACATATGTTTGAAGACCTTTTCTGCAAATTTTTTTGACGAAATTAAAACCCATTATAGATTAGACAGTGTCGATTCCAAATATGTAATTTTTTTTGGCAACTTGATTAATTTTTCTATTTTTCAATTATTTTTTGATGAAACTAGTCCATAAACTTGAAATATCATGGTTTTTTTAGCATTTTAATAACTTTTTATTAAAATAATTTGTTGTTGAACGAATTGCACGAAAGTGTACTTTAGACAATTCTTTTCAATTTGAAAAATAAAAATAAAAATGATAAGTTTAGGTCATTTTATGTGTGACATACACAACGATTTTTTAGAATAACAAATATGGCCAGTAAAAAATTAACAAAAAGAATATTCAATAAAAAATTACAAAAAATATCAAAAGCGTGCTTTAGTGAGTTACAAATCTTTTCCTAAAAGGATTTAGAAAAATACGATTATTTTGGTCAAAATATGGATGATGTACATGTGCATGGTATGGTAAAAAAAAAGTGATTTTTGTATCATCTAGGTATGAAAATAAATTACATATTTGGAAATTAGACTTTGAATACTACATTTTATGATTAGTGACTTTTTTTAAGATTCCATTTCTAAGTGCTTCAAATTTTAAGGTCAAATGTGACAAATTTTGAAAAATTAGGGAAAACACTTCAACTTTTCGGCCAAAAAGTGGACTCAACTTCTTGCACACACCCCATGATAAACCTTGCTAACCCCCATTATGTCTTTTCTTAACCTCTCTCGATGCATTGAAGTGATTAATCAATTCCAAAGCATAATAGAGAAATAGTATAAAGTAAACTAATAATGTTAAATCTTGTTTCTACAAGAATAAATGAAACCAATATTTAGTAATCACTATCATTCATAAACATGGTCAATAGAGAGCAGTTGAAATTTGGAAATAAGCATTATTTTTGTTTCTTGTGTCGGGGACCAAAATCAATTGTGCCAACATATCCAAGTGGGTAGGTAAATGGTAGGGAAGGGATTTGTTTTTTCTCCAAGTTACTTGATCATTTTGGAGTGCACTATTTTGACATAGTCTCTTAAGAGCCCTAAGACTAAAAAACTTCCAAACTATGAAAAAGTGGTTCTTGGATCTCATGGAACCTAAAAGTGTTTCATTTGCATGTACATGTCCATATGACAGCCCTTGTAGTGCCCCTCTAGTTGTTACTATTATGTCTTTAGATTTGTATATGTGTTAGATAGTACCTTTACTATGATAGACCTTGATATTTTCTATTGTCTTATGATCGTTGGCTTTAGAGCGATGTGGATGTTATTCTGTGTTGAGATGATGCACTTTATGGATGTTATGTTTCATGTTATGCTTTTGATTAGTATAGTTGTTAATATTGATATATGTTTATCTATTGATTAATGATTCTTTACTTTCGTCAGTCTTGATGTGATTGTATTGGTGAAGGGGACAAGACTACATCACTCACATGCAAGTGCTCTATGATTCTGTGATTTCTCTTCACAGTGTGACTGTTATGTTTTATCCATGTATGACATTCATTTTGATTACAGGATTGTAGGTATAGGACATCGTCTCCACCTGGTTTCATAGGTTTGAGCATGTCCATAATCCAATGGTATTGTGAATTGGGAGATAGTAACAGGGTTTCCTTGTCAAACCACAACCCTACCATAGTGTGTCCTCAGTTTGTGTCTTGTTGGTTGCTGAGTCTTGTTGTCCTTGGTGTTTTGATAAGTTATTATTGGTGGAAATTATATGTGAAAATTATTGATTGTATGTTTTAAATGTTATTTATTTATTTTAGAGTAAAGTTGTTAAAAGATTTTAATTTAACTTAATTAATTAAATTTAATGTATTTGGTAAGTAATTTAATCTTTGTGATTAAAATTATTTATCAAGTAAATAAATTAATCTATTAAATTTATTAAGTGAATAGTTAATCGTAATTGTAAAGTGCATAAAGTAAAAGATTTAAATCTATTTTGGAAATTAAATGGTGTTTTAAATTATAGTTATTGATTCAATAAATTAAATAGTTAAAGTTGTTTTGAAAATGCATAAATTAAAAGAATTAAATTTATTTTAAAATTTAAATTGTGTTTTAAAGTATTAAAAAGTAAAATATCTTTTAAATGCATAGGAAATATCTATAATGGGTGAAAAGAAGATATTTGTAAAATATTGACTAAGTGTTGAGGAAATGAAGGGAGATATATATTTTTTTTGAAAAATAAAATCTCTTGGAAAAATTAATGAGAGGATATAGATATTTTTGAAAAATCTTGTTATTAAAAAAAAAAGAGAGAGATATTTATTTTGGGGAAGAAAGAAAATATTTGGGGATTTTTTGGTTGCTAAAGTGGAGGAAGGTTTTCTTGGATTTTGGATACATTCTTGGATTTGGAAGTGAAGATTTTGAAAGAGGATCTGGAATTTTGGATTTGGCAAGGAAGCACAACATCAACTTGTTTTTCTTTAGACTTCAAAACTCAGGTTCTTTAATTGCTTTATTTGTTTTTTTTAGAAGCTTTGATTTTTGTTGAAAGGAGGTTTTAATATTTGCTGTGAATTCTTGAAAATCTCTGTAGAAAAAAAAATGGAGAAAATCTCAGATTTTCTGTAGAGAAAACAAAAGAAAACAATGGAAATTTTGGCAAATGAAAGTTTAACAATAGGAAAATTTAAAGAGGAATAAAAGAAATTAGAAAACCTTGTGTTTGGATTTGGAAATTTCCATTATAATTTAGAAATTGAAATTTGCTGTGTAGTTATTTCTGTAGAAAATTTGCCCAATTTGACTATGAAATGGATTTTTTTTATGTATATATATATGTATATATTCTAATAAATATATATATATATACACACACACATACATATATTTTACATATATAGTTTATATGCTGTTAGGCTAGAAAATTTTCATTGAAATTTTTTTTATATTAAAAAATTATCTGTGAATTCGCCCTTAACAGGGGAGTTCATTTTAAATTAAAAAAATATATATATAATAAAAAATTTGTTGTTTAAATTTGGGGGGGCTACCCCCACAACCACCCCCATAGGGAGACGACTGTGGAGGCAGCGTCGTTGCCTCACAGGCAGCTGCGTTGCCTTCACAGCGTACCCCCCTGTGGGGAAGGCTGTGTAGCAGCCTTCCACAGCTGGGCACTGCCCCTATTTTGTGGGGTTTGCTTTTAAAAAAAATAAATCTTATTTTATTTTATTTTATATTTTGTTTGTTTTTATTTTTAATTTTATAATATAAATTATATTTATATATATATTTTATATATAATATATATTATATATATATATATTTGATACGCAAGTTTGATTTATATTATAGAAAAGAGAGTACAATTCGTCTGCTAGCACGTAGGTAATACTTTCACCATTAATTACCAGAAAACCAACCCGACCACCAATACCAAAGGACCACCCCGGAGACGGTCGAAACAAGAAATCCATTTACCAAAGATAGGCACCCAACCTTCGAGAAACCACCACCCAACCTCCAAACCTAACTGACAACCAAAAGGCCGAAAGGGTTTAGCCCTGCCCTTATGCAGACAATTCCCAAGCACCCAAAATTCTCAAAATGGCCATGAGAGACCGATACAACAAACCCCCAAAATTGGATAGCGCTAATAGACTATAGACATAAACGCTAAATTTTCCAAAATCATCAACTACTTAAAGACATTTACAGAAAATTATTTAGGACCGCAAAATCTTCAAATACATTTCCCTACTCCACACCGCCCACAACCATTAGGCCAAAGAATTTCTTCAGGAATTCGATGGCCACCGCTGCCACCATCCTGTGTTTACTCAATGCCAGACCACTCAAGTCGAGAAGAAATGGGAATAACTTTACAGCTTCGTCCGATCCTCGAACAGTTGTGAAGTCACTCGGCCTTGGAACTCCTCTGCCTTCCACAACAAAACTTAGCACCTCATCTACACCACCCACTAGAGCCTTTCGAAATATTTTCAAGAACAACAGTTTGGCATCGACCTTAGACTAACCTTTGTCCAAAAGGGATGCCAAAAATCGAGAGGATATGTGAAGATTGTCCCTCTCGAACTCTTTGTTCGCCAAATGCCTAGCTCCCAATATCATTTTCGTTGCCACCAAGACTAGCGGGTCCTTGTTAGTAAGAATCCGCTTCAGCCGTTGATCTTTTATGTCTCTGAAGGAGACTTGTCTGGCCAAGGAGCTTAGCGAAATTGGCGTGGCCGCTCCAAACTTTTCCATGCCATCGACGAAGACTTCAATGACAAAGCGGGAATGCTTCGCCATGGATGCCACCAACAAACAAATATAGTCCGCCCCTCGGTTCTTCCACTAAAAGCGCCACTAATCTCGTAACCTTAGAGGTTATTGGCAATAGGTAGTGAACTTGCATGTTAATTGTACTTAAACAAAAAAAAAATTGTGCGTTTGAGTAGTTCTTTGCAACTTCCTCTAGGGTTGCGTGGCGGGGTGTTGCATCCCTCCACATAAACCTCTCTCATTTTTGGTCAACTCAACATCATTTGGCCATGCTAACTTAGAATGCAAACTTGTAAAAAGTGTTAGTAGAGAGAAGTTGAAATTTGGAAATTTAAGAATATTTTTTGTTTCATCCATCCTAGACTAAAATTGACTATGCCAACACATCCAAGTGGGTAGGTAAATGATAGGGAAGGGATTTGTTCATTCTCCAACTCACCTAATCATTTCAGAGTGTACTACTTTGATGTAGTCTCTTAAGAGCCCTAAGAGAAAAAACTATCAAACTATGATAGAGTGGTTCTTTAAGTTCATGGAACCTAATAAACCTCTCTCAGTTTTTTCAACTCAACACCGTTTGGCCATTCCAACTTAGAATGCAAACTTGCAAATGGTGTCAATAGAGAGAAGTACAAATTTGGAAATAAACATATTTTTTTTTTTACTTCTTGGAAAAAAATAAATTGTATCAACTCATCCAAGTAGGAAAGTAAATGGTTGGGAAGGGCTCTGTTCATTCTCCAAGTCACCTGAGCATTTTAGAGTGCACAATTCTGACATAGTCTTTTCAAAGCCCTAAGAGCAAAAAAATGTTGAACTATGATGGAGTGGTTCTTAGAGCTCATGGCACCTAAAAATGTTTCTTCTACATGTACAACTACATATGGAATTCCTTTACATAAACCTCTCTCATTTTTGGTCAACTCAACCTTGTTTGGCCATGCCAACTTAGAATGAAAACTTGCAAAAAGTATGTAGAGAGGAGTTGAAATTTGACAATAAGCATATTTTTTGTTTTGTGTATCATAGATTAAAATTGAATGGACTGACATGTACAAGTAAATGGTAGGGGGGAATTTTTTCATTATCCAAGTAACTCGATCATTTTAGAGTGCACTATTCCAATATAGTCTCTTAAGATCCCTAAGAGAAAAAAACTGCCAAACTATGACATAGTGGTTCTCGAAGCTCGTGGTACCTAACAATGTATTGTCTACACATACAAGTCCATATGGCATCATTTCACATAAAAATATCTCATTTTTTTCAATTTAGCACTGTTTGGCCATGCCAACTTAGAATGCAAACTTACAAAAAGTGTTAGTAGAGAGCAGTGAAAATTTGGCAATAAGCATATTTTCTATTTTTTGCTTCCTGGACCAAAACCAATTGCACTAACATGTCCAAGTGGGTAGTTAAATGGTAGGGAATGGATCTATTCATTTTCCAAGTCACCTGATCATTCAGAGTGCACTATTCTGGCATAGTCTCTTAAGATCAGCTCTAGGAGCAAAAATTGCCAAACTATGATGGAGTGGTTCTCGGAGCTTGTGGCACCTATCAATGTTTCATCTATACATAAAAGTCCATATGGAATCCATCCACATAAACCTCTCTCATTTTTGGTCAAATCAACACTATCTGTCCATGCCAACATTTAATGGAAACTTATAAAAAGTGTTAGTAAAGAGCAACTTAGAAATTTGGAAAGAAGCATATTTTTTTTTGTGTTTCCTCGACCAAAATTGATTGCACCAACACATCTAAGTGGAAAGATAAATGGTAGGTAAGGGATATGTTTATTCTCCAAGTCACCTGATCATTTTAGAGTGCACTATTTCAGTGTAATCTCTTAAGAGCCCTAAGAGAAAAAAAATTCCAAACTATGATGAAGTGGTTCTCAGAGCTGATGGCACCTAACAATGATTTTCCTACACATAAAAGTCCATATGGAATCCTTCCACATTAATCTCTCTTAGTTTTGGTCAAATAAATATCATTTGACCATGCCAACTTAGAATATAAACTAAAAAAAAGTGTTAGTAGAGAGCAGTACAAATTTGGAAAGAAGCATGTTATTTTTTGCTTCCTGAATGAAAACCAATTGTTCCAACATGTCCAAGTGGGTAGCTAAATTCTAGGGAAGGGCTCTGATCATTCTCCAAGTCACTTGATCAAATCAAAGTGCACTATTTCAATGTAGTCTCTTAAGATCCTTTTGAGCATACACATGAGATACTTACACATGAACAATAATACACTTGAAATTCATGAAAATACATATATACACATGATATTACACTTTTCATTCATGAACATACATACATACACATGATATTAGACTTGAGATTCATGAGAATACATACATACATCATGAAATTATTTATCTATGACCATCCAAATCTAATCAATCTAGTTACATACCATGTGCATTATTAGGATACACATAAAACATCACATCCATCATATCAATATAACTAATAACATGCATATCATATTTTCCATGTCCTTATGTACAAATACATCAATGCACCACCCTAAGGTGTACAAATTGTATGCATATCATATTTCCCTCTCTATGGCTACATGCCAGTCTAATCTCTACCAGCTTAAAGTGTACAAATTTTATGTATATCATATTTCCCTCTCTATGGCTACATGCCATTCTTATATAGATACCACCCTAAAGTGTAAAATTTTTATGCATATCATATTTCCCTCTCTATGGCTACATGCCATTCTCACCTCTACCAACCTAAGGTGATCCCTATGATTTTCCTTGTAGAAGCCATTTTTCCTTGCTCACTTCTCCAAAAAATAAATAGGCTTGCATATAAATATAGATAAATTGTTGTGCATAAGAAACATGAACTACAAACTAAATATGATGCAAGATAAAGAATCACTACTTATAGTTCTATCATAGATGTCACCTTGAGAAATATATGGTGGTTTTATTGTCATTGTAACCTCGTTGTGATCCAAAATTTAGTGTAGTATACCTACATATAAATATACACAAATTGTTGAGCATAAGAAACAAGAACTAGACATTTTAAATTGAACATTCTCTCAAACCAAATGTGATGGAATATTAGAAATCACTACTTAAGAATTATATGTAGATGTCACCTTATGAATGATATGTGACCACTGCAAAAGTTATAACTATTTATCTCAATAGCCTTTCCTCCACTTCAAATTCTTCAAAAAACCTACATATATAAACAAGTGAAGTTTTAAGAAAATAAATCTTGAAGACCAATTTGAAACTCAACAATGGTGGATTTATCGTCATTGGAACCTCCTCATGCTCCAAAATTGAGTGTAGTAGACCTGCATATAAATATAGATAAATTGTTGAGCATAAGAAACATGAACTAAAAAGTTTGAACTAAACATTCTCTAAAACCAAATATGACTCAAGATTAAGAAGCACTACTTATGAATTCTATGTTGATGCATTATCATCATTACCTCATTGTACTCATAACACAATTGTGGATGTATTCATCTGAATCACTTAAAAATACCCATTTGTTCTCATAAAAACCTACACATATAAACAAGTGAATTTTTAAGAAAATAAATCTTGAATACTTGTTTGAAACACAATGGTGGATTTATTGTCATTGTAAACTTATCATGCTCCAAACTTGAGTGTAGTAGACCTGCATATAAATATAGAAAAAATGTTGAGAATAAGCAACATGAACTACACAATTTGAATTGAACATTCTCTCAAAAAAAATATAATGCAATATTAAGAATCACTAATTATGAGTTCTATGTCGATGCATTACCATCATTACCTTATTGTACTCATAAGACAACCGTGGATGTATTGATCTGAATTACTTGAAAATATACCTTTGTTCTCCAAGAAACCTACACATTAAAACAAGTAAATTGTTAAGAAAATAAATCTTGAAGACCTATTTGAAACTCAACAATGGTGGATTTATTTTTATTGTAACCTCATTGTGCTCCAAACTTGATTGTAGTAGACCTACATATAAATATAGACAAATTGTTGAGCATAGGCAACATGAAGTACACATTTTTAATTGAACATTCTCTCAAACCAAATATGATGCAAGATTAAGAATTTATACTTATGAATTATATGTCCATGCATTACCATCATACCTCATTGGGTCAGTGCAGGATCATGGGGGTCCAAACTAGGCCCTTAAGTGACAATGAAAAAAGAAAAGAAAAAGACTATCAACTTGACATAAAAAATGAATAAGTTATTAAAATAATTTGAAAATAATGCAAGAATTTTTTTTGTAGTTTCTAAGATACTATTCCTTTTTTGGAAAAAAGTAAATCTATTTGGTGAAAAATTAAAATTTCAATGTAGTAGTACTACTAAATTTTCAAGAAAAAATAAAAAGTAGGTGTATGTATGACCAACCTAACTACAAGAAAAAAGTAATATATCTATTTTAAACTTTCAATATAAGTAGAGGAAACATGCTTGGATGTGCCACATTTTTTTTATAATTTTTTTTCAAGTAACTAATTAGTTATGAATTTTTTATTAATTTTTTTTAAAAATATTAAACTTGTTTGCCTAACCACCATAACTTGGTCTAAAATTCATAATATATATATATTTTTCAATCCTATAGTATGGGAAGCATAGAATGTGCTACATCTTTCAAATTGAAAAAATTTGTGAAATTGTTTAATAATTATAGATTTTTTTCAATTAGCCTATCAATCAGGACTTTAGTCAGAATGTATGTATAAAATCAATAATAATTATTTATTTAATTACAAATAAGGTGTATCTTATATTTTTGGAAAGCTAAAATTTTTCTCAATAAACCCTTTTCATTTCTTCAAATTTGGATTTAAAAAATGTCGTCAACCATTTTTGGCCATATCGCCACTATTTGAAACCCCATGATCCTACACTCACCCTCATTGCATTCATAACACAACTATGTATTTATTGATTTGAATCACTGAGAAAATATATTGTTGTTCTCTAAAATAAGCTTACATTTTAATGTACCAGTTAATTGTTATTCAAATTTTTAATGTACTTTTAATCCAACCAATAGAAATAACATGAATCTAAATAAGGTGAACAATATCATACACGTCCCATACAGAAAATTGATCCACTACTCAAGTGTGCTTGAGGGGTCTTCTCTTATCTTCAAAGTTTCCACTATTGCTTCATGACCAACAATAATATTCATCCATAGTTCTTTTGTTATTGGTTTTGTATTATGCTTCAATAACTTAACATTCTTTGCTACACCTAGGTGTGAATACATGAGTATGGCTTTGTGCTTCTCAAAGTCCTCAAATGTAGGAATTTCATTCTTTCTAATCATATATGTTCATAACCAAGTTCCAACAATAACAATTGATCCTATAGGATATGTGAACCCATCATCATCTATCATAGGTTGTGTTAGCTTGTTTTTCATTGAACACATCTTTTCAACCAATAGTTTGATCTCTCTTCATTCCCATGTGGTGAAACAACTACACAATCATCATCTATCATAGGTTGTGTTAGCTTGTTTTTCATTGAACACATCTTTTCAACCAATAGTTTGATCTCTCTTCATTCCCATGTGGTGAAACAACTACATAAACATGTTATGGTTATACAAGGTCTAAAATATGGTCATAGTCAAATGAAGTTTCCATTTTACCGAGTAAAGATGAACATGCTTCATATAGAGGGGTTAGATATTGTGGAATCCATGTATCTACCCACTCACTTGACTCACAACTATCCCAATCACATTTGATACAACTCTAACAAAAACAATCTAAATATTGTGTCCAAATAGTCCATGTATTTGCATACATGTGAAAGTATATTGTAAGCCTCATAACACAACCGTGGATGAATTGATCTTGGGCTAGAGCTAAATTTTAATTCCTATAATAAATTCATACATGTGAAAGTATATTTTAAGCCTCAACATGTCCACCTAAGTATTTTTTAAATCTCGTAAGTGTAATAAAGATCCCCCATAGGAGAGAAAAGAAGAGATGATGAATCCCCTCACAAGGAAGTAGCTCATATACCAAATTTGAATGTAAGAAGAATAATACCAAAGATGATCCAAAATCAAGAAATAATGTCTCTCCCCTTAGGAAGAAATAAACCCAATATTTAATGTAGAAGAAAATCCCTCAAAAGAGATGGGATAAAACGTCTCAAGATGCATGCCTCAGAAAAGTACTCAAGTGTCTACATGTCTGAATGAAAAGATGCCAAAAAAATAAAGTAAATCATAAAACTAGAAATTTGAAAACATGAAACCAAAATAAAATCGAACCTCTAGTCTAAGAACTCACTGCAAACCTCAAAAAGGATTGATGTTGCTTCATTACAAGAATGTTGGTGCTAGATCTCAACATAACTCTCTAATTGATGATTATTGATTTCAACATAATGTAATTGCTTAAACTTGATTAAATGATGAAATTGGTGAAGGAGAGACTATTTTTTATATAAGTAGGAGATGTGGATGAGGATGATGACACAAATTAACTAAAAATTTAGTAGAGTTAACTCAATTGCAAATTGGTAAATTTCCATTTTGAGACCAAGATGATAATATTGATTTATTTAATTTGATAATTGGATAAGTGTTCACATGAAGTTTCCAATTATAGACTAATTTAACTCATGAGAAGAGAAGAAGTTTCTAAAGTGAAGCGGAGTTAACCAAGGATTGAATATTGAGACACTAAAATGAGATGGAGCTAATTGATGATGGAAGAAAGACTTGACTAATGAAAAAACAAGAGTTAACTAATGAGTGAAAATATAAATTGAATTAAATTTATTTGAATAATTAAGTATTATTTAATATTAAAGTGGATAATGGATAAATCATTTAATGGATTAATTGATTATTAATTAATAAATAACAATAAATTATAGTTGAATGATATAAAGGAGGGGATACACTGCCCTCAAGATGATGGGGTCTTAAGGAGAAAATAGCCCTTAATTACCTCCAAGATCAAAGCTTAGGTGATGAGATAAATAATCAAGAATGTTTACAAAATCTAATTGAACTAAAATTAAGTCATAAATGATAAGAATATCAAAATCACTTAATTACAGGAGTAAATGGAAGGATTAAATTTTGTAATTTACGAAAATGGAAAGTAAAAAACCAGAGATTGTACCTTTAAGAGGATTAGCTCTTGGCCACCAACAATAGTGTATCACGGGGATGTTTGCAACCCATGTTGTCATGTATGATAAAACATACAATAAGAACCCAAAATTTGAAATACCTAGCTTGATAAACTTGTTGATCTGCACACAAATAAAATGAGGAAATTGTTGGGGGCTATTTAGGGGATTGCCACTGGTAAAACCCTATTTTGGTGTTTCAATCTCCATGGATAGCCAAATAGGATCACGATAGATAAAGATGCTTAAATAAAAGATGTGTAATAGATACAAACCTTGCAAAGGAGTAGAAAACATATCAAAAATATAAGACTTGTTATAGAAACAAACCCTGCAAGG
Organism: Sequoia sempervirens; assembly: GCA_007258455.2. Lineage (NCBI taxonomy): Eukaryota > Viridiplantae > Streptophyta > Pinopsida > Cupressales > Cupressaceae > Sequoia > Sequoia sempervirens. The sequence continues at coordinate 714,315,019 of VDFB02000003.1, forward strand.
AGGAGAACCCCTATCATAAATGTAAATAAATGAAGATAGGGTAAAAGTACAAAGCCGTGTCACACTTTTATAAAGAAAACAAGCAACACTACCTAACTTTTAAACTTGAATCACTAGAAAGTGGTATATATGTTTTGAATTTTGAAATGATGTTAACTAATCAAATGTGTATTTTTTAAGTATATTTTATGTTTTTATTTTTTTATCAAATTTAAAAAATTATTTGAATATATTTTTTATAAATTAACACTATAATTTAGTTGTTGATAAAATGCTGAAAAATGACGTTACATGAGACATCAAGCTTTGTATAGTAAATTTTCTTTTTTTTTTTCCTTCATTTTTTTGTGTATATTTATAACTTAAAACTTTAGGGCATGGATATTTTCTTTTCCAATTTTAATAGAGATATATTTTTAAATAAATATTTAAATGTGTGTGTATTAAAACATGGTTATTTCCACTCGACGTCAAATTTTATATTAAATATTTATCTAAAATAGAAAAAAAAATACTATCTTAATCTATATTCTTTTATCTAGGGCATCATATTTTTAAATTTTTTTTAAATAAGTTTTGGTTATTCGACCTAATATTTTTGTGCTGATAACCTACTTTTAGTAAAAAATAAAAGTAAAATATAAATAATAATTGAACTATTAAAATAAATATATATTTGAAAACTACACTTATATGGATCTACAAAAGGGTGATTTTACATTTTTTTTAAAAGTGTTATTTATTTGAGTAGTAGTTGTTGAAACATTAAATTTTTTAAATAATTTCATTTTTTTAGTAAATTTTCCTCAAAGTGATGCTACATATGCATTTAGTGAAAAATTTTAGTTGGAAAATTTGTGGACATATTAACTTATCAAGAATGAATCTTACTAGATCATATGTTTGACCAAAATTGATTTTTAACTTTATAAATACTAAAATTCACTTGTGCTGATAAGTTGGCTGAAAGTGTGACATAGCTTTGTAATTTTACTTGATAAGATTTCATAGAAAAGATTAGGAGAATGACAAGAGAGAATTACCAAAAACTTGTGGATCCCCTCTCAAATTGATAGACATGACAAATTTGCATACAAGAGAAGCCTTAACTGTTGCTTGAGAGAGTATTTCAATAGAGCTTTGATATGTGAGTGAGAGAGCAAGAAGAAGTTGTTCAAGAAACACTTCATTGTGATATTATTGAGTGAAAAATGGAGTTTTGTTAAGCCGCATGGGTGGGAGGATCCGTTACACACACATCCTTGCTACTACAATGTGTGTCATAGGTAAGGAGTGTGGAATATTCATATTTGAATCTTAGAAAGTTCAAGGATGCTGGTGCATTGTAGAAATGTTTGTGTTGTACAAGTGTCCTACCAAAACTTTACACAAATTAAGCATTCGGGATGCTAGTTCTTCATCATTGTCACCTACGAAGTTAGAGTCATGAAATTGCAACTTATAGGTTTTTCCCATACATGCGACAGACCTAAATGTGCAAGTGTGAAATTTCCATAGGGTGCAATTTTATAGCACTACATTGTGCCCCCACTTTAGTAATCTAGTTTTTGGGAAAAATTAGGGCCACCCTAAACTAGCTAAGAAGATATAAATGTTAGTTTTTAAATTTCAAAAAATTTGTAAAAAAAGGATACTATAGAGGCTATAGAGATCGAGTAGGTAGATACTAATGGTGCCCCCAACATTCGAGCTTGGGGAGAAACTACAATGTATGAGATGAAATTTAGTTATGCAAAACTAAAAAATGAGTCAATTTTAAAAATGGAAGAAACTACCACGGTAAGAAGAATGCTTAAGAAAATTTTCAGTGATTCAGAAGAAATTATTGATGAAGAAGTGAGTATATTCCCCCTCATTTTTTTGTCCCTAGCTAGGTGGGTGAAAACAAGAAGCTCAGAGAGGGCAATTTTTCCATGAAAAATGGTAAAAAATTTGCCTATATATGCTTGGTGTAGGCCTATGGAATTGGTAATTTTTATTATTCACTATGAGGATTTTGTTGAATTTTTGAGAGATTTTTTAGGAAGATGCCTTGTATACATGACTCATGGCTTTCAAGGATCGAGAAGCTATGAAATGTTGTGGAGAGGAGTGAGCCACTAGATGAGATATTAGGAAATTTTTCCTCTAGCTTGTCATTTTTAGTGGTTTTTTAGTTGTAGAAGAATTGCAAGCAGTGTAGGCATTTAGCCAATGCAATGGCATTCGATGAATGTGCTATCATCCCACCAGTGTGTTAGAGTTTGTCGACTGCACTAGTATCTGACATGTGCGTTGTTGTCAACCTATCATTCCTTGAACACAGTAGTAGAATTTGGAAAATAAATGGCTACGTGACTAAAACTTTTAGTCACAACTACTAAAAATGACAATTCTACTAATTTTTTGCAACTTAGCTATAAATGAGTAACTAATTTGGTCATTGACTAAAAAATATTTAGTCACACAAATAAAAATGACTAAATAGTTAGTCATTTATTTAGTCACAATCCATTTGAATAAATCATTTAAGGAATCAAGAATATAGCTCGCTAAAATACTCTAAAACTTTAATAAACATACCCTAAAACTTTTGTCGAGATCTTTTTTTAGGCGTAGCCTGCTAGAATGGAGTTTTCATTTTAATAAACATACTCTAAAACCTTCATCAAAACATTATTTTAAGGCATATCTGGCTAAAATGGAGAAGTGTTTCAATAAAGAATGAAAAATAATGGTAAGGAGATGTGCATGATAGGAGGCATATGATTCATTGCTACTTATCTCATTCCTACTCTACTCAACAAGGGTTACATTATTCACACTACTATTTGTAATCCAGGTATTTAATTGACATATATTTGCATAATCTCAATTTCCTTTAGATGCTTTTGAAGTATCAATGTATCTTATATAGTGTTTAGAATGATTTATTTTAATTTTAAAAAATAAACCAGATGCTTTTGAAGTATCAATCTATCCTATATAGGGATTAGAATGATTTCCTTTAGTTTAAAAAAATAAATAAATGATGTATTTTCCTATGATTAGAAAATGTGGAGATCTCCTAAATCTACCCCAACACACTGTCCTCTTTGGCACTATATTCATTACTCTAGCTGCTAGGGTTTTGCATGTGACATCTTTAATATCTTCATGATAGTGGCTTTTAAATAGATTTTAGTCTTTGATTTAATCCTGTATCTATGGTTAATTTCTCAAGGTTAGATTGTGAGATAAACTAACATATAAAGCATATAACCCAAAAGATCCTATCAAGAACAATGAAAACAAGAACAATTAGACCTTTGATTCGCAGGAGTTTCCATGATTCACCTTGATAGTACCTTCTAGCTTGCTGGTTAATGTTTTACCCTTAGATTCGTCGTGTGAGCAATCTGAAAATACTAGTCTAAGTCCTACACCAAGCTTTGAAGGATTTGCATAAATGTCTAATGCCTATGCCTAAATGACTAAGAATGTCTATGCCTAAATATGCCAAAACTTAATAAAATGTGCCAATAATTGCTGCCATTGCTATGAAAATCTAAGTGTGCAAGTGCATAAGTATGTAATGCGGTTGTGTGTGTGTAATCCAAAAATGAGAGGAAAATGACATTTTATAGAAAATGCCATTTTGAATGGATGGATGAGATGAGAGATTGAGAAAATGCCCTAGAATCAATGGTTAAGATTCGAAATGACAACTCTCAATTAGGGTTAGGGAAAAATTCCCAAATGTGTGAATAAGATTTAATTAAATAAATTAAATCAAAGATAAATGTGACAGTTGAGATGAAATTAGCATATATCAGAAGATAAGATGGGATTTTAGAAAATCAATAATTTTAGAAATTATCTGATTTATAGAAGAATATTTCCATTTTGAATTAAATTAATTCAAAATATGGATTTTGTGAGATGATGAGTAATTGATTTTTGAAATTAATTACTAAAAGAAGAATCAGTTAACTATGCGAGACATTTTTAAATAAATTTCTTAATTTAAAAATAAAGAAGTGTCACATACAACAATTAAATAATTAAAAATAATTATTTAATTTAGAAGTGGTTAATTAATTAAATAAATTAGTAAATCTATTTAATTAAAAGATAGAATTTAGAAATTAGTGACATATTGAATAAATATATTAAAATATATTTATTTGATAATCAGGAGGACATTAATGATAAAGATTAATTAAATAAAATGAGAACTTTATTTAATTATGAGTTGACTTTAGATAATTAGTGACACATTAAATAAATATGATTTATTCATTTAATAATCAGGACGAATAGAAGACCCTGAATTAATTAAATAATTGTGAATTATTTAATTAATAGTTGAAGATGGGTTAGGAACATAATTAAAGTATCATAATTATGCTAGGATGAGAAGTGGTAAAATAGTGCTTGCAAGCCTAAGTCATTTTTAGGTGTCTACATTTGCCCCTCTTTGTCATAATGCTGCTTGTCACATTGTGACAAAGAAAAAAAGTCAAAAATATGCCCCAGTGCAAAATACGATGAGGAAGAATGACGAGGGTAGCGGTATGCCCCCTCGAGAGGAAAGACGGGTTCCAAGAACATGGGTGTGCTCTCAAAATGGACGAGAAGACTAGAATATGAAGAGACAAAGAAATGTTAGTGCAAAAGATATGGATGATGATATGGATGCAATGCCTATATGAGATGAGCGAGAGAAGATGACAAGACTAAAGAAGATGCATGTTAGTTCCTAGACCAAATCCTTCAAAACATTTTCATAGGACTTTAATATTTATTGCTCTTAATCATCATTGGGCGGTAAAAATGACACAAATGGACAACAAACACCATGATATGACGTAGACCAAGGTGTGCAAGGTTATCCACTTGAAAAATAGATAGTCACAAACAAGGAATGCCCTAACTCATACTAAGGGTGATGTTGCCCTAGTCTTTTTGTCAAGACAATCCACAGACATTAGTCAAAGAAAATAAAATAGGCCAGGAGACATCATCGCACCTCTAAATCCTTCGTGGGACATCCTTGAGGTAGCTAGTAACATGACCTCAAAGAAAAGACAGTAAAAATATAAGACAAAAATAGACAAAATAGTCAAAATATAAGACAAGATAGACCAGAAAGATTAACATCCATTTTATTTTGTTTGCCAATGTTTGTTTGCCAAAGATTGAATTCTTGCCAGTTTGACAGTTTGGACAGTTTAAGGGTTTTTCCAATTTGACGGTGTTGATAGTTTGACGGGGCCTATTGTCAGGAAGGACACATCCTGAAAAGGAAAAGGACATTTTGACGAGGTCCAACTCCAAGAAGGACACATCTTGAAGAGGACCAAAGAGTGACGGGATTGACATTGTTTTAATTAATATGTTTTGGCAAGTTGATTGATGTTAACTGTAGGATTAATTGGACTGTGCTATCTGATTTTGACCAATTTTGACATTAACGTTTCAACTGACTATCTTGTGTCTGATTTTGACTATGTCTAACTTATTTGACCGATGTGACGATTGTGACAAATGCCATGATTTTATTTGGACCAACCTAAAAGGACTGACCTAATGTCTCGGGGACTCATCGACTGATGGCCTTGCCTATGTAGCAAGTGCGCAGAGACGACGTAGTTGAACAATGACATTGATTGACTGAAATGACTAACTTTGACTCCTTTTTTAGGATTTTGACATTGATTTGGATGTTTTTGTGTTTTTCTTCAGGACATTTTTTGAATTTTTTGGACTTTTTTTTAGGACATTTTATGATGTTTTTGGTCTTTCTTCAGGACATTTTATGATGTTTTTGGTCTTTTTGTCATTTTATGATTTTTAGGTCTTTCTTCAGGACATTTTATGATGTTTTTGGTCTTTTTGTCATTTTATGATTTTTTTGGATTTTGACATTTAAGAGGATCATGACAAATGCATATGACCGATGCCTACACATGAGAATCCAAGGACAAACATGATTGTGCCCCTAGTCAAGCTGAATACCAATTGACAGGTGATGAAAACGTTGTTTGACATGGGAAGGACGCATCTCGAAAGAACGTGAGGACGATGACGATAATGTGACAAAAGTATGGAGGTCTACAACCGGGCTAGGAACACAGTCAAGTAAAATTTTGGATAATGTGCTTCTATGAATTAGGCTCGTTGCATTTGGAATGACTTGGCTAGGACTAGATGGGATGATGATTATCCTTAGACCATTTGACAAGGGAAAGCCAAGATAGGTGACAGGCATGAAATGATAGGGGGTGGCCTTGGTAAAAGATGGGAGACATGAGACTAATGGAATTGTCATATGATTTTCAAGGACTATGTCGTATAAGGACAATAAGACTATGATGGTCAATGACATGATGTTTTGTGAATCATGTATGACTGAAGGATAGACATGTCAAGAGTTTTCCCAAAGCATGATTTATGTGTGCTAGTTTTATGTCTAGACCGAGGTAAGTGGGAAAAATGCGTGGAAATGATAAGGCTCAGGTGGACGTCAATGTCATGAGGAAGGCATGGGAAAATGAGACGACTTGCCCCCAAGTATAAAATTCCACATAGACGATTTATTTTAACATGATGCCTGTTTGCTAGGTTTTCATCATGGTACTTATTCAGGGTGCCTGTTTTCCAGGTTTTCACCATTGGATGAAATTTTTCTCTTTACTATTTTCTTGAATTTTTGATTTTTTTGGTGTCACCAAGACGCCTGTTTGCCAGGTTTTCATCAGGGTGGCAATTTTTTTACATTTTTCAATTTTTTTGTATTTTTGATTTTGTGAATAGCCTGGATGCTTTAGATGACCACTGACTATTCTGAATCCACTGATGGTGCTGATGTAGAGACTGGTGCCATGATATGCCAATAATGACCTTGTTGAAGGAGTTGTCTTGTCAGGATCATAGCGCTTGCATACAACTAATCGATGTCATTGTGATCCTTTCTGATACTAGAGTTGGCCTTATTAGAATACACACATCACAATAGAGTGCCATGAGAGTCCTTGTGGTAAAGAGTTGTTGCCATGATGTGACGGATTTGTGACGTGGGATTTTTGGACTTTAGGTGAGATGTAGGATTACGACAGATGATGGTAGACATGGAAAGGTTGTTTGGATGTTTGGATGAATCACTTTTTATTCTCCAAACTTGGTATGGTGTATGACGGATTTTAGAGGGATGGCATTTGGAACTAGCACTCTTAGATGCCTTGTTTGATGACCATTTTGAAGGAGGTGGACATTTGTTATATGTGGGAGTCCTCTTGTCTTTTGGTTCCACATATCTATTGACTTTTTCTTTTGACATATTTTCTTTGCTTGATCCACTTTTCTTTGGGATCCATTTTAATTTCATTTGTCCACTCTTCCTTTTGTGTGATTCAATGGCCTTTGACATTTGATTTTGATCTTTTGACTTGTAAGAATTTTATTTTTTTTTGGTTCCAAAGGGAAGGTTTATTTATGATGGAATGACGGTTCATGGTGTGGGTGGAGGGGGTGTTGGCAGCAATCTTATGACAAGGATTTCTCATGGAATCTATTTTGACGTTTGTATTTGACAAAGTTGTCCCCAGTATCAAGGAGGTACCACTGACATCTTTTGATTTACTAACTGAGGAATAGCCAAGACCTTGATGTTTGTAATTTTCCTGAAGCTGTATTTGTTCTAGAATGCCTTGCTCGTGTATGCCTAGTCCTTTTCCTTGATATTGCATGCTTTGAAAATTTCTATTTGCGATGGGGTATTTGTTGTTTTGAAAGCAAGATGCTAACCCATCATTAGGTATGTGGATACTATCACTTGTAATATTTTCGTCTGCAAAAAAGCCTACTCTGACAAAAATAGATGACCCTAGTTGATAAAGTGTCTTAGCTTCATTGTCATGTTAGACATATTCCTGACTGATATATTTGGTTTGACCGTGTGACATGTCAGGTTTAGATGACGCTGTTGGTGCTTCCAAGGAAATGTTGAAGCCATCATGATGTTTAGTGTCATAGAGTCCAATTATTTTAGCTATAACTTGATCATATGCAAGCATGTCCCTAGTGGAAGATTCTTGTTCTGGAGGAATATCATCTATGTGTCCCATAAAGGCAAGTGTCTCATCGTGGGAAGTGTCAATAGTCGAGGCCTTTATAAGGTCAGAAAGTGTTTGATCATGAATGGTGTAAAGGTCAAGGAGTGGATCATTTTGGACTTCTTGGTCAATGGTAGGGTCTTGGTCGAAGATGGGGTTGTCATGGATTTGGACTTCTTGGTCAATGGTAGGTGTACTTTGGATGTCATGATTTTCTTGAATGAATCCTTGAATGGAGTTTAAGATGGGTTCATGGGATGGACTACCTTGTTCTTGACATGAGCGTGACATTATAAGGTCATGCTTTGGGTTTTCGTCTTGACATGTATTCTCAGGTTTACACAATAGAATTTGACTTTGAGTAATGATAGAACTTTCATGACTAGATGTGGCTTGTGAGGGGATGACTTGAAAAGGATTAGGAGAAGACATGGGGACTTGGATGAGACCAGTATGTGAAGGACTAGGATATGACATGGGTACTTGCATTGGACTAGTATGTGAAGGACAAGGGTATGATGTGGAGACTTGGACCGGATATGACATGGAGTCTTGGATTGGATTAGGATGTGACATGGGGACTTCGATTGGATATGCCATGGAGTCTTGGACTGGATTAGTGTAAGGTTGACTAAAATGGGACGTGGAGACTTGGGCCGGATCAATATGGTATGATGTGGGGACTTGACATGAGTTGGTAGATGGTTGATAAGGGATGTAGACTTGGACGGGATTGATAGGTGAAGGGTTAGAATATGGCGTGGAGGTTTGGAATGGACTAGTTGATAGTTGGCTTCCCTTGTCAAGGTTAGGATAAGGGTGAAAAGTGGACATTTGTTGTGAATTAATGGCAGGATTTGTGTTAAGTGACTGTTGATGGTGAGGGTAGACGAATGGAGGTGTCAAAGTATTTATGTCAAAGCCTCGTGGTAACTTAGCCCCTTGGTCCAAAAACATGGCTAGATACCTTTGAGGGTCACGTAAGACTGATTTTTCTACGAAGGAGACTATATCAGGATTTTGTGTTGCAGCTTCTAAGTCTTCTGCATATACTCGTCCATTTTGGTCTCTTTGTATGAATGGTTCAGAAGGGTTTCGTGATGAAGATGGCATGTTCATGGAAGGTTGCATGTTCATGTTGTGAAATGGGTCAGAAAAATTCCAATGTTGGTTTGTGTCATAAGTGTTATTATCGAGGTTGGGATTGAAATCTTGTCCAAAGTTTTCCATTTGTCCTCTATGTCTTTGAAGCCTAGTCTCAACAATAAAAAGGGATTGCTCAGATAAGGATAACGAGAATGACAACTAAATGTGAGGATGACGAGAATGACCACTAAATGTGAGGATGATGACAAACTATGTTTTTTGGATTTTTGATAAGGATGAAAATGCAAGACTATGTTTCCTAAAATGTCGACTAGGATGACTAGGTGATGATAACGTTTGTCTAAAGAAATGATTGATGCAAGATGACAAGGTGATCAAAGCCAAAATGTCGATTGAGGACTAAGATGATGATGTTTGACAAAGGACTTAATGTTATAAATGCAAGGTCTAGGTTCAAAATGATGACTAAGATGAACAATGCAAAGTCTAAGTTCAAAATGAGGACTGAGATTTTTTTTTTTTTTGGTTGAAAAATCTGAGTTGTCTAAGGTCGATTGTTTGTGTCCAGATTTGTGAATGTTGTGTATAATGTTTGAGTAATCCAGCAAGCACTTGACAAACACAATGTTTTGGGTGTAAGCAAGCACACATAAGACAAGTACAATCCTAAAAGGCCAAAAGGCCAAAAGGCCAAGGGTTTGTATACTTGATGTAATACCCCCTCATACTATTTAGACTTATTATTTTTCTGTCCTTTGCTTGGATACGGTGATAATACTAGTATTGTTTGATTCAGTTAGTTGACATTTGATGATACTGTTATTGTTGATGTGGTTAGTTAGATGCTTGATGATGTTGCTATTTCATTATGGACATGATTACTTTATATAACATGATGGTTGATTATATCAGTTGATTTTCTGAATTATGATTTGATGCAGTGTTTTAATTTAATATGCTATGTGATGATTGTTAGTTAGAAATGTAATTCATTGATAATGCTATAATTGTTAGAATAGGTGTGACGAAGGACAATATAGCATCACTCGTTCACGAGTGCCCTATTATGTTGCAATTCCTTCTCACAATGCAGTAACTTGATGTAATGCTTTGATATATATGTTTATATGCACATGTACACAACTTCGTTTGTATGCAGGATTGCAGGTATAAGTCTCGATTCCACCTGCTTCGGCAGGACAGGGCGAGCACCAAATAACCCAACGGATAAATGTTGATACAGAGGTGACGATGAAGTCCTCCCGTCCCATGATGTCAGGTTGTCTCATCTGTTGGTATAGTCAATGTTGTGTTATTGTCATTAATTGTCTGTTGTGTTATGGGTTTTGTCTTAGTTTATTTTATGAGGGCATTTTCAGTTATGTCTAGTCTTTATGTTTGAAATAAATTATTTATTTTAATGTTGGAGTAAATGGTATTTAAATATTTAAATAATTTAATTATTTTTGAAAATCTTACATTTCAATTAAATAATAATTAAATAATAAATCTGTTTAAATTATTTTGATTAATTAAATTTGGTGGAGGTTAATTGTGTGAATAATTTATTTAAATTAAATATATAATGTGTGGTGCAAGAAAAGTTACAAAACAGGAATTAAAGTAATTAAAACAAATAAAAGAATTAAAAGACAGTGTGAGCCAATAGGGTTTGAGTGTTGAAAAGAAAGCTGGTTTTAAAGATTGATTTTTCTTTTTACCTGGGATTTTTGGGGGAAGAGCTTTGGTGAGATGAAGAATATATTTTATTTAATTAAGAATTCTTGGGGGTTCTCACACACACCCAGAGAAACAGAAGTTGAAGTGCTCAAGTGAAGGTGGATTTCGTTCTGGACTAGGATTGGAATCGGATTCGAAAGCATCAGAGTTAAGCAGGCATCTTCGAACTTGCATTGGACTCCAGGTTCCTCTCGTTGTTCTCTTCGCATACACTATTTTTGGTTGTTCTGAAAAGAAAAATAGATCTTGTTATTAAAAATAATTTTTGTGCTTATAGAAAACTTCTGTTGAATTGATAACTAGAGCAAATTATTAGATTTGAAAACAAAGAAAATCATAGGAAACTATACTATATAAACTTTGTCAAATCAAGAACCAGATATTCTGAAAAAAAATACAAACTATCAAAATAAGATTTTAGAAAAGATGATTTAGTTTTTGAAGAAAATAAAATTGTGGAGTTTTTTTTTTTAATATTTCAATGGAACTGTGTCATTGCTCTGTAATTTTTGTACTATCTTAGTAGTTAAGGAAATCTGTTCTCTATTCTATCTCTGTTGTTTTTATATTTATGAAAATAATATATATATATATATTTATAATATATATATAATGTTTATTTTATCTTCTGGTTTCTGTGCCTGTGGTTATAAGAGTTATTTTTCTGTATTTCTGTTATTATGAATATATATATATATATATATATATATATATATATATATATTATTAAGTTAAATGTTCTTGCACAATAAATTTCTTATATTCAAAATTCTGGTTCAAATCGAATTTTAATTTATTTTGGCCGTTTCGGCCGACCGAATTCGTACCTGCGGACGAATTTCGAAGTTGTGCATTTAAAAAAAAAAATTATATAAAAAAAAATGTTGTACCGAAGTTTATTGTTTTAATATAAAAAAAAATTATGTTTTGGCAGGGGGGCCGAAGGGACGGCCGAGGCCGTACCCTCGGCCTCACCCCTGCACACGGCACTGCCCACAGCAGTCCTAAAGACTGCTGTGCACAGCAGTCTTTATGACTGCTGCGCGCAGCAGTCAATAAGACTGCTGCGTGCAGTCATAGGCTACGGCCTATGGGCTTTAATGAGCTTTGTTATTGTTTTTTTTTGTTTACTGCGTTTTTATTTTATTATTTAGTATTTAATATATATACATATATATATATATATATTTTGTTTAAATATAGATTAGGATGTATTTTATTTTTAAAATGAAATTAAGTTAGTTAGATTTAGATAATATTTTATTATCTGGTATATATGTATATATATTTATGGAATATATATATATACATATATATATATATCAAAAATACAAGTTATTATGTATTTTATTTTAAAATTTGAATAGAATTAATTAAATTGAAATGTTAATTTATTATATGGTGTGGATGCAAATTTTGTCTCAGATTTTAATATGTGCAACGTTGCTATAATTAAGTATTGTTATTTATTTATTTTAAATGGGCGTTATTTAATTTATCGTTTGATTAGACAAATGTGATAGACAAGATTTACTCTGCAATTGTAATTGTAGTAGACAACCCTATCAAGTTAGTTAAACTGGGAAGGGAAAATAGATTTACTGGTGCAACCTTGCAAATTGTGATGTGAATTTTCATGTTGTGTCCAATGTTTATCGTTATAGCTTGTGTTGGAACCGTGGGAACCCTATCGTAATTTAACCTTAGTCCAGAGGCATGTTATTGTTGAAGTTGTCTTCATTATACCTTTGGTTTCGAAGCTATGTAACTTATGTTTGGAAGGGTTGGACGTTTTCTTATGATAGTTTGTTACAGATTGTCGCGAGAGGAATACTACCTCGCATGTGTGGTTTTGATTACTATGTCTTATGATTTGGTCCAACCCTCGTTGATTTGAGATATTTTAGGGGTCATAGGTGGGAGAGTGGCTCTTCGTGGGTGCCGGCGCCTCGGATGAGGAAGGGCCAGGATAACCCTCGAAGAGTAGTAAACAAGTGATAACCTAAACAATAGATTTAGGGGGATGGGTAGTTTAATCACACAAGATAATAAAACTTTGGATTCCTCAGCTATGCATTAGGGCTACCTTAGACTAATGATAGACTGGGAAGGCCGTGGTCGGCATAGTCATAGTTTCATCTTCACGAGAGACTATTGGCTCCGCATCAGCTACCCTATGGTGCCGGCGCCTCAGTTAGGAGGAAGGGCCAGGATATCCATAGATGGGTGCCGGCGCCTCAGTTGGAGGAAGGGCCAGGAAATCCCATGAGAGCTATGCGATGACACTCTCCACTTGACACCCTTGTGCTTTGTTGTTGCCTCTGGATGTTATCTCTTTGTGATGTATCTTTGATTTCTTGTAAATTTGTTTCGTGATTGTTCAGTGATATTACTTCCTGTTATTGTAATGAGTCTTGGTTTAACTTGTTATGTGATTTGAGTACGTCGATGGTTGTGCATTGCATATTTGAGTTGTACTTGTTCTGTATCATAGTGTTGAGTCGGTTGACATCCATGGTCGGGTTCACTTCCTCGTCACCTCTGAGCACGGGGGGTGAGTTACTTCGTAATTCACATGGTTGGGTGGAACATGCTCCGCACCCGTTGGGTTCCCCATCAGCGTCTTGTCATCTCAGCTTTCCGCAGTGCAGATGTTCCAGTGATCAGTTGTATTTCATGTTCATTATTTTGTATCAACCCCCATGTTGGGAAATTCAATGTAATTCTTGTATCAAAGAAGATTGTAATGTAATATTATTTCAATGATGTAATAGTTAGGTTTGAATTGGATCATGTTAAAAGATTTATCATGGATGGAAGTATGCGATGTTGTCATACTCGCATCATGGCTATCAGTTGTATCTTTGTATATGTTTTTTTTTTATAAATTAAATGGTTACGTTGTTTTCATTATCTTTATGTTGTGTTGTGGTTGCAATGTAACCTCGCGTGCCCCAGAGAACCAAGTGTATTAATGTTATGTGTTATGCTATGTGTTTATGATTTAATGGTGTTACATGTTATTTCTATTATTTAAAAAAAAAAAATTTGTTCGCATTATGTGTGTGTTCTCTGGGGTTTGCACGACGGGCGTTACACTTGATATAGCCCACCGATATACCCCAGATTGACGATAAACACCTTTCCTTCTCGAGAGCAGAGAGATTAGAATTTTGGTGGCATTGGCTCCCCTCCACGGCTCATTAACGTCTTTTGAGCACACCAAATTCAGATTCTTTGGGTAATGACTTCCCAAGAATTGCTATCTCTACTCAAGGGGATCAGTAGTGAGTGTCTTCAGGCATGATACTGTACCTTGCACTATACTAAGCAACAGTCATAGAACGGTTGGACACTAAGACAAGAGGTGTTTAATATGGGCATTCTGTTCATGGGGCATGATCCATGCGGCGAGAGTCCCCTTTTGGATCCATCTCGTCAGAACCACACTCATGATTCTTGAGTTTTCCTCGAGAATCCACTTTTATATACTGGCTAGAAGTCCCTCGGGTTCAGGGTGCTACCGGTCTGAGTCGTCCTGGGGTGAGTACTTTTTCCCATCAGAACATACCCAAATTCTAGAGTTAGTAACCGTTTCTCTTACACACAGGATCGCACAAGTGCGCAAGGGGAGAGGATACTTCAATATACCAAATCGTGAGGGTGTACAACAGATAAAATAGGTCTGGTTTTCTGATCTCCAAGTTTTCACAAGGTGAGAGCATAATCACCTACCATTTGTTCAAACACAATCAAACACTTGCAAACAAAAATCATTTTAGAGCACCAAAGGAAATGTTCCTAAATTAAAAAAAAATGCAAACAAGTGGTTTGAGAGATAAATCTTCGACAAACGTAGCTACAAAACCATATGTCAGTAGTTTGAATAAATGTCTTTGACCCATGGAAAACTCCAACGCCACATGCTACCAACAAAGATTAGTAACCAAAAAAATAAAAATAAAAATAAAATTAATGATAGCAGAAAATTAAAACAGCGATAACTTTCTTAAAACTTAACAAAATTTTAAATCGTTGATATCCATGGAAAGCTGAAAATAAAACCTTCAAAACCCAGAAAGTATTTTCCAAGATTCTACACAAAAAAAATTATAGGCAAAAGAAAACGCGGGTTTTAACAACTAAAGCTTAAAAAACTGTGATCACTAAAATGGCCATAACTTTCTCAAATCTTAACGAAATTTTAAACCATTTAAAGTTATGGAAAGCTGAGAATGAGACCTACAAAACTCAGAAATATTTTTAAAATATTTTATTCGCCCATTTATTTGTACTCAAAAGAAGGTGACGGGATTTCGTATGACTTCTTGGCTGTAACCTGCAAAATAGTGAAAACAAACAAGAAAACACAATTCTTTCTACAAAACGTCAGGTTCACCAATGTAACTAAGGGTTCTTTTTACATTTGTTAAGATTGAGAAAATGCCCTAGAATACACCCATGTCCTTGGAACTTGTCTGTCCTCTCGAGGGGGCATACCATAACCTTCCTCGTCATTCTTCCTCATCTTATTTTGCACTGGGGCATATTTTCGACTTATTTTCTTTGTTACAATGCAACATTCTACATTATGACAGAGAGGGGAAAAATGTAGACACCTAAAAATGACCTAGGCCTGCGAGCACTATTTTACCACTTTTCGTCCTAAGCATAATTATGACACTTTAATTATGTTCCTAACCTATCTTCAACTATTAATTAAATAATTTACAATTATTTAATTAATTCGGGGTCTTCTATTCTTCCTGATTATTAAATAAATAAATCATATTTATTTAATGCGTCACTAATTATCTAAAGTCAACTCATAATTAAATAAAGTTCTCATTTTATTTAATTAATCTTTGTCATTAATGTCCTCCTGATTATCAAATAAATATATTTTAATATATTTATTCAATATATCACTAATTCTTAAATCCTCTCTTTTAATTAAATAGATTTGCTAATTTATTTAATTAATTAACCACTTCTTCTAAATTAAATAATTATTTTTAATTATTTAATTGTTGTATGTGACACTTCTTTATTTTTAAATAAAACAATTTATTTTAAAATGTCTCACATAGTTAATTGATTCTTCTTTTAGTAATTAATTTCAAAAATCAATTACTCATTAGCTCACAAAATCCATATTTTGAATTAATTTAATTCAAAATAGAAATATTCTTCTACAAATCAAGTAATTTCTAAAATTACTGATTTTCTAAAATTTCATCTTCTTATCTTCTGATTTTTGCTAATTTCATCTCAACTGTCACATTTATTCTAGATTTGATTTATTTAATTAAATCTTATTCACACATTTGGGAATTTTGCCCTAACCCTAATTGAGAGTTGCCATTTTGAATCTTAACCATTGATTCTAGGGCATTTTCTCAATCTCTCATCTCATCCGTCCATTCAAAATGGAATTTTTGATAAAATGTCATTTTCCTCTCATTTTTGGATTACATAGACGCATTAGATATTAGACATTAGACTCACATGAATTATTTTATTAAGTCTTAGCATGTTTAGGCATAGGCATTGTCAATCATAGTCATAGGCATAGACATTTGTTCAAATCCTTCAAAGCTTGGTGTAGGACTTAGACTTGCATTAAGAGATTGCTCGTACGTCGAATCTAAGGGAAACACGTCAACCAACAAGCGAGAAGGTGTTACAAAAGTGAAGCATGGAGGTCTCCGTGGTTTACAGGTATTATCCTTCATTGTTTACTTCCTTTGTGTTTTGTAATTACTTTGGGTTTTAGTCTTTATCAATTTGCTAACCTTTAATCAGAAACCTAAAAAGAACCCTTAGTTACAAATCCTTATCATGGTAACCCTTGAGTTCCATAATCCACTTTCAATCTCTTCTAAGAACGTTGTCTTAAGCTAGACTGCATAGTATGCATAGAAAGCAAGTTTTTCATGCCTGCCATTGTTCCAAACCACCACTCATTGCCTTGATTAAAATGCTACCTCCATAAACACAATAACATGTTTTAAAATCATGGTTACCAGTGATTGACCATTAAGGTCACTACTTTCATCAAGATACAATGATATTTTTGTCTTCAAACTTAAGGCATTATGCAAGATAAGATTGTGAATTGTTTGTTGTGTACGATTTGAATTTCTTGCACATTTACTGCTTTGCTAATTTCCTTTAAGATTGGATATTGCACCCTTAGCTATAATCTCAAATAGCTCACTCACTGTCACTTAAAGATTCTTTTCATGAGCATCCTTCTATAAAATCAAACTATGCCCTATAGACCGCCTACTTACTTACTATAGGGGATTCATTGTTTCATGGTATTGTGGGTCTTAAGATCCTTCAAACTTATTTTCACTACTTCACAGTCCACAAGGTATTATTCACTATTCTCCCATCTTTGTTGAGTCTCAAAACATTGCTCAAACATGCAATCCACTACCTCCATTATACAATGGCTAAGAAGAAACATTGAACTTGTGATTACTACTATTACTTCATTTTGATAGTCATTCCCTGATTGCATTTGTCTTGTCTAACACTTCCAAAAGAATTTGAAAAACCCTTAAAATCAGCAAGGAGGTAAGGAAAATCAATGTTAAAATCTCCACTTTACTATGAAAGGTTTGAGCTTTATTATCTTGTCACTGCTCAACCTCTTTTTGACTATCACACCTCAAGTGACTGTCATTCTTCTTACCATAGATTGCATTTACAAATGTCACTAAGCTACATAGTGTGCTTGTTATTGGATACACTATTTAGATTGCAAGATTATTCTATTGGATACAATATCTCAATCTTTTTGGTATTGTAACCTCACTAATCTACTAGAGTTATGGTTTATGTTTCTACGGAGGCCTAGGGTTTGTACCCTAGTCATGCTCTTACCAATGCTTTTGTTGGTATTAAAAAATAACCTTAAATCATGGGTCAAAAAATTAGTTGTCTTGGCAAGGTTGTGTATGATCTTGGATTGTATCCTAGAGTGTGTGGGAAGCTTGTGTTTGATCATTAAGGTATGTAAACCTGATTAGGGAAATGTATCCTATTTAACATGGGTCTTGCTTTAATACTTTCCATAATGGTTATTAATAGATCACATTATTATAGTTTGTGGTAACCCAAGATTCAAGTATGTAACAAAATTGGTTTGTATTTTAAGTTATACACTTTTAAGTAACATTCATAAGGTTTAGAGAATCTTGATCCCTCTCTAGAATAGCCCATTAAACATGGGTTGTTCTTGAATGCACTACATAATTGATTTAACACAACCACTCTACATATCAACCAGAGTTATAGGCTCCTTATTGCAGAAAGAGGTAATCACTATTGGATCATGCATTCATTACATTGTAACCTATTGAAATTGAGTCAACCTGAATGCACCTAATGATGATTGACACCTAATTGTGATGAAAGTAATTTGTACATTAATTGTTCTCATATGAGTGCCTCCATTTCTATCACAACATAGCCACATTAAACTTGGGTCACACATGAAGGAATTGTAGTACCCCTCCGTTTATGCTTATGCTTTCACATTGTTTGACTATGATACCTTGGTTGGATATTTAGATCACTGGTTTTGAGCGATAGTGGTTTTATTCTGTGACATGATGATACATTGTACTGCGATATTTGATTCTTGTTATGCTTTGAGATAGCGTATATGTTTATTTTCAGTTGATTATTATTGTTATGTATATATTTTGATGGACTAACTATTAATTTATTTCGCCAGTCTGATGTGACGTGTATTGGTGTGGAGAACGGAATCGCATCACTCACTTGCGAGTTCCCTGTGATATCCGTGATTTTCTCCGCACGGTGTGCCTGTACAATAGTTTATATATATATATGCATGTTATTTGCTTGGTTGCAGGAATTGCAAGTACATGACACTGACTCCACCTGGGTACTCAGGTCTGAGTGTGTCAAGACTCAACGGATATGTTGATCGCGAGATAGTAGTTTGGTTCACCCTAGTCTAGTCTATAACCCGGTCACTGTATATTGTCAGTTTTAATTGAGTTTTGGTTGTCTTGTCTTTTCTTGATTGGATTAAATTGCTTTGATAGGAAAATTTGGTCAATTTTAATAATAGTTTATTATGTCTTATTTATTGTTATTTAAATTAATTTTTAAATATTGAAAGAAATTAGTTATATGTTATTTAATTAATTAGTTAGCTTATTTGGTTAAATGGTTTGATATTAAAAGATTAAACTCATTTAATTAAATAAATAAATTAATTAATTAAATTAAATTATTTAAGTGTGTGGATAGATTTATTATTTGAAATTAGATTAATTTGTGGAAATGGCAAATATTAACAAATAAATCTTGCATTAGAAAATTGAAAATTTTGAAATAAAGTTTGAAATAAATTAAATAAAAGGCATGCAATTTGAAATAGGCAAGATTGCCGAGAAGTGGTGGAGAAGATATTTTGCAACCACTTCTCGACATGTGTGCCAGTGCATTAATTGATTATTGTTGAGGTTGTTGACGGATATTATCTGGGGATTTGGAAATTACAGAGGCTATCCAATTTCTTCACGGGAAAAATATCTCAGCTTTTGGCAAAAAAAATTGTGTATTTGTGTTAATTTGGTAATACTGTATATTTTTGGAAGATCCCTTATTTGGAGGATCTTTGTGGTTGTTGGAGAAGCTTTTTGGGAATTGTACGCTACAGGCAAGAGGATTTCTCCTACAGGAAGTTTTCATTCTACATGTACTTTTCTTGTTTAATTTGTTTCTTTTCTTTAAAAGTTAGAGAAAAGATTTGCTTTGTATTTCCTGTGTTTTTCTCAGGAATTTGGTAAAAATTTTATCTAAACAGTAGAAAGGATCTGTGAAGGATTTTAGTTGTGATAGAAAAGAAATTTTTTGTTGTCATATTTTAAATCTCTGTGAAAACTATGAAAACAAGAAACTATAAAGAAATAAAAGGGACAAAACAAGGTTTTATATTACAGAGGCAAAATTGTTAAAATATTTGAAGGGTTTGTAATTTCTTTTTGAATTTCCTGTTGAAAGTTATTGCCCAATTTCAGTATTTAATTGTTTATTTTAATGAATTCTATATATGTATTCATATATGTATATATATCTGTAACAAATATATATACA
>VDFB02000003.1:714335205-714399061 GCA_007258455.2 Sequoia sempervirens
CATAAGTTGCAGCATTTTTAGGATCCAACTAAAATAGCAGTGTTGCTAGAATACTCAACCTATATTCATATATGATCCATAGGAACCAAAGGTTTAACTAGCATTTTAGTAATAATGTTTAGGGTGTCCTCAAGATAGCCAACATAGGCACAAAGGTCAACCATGCACACCTAATGATCAACTATATATGTAATGCAATAATGATTATCAACATGTGAAGTATGTGCAACCCTCATCCACTAAACCTGCATGAATGCATGCATCTATACCACAAGCAAAGCTTACAATGTCGGTGTTCCAGAGTGCTTCATTAATTCAAAGATTTTGAGAGCTTCCTTGCAACATACATTTTGTGCACATTTTGCAATCATATCATTCCATTCCATGAGATGACATCTCTTTGAGGCATTCTGTCAAACAATTCATATTTTACTACATTTTGGTGTCAAATATTTGGTAATTATGGTTAGTTTCATTACATTCAAATTATGAATTATGGGAAATTATATATAGTAAATAAATTGATGGCTGTTTGGATAGTGAAATTAGCTCTCTTAGAAATTAACTAAAATATCTAGAAGGATTATTTTAATTAAAGAGGATTTTGTGATTATTTTTGTAACGATGATTAACAATGATTTTATAGTGTAGCTAGCTTGCTATTTTCATTCAAGATACAAGTCATCAAAGTCAAGCACATACCAAGAAGATGGTACTCTTCTTCAAACCCTCAACCTCACTTAATTTAGTCTACTTACATGGGGATATTAAGGAAGTTGGTAAAAAATTAACATATATCATTTTTTGTTTGTGAAGGAGAATCCTTTGAGATTCAATATGGTAGTGCATCAATATCTAGATTCTTAAGTAAAGATGATGTAACAGTTGGGAAACTTGTAAAACATTAGGTTAGTAATTTTTGGATGTTAAGGCTTCCCAGTTGGATATCAAAGATCTTTTCTCATCAACTTAATTTGGAATTTATGTATAAATGGATTCTTCCATGGTACAAGTCTTTACTTAGACAACACATGAACTAGGGTTGACATTTTTGTTGTCTAATTAAGTCTGATGGAATTCTTGGGCTTAGTTTCCAGGAAATTTATGTTGATAATATTGTTCCAATTTGGTTAGTGTTGATAGCCTTCATTCTATAATGTCAACTTCATTCTATAATCTGAGCATATCACCTTTCTTAAACTTTGAACAAGGTTCTGAAATCAAGGGTTCAATATGCATATTTCAGGCCTATGTTGAACTCTTTGTTTAAGGAATTTGTTGACAAGGCTACAATTTTTTAATTGATTTATCTTTCTGTTGTGTTTGGAATTTTGTAAACTTTCAATATGCAATGCACTTTTATTCTTTCTGAATTGAGACTAATAGTAATTTTGTTGGTTGTATCGAGGCACAACTTCATTCATGGTGGAAAAAGTAGCACCCTATCAATCATATCAAATGGCACGTTGCATATAAAGGATAACAGATTCTAGTTGGGTTATTGTTGACTGCATTGAAGGAGAGAGCTTCATATATGAGACACGATCAACACTCTCCTTCTTGTATTCTACACGTTACAACTTACTCTAGGAAGATTTTCCATGTTGTAGAAGTTTTAAGAGATGAAAGGGGAATGTTCTTTTATTGAAGGGCTTCAAGCATGCATTTCCATCATTGGAGAAGTTTTTTGGAGAAGTTTCTTTCTTGCAGTAATTTTTGTGCAATATTGTAACTTAGATTTTTAGTCTTGTGACTGAAAATAACAATTGTAATAATCTATTTCTAAGTTGTAATTAGAACACCTTTCTTTTATTAATAAAGTTCACTAATTTTTCCTTAATGATTGTTGATAGGCTATCATTAGGTCCTATCACTTTACAGAGTAATCACATCATTATATCGACCGACTAGTGTCCAAAGGCTATTTGCAATCGAAGACATCTAAATTCTATCTCTTAGGTTCTCAAAATGCTATTCAACCGAATAAATATTCTAAACTAGAGGGTCTCTAAACCAAAAATCAATGAATTATCTATCTAGAAATCAGTAAATGATCTTAAAGTAGAAAATAAAGAACTATAAATCAGAAAAAACATCACCACTAAACTAGAAAGTATAGAAATGATTAACCTAAAGAATGCATAAATTGTTGAAGAAGTAAAACATGTAGAGAAATTAGGAAACATTATCTAATGTATAAAAATCCAACTGTGAACAAGAAACAATTTAACATAATCTACTGAAGTAAGATGCTTCGAACATTCAAATGTTAAGTTAAAAAACTACAGACTTAGCTACAACTTGCAGGCTTGATATTGACAACATAACATATACTCATGAAAATGGATTTCAACTTCAACTATTATCTACTAAAAGAAAATATAGAATAATCAATAGAATACTTATCTATCTATCTATAACCCTTGAGTGGCTAGCTCTCAGGTGTGTCTACAACTACCTCAAATCACATGCACTAGAAATTCTCTAAGTTACTTCATTCCAAAGACGCATCCATAGTACACATTAATTCAAAGAGTGGTGGGAAAAATCATACTCATATGGTAGTTTTTACTCAAAATACAAATTTGCAGCATAATGATAATTTTCTTGTCTATTCATTATTTGTAATAGTTACATATTTATATGAAAAATGACTAACAAAAATCCTATTTTTCAGTCAATAGAGTCTTTTAATATATTTCCAATAGAAAAAGGGACTTTAAATCCCATGATATACAATATTAAAGAGGCTCACATGAGCCATAAAGTTTTTGAAACTAAAAAATAACAGAATTATAAAGACTTGGCCAAAACGTGTGCTCCTAGAATTTTGACGCCTACTCGCTTGTTTTCAAAAGTATGAAGATCCACATTAATTTCCCTTCTAACTAGAATGGTGATTGGAAGTGGAGTTGACCTATGAAATAATCAAGAATAAACCATTAACTTAGCATAAGTTAGTTTAATTCGATCAACTCCAAGAAATAAAGTTTGTACGCTTATTCATAGAAAGAGACCACTTATTTTTCCTAAAGGTAATCAATTGGAAAGGTTATTAAGGCTAAAAGGTTTGGATTTACATATTGAGCCCATTATATTGATGAGGTTATTTTTACCTCATCATTTCCTCCCCTTCCTAAGTCCGAGCAAGTCCTCCTACTCTCTGGTGTGTCCCCTGTCCATCATTCCTCCTATTCATTTCCTCATACTTAGCACTGAGATCATACACATCATCTGCCTATGTGTCCAATATCCTTGGATTCCTCAAGAATCCCTAATGAAAAGTGACTCTTTGTCTCCATCTGGGAAAACTATCTTCACTTCAAGGTCTAGATTGGTATACACTGAAGGAGGTGGTGAAAGAAGGGAGGTTTGTACCTCATACAAATCTAGTTGATCTTTAATTCCTCCAGAATTTTGGCCAAAGCTATTGCTCTTCCGTAGGACCATCTAATATTAAGAGGTGAAATTATTTCCCTCTTTTTGAGATGCATAGGAAGAGGGGTATACCTTTCTTCACATGCATGCCATGCTGGTCCTATTAATTGTGGCCCTTGTTCTTGAAAGTAATCATGGCACAACCTAAGATTGTTATTGTATTTGACCTATACTTACTTTTTAAGTTTGACACCCAAACATTGTTTCTTGAAAGAGATATGCCTCCTATGAGGGTATCTCATCTACAACCCTACAACCTTTTCTTCCTGAGCATACTCTCTAGATCTGTCTTTCCAGTGAAGTTGATTTTTCATAGTGGACAGGAATGACCTTAATTCTACTTCTCCCACAAAGAAGTTAATAAAGAAATTTGTATACTTTTATAAGAGAAAATTGTGAACAAAGAACTCACACAATTTTTTTTTCTATTCAAGGAGTGAATCAAAAAATAATTTTACAAATTCCTTGTCATCGGGGTCATGAGGCTGGTTTTGGTGAATTCCTTGCAATTTCCATCTTAAAAGATGCTCATTAAGAAACATGGAGTACAACCTAGATGGTCTTCTATAGGATAATATCAATTCACCAATTTCACAGGCATCCTACTTACCCCTATATGCTTGATGGAAATATTCTTATAACATGACTAATTACCTCTTTAACCTATTATTTTCAAATTCCACATCCTTCAAGAGGTAACAATGCTCTATCCATTTCATTAACATTGGGGGAATGCGTACCTGAACCAGTCTATAACAATAGGTTCAATTTGTGTCCACATTTATTCCATGATTGGTTGAGTGTCACTCTCCTACAAACTTTGTTCTAACTCCACAATTTTACTCATAGAGGCATTTAACTCAATTTCCCGTTGATTCGTTTCTTCTTCAAAAGCACTGAATAATTACATAAAATTACTTTTCAAATCTTGAATACACTTATCTTTTTCACACAGAGCAACCTGATGCTGCTTACCCTATTGATTCCATTGTTGGATCTGGTATTGCAACTACTCAATAAGCTTGTCTTTTTCCTCCATTTGTGTAGTCAATTTGGCAATTTCCTAGTCTCTTTTATGTACAATGGTAGTTTGCACCTCAATTTATTCCTTTTGTTGGTTAATTTGTGCTTCATCATCTTGCAACCTGGCTCTCAACCCTTCAATTTCTATCTTTAACTTTTCTAATTCCTCATTTCTCTGACTATATTCTTCATCCCCTGTGTCCACAGAGAAGGATGCATGAAGAATTTCTTCATCAGGATGAGGAACATTTTCCTCTTTGGTGTCCTTAGGAAGGGATGAGTGAGGCACTTCTTCCACTTTGTCATCAACATGGGATGAATTTTCTTCCTCAGTGTTCTCAGGAAAAGATGAGTAAGGCACTTCTTCTTCATCATTTTGATGTACATTTTCTTTAATTTCTGGTATATTCCCTGCCCTATCAATAAATAAAGAGAATCCTCCCATAGGCTCATCTTCATTCTGCTCTGAATGTGGTGATTGTATCTTCTCCCCTTCCTATTCTTCAAGTGATAGGGTTTCCTCATTCTTTTCCCTAGGAAGTTGATCCCCTATTTCATTTGTCTCCTCATGATCAAGTGGACTATCAATTCTACCACCTTTATTGGAGTCCTGACCTTTTTCCTTTTTGAAGTACTGCCTACAGCTTGGGGTTCAATTTCAATGGCCCCTGAAGATAACCATTTACTCCTCCATAGAGGAGGAGATTTTTGAAAAACATCTTTACTTTGTTTCTTTTTCTTTCAAGGAGGTTCCTCCTCTCCTCTAGAATGCACAATTCCCACCTCCCCTTCCTATCCTAGGGTTTGTAATTCATCTGGAAAGGTTTCTGGCACATCACCATTGGGAGTCGTGGAGGTATATTAGGATTCAAGGGCACCTAATTCCTCCAAGGAGGGTTCTCCTATAGATTGCTCCTTTTGTTTAGAAGATTCTCCCTCATCAAGTGACCTCCCTGGCTCCTCATTTTCAAATTTATGGAGAAAACTTGGCCACTTCTTTTTTGGCTTTTTGTGGAAATGGTATTTATATATTAGCTATATTATACCATGATATTTAAGGGGCATCATCCCAATTTTATACTTTTCCATCATAGAGGTGACTGAATGGTAGAGAAAAGCTGGTAAATTTACCCTAAGAGTAGGGTCCTCAATGCTGTGGTGTAAATGAGTCAACAAGAAAAAAGGGGGTCCCACAACTATAGTCATTTTTCCATCACAAGTAAAGTACTTAATAATCTAGGCTGTAGTAGACCTCCAGGGTTCTAGAAGAGACATTCTATGAATTCATTTATTCTGCCCCCTGGTGTTTATAATCATTATAGGTTGGGGTTCCCCTTCCTTATGAAATAGTCCTATTAAATTCTGATAAGGAACATGGGAATTTTCATTCAAATTAATTCCTTTACTCTCAAGATCAGAAAGATGAGCAATAATTTTCATACTTACCCAAAATTGTTTTCCATGCACCACAGTCTTCCCATCTGCAAATTTTCGATGAATTCCTTCACCAACTACTTTGTGTGCCCTTCAAATTGTTTCATGAAGTCCAATCATCCAACTCTCTGGAATAATGCTACTATATTGCTCAATGCCAACAATAGAACTACAGAAGTTGGCTTAGAGTTCTTTTTAGCACCTCCCATTTCGTTTGTTTCCCAACAAAATTTTATAGAACTCTAGAATGCTTGCTTCTTTGAATTACAGATGGAGAAATATTTTTGTGTCAATATACTTAAGGAAATAATTAATTACCAGCTTTCTTGTCACCTTACTGCATAATGATGATGACCTTTCATGGGGAATTACAACTGTTTTCATACTCTTATCAATCGTGTAAAGGGCACAAGTTCCAAAATTACAAGGGGAACAAATCATGCCAATTAATTAACCTTTATTCAAAATAAATACTAATTGTTTAAATAAATAAATTCACACATACCTTAGGTCTTGTCATTAGATCAAACGTAACTCACCTGTGTTGAAATAATAGTCATATAGTTGGCGAAGGTGGCGACAAATAATAATGGCATGGATGGGATGGTTGAAGTGATGGAAAAAATTATTATGGCAAAAAGGTGTATAATGATCTTATTTATTATGAAAAAATTCAATATAAGGTTGCAGAATAATTATAAGGGAGCAGATCTTGAGGAAACATTAAAGGATGGGTGTGTGCAAAACTTAGGAAAAATCAAAAGAAAATTCTGAAAACAAAATTTTATACCAAGAATCCTGGAGCACACTCAAGAATATGCAACTAAAGTAGAGAAGAAGAGAGTTCTGGATCATCAGAAAATGGATGTCATTGGATAATGCTAACCAATTTGAGGATTCCAGAGCATCACTAAAAGATGCGGCCTAGGCAATAGCCAAAATTTCTAGAGCATCGTTGAAAGATGCAGACGAAGCAACAACCAAAATTTTTGGAGCATTGCTGAAAGATGCAGCCAGAGCAGCAACCAAGAATTTTGGAGCATTGCTGAAAAGATGCAGCTAGAATGAAGAAGCAGTAGAATTCCAGAGCATCGCTGAAAAGATGTAGCCAGAATGAAGAAGCAACAAAATTTTGTAGCATCGATGAAAAGATGCAGCCGGAATGAAGAAGCAGTAGAATTCTAGAGCATCGATGAAAAGATGCAGCCAAAATGAAGAAAGTTGTGACATTTTGGCCTTGGCTTCTTGAAGCATCGTTGAGTGATGCATTAGAATGCATGATCAGAGTGATGAGCGGCACCAGTCTGGTATGTGGATTCTAGAGCATCATAGCAAAAAACTATGGAGAATCGCAACAATCATGCTAGCAAATTCCAAAGCATCGTAATAAGGTGCACTAGAATTGTGCTTGGCCAAAAGTGAAGTCCTGCAAAAGAGAGACAAAATTTTAGTCAAGTACAAATGTCAAAACTAATGAAGAAATCAAAGAAACATTCAAAAATGATTTTTTTTTCTTTTGCAGCTTGTAGAGTTGGTAAAACTATATTGACCCTGCCACAACAGAGTCAATGTAGTGGATTTCTACTAGAATTTCCACCATTTTTGTAAACTCTTCCTTATTAGGTTTATGATAAAGGCATAGTCAGTTCCCATTAACTAGGAGAGTTCGGGTATCACCATCAATAGGTTTCAATTAGACTGAACGGTTAGCAAATACTTCTAAAATTTCGTATGGCCCAAGCTAGTGTGTCTTGAGTTTCCGTTGATGATCCTTGTATTTGGAATTGAACAGTAGTGCCCAATCCCCAGTATGGAATTCTTTCTCTTTGATGTGTTTATCATGCCATACCTTATGTTGTTGCAAGATCAATTTGGTCTGATGGACGACGCCCAAACTGAGTTTGTCCAGTTCACTAAGCTGTAAGACTCAATTTGGGCTCATTTGAGATCCATGCCCAATTCCATGGTTGTGCTAAGGGTTTGGAGTTAAAATTCAATGGGTAAGAGGGGTTTCTTCCCAAAGAATAACTCATAGGGGCTATAACCAGTGGTTGATTTCTAAGTCATGTTGTAGGCCTAGACAACTTCTGGTAGTTTCCTAGACTAGTCTTTCCTTCCCAAGGAAACCATTTTCATCAAAATATTTTCTTGCTCCCTATCAGTGACCACAACTTGAACGTTTGCCTATGGGTGATAGGGTGAGGACTTCTTGTGACTTACTTGGAAATGATCTGTGAATACCAACAACACTTTGGAAATAAACTGGGGGCCTTGGTCCATGACAATTGTCCTCAGAGCTCTGAACTTGAGAAAAATTATATTTTAGAGGAAATCAACTACCTGTTCTTCCCTAGCAACACGTAGGTCTTGCACTTCTTCCCACTTAGTTAGGTAGTCGGTACAAACCATAATATATTCTTTTCCTTGTGAAGGAGGATCTATTGGCCTGATAAAGTCCAATCCCCATTTTTTAAATGGTTCAAGGACTACCTGAGGTTGTAGGGGCATTTCATTAGAAAGAGTTGGCCTACCCACTCTTTGAAACTCATCTCATTAGAAAACATATTTCTTGATGTCTTTGTGCATTGAGGGCCAGTAGTACCCTGCTCCCAAAACCTTATGAGCTATCCTTTTAGTAGAATAATTCCCTCCTGAAGGGTCATCATGGAAGGCTCTCAAAATACTATAAGTCTTATCTGCCCTAACACACCATCGCAAAACCATATCTAGTCCACATCGAAACAAGATCCCATTAAACCATTTGAAGGGGGCACTTTCTCTAATAAGACATTTCTTTTGTTTTGATGAAAAATTGGGTGGCACTTATGTGGTGCCCAAGTAATTTGCAATGTCAGCGAACCAAGGGGTTTTAACAAAAATGGAAAATAGATTTTCATCTAGAAACTCTTCTTGTACCAGGGCACAATCGCCATCATGTTTAATTTGAGATAAGAAATCTACGACTAGGTTTGTCGACAATCGTAACATTGAATTCCTAAAAGAGAAGTAACCACCTAATTATCCTTACATTTACCACAAGTTTGTTCATGAGATACTTAATGGTCGAGTGATCTATTTGCTCTGTAACTTTATATCCCGTGACATAATGTTGAAATTTCTTGATTGCATGCACTACAACTAGGAATTATTTCTCTATTGTGGTATAATTATTTTATGTTGGTGTCAAATTATTGCTAATAAAGTATATAGCATATTTACCTCCATTCTCATCTTCCTGCCCTAGAATCGATCCAATAGCATCATCAGATGCATCAACATAAATATGAAATGAAAGATTCCAATTAGGTCTTCGAAGGACAGGGGCAAAGATGAATTTTTCCTTAATAATTTCAAATGAAGACTGGCACTCAGGCATCCAGATGAAGTCTACATTCTTCTGAAGGAGTGAAAACATGGGGGCTATGATTTTGCTAAATTTTTCTATGAATCTTTGGTAGTATCCCACATTCCCTAAGAAACTCCTAACATCAATCTTTGTTTTTGGAACCTCGAGTTGTTGTATGACTTCAATTTTCTTAGTATCAACCTTGATTCCTTCTGCTGAAATATAGTGTCCCAACACTATTCCTTGTTCCACCATGATCAAACATTTCTCATGACTTAGGGACAACCAATGATCCTCACACCACTTCAACACCTTGTCTAGATTTTTGAGGGCTTCATCAAAAGTTGAACCATATACAGTGAAGTCATCCATATAGACTTCCACACACTCATTTACCAGCTCAACAAATATGGCCAGGATGGCCCTTTGAAATGTGGCAGGAGCATTACACAAGCCAAAGGGAAGAACCCTATATGAAAATGTCCCCCAAGGGCAGGTAAAGGTCATCTTATCCTAGTCTTCTACTGCTACCTGTATCTGGTTGTATCCACTAAACCCATCCAAGAATGAAAACTATTTCCTCCCAGCCAAGTTATCCAACACTTGGTCCATAAATGGCAGGGGGAAATAGTATTTGTGTGTCACTTTGTTAAGCTCCATATAGTCCACACACACTCTCCACTTCCCATTCTTCTTTGGGGCTACAACCAAGGGTGACATCCATTTGCTATCAGACATTGGATAAATAAATCCTACCTGTAGGAGCTTCTCAGTTTCAGTTTTAATAATGTCCTTGAGAGCAAGATTAAGTCTTTGTTGTGGTTGGTGGATAGGATAGATATCCTCAGTATAGATATGATGCATACACACACTAGGATGTATTCCTCTCATATCTTTATAGTCCCACGTGAATGCTTTAGATCTACTCACCAGGGTGTCAAATAGTCTTTGTTCTTCCATCTCTGTCAACTGACTATTGATGTTCAAAGTTTTTCCTGGCAGCAACATAATAGTTTTGACTCCCGGATGGTTGGATGTAATAGTGTACATAGGTCTTATTAAGGTGTTAAGTGGATAACTGTGAGGTACATCTACAAAGAAATGGTAAGTTTTTGGGACTAAGTTCATGAAAGGGAAAGGTAGTCCAATAAAACTAGCACCATCGAATTCTGTTTGATCTATGTTGATTGGGTGTCCCATGATTTCTTTTGTGTCTGACATCTCCTCACTGCCTAATTTAATGACAAGATTCTCCACATCATCTTCCAATTCATCCTTTAATTCTTCTCCATGTTGCTTGATAACTACCATGACCAATGAAGCCAGATTCTCCTATCCATCAGAGTTTTCTGGTTCATCCACCCATACTTTGTTGTGTTTAGCAGGCTTGGTAGGAGGGTACAAAAACAAATGCTTGCTATTAGATCCATGTGATATGGTCATTCCTCCCTCTTTGCAGTTGACTTTGGCTACAACCGTAGCCAACCTTGGTCATCCCAAAATTATTGGATAACTATCTTTGGGCGTAAGGGATTCAATTATTTGGAAATCCACTAGATATTCCCATCCATCCACCTTCACGAGAACATTTTTGATAATACGCTTGGGAATAGCTATGGATTGGTTTTCCATCTATAAGACTGTAGTTGTGGGTCGTAGATCAGTAAGTCCTAGTTTTTCCATCACATCCATAGTCATTACGTTAATGGCTACTCCAAGGTCCACTAAAGTGTTAGGTATTGCTACCTCATTGAATTTTACTGTTATAAGTGGGCTTCCTAGGCCATCATATTTAGAGCAATGGCTATTCCAGCTAACAAATCAACTAGGTACCCATTTATACGAACAATGTTAATTCATTTCAGCTTCCTTCCTGAGGTCTTGATACACAACTATTTAATCAATTGGTTTAATTCAGGGATCTCCTTAATCACCTATAACAAGGGAAATTCAATATGTAATTGCTTAATTTCTTGTATTAATGTAGTTTCAGTGGGTAAGGTTGATTCTAGAGCATCGTTCATAGGAATCAGTTTTAGATGCTTCAGAAAGGGTGCTTTGGCCTTTCCTTTAGGCACATGGTCCTTAGGCATAGAATCCTTTGGGTGTTCAATTGGAGACTGACCTCCCTCCTCCTAAGGTAGGTTGGAAGCTCCTGCTGAAGATGGCAAGTTGTGCTTCTGTTGTGTAGCATCTGGTATCTGTTCCATAGATGTAAGTCTTATCATGGTAACCTCAACAAGATTTTTGACAAGTTCATCGATAATTTCTTCAATAGTCGATTGTGAAAGTGTTTTTCCAGACCTCAATTGTATATTTGTATAGTGTATGGAATTAAGTCCAGTGACATTGTCTTGTTCGGCAGAGTACACCAGAGTATTTTGGCAATTGTTCTTCGAGTTCGGGATTGGTTGTGCCAAAAGTGGTGGCTGGTTAACTTGTTTATTTTGTTGTGTAGTCTGAGGAGGTGGTAAGAGATTTTTTTTTTGGGTAGGCATTCTCCTGGGGCTAGTATAAATTGATGCTAAGGTTGATTCCATTGAGGAATGGGATTTTGAGGGTACCATTGCGATTGAGGCTGATTAGGTCACTGAGGGTTACCCCAAGATTGATTTTCCCAATCCGGTGGTCCCTAAGGATAAGTTACCCAATTAGAAGGTACTGGAGGTGGTGCTTGAGGCTAGGGTGTTTCCCATTGATTGTTTCAATTGGGTTGGGGTCTCCAATTAAGATTGGAATTCTGGCCATAGGAAAAATTGCCTCCAATTCTTTGATTAACAACGTTCACTACTTCCTCCACTGGAGTTGTTCTTTTCTTGGAATTTTTGATGGCATTCAGTGGATCACACTGGTCAGTGGGGTGATTTTTGTCACAAACTTGACAAATTTTGATCTTATCAACTTTATGTAAGGGACATTCTCTTAGCAAATGTTTGTTTTAGCATTTGGGGCAATAAATGGATAAAGTTTGAGAGTTTCATGTTTTATCCTAGATGTCATCTAAAGTGGTGTTTAACTAGATGAGAATTTCAGTCTTGAAGTTGGCGAGCTCTTCATGAAGTTTTCTAATGTCACTGGAACCTCTAAAAAGGGTAGAATTCTCA
Source organism: Sequoia sempervirens (assembly GCA_007258455.2). Classification (NCBI taxonomy): domain Eukaryota; kingdom Viridiplantae; phylum Streptophyta; class Pinopsida; order Cupressales; family Cupressaceae; genus Sequoia; species Sequoia sempervirens. The sequence goes on from VDFB02000003.1 coordinate 714,347,551, forward strand.
ATTCCTCCTCGGGTTTGAGAGAAATTCTGACACAGTTTCATAAGATCAACCAGTACCAATTGGGATACGTCTCCTTTTCCCATTAAGTCCAGACTCCTATGAGCGTCATTATCGAGACCTTTAAGGAATAAGGTTTAAATAGGATATCAAGACTTATAACTTCTCCCCCACATTGTTTAGATAAGAAGATAAACCTATCTAGGTAATCCTCTAAACTTTCATCCTCGTTCTTCCTTACTTTGAACAACTCTTCTTTTCTATCGTTAACCCTATAGTAAATTTTATAATTCTCCAAAAAGGTAGACTCCATCTCACCCTAGGAGGTTATCGACTGAGAAGGAAATCCCATAAACCAACACATAGCTGAGTCTTTCAAAGTGGAAGGGAAAAGATTTAGTTTCTGATTATCATTCTTGTAGCCATATGTTTGGAACAAGACTTTAAACTTAAATAGGAATTGATCAGGGTTTTTGTAGACAAACCCCGAAAGGTTGGAAAAAAGGCAGGTGAGATGGTTTTCATTGTTGTATTGTTATCCACATTGATAGTAATAGGATAAGTGAATGTGTGTGGTGGAGGGTTATCGTTATTGTTAGTAGAATTTCTTCAGTCTCCCATGGTGTTGAAGAAGGTATGACTTTCATCCCACGTTCACTCAGTTGAGCGTGGTTCAAGAGTTTGCAAAGGAATATACTCCTCTACAACCATAGATTTTGTTTCTGGAGTATGTGGGCAGGACTCAGGTTGACCCCGTTTGATCAATTCCTCTATAAGTTCTTGGTATGAGTTACCTTCCTCTCTGCTTGTTGTTGGTATGTGAACTAGGGAGGTTTTTGGTATGAATCTTCTGTGGGGGCCTCATTTCATGACCACGTAGAAAAGAAGCTAAAGAACTATTTGTGTCCCTAGAAGAGGTCTTCAAGATATCTCCTACTAACACTAGAAAAAGGATATCCCCAGCAACATCGCCAAAAAGTGACAGGTTGTCGTTAGGTCCTAACACTTTAGTGAATAATCACATCATTATATTGATTGGGAAGTTTCCAAAGGCTATTTGCAATAGAAGACATCTCAATTCTCTCTCTTAGGTTCTCTAAATGCTATTCAACTCAATAAATATTCTAAACTAGAGGGTTTCTAAACCTAAAAACAATGAATTATCTATCTAGAAGAAGGAAATGATCTTAAACTAGAAAGCAAAGAACTATAAATTGGAAAAACATCACCACTAAACTAGAAAGCATAGAAACGATTAACCTAAAGAATGCATAAATTGTTGAAGAAGTAAAACATGTAAAAAAATTAGGAAACATTATCTAATGTATAACAATCCAACTACGAACAAGAAACAATTTAACAAAATCTACTGAAGTAAGATGCTCCAGACATTCAAATGTTAAGTTCAAAAACTACATACTTAGCTACAACCTATGGGCTTGACACTGACAACATAACATATACTCATGAAAATGGATTTCAACTTCAGCTGGTATCTACTAAAAGAGAATATAGAATAAGGAATAGAATACTTACCTATCTATCTATAACCCTCGAGTGGCTAGCTCTTGGGTGTGTCTACAGCTACCTCAGATCACATGCACTGGAAAATATCTAAGCTACTTCATTCCAAAGATGCATCCATAGTACACAATAATTGAAAGAGTGGTGGGAAAACTCATATTCATATGGTAGTTTTTACTCAAAAGAAAAATTTTCAGCATAACAATAATCTTCTTGTCTATTCATTATTTGTAATAGTTACATATTTATATGAAAAATGACTAACAAAAATCCTATTTTTTCAGTCGATAGAGTTTTTTAACAGATTTCCAATAGAAAAAGGGACTTTAAATCCCATGATATACAATATTAAAGAGGCTCACATGAGCCATAAAGTTTTTGAAACTAAAAAATAACAGAATTATAAAGACTCGGCCAAAACGTGTGCTCCTGGAATTTTGGCATCCACTTGCTTGTTTTCAAAAGTATGAAGATCCAGATTAATTTCCCTTTTGACTAGAATGGTGACTGGAAGTGGAGTTGACCTACGAAATACTCAAGACTAAACCATTAAATTAGCATAAGTTAGTTTAATTCGATCAACTACAAGAAATAATTTTTGTACACTTATTCATAGAAAGAGAGCACTTATTTTTCCTAAAGTAATCAATTGGCAAGGTTATTAAGGCTAAAAGGTTTGTATTTACATATTGAGCCCATTATACTAATGAGATTATTTTTACTTCATTAGTTGTCTTATTGCGTGCAATTGATGATTGATGTGTATTTATATGTTTTATGCTTAAATCCTCAAATATTAGTCAATTAAAATGACTAACTATACTACTAATTGACATCAATTAATAATTAAATTTACTAAATATACTGCCAATTGATAGAAATAAGTGAATAGTGAATAAAAATGACTAAATTAGTGACCAATTAAAAACAATCAATGACTAAATATATCAACGAATAAAAAAATGACTAAATAAGTGACCAGATTACAACAATCAATGACTAAATAAAAAACTAAATAAGTGACCAGTTAATATATCAGTGAATAAAAAATGACTAAATAAGTGACCAGATTGCAACAATCAATGACTAAAACAATGACTAAATATATCAGTGGAAAAATAGTGACTAATAAGTGACCAGATCACAACAATGAATGACTAAATCAATGAATAAATATAATACCAAATCGATCAATCAAAATAACCAATAAATGACTAAAAATGGTTTAGTCATCAATTTGGTAGCATCATATATAACTGGCAATAAACTACTAGTGGTCACATGACCAACTGTAGTCATTTATAAGCAATTTTTATTAGTTTTTTCAGTCATATATTGTTGTTTATGTACTAGTGACACCAATGTGTTGCATAAACGTCCCTGTGGCATGTTATTGTCTCAGAGACATAGAAAGAAAATTTTAGAAGATGTAGTGTAGAAATTTATTTTCTTGACATAGTGTTTTACATTCTTATAAGAATTTCTTGAGATCCATGAGCAGGATGGTGGAGTAGTGTTATTACTGCTACGGAGGCACACCCCACAGATATTTTCCAATGAGTACTCATTGCTAAAATAGGTCAAGATATGGTGGGTCTACACCATGATTGAGATCAAGTTCGACATGTCGATGCTGATGGCACTAATGGAGAGGTGGGATGGAGACACCTTATCATTTCATCTCTTGACAGGGGAGATGACCGTAACCTTGGTTGATGTTTACCACATCCTTCAACTTCCCATTAAGGGAAAGAGGGTTGCATATGAGGAGGGGAACATGAACTAGGATGCACAAGTGGCACAACAACACTGCATTGGTAACATCATCCTAGAGGACACCATTAGCCACATATACATGAGGTGGTTGGAGTAGTGCCACTTCGTAGTGCCCATGGTACATCATGTTATGATTGCAATAGTGGCACTACACATGTAAATCAATGTACGAGGGTCTTACCTTCATGGGGGCCTTGTCCATTGAACTAAGGTGATGGAGGAGAGACATATATTTTATTATTGGGGTCAAATAATGCTTGGACATGTCTACCATGACCTTAGGCAGTATGTACATTATGAAATTTTCATAGTATCACTGCATGTACACTCCTATAGGTTTGGGTGTTTGAGTATATTAATTACACATGGCTAGCTGGGTATCCCCTAAGTATAGGGAAAGGTGATCCTCATGCACATGCATACCTATTGGTGCATGATTGAAACTTTGGAGACTTAATATTTTGGTGACAAATTTTTGATAGATTGAGGAGTGACAACATTCAATGCATGCCATATGAGCACATGAAGATCTGGTCATTGGACATGAATCAACTATGGAGGATGTAGCAAGACAAACTCTTATCCAAGTAGTTAGACAATATTATTGTACCATATTATTGGCATCAGGTTGCACGATAGTTTGGCCAAGTGTAGGCCATACCTCTAGTGGCTCCTATGTACATATAGTCTAATTAGAGTGTAGCTAGAGTAGGGGAAGATCCTGATCCCATTATCATTTATGTCACACTCAACAATGATGATGGAAAGGATGATGATCTACCAAAGGCCCTAGCAACCAACAATGTCGATGTGTCAGTTGATTTTTCCAATTGGTGGCCCACATCAAGAATTACATTGATTTTCCTAGTGGGTGCCCTTAGGAGCAATGCTGATGCTCAAGGGTCAGAGGATGAGGCAATTGGGAGCGATATAGAGGAGGGCACGAAGGAGGCAACCTAAGTGGAGGAGAGGCCAAGGTAGTGATGGTAAGTAGCCTCATCAGTGTGTGCACCCATAGTCTCAGTCACACCACCAGGTGTTTGGATGGTCATACCACCTTCTATGCCTGCCAAAAGCTTGAGTATCACATCCACTAATGGTGCTCCACCCCTATATCTACACTTGCAAGATGGGGAACCAAGTATGAAGTTCCTTTGATTGATATTTCATCATTTATTTCATTATATATTCTCATATATATTTTGATGATGCATTATTGATATCATTCAATTTATTTATGGTTGTAGTGTTCACATAGGAGTGGCTCAACTTCTTTGGTCAATGCATCACAAAGGCATTCCCATTTGTCCAAATTTGGGGCTAGGTCATTGATGCTTATAGGCCATAGATAGCAAGGAACCATTCCCAACTATTCAAGTTTTTAGTGTGATTGAGGATGACCTATGAGGATGGTTGATTGGAGTTGGTATATCATTCTATGAAGCTATCAGTGATGATTGGGAAATAGGATCAGAGGGGCACAAATATCCTCTCTACTCTCACTAAGAGAGACCAAGTTGTGATAAGAGTCAAGAGTTTCGAGTAGGAATGTTACACTCTTTAGAGCCAGGTCAATGACCTTAGGAGGTAGTTAGAGGCTATGAGGATGGCCCCTAATGATCTCCAACATCCCGAAGCTCAACAACTAATGGATGAGTTAGCAGTGACGTGACAGTGGAATGATACACTAATTAAGCGTGTCACATCCCTAAGGGAGTAGGTGGAAGAGTTATGTGGAGAGCTATGGGGAATTCGGTCATGGAGCATGATCTGTATAGGATCTAGACTAGATTGCAGTATTTAAATGCTTAAAATTTTACAATGCTTTTACAATGATTATTTCAAGTTAATTAAAACGAAGTTAACTTAAGGAAATAATAGAATGAAAGTAATAACAAGGTGATTAGAAAGAAAGGAAATGAAAGACAGAAAGAGAGAGAAGAAGAGAAGTGCAAACAACGCTTGATAACGGAGTTCGTCACGAAAGTGACTACGTCTCCGGGTCCACTCCAATAGAGAGACTGATCCGATTAACTCCAAAATCGATTACAATAGCACCACCATTCTTCAAGCAATTCGGCAGCGTAACGATGCTCTGATATGCAAGAATGATTTGGAAACTCTTCAACAAGCCCCCTCTTCCGTCACTTCAGCATCGGGACTTCATCACCTGAAAAAAAACTTAACTTGTATACAACTCTCACCTCAAGCCCCCTTTAAATACATAAAATTTTCTCAATTTGGCTCTTAACCAAAAGATTTGAAAATATTCCCCAAATCCACCTTATCTCTCCAAAATACAAATCATATTTTCAAAAATCTCCCTTGATTTACATAAAAATCTCCTAAATTACATAGAAATATTTGAAAATCCTTCATATCTCAACTTAATCTCCCAATTTTACATATAAAAATCTATTATATATTCCCTATAATATTTAAACATATTAATCTAGCCCTTTCAATCCTTTATTCGGGCTTAGGAGATTTTAATTGGTTATATTTAATCCTTAAATAGGATTATTGTTTGTTCAAATTAGGGGGTTTGTTTATAAGTTTTAGGCATTCGGGTTTCAAAAGGTGACAAAACAAAACTGCTGCCACATATGTATTAAAGCCATTCGGTGGCTCAGCGGTGATTATGCATTTTAATACACCGGCGGTTCCGGGTTCAACTCCCGGCCGTCAACTTTTTTTAAAAACCAAATTTCAACAAACTTATAACAAAACAAACCCCCTGTTATATATTGTTGAGCGCGGATGTGTAGGCGAGTTGGTCGCTGGCCGCTGCGGAAAGTATAAGGTTTGGGGTTTGAATCCCCCAACCTCCATATACTTTTTTAACAAACCAAACGAATTCCAAAACCGCCGACTGACGCAGGAGACAAACCGTGCGCGACGTTGCATGTCGAGGAGGTGCCACGTGGCGTAGACTGATTCGCAACACCGCTGACTCTGCGCTGACGGAGATGATGACTAGGTGCTCACTGGAACTGCTGACTGGACGTACGGACGAACACGTGTCATCATCTGATTCGCTGATCTTTGCTGACGTCACCTGCCACATTATTGTGCCACGTCGACATGTACGGACTGTACGGACTACCATGTGTCACCTTCTGATTGGTCCATTTCGGATTTCCTGCCATTTGCTGACGTCAGCTGTATGGATGATGACGTCATCACTGTACCTTCAACTCCACCAAGTCAACTGCAAACTTTGACCGCTGATAAGTTTCGCATATGATGTCAGATTTCGACGAAACGAACACCGTCGGAATCATCTCGACAAGCTCTTCGCGATGACGCCAGTTTCATTGATTTTTGACGATGCCATTTTTTTCGCTTCCTGGATGCCCTCTGATTCCAGTTTGACCAAAGGTTTGACTGGCTATAACTCGTGCAAACGGACTCCTTTTCGCTCCGTTCGAGTTGCGTTGGAACCAGGACACCGAGCTCTTTCTAATGGTGTAGATTTTGGAGAAAAATGAGACACTTCAATTTTCACTGAAAAATGTCCACCGGATCAGAGCATGTCCATGTCACGATCTCACTAATCTGACTCTCATGCCCCCATCCAATAGTGATGCAAGAGGGTAATCCCCTTTGTGAAAAAAAAAATTCACAACCACAACCACAAGCAAACCTCTGATTAAAGCAAGCAATAAAATAAAGATTGCAACACAAACTATGATTTCATTAATTCAATTATAGATTATAATCTATTGGCCTTTCATGGCCTTCTTCATTCTGATCCATCAATCGACCCCCTCTCTATTCCCTCGAGCTCTTGGCTTGTTCATGAGTCTCCCCATACTCTCTCCTTCCCCCTCTCCTCCCCCATTTTGTCCTATTCATCTTAGCTAAACTATGACCATTGGAATTTAGTTAGGCCCATTTGAATTCTATCCCTTGATTTGAGGAAAGATTGATGATCCATAGTCCAACTCGCAATCCCACCTAGCTTTCTTTACAATGTCCAAGGGCGATGGTTAACCCACAACAGTTATGCCAACCACACACTGCAATATCCTAGTCAATCCAACCCTTATCTGTGGGTGTGTGGTTTCTAGCCTTCTCCAGCATTAAAGTATACCTTCCTACTACTGGAACAGGTATGCGGTTTTCCATGATACCGCAACATTGCAAGCTTGTTTGACAACCACTGTGGGGGTGTGGTTTTCTGCCATACCACATGCTAAAAAAATGACCACTGTAGGGGTACAGTTTCCTTGCTATACCACAATCCTACCAGATGACCATTGTGGGGGTGTGGTAAAGATTTTTTTTTATTTGTAATGGGAATCGATGTTGTCAAAAGTTGATTCTTTACATAATTTATTGATGTCAAAGTTTTTTGAGGCTAATAAATACCTATGAACACCAAATCAAATCAAACCAAAACTAAAAATAAAACCTGAAAATGTTTTTGAGTGATGTTGATTGCTAGTCTGCTCAGATGCTCCTGCATCAAATAGCCAACTCCACCACCACCAACACCAAAGGGTTTTGGTAGCCACATCCTTGGTGGCTAGATGTATCATATTATCATTGTATAGAAATTTTGATGTACGGATTTATACACATATACAAGCACCACATTTTGTTACAGTGGTGTGATACATGTACATGACATTGATACATATAGATATATAGGAGGTTTTGGATTAGCATTATGTGTTCTGATGTGTGTGCTTTCTTTTCATGCATGGTTATGCTACAAATGTATGTTTATGGATGTATGCTTATATTACATGCTATTATAATCTAATTAAACACACATTAGATGTATGCTTAATTAAATATAATGATGATCCAATTGTTATTTAATGATATAGATAGAGTATGCAATATAGAATGAATGGATAAAAGAATTAATCAAACAGAATAAACTTATACATAGCAAAAAATAAAAAACATACATATATAATTTCTAATTAAAGAAATTAACTACATACACATGTTTTCATCATAACGCAAATGAAAAATATAGTGTGTTAATGAAGGAATATCATAACAAAGTGGACTATGATCCTTGAAAAGGGATGCGACTCATGCACATGCCACATAGACCTTATGCATAGTATCTATGAAGATGTATTGTATTAAATTTGTTTCTTTTAGAGGAGTACCATCCATAGAAGATAATCCATATGTCACCAAAACCATACACAAAGGTTATTATGTAAGAAACTAACTAATTAGGGATAAATTTACCCTTTTGATAAGGTGGTGCATTTACATTTCTTTGATTCTCATAGGGAACACGATCGACCACTTTAAAAGTTTGAGAAAGAACACTTTGATCATATAGTATACAAATATACTTTTGATAAGCCTGAAGATGGTCAAGGGCTTGTAATCAATGCTCATTATGCAACTCAAGTTGATTTGGATGTTTGACACGGTAAGTGTCATCATCAATTAAGGTCCTTTAATGGAGGCAATTTGCAAGGACAAAATTTTCAACTCTAAAGGAATAATAGGCTCAACACCATATGCAAGGATGTGTAGGGTTGTCCTAGTAGAAATTAAAAAACTTGTGTGATAGGCCCACAAGGTGTAATTCAACTAAGTATGCTAGTATTTATCGTATTTATTCATTATTTTTTAAAGAATTAGTTTAGGAGTTTTATTAGATGCTTCCAATTGGCCATTAGAAAGAGGATAGTAACGTGTAGAAAACTAAAGTTGAGTACAAAACTTCTCTAAGATTTTCTTTACCTCTTTGTTCTTAAATGAAGTACCATTTTAAGAAACATGGGTAGAAGTACATCCAAAGCAAGCAATAATATTATTTAGAAGAAAACTACAAATTGATTTATTGGTAGTGGATTAGATCATAATAACTTCAACCTATTTCATAAAGTAATCAGTAGTTGTGATGATGAAGGTATGCCCCTTTGAAGAATAAGGTGATATTTTCTCGATAATATCCAACCCTCATTTAGCAAATGGCCAAGGAGAGGTTTTATTATAAAGCTCTTATGTGGGAGCTCAAATAAGTTTACTATGTTGTTGACACTAAGGGTATTTTTTGATAAAGGAAAAGGAGACTTGCTCCATTGTTTTCTAATAATATCCCATATGAATCAACTTATGCATTAATGAATTTCCATTGAAATTTACACCCCCAAAGCCTAAATGAGCTTCTTAAAGAGAAAGGGGTATTTCATCCTTAGTGAGACATCGAAGAACAATACTATTTGTGGCAACGAAAATTGTACTCCCTTCTTGGAGATAGTACAATTCCTTGCTTAATTTGGACCTATTTTGGTACCCTTACATTAATTGCCCTTTAAATCATCATTTGTAGGCCCCTAAGACCCATTATTTTGGATCTCGAGGCTTATTTTAGCTAAAAACCCAACAAAATCATTTAAAACATCAAAAATCTCGAAAATCCACCTCAAAAATCTAGGGTGGGACTCATTCACCACCTTGGGAAAATTAGCCCCCTAAGTGGGACCCATTTGCCACCTTGGGTGAATGAGAGTCCCATTTGGGGTCTTTTTAAGTTTTGAGTAGGAAAATCACCTTTTTAATTCAAATTTTTGGTTGAGGTCAGCCTTTGAGATCTAAATAATGGTAAATTAGGTGTTAATTCCTATATAAGCAAGTTTCTAAGTCATTTTTATCATATAAGAAATCTAAGAAAGAATTTTCAAGAGCAATTTCAAGAGACAAACATCAAGAATCTTCAAGCATTTTTTCACAAGAGCATTCAAGTTTCAAAAGAAAGCAAAGTTGAAGTCTTGGAGTAGCATTAAAGTGTTTTCGTAGGTCTTCAAGCTCACTTTCATTCAAGATCTAGCATTTTCAAGGGTTGATCATGGTTGTCTATGGTGAATCATGATGGATTCTAGGTTGGGGAGATGCAACTAGCCATCAAGCCAAGCCTAAGGACTTGTTTCCTAAGTGATTCCATCCCCTGTTATCACTCTACTTTTAGCCTAAGGAAGGTATAAGCATTATTGAGGCTCATTTGGGTGATTAGAGGTCTCTTAAAGTGAGTCATTCATTGCCATATTTCCATTCATGCATCATATTCTTACACATTATAATAGTGTTGCCTTATGTTTTAGATTTCCTAGTCTTAGACACACTTAAGGCTAGGGTTTATGTTCACATTTACATTCAAGTTCCATTATTTTCATCAAGGATTAATTACCAAACTAGGAGTTTGACTGAGGAAAATCCCCCATAAGAAAATCAAGTCTATATTATGTTTTGTAGGTATTTTATCAGATTCGAAGCCAAAATTTAGTTTAGAAGGGAAGGGTAGAGAATGGGGTATAGATCTGAACTTTAAATTCCTAAAAAAGAAAAATGGGACTGATTCACCACAAGTGGTGAATGTGTCCCACTATAGGTGTTTTTTAGAACTATTTGCAGATTCGGATACCCTTTTCCTCAAAACTAGTTCCTATGCAAAAATCTAGATCTGTGACTGATTCGCCTAGATTGGTGAACAAGTCCCAGTAGGTCAAAAAGTAAAATTTTCCAACATTTCAAAGCTCCATTCTACCATCTCTAGATTTCCATGTGCACACATTCCTTTCTGTAGATTTTTGTTTTGTTTCACTTGAATTTCTAGGTTATTTAGTGAATCTTTGCATTGAATTAGGGTTTTGAATTTCATCTTGAATTTCTTTTGTCTTTCCATGTTCTTACTTGGTGGTGAACCCCTTATTAGTTTACAATCAACCCCTAGGGTATCCATATTGTAAGAACTCTTTCTCCTTTGCATTTAGATCTCTAGGGTTATCCTTGAATAGAATAGCTTGAAAGTGGGTGTGCTCTATATCCTAAACCATATGATAGCACTTAATGCACCATTTTGGTGAAACTGCCTTTAGAACATCATAATTTTGATTTGGAGTGCATTTTCATCCTAGATTTGGCTTGCATTAACATTGCATTAGGATTTGCATTCGAGGTTTTTTAATTTTGCATTAGTGAAAGTTCATATGGCTTACATTTTTTCATCTTATTTCATTGAAATTCATACAAATTCTATATTTTCACTTAGGATCTAGATCATACAACATATAAATCACAAAAATTAATTAATTTTGTTTGAAAATTTTGAAAAAAATCCCTACTAGGTCTCATTCACCACCTTGGGAAAATCAGTCCCAATGCAAATTCTGAACTACATTTTATAGAGTTAAATTCTTTGTTTTTAAGCTTCTATTTACTATTAAAACTTTTCTATTTCAGTTTGCATACTTTATGTTACATTCGAATCATTAGAAGTAGCATAATTTATGTTCATTTCAATTTTGGATGGAATTAGATTTGTGCACTTCATTTTCAGCATTAGTTCATAGTTCAATTAGATTGGATTACAATTTGCATACATTAGAAAAAAAGACCCAACACCTAAGCCTTTTAGTAGTGATGACTTTGACATGTTAGATGAATCCCTTGAGGATTTCATCTCACAAAGTTCATCCACTAAGGCATTTCATGACTGACCAAAAATAAGAGACGTTAATGTGATTCAACCTCAACTTATCCTTTACCCACCTTCACACAAACCTCAAACTAAAAGAAAACCTCTTTATACTCTTGAACCAATCAAGTAATAATACCATTACTCATACATACAACACTAGAAATAATCCAAAACCAAAACAACCAACTTTGACAACCTTACCTTTTCCAAATCCCATCTTTCCTAGCACTCCTTGTTTACCTCCGCATAGTGGGAAGGAGTATGATCTTGTTGAACAACTTAAGAATACTCCTACAAAGATATCCCTATGGGACCTAATTCACAATTCACCTAACTATCACACTATGCTTCAAACAATGTTTCAACAAGTTGTGATCCCTCCTAATACAAATGCAAATGGTGGCAGCTCTAATACAAGGAATGAATATAGTTAATGTTGACATTACATTTCACCAACATGAGCTCCCTTGCTTAGAGATGAGAAAGAGACATGATGCCTTCATGATAATAGTCAAATTCAATAAGTCACGAATAAAAAGTACCCTTGTTGATAATGGCTTATCCCTTAATGTGTGTAGTGTGAAACTTTTAGATAGATTGCATGTGGACAAATAAAAAATTGAACCTAACTCCTTATTGATTCAAGGATTTGAAAATGTAGGAAAGAAACCTCTCGGTGTGACTACTTTAACTATTATAGTCATAAAGGCTACCTTACAAACCCCAATTCATGTTATGCCTCATGATTTTTCATACAATCTTCTTTTAGGAAGACCATGGATTCATGAGATGCATGCGGTTTGTTCAACCCTTCACTGTATCATGAAATATGTCTATAACAACAAGGTATACCAAGTTGAAATAGACCCAAATCCTAAGAGTTTTTTACAAGTTGAAAAAGGAACCACAAGTCCTCTAAGCACATTAATTCCAAAATCAAACATATAACCTATAAAAGAAGAGAAAAAAGAAATAGAAAAGATGTCAAAATTATTGGATGATGATTGGGGTTTTTTGGAATTCACACCCTCATTTATGGGAGAGTACATATTCACAAATAAACAAGATGAGAAGAAAAAACAACTATGCATGTGAAATGTGGGAGAGTTGTTAGTAAATCAACACAAACACCAATGAAACAGATTATATCAAAGATTTGAATCAAATAAACTACTCTATTTTGCAGTCAAACAAATCTTTAAGTACATTTCATTGTCCTCTATTCTCAAGGATTTATCAAACCATTTGGCTCTTAGATTTTTATGTGCACTATGGTTGTTAAAATGACAACTTGAGAAACGAGATAATATTCAACATGCAAGCCAATTAAGTTCCTACATGAAACTATATGATGAATGGCTAATGGTGTTAGATTATACAATGTAAATGCTATGATATGAAGCTAGGATGATTTTGCATATGCTCAAATGCTAACTATGAATATATTAATCTAAAATGCAACTATAAAACAAAGTATGGCATAAAATGCAACTATAAAGCAACATATGATTCTACAATGTTAAATATGAAGCTAAACATGATTCTATATGCAATTACAAAGAAAAAATTGATTCTAACTATAAGACTCCAAATTCTCCAATGCTCCAAAAGCTATTCCTGCATGATAACTCTAGTTGAATGTGGGATGCAAATTAAAATGTCAAAGGGTTGTATTTATAGGATTTTCCAAGCAGCTTGTGATGTGGCAAAGATCAATGGTCTAGATTCAAACAAGAGGGATGACCGGTGGAGATGAAGAGAATCAAGAAGGTGTTCCCTTGACCAAAGAAAACATGCCAAATGGATGTAGGAATCTCTTGACCAAAGACAACATGAAAAATGGATGGCGGAATCAAGTGTGTGAGAAAAATACCATGTGTTTGAAAGTTTGTTGAAGAAGTGTGTGAGGAATAAGCCATGTGTTTGAAGATAATTCTAATTGAAAATTATAACTTTGTAATTTCATGTGACCTTGGTGAGGTGGCATGAAAAAGTTGTAGACATGTGCTTGAATTCCTAATATGAGATTAGTGAAAATTAAATAAAGAAAACAAACTTTAGAAATTCGTTTATTTAATTAAATTAGAAGAATATGATTTTAGATTTGGAGAATTAAAGGATATGAACTATATAAATAAATTGAGAATTTATTTATACATAATTGAATATTAATTAAATAACTAGTATTTAATTAATTAAATGTCTTGACTGATTTTAGTGTATAGATTTTTCCCCTCTTTGAGGTAATGTGTTTACACGTTGCTTCAAAGAAAAATTTGATACTGATGCCGAGATTTTTTTTTTCAATGCCCTAGATGTTAATTTTTAGGTGATGACAGATATATGCCCCCTCAGGAGATAAATCGAGTGAAGTTTGCAATTTTTAGGATTTTTTGGAATTTTTGAAAATTTTGATGATTTTGAGATGATTTAATGATGATCTCAAAATTTTATGCCCTAGAAATGATTTATCTCCCAAAAATGATATATAAGCCTAAAAGTGATGATCTAATTAATTAAGGCCCATTTGAAAAGTAAAAAATAAAAAAACCCCATAAAATGCCACTTAATTAACCTTAAAAGGTTAAAAAGTTGATTAGAAAGTTAATTTGAGCATTTCACAATTTGAAAACTTGTGAGTGAGTGATTTGTGAAAACTTGGAGTAGAATGGTGATCCTCTACCACATGCACTAATTCAAACAGGTCAGGTGGCACAACTGCCTAGCAACGTATGGACCTCCAGTGAGTACCCCAAAAATTGCCTCGTATTTTGTGAAATTAATTTCCCACTTGTTTTTCTTTGAATTCAGATTTTGAATTGTTTTACCACATAGACATCCCAAAGTAGCGCATACATGGTCTATTTTAGCACATAGAATAGTCTAGCACATAGGGATAGCGATGTAGTGCATATGTTAGATGAACTAGCACATTGAATGATGTAGTGCATAGGTTGCCTGCAATAGCGCATTGAGTGACTATTGTGGCGCATCTGGTGTTTTGGCGCATAGAACCTCGATTCTGGTGAATTGATGACTTTTTCTGGTGCATTGGGTTTTTTAGCGCATAGAAAGAATATTCTAGCACATTGGTGATGTTTTAGACCAGATTGATGATTTTCCTTATTAGACTCCTTGATGTCAATGATGTTTAATCACATCGGCTTTTCTATTGATGATGATTGATGATGTTTGATAGGTTAGATGTCCATTGATCTCATGATAGGTGAGATGTAATGATAGGATGATGATAATTGACCTCATGATAGGCGAGGATCAATTATAGGTTGATTGATCTGATAAACGTCATGGTAGGTGAGGTGCATTGATTGATTTGATAAACCTCATGATAGGAAAGGTTGAGTTGATTGATGAACCTCATGATAGGAAAGGTGCATTGATTGATTTGATAAACCTCATGATAGGAAAGGTTGAATTGATTGATGAACCTAATGATAGGCGCGGTGGATTTATTTATTTGATAAACCTCATGATAGGTGAGGTTGAATTGATTGATGAACCTCATGATAGGCGAGGTTGAATGATAGATTGATGCTCACAGTATTTGATCACAAAGACTCACCAGAGATGATTAGATTGATAGGCTGATTGATTTTGATTGATTGATTGACTAATTGATGTTGATTAATTGATTGATTGATTTGTGATTTTGTGATGATAGGAGCCATTGACTAGTCTGCAGATTAGAGAGAGGTTCCCAAGGACATGGGAGTTGATTGGCCATCTGATGCAACCCGAGAAAGCTATTATTGCATGATGTGGTTTGTCATCTCTAATCAATATGCCCCAGATTAGGGTGAATAGGGGTTTACTAAAAACTTTAGCAGAGAGATGGCACAGTGAGCATAAAACCTTCCATTTTCCCACTGGTGAGATCACAGTGACTCCGAAGGATGTATACTAGATTTTATGGATTCCTGTTGTTGGGGAGTTTGTCCTTTATGATTCACGGGAGTAGGGAGGGACTGATGCACTGCAAAGAGTATTTTAGGATGACCATATATGTGGGTATGAGATTTGGTGGAGGGACGTGGTCGATGCATATGCCACTTTGTCTTCTGTTCTAGTCAGTTTCATTGGAGGGTTCCTTTGTCATGACCGTAGGTCAAAGGGACTCTCAATTGGATGGGGGAGGATCTTGGAGAGCATGATTGTTCATGACACTTGATATACATGGGGTTGCTATATGTTGGCCCATCTATATCATAATTTACATCAAGTTGTTTATTTTCACGGGACGAGTTTATCAGCGGGGGTCACCTTACTCTAGGTCTAGGCCTGGGAGCATCTAGTAGTCAGTCGGCCAGTTAGAGAGAGGCAATGCCCAACCATGAGGCCATATGTTCATATTTATGCTGGTTGACTTGCTCACCCTAGGTTGGAAAAGTTGGAGTAGTGGAGGAGGATGCTAGATGATTTAGAGTCAGTGGTATGGCAGCCATAATTTGACTGCGAACAGTGGCCAGAGGATGACACTGAGATGCCATTCTTATGTTAGTCAATTTATCTGATTGGGAAGATCTGCTTTATCATTGAGAGATTCATGGTGCTGAGAGTATTGAGATAGTATGGCTGGGTTCAGGGGATGCCCCAAGGAGTGGCCCATTATGCCTAACGACGACATGATGCTACAGAGTGGGGGCCAGTGTTGTCTTATGATGCAATGGTGCAACACTTGTAGGGGTTATAGGCCGTCATTTGGGAGGTGCATCCAGAGATCACTGATGCACCGATATCTGAGGATTATTCCTTGTATATGTTCACGCACCCATTCCCACAGATTATGATTCTGGATGAGCTAGCATCATGCTAGTGGAGGAGAAGGTAGGAGGTCATGGGCAAAGGTGATGAAGAGAAGAGGTAGAGGAGGAGTAGGGTGAGGAGGAGGAGTAGGGGGGAGGAGGAGGAGTGCAGTGAGGAGGGGGATAACAATGATGATAGTGTTGATGAGGAGAGTGATGGGGGTAGCGAAGGACCAGGGCTAGATATTGGTGAGATGAGAGTGCCTTGCAAGAGGCAACATGTGGATATTTGTCTACCCTCACCACAACAACAGACATAGATTGTTGTGTTACAAGTGTAGGTTCATATAATGTAAGGTTAGCTAGAGCAGGTTTAGGCTCTGCTTATGTAGGCTCAAGGACAAATACAAAATCTGACACCCGAGAGGGATGCTGCTAGGCAATAGATCTATTAGGTACAACCCTATCTTGCATAGGTACAGGCCCAAGGACAAGTGCAAGGATAGATTACCATATTGACTACTGAGAGGGATGCCTTGAGACGGTGGGTGGAGCAGGCCGAGGCCATCACTGAGAGGCTACAATAGGCTGTACAGTGGCTTCCAGTACCTCATATTATTTTAGAGAGGTTTGCTATACTGCACAAGAGGTCGAGTTCTACAGAGGTCGATATTATGATGTGGTTCCTCTAGAGCTGCGGGAGAACTTTGCACAGTCTTGGTCAGGCAGGTCCTGGTCTCGTACCATTAGCATGGGTGTCATGTAGCCACTGCCTGGAGATCGAATAGATCCTAGTGTAGGTCTATCAGGTGCAGGGGAGGTACTGATCCTGTGATGCCAACATCGTCTGGGGGAACATGTCATAGCTCCAGTTTATGATTCTCTAATGTACCTTGGACATGTATACACCTCTTTATTTAGTTGAGACATTGATGATGTTACCCTTGTTTTTAGACTTTATGATACACTCCCATTTTTTATATTGATGTATCTCTTTATACCTTTGGATATCCTTGTACACTTTGACATTATGATTTTGAGGTTATATGATATGTGGCAATGATTATTATCTATGTGTCTATATGATGTTATATGATGATGATCATGATGAATGCATTTAATTTCTATGTTTATGATGATATGATATGTTATGGATGAAAATGATGATGCAATTGATGTGTTTTCTATGATGTTTTATGAATGATGCCTATATGATGCATGCGATGGATTTTATGATGCCAATGCGATGTGATGTATTTGATGTTTTTGTACTTTTTCTCATGCAAATAGATGATGTAATGAATGGATGAATGTAGGATAATGTGATGGTACCTAGTTCTATTTATACAATGATGTTTATGTGATGATGATGCTTATGTGATGATGATGCTTAATGCATGCAATGATGGTTATGTTTTGTATGCAATGATGATTATGCTATGTATGCAATGATGATTATGCTATATATGTAATGATGATTATGTGATGTATGGAATGATGATTATGTGATGTATGTAATGATGGTTATGTATGGATCATTATTACTGAACATTCATGCCACAGTGATAAATCCTTGATTCAAAAGGAATATCATCCATTTGAAGTGTGCTCTTGGTTTGATTGATTTGGATGTTTGATATGGATGGTTGATGTTTGTGTGATTGATGTTCAATGTTGGGTTGCACTATGACCATTGTTTTAGGTTGTGTTGCACTACTGTTGTTTGTCTGTTGGTTCAAGCTCAAAGTTTATTGCCCCCAATGAGTTCAGGATTTTTCCCCCAGTCTAGGGTGAGACACAACCGCGATGCCAAGATATGTACATGGAGCTTTCTGATGATAGGAAGATGGATGGAAAAAGTGAATGATGAAAGTGCATGGTCAACATGCTCAAATAGATGGAAAAGATAACCTATCACAAATAGCACCTATTTCCAGGTTTTCACTACTTGTTTTCATTGCAATTTTTCATATTTTATGATTTTTTTGATTTTTTGATTTTTTGATTTTTCACTTTTTTAATATTTTTCTCTTTTTCTATTTTTTTAAATTTTTGATGTTTTTTGATGTTTTTTGATTTTTAATCTTTTTTTTTAATTTTTTTGTCATTACCAAGACACTTGTTTTCCAGGTTTTCATCAAGGCAACCATTTGTTTAGGACATATTTTGATGTTTTTTCTATTTTCTTAGGACTCTTTCCAATGCACTAGATGATTCAGGTGTAGAATTTCTTGAGATGCAAGCTATTGAGGGGTTCATAAAACAAATCCCCTTCTGGTGTGGAAAACTGATATGCTCCTAATCCAAAGACCAACACAATAACAAAGGAGCCTAGCCAGTTGGGTTCAAATTTCCCCTTCTCTCAATCTTGTTTGTTACGGGGGTTCTCTTTCAGGACCAAATCACCCACTTGAAATGTTCTAGGCTTCACTCGGTGATTGTAACTTATGGATATCCTTTGTTGATAGGATTTCAGGTGATCCACTGCATGTTGATGATGCTCATCCAATAGTTCCAATTCTTGTAACCTAGACACTCTGTAATCCTCATTTGAAATGATCCCCTTTAGTGACACTCAAAGTGATGGTAGCTCAACCTCAATAGGTAGAATGGCCTCTGATCCATAGATTAGGGCATAGGGTGTTGCTCCTGTCGGGGTACAGATACTAGTTTTGTAAGCCCATAAAGAAGGGTTCAATTGAACATGCCAATCACGTCCAACATCATTGACAATTTTCTTCAAGATTTTTAGGATAGTCCTGTTTGAGGCCTCTGCTTGGCCATTTCCCTGAGGATAGTATGGTGTAGAAAATCGATGTTGGATGTGAAACGTCTCACAAAGTTTTTTAATGTCCTAATTTTTGAAAGATCTTCCATTGTCAGTGATAGTGGATTGAGGGATGCCATACTGACAAATGATGTAGTTTAGTATGAATGATGAGATTTGTTTTCCTATGATGGTGGTTAGTGGAATGACTTCAATCCACTTCATAAAATACTCCGTGGCTATGATAATGAACTTGTGTCCATTTGTTGAAGATGGATGAATTTTCCCTACAAGATCTAGTTCGCACTGACAAAAGGGCCATGTTGATGCAAAAGGTTGAAGTTCTTGTGCTGGTGCATGGATGAGATTTCCATGAATCTGACACTTTTGGAATTTATTGATGAACTAAAAAGAATCCCTCTCCATAGTCGGCCAGTAATATTCCAAACAAAGGAGTTTCTTGGCTAAGGTTAAACCACTTGAATGAGTTCCACAAACACCTTCATGAACCTCCCATAAAACCATTTTAGACTCATCACATTCTAGACATCGAAGGAGGGTTCCATCAAGACCTCATCGATAAAGGACATGCACGATAAGGAAATTTCAGGTGGCTTGACGAATGAAGTTTTATTTTTGATTTTGGGATAGGTCGAGTGGGAGGGTATTGTCTTTTAGGTAATTATAATTTTTTCCATAGATGGAAGTGTCAACCTTGGCTAGATGGTAGATGAATTGGGATTCTAGATTGTCATAGGATGGATTGAACAATTGTTCCACCATGAACTCGCAACGAGCTCATTTCTCAGGAATCTGTAAGAGAGAAGCAATGGTCACCATGGCATCAAAAACTTTGTTGTCACTTCTAGGAATCTACACAAATCTTATTTCCACAAATTACTTTTTGAAGTCATCAACCATTCTTTTATAAGGCATCAGTTTTTTGTCCTTTGTTTGATAATCATCATTTACCTAATTAATGACCAATTGTGAATCCCCATAGACATGTAACTTTGTGATCTTCCACTCGACTGCTACTTTGATTCCAATGATCAATGCTTCGTATTTGGCTATGTTGTTGGTACAAGGAAACATTAGTCTATAGGATTTTGGAATGGTATGTCCTTGTGGTGAGATAAAAAAGATTCCTTCACCTCATCCATGTTGTCTATAAGAGCCATAAAAGTACAAGACCTATTGTTGTGTTGATACCCTTAGGACATCAACATCTGGAAACTCAATGTTCATTGGATGATTGACTTGCAATGGTGCTTCAACTAGCTGGTCGGAAATTGCTTGTCCTTTGATTTCCTTCCTATAGACATAGTGGATATCAAATTCACTCAACATCATGACCCACTTAGCTAGTCTTCTAGTTAGATTATCTTTGATAAGAAGGTATTTCAGTGGATCTATCT
This sequence comes from Sequoia sempervirens, assembly GCA_007258455.2. Taxonomy (NCBI): domain Eukaryota; kingdom Viridiplantae; phylum Streptophyta; class Pinopsida; order Cupressales; family Cupressaceae; genus Sequoia; species Sequoia sempervirens. Next base: position 714,368,257 of record VDFB02000003.1, read on the forward strand.
TATCTATTAATTTGATGGCATGAGTTAGCATGTAGTGTCATAATTTTTGGGTAGTGAACACTAATACCAAGCAAGCCTTTTTAATGAAGGTGTAATCAAGATCTCGTAGCCATTTAAGGTTCTGCTAATATAATAAATTTCCCTTTCTTTTCTTGTTGAATCCTCTTGTGCCAACAAGGCTCCCAATGATATCTTAGTTGTTGCTATATACAATAAAAGTGGTTTTCCTTCTGCTGGTGGTATTAAGGAAAGTGGACTCATCAGATATTTTTTTAATTGGTTGAAGGCCTCTTCGCATTTCTCACCCCATCAAAAATATACATTCTTATGTAGCAAGTGAGTGAAAGGACAGGTCTTGTCTGCTAGTTGTGGGATAAATATTTGAATTGATTGGAATCTCCCTTGCAGAGATTGTAGCTGACTGATGTTCTTGGGCGGTGACATCTCCATGATGGCTTTGACTTTTGTAGCATCTACCTCAATGCCATTTTCTGAAACTACATATCCCAAGAGTTTGGCTGAAGTCACCTCGAACACACATTTCTTTGGGTTCAGTCATACATTGAACTTTTCTAGTTTGGTGAAGATTTTATCTAGGATCTCTAGGTGTCCTTCTCTGGTGTATGATTTTGCTAACATATTGTCCACATAGTCTTCCATGAAGGTGTGCATCATATCATGAAATATTTTCTTCACAACACACTAATAAGTTGCTCCTGTATTCTTCAACCCGAATGACGTGACATTCCAACAAAAGGTTCCCCACGGACATGTGAAGGTTGTCTTATCTTGATCCTCAGGTGCAATTTGATTGGATTATAGCCAGAGAAACCATCCATAAGTGACAACATGCCATGCCCTGTTGTTAGGTCCACAATGATGTCAATGTTGGGTAGGGGATTCAAGTCATCTTTTGGGAAAACCTTGTTGAGATCCTTGAAATATGTGCATATCCTGATGCTCTTGTTGGTTTTGAAACATGCACAATGTTTGATATCCATTTAGCATAGTCAATTGGTTTGATGAACCCAACATCCAATAACTTCTTCAGTTCTGCCTTTACCAATATGGCAATATGCATATGCATTTTCCTTAACTTTTGCTTGACCAGTTTTACCCTTGGTGGTAGTGATAAGTGGTGCATGATAGGTTTCGGATCAATCCCTGGCATGTCGGCATATGACCAAGAAAAAATGACTTGTCTTTCTATGAAGAATTTGATGAAGTTCAGTTTTTCTTGATCTATCAAGGATTTTTCTAGATGGATAATCTTTACTATTTCTTCATTATCGATATTGATAGAGTGAGTGGGTTCAACCAATACTTTAGATCATTCCTGAAAGTGTTCGGGGAGCGTGTCAAATCTTCCATCCTTCAGTGCCTCAAAGAGGTTTTCGTCATTGGATATGCTCTTTATTTTTACTTTTTCTAGATCTGATACTGCCATTGAATGGTTTTCACCATCGGATATATTCCCTACATTATTCATTTTATACTTGGAAAATTTGACACTCTCCTAGTTGGAAGCTTCGTTACATTGTTCAATGATGGAATTTGTTTTGGGATTGGCAGAATAGAGGAAGTTGACAATGGCCTCATCATTTGAAAAGATGGGGATATCAAACAACTTAGTTTGATCCCAATCTATGAGTTCGGGATGTACTAGGGGTAAGGGATTGTTGGATTGGTTAAGGTCAGATGCAATAAGGTTCTTGATGGTAATGTCTTCAGATTTTCCAATAGCGAAGTCAATGTCTATAAGGTAACTCTCCTCCGAATTATCCATTTTTCTTTGAGTCTGATCATCTTCTCTAGAGTCATCAATATGTTGTGATCCTATTTCAAGAGGTCTGTAACCTAAACTTTGACCCTCCTCATGTATGGGTGTATATTTTTGTACCAGATCAATTTCCTTATAGTGATAAGACTCTTCGAATAGCGAATCCCACTCATATTAATTTGAATCAATTTCATGATCATCACTAGCTTGTAGTTGTAGGATTCTTTCAACAACTTGCTACCGGGTTTCTTCTCTTGATTTTTCTTTTTATCCCAATCCTATTTTATCCTTGGCTTGCATTGTGATAGGTTGTATCAGTTCTATGATGCCTTCTTTCCTTTTACCAATAGGACCTTTTCCCTCATACCCCATCTTTTCTATGATTGTCTTTCCTTTGTCGTATTGCTCTATTTGCACACTTGAGGTCAATGTTTGTGATGATTCATCTTTGTATAACCAGTTTAAAACCTTTTTGTCATCTGACTCATCCACTAATGTGCCTACTCTTACAAAGGTGCCATCAAATAGTGTGGTGGGTTGTGATGGTTGTTGTCTTGATGTTGATGACTTCCCATATGATTTAGAAGAAGAGGAAAGTTGTGATAAACATAAGGATTGCTCAAATGAGTATTCCCCCATGCCTTTGTCTTTCAATTGGATCTTGGTCACTTGTTTCGATAAGGACTCAAGTTGAATTTCCTGATCTTGTGGAGTAGAATTACCGATACTTTTTTCTTTTGATTGATCCTTTATCTCGGGCTGGTTTGATGAAGAATTTGATGTACTTTCTTTACTTGAGGGAGTGGAATCGCTGATACCCTTATCCTTTGATTGGTCCTTTTTCTCAACCCACTTTGACAAGGAATTTAGTTGTTTCCCATCATTTGATGAACCATGAGTTGGAGCTTCCTTGTTGTGTGGTACAAAAGCATCTTGGGTAGCCTTGAGGGTGTTACAATATTGGGGATTGTTTGAGTTAGCTACAATAGTGATTTCCTACCCATTGAAAGGGAAATTCAAACACTGGTGATATGTGGATGGTGCTACTTGCCTGCCATGAATCGAAGGTCTTCCCAAGAGTATGTTGTATGTTAAATTTTTGTCTAACACTTGGAATACTATATCTCTAACAACTGGTCCCACTTGAATAGGTAACACTATCAACCCTTGTGAAGATCTCTCCTCGTCATCATATGATTTTATTGTGATTTTCCTTCTAGGATCAATAAAATTTTCTGAATATCCTAGTGCTTAGACAAGTTTCAAAGTATAGATATTCAAGCCAACTCCTCCATCTATTAGAACATGTTTAACATGGTGTTTGTGGATCAAGACCTCAATGTGGAGGGAAACATTGTGTGGATGGTTGATAGATACATCATCATGTTAAAAAAATGATTAGTGTGGTGCAGTCAAATGTCCCACCATAGTCTGGAATTGGAAAACCTTTAGATTGTTTGGTATAGTGGTGGTGACTAGAGCTTGTTCCAAGATTTCCTTGTGAGCGAGTGAAATATTGAGAAGTTCTAATATGGATATTTGGGCCAATATTTTCTACAATTGATCAACTATGTTATATTGGGTTGCAGGGATAACAGTAGTTGCTTTGGAAATGGAAGGGGTAGCTCCTTTCAATGTTACCTTGGATTCTCCCCATGTGATTTCATTGATTGGTGAATTGTTTTTTCCTTCTTTGAATTTGATAACATTGATTTTATTGTCATCTGCATTGATGTTGTTGAACAAATTTATTGGCACAATGTCGTTGATTTGATGTGAGGTAGTGTTGATATTGTGATGCTAATTTTCAATTGCAATGATGTTTTGTTCATGTTCAAGGGTGTTATCGTTTGTTGGGTTATGAATTGTAATAAGATTTGATTTGTCATGGGTTTGATCATCAACCACCTCAATATGAAGAATGGTGTTGTCATAGACACAATTTATGTTTTTTCCTTTGGTATTTAAGAAGAAGATTCCACTTTTTCGTAGTTGGGTAGAGGGTTCTTGAATTCCCCATGATCATTGTTTGTTTGGGGTCCTTCTACAAATATCATCTTGTTGTCAATTAAGTTTTGTATCAAGTGCTTCAATTCCATGCAGTTGTTGGTTTTATGTCCTTTGTTGTGATGAAAGCCACAAAAAATGAGCATCATTCCACCATGGAGGCTTACCTTGTGGTTCCCAATTTCTTACCTCTGGTAATGTTATGACCTTAGCTTCGAGTAGTTCCTTCAATGTTGATTCTGATGATTTTCGTAAAGGTGCGAACCTTATTTGATTTGAGGATGTTTGATATGATGGTGTTTTTGATCCAGCATTACCTTGATTGTTGCTTTGGTTGACATTTTGGTTGATGGGTGTATTGTTGTTCTGAATAGTTTTGGTGGATGTTTCCATCAAGTTGAATACAGGTTTTGCATTTTGGTTTTCAGCCGTACATTCGTTGTTACCCACATTCCTGTTTTATTGCCAAAACTTTGGTTTGTCATTGTTGTAATTCTTAGAGGAGTTTGATGTGTTGTTATCATTGTAAAGTTTTATGACTCCTCTTTTGACCAAAGCTTCTTCGATTTTAATCCTATTTTCAATCAATTTTTCTAAATGTGGGTGGACATTGCAATTCCAAGCTGTAGCTCATCTTGTCATTTAGGTTATCGACAAAGATTTCCATCTTCTCTTTTTCAAGTACGGGACAAGAATATCTTGTGAACAACCTTCTCCATTTTTGCAAAAACACAAGGAAAAATTCACCCTTTTCTATTTCAAGTTACAAAGGTCCTTCATTATTATGTCATGTTGAATGTTATAAGAATATTGGGTGATTAATTTGTTGACCAATTATTCAAAGGTTTTGATGGGTGGTGCAAGTTTTGAAAACCATTCAAGGCATTTTCCACCTAGACTTCTTGGGAATAACCTCATCAAATAAGTTTCTTCATGAGAAAATTCAAGACTCATGGTTCTAAATTCCCTCACATGATCAATTGGATCTATTTTCCCATTGTATTTGTCATATTTCAAGAATTCACAATGTTTGGGAAAAGGAATTATATGGATATCTTGATCAAAAGGATATGGAAAAATGTCTTGGATCAAATATCATTTTGATGGTCCCCTTTGCATGTCAAAAATTTATTGTTGAAGGTTATTCATTTGATTAGTTAGGGCAGTTACTTGTTCTGTTTCTTTTTCAATTATTTGGGAGGTGCTTTCAATTGATTCACATCAAAGTCCTTAGGTAATTTGATACCTTGTTTAGTTAGCATAAGGAGGTAATTTTCTCCATTTCTTTCAAAAATATTTTCTAAGCATTTGTGAATGTTTGGATCTTGTTCAACATGTTGGATATCCTCCTCGGTTATTTCTTCTCCTTTAGTGTTGTTGAGTCCATGGAAAGGATTCTCTTCATCCTTCACCATGGTGTTTTGTGTTTCACTATTTTGAGTTTCGGTGTTTTGAGTCTCAATGATTGGAGTTTCAATGGTTGGAGTTCCAAGGTTTGGCTCTTCAAGTTTTTGCCTTTCAAGTCCTTTTTTCTTGATGTTTTATTTTTGTAACCTTGTTTGAACAGGAATACAAGTGTTATAGTTTTGACTAAACTTTGATCTAAGTTTGAAAGAGTACCAAGGATTACAAATAAGTTATATAGAATGAAAAATTCTAATGAGGCTAAGTTTTATTTGACTATATAGCTTTGTTTCGTGATGAAAGGATGGTAAATCCTGATGATGAAACTAGGCTTAATAATCAAATTTGTGATAAGTTTGATGATTTTGGCACTTTGAGATGTTATATCTTGGTTTAGGTTGGAGAATTACACTTGTAGAGGTCAATTTTAATAAGTTTAGACTCTATGGTACCTGAGGAATGATTTCAGATTTGAAGAAGATTCTAAATTTTGGTTGAAACTGTGAAATAGGGGACAAGTTTAACTCTTGGGTTTTACATTTAATGGATGCGCTAAAATAGAGCCCATATGTGCTAAAATATTTGACAGATGCACCAAAAAAGAGGATGGATGCACTAGAAAAATTCACAAATGGGCTATAAGATTTCCTAAATGCTCTAGAATAGAGGGTTGATGCACTAGAAAAATGCACATATGTGCTACAAGAGAGGGTAAATGCACTGGAAAAATGCACAGATGTGCTACAAGAATGATTGGATGTGCCATAATAGAGGATGAATGCACTGGAAAATTGCATAGATGCATTATCACAACAGTTGTATGCGCTATAGGATTGCACATATGTGCTAGAAAATTCAACAGATGCACTAAATTGGGGGAATGATGTAGTTTCTTGGAAGTTTGTGTTTGATTTTATGATTTTCCAAGTTGTTCCAAAGGATTTTTTTCTGAATCAAGGTTTTCACTTCCAATGTATGATGTTTTGTTTGAATTTTTTTAAAAAAAACATTGGTAAAGACACATCAAGCATGTACAACTTAAGGTTGTGTAGGAAAATATTTATTGGATTCCCACTTGGATTTTACTCTAGTTGCGCTTACTTATAACAGATGATTAGATGCTTGACCCCACTGGCTCCCTTCCAGGACGCTCACTTCTATGGGGTAACCAAGCATCAATACCCATGAATCTCCCATGGCATATTTCTCATCTCTACTAAAAGCCATAAGAATATGGGACGGCTTTAGAATGACCGTTCTTGCACCAACAAATAGAATAAGGATTTTGGCCTTGCTACAACAAAGGGTTATAGTATAGGAATTTCATTCATGGGGGATCATCCATGTGGCAAGAGACCATTGTTTCCCTTCTTGTTAGAACAATCCTCGTGATACTTGAACTTTCCCCCAGTACCCACATTTATATCCCGGTTGGAAGTCGCTTGGCTTTATCATGTTACTAGCTGGGTTGTTCCCTTGGGTGATTACTTGTTCCCACAAGGCAGGCCCTCTAAGGATAAAAAAAAGCAAATGGATCTCGCTTTTTGGTCACCTAGTTAAGGGGAGAGAATATGTCTACCATTCATCAAGCATGAAAGACATGGTGTTCTTTATCCTTTCTAATAAAAGCTAGATGCCTATCTTAAGAAAAATAAAGCATTTAAATAACTCCAACCCCTACATAAATCATCAGTAGTTTGATAAATTTTTCTTTGGCCAGTGTACAAAAATACCTGCAAGTAGAAAACACCAATTAGTTCTCGGATTTTAAAATTTGGTAAATTTAACTAGATGCACAAAAACAGTCATTCAATGCGCTAAAATATTATTTCAATGCGCTAAAACAGATACTCTATATGCTAAAAGAACTCATGTATGCTCTACAAGAACTACTAAATGCACTAAAAGAAGTGATGAATTTTCTAAAGGAAAGACCAAATGCACTAAAATACTCCCTCTATACGCTAGAACAATTGATGCATGTGCCAAAAGATTGATTGTATGCACCATAACAGACCTAAGATGTGTTGAAAGATTGGTCACATGCGCTAAAATAGAAGTCGTATGTGCCGAAATATTTGTCAGATGCACCGAAAGAACTAACAATTGCGCGCTAAAACGTCACGTCCAGCCTGTTTACAAGAACTTTTCTAGAAAATTGTTACAAATGGGGTATGGCCCCATGGTGGGCACCATTTTATGCGTGTGAAATGTGGGATATTTGTTAGTAAATAAACACAAGCACTAATGAAACAGATTATATCAAAGATTTGAATCAAATAAACTACTCTATTTTACAGTCAAACAAATCTTTAAGAATGTTTCATTGTCCTCTATTCTCAAGGATTTATTAAACCATTTGGCTCTCAAATTTTTATGTGCACTATGGTTGTTAAAATGAAAACTTGAGAAACGAGCTAATATTCAACATGCAAGCCAAGTAAGTTCCTACATGAAACTATATGATGAAAATGATAATGGATATTATGATGAATGGAGAATGGTGTTAGATTATACAATGTAAATGCTATGATATGAAGCTAGGATGATTCTGCATATGCTCAAATTCTAACTATGAATATATTAATATAAAGTGAAACTATAAAGCAAAGTATGGCATAAAATGCAACTATAAAGCAACATATGATTCTACAATGCTAAATATGAAGCTAAACATGATTCTATATGCAATTACAAAGCAAAACATAATTCTAACTAAAAGACTCCAAATACTCCAATGCTCCAAAAGCTATTCCTACATGATAAATCTATTTGAATGTGGGATGCAAAATACAATGGCAAAGGGTTGTATTTTATAGGATTTTCCAAGCATCTTGTGATGTGGAAAAGATCAACAATCCAGATTCAAACAAGAGGGATGAACGGTGGAGATGAAGAGAATCAAGAAGGTGTTCCCTTGACCAAAGACAACATGCCAAATGGATGTAGGAATCTCTTGACCAAAGACAACATGCCAAATGGATGGAGGAAAGTGTGAGAAAAAGACCATGTGTTTGAAAGTTTGTTGAAGAAGTGTGTGAGGAATAAGCTATGTGTTTGAAGATAATTCTAATTGAAAATTAGAATTATTTAATTTCATGCGATCTTGGTGAGGTGGCATGAAAAGTTTGTAGATATGTACTTGAATTCCTAATTTGAGATTAGTGAAAATTAATTAAATAAAACAAACTTTATAAATTTTTTTATTTAATTAAATTAGAAGAATATGATTTTAGATTTGGAGAATTAAAGGATATGAACTATATAAATAAATTTAAAACTTATTTATATGTAGTTGAATATTAATTAAATAACTAGTATTTAATTAATTAAATGCCTTGACTGATTTTAGGTGTATACAACAACCAATGGTAATGTCAACATAGAATTTAGAAGAACAATCAAAAGCATCTACCTCATCCACTTTAGAAGAAGACACAAGTTATACAAGAAACTTTGATGAGATAGATTATCAATACCCACCAAACCCAAAAGAAATGAAAACAATTTATGGGAGAGGTTATGAACTTATGAAACAATTGGGTTATAGTGGAAAAGGATGTGGAAAGAAAGAACAAGGCATCTATGTTCCTATATAACCTAATACACAAGAGACAAAAAGTGGTTTGGGATATTGTCCTCAGATTACGCAAGCAACAAAGAGACCCTTTTTAAACATCAACACCATCATGTGTAATCCTAAAAAAACTCCCACCTTGAAGCATCTAGAATTGATTGATATAAATTGTGATGAATCATTGGAGTTTTTCAAAGGTGATGAAGCCTTGAAAGAAATGCTAGGAGTTTATGATAGAACATTCACTCCTAAAAATAGGTAGCTTATATGTGCTATGATTAGTACCAAGCACAAATATGGAGAAGAATAAAGTACTGAGGTTGACATGAACAAAGAAGAATATAACCTTGAATTTTTGAAACAAAATGCACTTCCCTTAGGAGATATCGGTGACATATTAATGGATATTAACAATAAAGACAAGGTGATCAAGATAGGAAAGTGCCTCGATGATGAAGAACAAGAAGACCATGCAACTTTACTTCATGAATTTCCCAAAAATTTCACTTGGACTTATTTAGACATGTTGGGGATTGACCATAAGGTTGTAACACACAGTATAGTCCTCACTGAAAATGCTAAACCCATTAGACAAAAGATTCAAAAAATGAAACCTAAGATATCCTTATTAGTCAAATCCTAAGATCAAAAAGCTCCTTGAAGCCGACTTTATAAGACCTATAGATTATTCTCCTTGGATCTCAAACATTGTCATAGTTGCAAAACCTAACAATCATATTAGGATGTGTACATAATTTTGTGATTTGAATAAAGCATCTTTAAAAGATGAATTTCCCCTTCCTAATATTGACATGATGTAACGCCCCGGCATGCAACCCTAGGGGAAGTTGCAATTTACTACACAAATGAACTAATTTTTTTTTAATTTTTTTTAAGAACAAATAACATGCAAGTCACTAACCATTGCCAACCAATCCCCTAAGGTTACGAGACTGAGTTACTTAAACCCAAACAAGAACCATGAATTATAACCATAACAATTAAATACTTAAAGAAATAAGAACGCATACATTCTATACATGATAATTTACATCAAAGAATATGAAGTACCACCTAATTTCAATAACGATCACATAGCAATAAGGTTACAACACTCATTCCCCGAATGAGATAAATCCAATAAGTATGATTACATATTTCAAATTCCACCTCGATAACAAATGAGGGGTAATAAAATACAAGATCAACTGAATGAACTAAGCATGGAAAGAAACGGGATTCCTCGAGCTCTCCAACAGGAAATCTCGTCCACACGAACAAGAAGAAACCCAACAGATTAAGGTGCATGTTCCACCCAACCATGTGATACCCAAAGGATCACCCCTCGTGCTAGGAGATAGTAACAAGGAATCCAACACAAGAACATCTACCTCAAGACACATGCTAAAACATAACTGAACTAAAAAGGATACAAGTACAACAACACTTAACACAAAGGTTATAATGCTTCTAGAGAACAAGGATCATTTACACAGTCCAACAAATTGACTTTTGGTTGACATAGCGAGAGTGTCACATGACATTTTCTATGAGTTACCCTGGCTCAATTGTCTTAGGAAACCAGACCCCCACCTTGGGTTACCCTAGTTCAACTCTACTAGCTGCCGGACCCTCATACAATCTGCGCTTCTCATCTCATCTCAACCTTAAAAGAGAATGAGTCATGAGAGATGCATTGATTATCTTAATTAGTCTGAGAGTTTTTCATTAATTATTTTTAAGTTATCACTTACTTAAACCCTAAGTGAGTTACCCTCACGCCCCTCTGTGTGCTGGACCCCCACATAGAGCCACTCTCCTATCGACAACACACACAGTACAAAACCACAATCTAATGGGTAAACTCGATAAGATGACCTCTCCAATCCAAGGAGCTAACGAACAAAGGAAACTCACTCCAAACACTAGAGGGAAACAAAATACAAACCCCACTCCTTCTAAAGGAGGCACAAACCACATAACCCTCTCCTAATCCCAAAGAGGCACAAACCATCCCCGTTCGTGAAAACCGGGTGAGAAAACATGATGCAACTCTACACAATTCCCAAGGTAATTCATAAATTGAACCACTACATGAAACATCCTAACCTAGAGAACCCCTTTAGAAGACTTACTAGACAAATAACCCCATTTTCCCAACATTGAGAATGAATAAAAACCTCATTTAAAAAGCATTTCCGACAACTCTATAACTAATCTTAGGGTTTCCTAAACCCAAGCCAAGCATTGGTATAGTACATGAAATCAATTTAAATAATTAGCATTATTTGTTCATACTCAAAATAAATCAATTCGCATTGGCAATATTAAGAAATTTAAAATCTAATCAGTTAATTCCTTTTTTCTCAATTATACATAATATTCAAAATAAATTTCAAAATAAAGACATTTGATTATAAAATCAACTTTTAAAATAAACCATTTGATTATAAAGACGATGTCTTTCCGATAATTTATAAGAAAAATAATCATTTTCAAATTCACATATTTAAATGTTAGAATTCTAGGGCGGAGGCCCTAGCTCGGTTGGCTAAGTAATTCTATTGCGGCTCTGCTGGTCACGAGTTCTAGTCTCCCCCCGTCCCGTGGTACCAGAGGGCGTGTCGCGCCAGCGCCGCCGGTCACGTTAAAAAGTTTACCAGGCGCACTGCAGTTTATAGGGGGTCGTGCTACCCGATTCCTGCAGTCTAAAAAATAAAATAAAATGTTAGAATTCTATTTAAATATAAAAATATATCATTTTAAGAAAAAACACATTTTTATCCCAACTAATAAAAGAATCCTCATTTTCTTATATATTTAAATAATAACAAAATTATTCATTTAAATTAATATATTATATTATGCATATTTAAATAGTAACAACAAAAAAATTCATTTAAATTAATATATTACATATATTATATTTTATATAATATATATAATATTATATATTATATATATTATATAAAATATAATATAAAATAAAATAAATAAAAGTAAAATAAATAAAATTTAAACAAAAATTAAAAACAAAAGCCAAGCTTTTGCTTTGGCCGTGCCCCCCAAGGGAGAGGGGACGCAGCCATAGGCTGCGCCTAGCCTCCCTATGGAGGCTGGCGCTGCCTGTGGCAGCAGCCTCCCCACACAGTGGGGAGCATTGCCATAGCAACAACGCCCCTCTATGGGGCAGTTGTGGCCTCCCCTCCCAAACAATTTTTTTTTTTAAATTCTGTTAATAACAAAAAATTAGAATTAACAAAAACACAGAGCATGAAAAAAACTCTGTTTTCTGGGTTCTCAGAATTTTTTCCAAAAAGGATTTAAGAGCAAAATATATTTTTAAATATATTTGTATATATATATATATGTATATATATACATGTATATTTATAAATATATACCAAGATTTTCATTTCCAGACAAATTGTGCAAGTGAACAACATAATTTTGCAATAACAAAATAAATTTGGCAACACCATGACTGGTTCAAATTTCAATTTGATAAACAAATTTCTCTTGGTTTTCTTCCTATTTTTCACTGTGTAATTCTTGTTTTGGTTTTCTCTCCTAAATCCAACGGAAGTTTGAAGGTTTTGAAACCATTTCACATGGGTTTTCATTGAATCTAAATAGCATTTTTAAAGATTTTACCAACAACATAATGAAAATTTGAAACTTATTTCAAAATGAAAACAAAAATAAAGGAGGAACCTAGTTTTTTTCTCCACAAATAGAAGGATTTAAATGGTGCTTTCAGATCTTTTTCCAGCCCACCAAGAAATCCCCTTGCTTCTTCAAGATTTCAAGAACAAAAAGCCAAATCCTTGCTCCTCCTTTCTTCCACAATTTCAAAATTAAAAATAAAATTTTATTTTCCTTACAAAGAGCTTTTTCCCCAAATTTGGTCAAACCCCTAAAAATATCCCACCCACTAAATTTATTGAACATTTGGAGGATATTTCCATTTTTTAAATTTAAAATAATTTTTACTTTCTAAATGATATTTCATGCATTTTTCAACATTTCATTTAAACAAAAGAGTTTCAAAGTTTGCAAAGAATTTATTTCATCCAAAGTTTCAAAAGTGAAATTTAAAACACATTTTTATTATTATTTTTATTTTATTTTAATTTAACTTTAAATATCCAATATGATTTCCATTTCCATTTTAAATTTGAATCTTAATATACAATAATGCCAAAACAACTATTTCATTTAATTTATCACCATTAACCTAATTAATCAATAAACTAAATCTAATTTTATTAATTAAATCAAATTAATCAATAAAATAAATAACATTTCAACATTGCAACTAAATACATTTCATCATCATTTTAACTACACCCGCCATTTAATAACCTTTAAAATAAGAAATGAAATAATTAGAAATAATTAACTAAGGAGGAATGAACCAAATTAAAAAAATAACCCGACAACAACCCGACGACACACTATGACTAGGGTGACGACTTGGCACGGAAAACCTAGCTACTATCTCCCAATTGATTACCATTGGTCAATGGACACGCTCAAACCTGTGAACCAGGTGGAGTCGATGTCATGTGCCTAGCAACCTGTGAACAAAGAGTACATCGAACATGCATATATATAATATGATCAAACACACCATGAAGAGGAAATCTCAGAATCGTAGGGCGCTCGCAAGCGAGTGGTACAATCTTGTCCCCTTCACCAATACAATATCACTAACTGACGCATCTAACATCAATAAAAGATCACAAGCATATAACATCATTAAATGAAATATCTGCTAAATTAATCCAAAACATGCCATAAAGATAACATCTAAATTAAATACCATTACATCAAAATATAATTTTTACATTGCTTAATAGATAGCGGTCAAAAGTAACCAAGTATCAAAGTCACAGCAAAACAGAAACAACATGACAAAGAAGAACACTGCCGATCCAAATATCCAAAATGGAGGGGTGCTACACATGATAGTATACTCGACTGTGGGACATGCTTTGTTGTCATTCATGGATGGAATTTTTGGGTACAATCAAATCTTTATCAACCCTCAAGATCAATATAAGAAAACATTTACAATAGCCTGGGAAACATTTTGTTGGGTAATGATGACTTTTGGATTGAATAATATCAGCACGAAACATATTAACAAGCAATGAATATTGATATTTCACGATTACATACATAAGCTTTTGGAAGATTACGTTAATGATATTCTAGAAAAAACTTTAACAATAAAACACAATGTAAATGTCCTTCAAAAAATATTTGAGCAAATGCAAAAATAAAACATGAGATTGAATCCAAAAAAGTGTGTCTTTGGTGTAGATAGTGGAAAACTTCTAGGGTCTATCGTATCTCACAGGGGCATTAAGGTGGACACAAAGAAAATTGATGCTATAGCTAACATGCCACCTCCTAAAAACATCTCTCAATTACGCACCTTACAAGGAAGAATTCAAGCTATTTGTCATTTTGTGGCATCCTTAGTGGATCAAACATTACCATTTACACATCTCCTCAAGAAAGATGTGCATTTTGATTGGAATAAGGATCGTAAATAGGTTTTTGAGAGTTCAAAAGAATATCTTGTCACTCCACTTATTTTACAACCTGCTATGCAAAACAAACCATCCATCTTATATACCACAACATCAACCCATGCTCTTGTAGCATTGTTGGCTCAAAAAGATGAAAATGGTAAAGAACATCCTATTTATTACATTAGTCAGACCTTGATTGATTACAAGAAGTGATACACAATGATAGAGAAACAATGTTTGGCTCTTGTATTTGCTACTAGTAAGTTGCAACATTACTTATTGAATGTTGAAATAGAAGTGTTGATGAAATTTGACCCTTTAAGAAATCTCTTCACAAAAATAGACTTATTAGGACGCTTAGCTAAGTAGGTAATGTTGTTAAATGAGTTTTACCTTAAATTTGTTTCGCAAAAAGAAATTAAAGGCCAAGCCTTGATTGAACAACTAGCCAATTCTCCTTCTCCTTTAGCATTACCTAGTAATGAATCTTTCCCTGATGATAATGTGTTGACAATTGAAGCTAATACATGGGAATTATATTTTGACAGATCTAAGTGTAGAACTGGCTCTGGTGTGGGGGTTATATTAATACCACCCATGGGAGAGCCTATTCCCTTGTCATCTTAGTTAAAATTCCTATGTACAAATAACATTTCCAAGTATGAAGCGTTGTTTGATGGGTTGTGTGTTGTTTTAATCATGGGCACAAGAGACATTAAGATATTTGACAGTTCACAATTAGTCATTAAACAAATAAATGGAACATATCAAGCAAAGCATGAAAAAATATCAAAATACAAGGACTTTGTTAGAGAAGTTTCAATCATTTACCATTGAAAACATCCCTCGAAAAGATAGTCAGCATGTGGATGCAATGGAAAGTGCAACTTCACTTATATCTTTTCAAGATCCTTCAAAAGACTTCACCTTCATTGTGCATACAATTATGAAACCATCAATAAGAGATAAATCATATGAAGTATTAACAACAACCAAGGGAGACTTGAGTCAATGGTATGATACAATATTTAACTATTTGAAAGATGGTACCTTTTTTGAGCCAACAACTAAGAACATTTGAGCCCACCAGTGAAATTTTGCATCTAAGTATATAATTCTTGTTGATGTGTTGTATCGAAGATCGTTTAACGGTCTCTTACTTAGATGCCTTAAAAAATATGAAATATCCACAACACTTAAACAAGCTCATGTAGGTGCTTATGGTGGTCACTTTGGGGTGATCCCACAATAGTGGTTTACAATTTTTGGCCAAACTAGACACTGAAATAATTTTTTTTGACTAAATCTTCACTTTCGAGCACCTATAGCAGCTAAACCATGAGGAATTTGAAGATGATGCAAACTAGAGTTTTGTGAAATTTTGTCTATAGATTCTAAATATATATTTTTCAAAATTTTGGAATCATATTGCACTTTTTTCCATCTCCCTAAAACTAGGTTTTTCTCAAAACAACATTTTTAAAAGTGACACTCACCGTATAACACATAAATTTTTTTCCATGAAGGATAAAATTCTAATTCTTTTGAATTTATATTCATAACTCTGATATCTAGTGCTTCCACTTGGTTAAATATTTTTTTATTGAATATTTTTTCTTTAATCAAGTTTTGAAGTCAAACCAATTATAATTCAGACATAGTGCGACCGTATAATGCGTAACATTTTTTTTATGTATCAAAATTCAATTTCTTTTTCTTTGTTGGATCAAGGATTTAAATATCTAGTGCACTCATATTTTTCAAATTTTTTTTGATAATCTATTATTTTTCCACATGTGAAAAACATAGAGCTTGATTTTCTTTGAAAAACCTACATTCACAAGAAATAAAAAATAAATATAATAATAAAATTAAATTTATTTAAAATTATACTTTTTGGGAAGCTTATAATAATGACTACATACTTAAAAAAAAAAAAAATTTAAATGAATTCATTTGATCCCCCAAAAGGTAAATGAAAAGTGGTTTTTTATCAACATTTTGATAGGTGTAAAGGTGACTCTGTTATAGGTATGGTTTAAAACTAGCGGGGTTCTATCCAAGGGGGTTTGATTTAAGGTAGTTTGATCAAACCCTCTTCAATTGGAATGCTTTAAATGGAATTTTTTAAGGCTTAAATCATTATATTTTCTAAAAATATGTGATTTCAGCAAAAATTAGATCCTCCTAGAAATTGTAAACCAGCAAAAATCAGATCCTCTTTGGAGGAAAAACATTAGTTCAAAAACTTCTCTGCATTGGATACTATTGGAGACATATGGAACAAGATTTATTTGCATACGTAAAAAAATATCACAAATGTCAAGAACATAGCAATTTGATTCATGCTTCTGCTTATGCATTTTGAGCTCAAGTTCCTATCTAGCCCTTTGTAGTTTGGGGTTTGGACATCATTAGAAAAATATCACCACCTTCCTCTACTAGACATACACTCATAATCACCACAACAAATTACTTTATGAAGTGGGTAGAAGCAGTTACCCTTCGATCAACAACTGTTGATGTGATATGTCATTTCATATTGGAACACATTATTGCTCGGTTTGGACTTCCTTCCACATTAGTTTTTGATAATGGTACATCATTTAAGATAATGATGTTAAAAAAATCTTGGAAATGTTTAAAATACATCATTGCTTTTCAATACCCTACTATCCACACTCTAACGATCAAATTGAATCAAATAATAAAACCCTTGAACAAATCTTAAAGAAAACCATTAGCAAACATAATAACAATTGTCACATAATTAACATATGTGCTATGGGCTTATCATACGAGTATTAGATTGTCCATAGGGACCACACCTTATAATCTTGTCTATGGTATCGAGGCAATAATGCCCTTGGAGTTAGAGATTCCTACATTAAGAATTACTCTTCAAGGACAAGTATTGATGACAAAAATTATAAAGAAAAAAGGTTGCATCAGCTTGAAATGCTCGACAAACAACAAATCAAAGCTCTTGAGCACCTTTAAGCTTATTCTAAGAGAACGAAGTGTGCTATAATGAAAATGTCATCCCTCATGTATTCAATAAAGGTGATTTTGTATCATGTGAGAATCAATGTAACGTCAATGCCAACTTGACTGATAAAGGAAAATTCAGCCCTAATTGGTTAGGACCTTATATAATTAATGCAAACTATGGGTCCAGTGCATACACATTAACAAAAATAGATGGAACACCCATGAAAGAACCTATAAATTTTGCACATCTATGATAGTACTATGTCTAACGAACTTGAATAGTGTGAATGATAAAGCAGTGATGTTAGAGTTAGTAGATGACAGTCTATGTGCTCTCGCATTTCTTTTTCTTGACAAATAATTATTTGTGTGTCTTGAATACTAAGGTAATTATTTAAATTAATTTTTAGATGGTTACTTTAGATTTCATACTATTCAAGATATTCTTGTGTGTTATGTTATATTAGATCCTTATATGCATTTAATGTTCTTTAATTAGATCATAAGTATATTTAATTTAGCATACCATACTTAATCACAATGTTGCATCTAAGAGAAACTAGAATAAGTTTTAATTAGATCACATAAAACATGCTAAATCATGGAGACATTCATTAAATAGTCTTACAAAGATTATTTAATCAATCACATTGCCATTTAAAATTAAATACATAAACACAAGAAATGAAACATCAAAGGCTCATATATATATATTTCTATATATATATATATATAAGTTTTGTGTACATGTCATCAATATATACAATGATACTGAGGTTTGTGACTGCTAGATCACTTGGGATTTGGTGCTCGCATCTGTCTAGAGGTGGTTCGTCGGGAGACAGTGGTATGTGATCGTGATTGTGAGTCACTAAGTGTACTAAGAGTAAATTTTAAACCCTGCGCCTATCCAAGGGCCTCCTGATGCTCCCCTACTAGTTTATCTCTCTCCACCTAAAGTCTGGCTACCTCTGACTATAGTCTGTCAAACTTTGTTGGGGTTCGAGATGACTGTACATCCTAGGAAGCCTCGAATTGATGGACATGCCTCCTAAGACTCTCATACGCTGCCCGCAGTCTAACGTACAACCAAAACAACTTTGGATCTCGATCCATAATGGGTGGGGGCACATAGTCTATATGAGTGGCCTGTGTATGTGTAGGATCATGATGGGCCAAAAAGTGGCGATATGATGGGTATTTGTAGGGTATGCGGCTGACGACCTTTTTTTTACCCAAACTTGATGAAATGAAAAGGGTTTTTAAAGGAGATTCTCAAATTTCCACCAATATAAATTATGCTTTACTTTGAATTTAATAAATAATTATTATTCATTTTCTATTTGAATTACGACTAAAGTCCTAATTGATAGGCTGATTGAAAAACATCTATAACTTTCAAACGGTATCACATTTTTGGAATCCAAAACATGCATCACATTATATGCTTCACATACTATAGGATTAAAAAAAGAAAAATGAATTTCATGAAGTTTTGACCAAATTAAGGTGGTCATACATCGAGTTTTTATATTTTTAAAAGTTTAAATAAAAAATTCATAATTAATTATTTACTTGGAAAAACTACAAAAAATGTACATCACATCCAGACATGAGTCCTCTACTTATGTCTAAAATATTATAAAAATATTATCATTTTATTGTGGTTAGGTGGTTATTACCTACTTCTTATTTTTCCCGAATTTAAGTACTAATGCATTGAAATTTCAAAATTTCACCAAATAGATTTTTTTTAAAAATAAACCTAGTAGTTTAGAAACTACATTCAATTTTCTAAAAATTCTATTCTTACATATTTTTGAAATAATATAGATAACTTATTCAATTTTTTATGTCAAGTTGCCTAACTCTGATTTTTTTGAATTTTTTGCCACTTAAGGGCCTATTTTTTCCATGATGATCCTGCACATACCTGCCTCCTCGTCAACAAATGGGGGTACTATCTCTACAACCATCTGATGATAGAGATCATGAAGATCTCTCATAGCTCCTGCAAGATAGAGATCATAAATATAATCAGTACACATCGTGATATATGTATACATAAAATTTAAGCATACAACATAAGCATAAGCATAAAGGATGATAGTAAATAAAATATCATCACCTAGCTCTCTGGTAGGCGGTGTGAAAACAACATCGTGATGTGCAAGGGGAATGGAGGATGTGCTAGCCTCTACATGGTTGTGAGCATTGGTGCCTGTTGTAGCTGTTGATCGTGATCTAGTAACATGAACGGGAGATGTCTCTCCCCACTTATGGCCCATTGGATCCTCATCTGCTGCCTCACCACCCTCACTCACTAGTTTCTCCTCATCCTCCTCCTCATGACCATAATAGTCATGATCTACAACCTTGTCATACTCCTCATCTATCACATCTATGAATATTTATGCAGCCTTCTAACGTGTCTCTTTAGCCCTATCCTCCCCCTCATCTCCCTGATATGGGAGTGGCCGTGCATCACCTATCAACTCATCCATTGGGAATACGAGAGCCGGTAGTGATACTACCCACCACTCCTCGTAGGAATCTATGGTACTAACATCATAAGCATTGGAGACGGGAGGCATATCATGATTTGAGTACTCAGAGTCACTATAGTGACATCCTTGATAGTGAACCATCTAAAATCACCGGGTCTCTAGGAATTTCATAATGATCTCCTGAAAAAGGGTCGTGCCCTAGGTGCTATCTAAACCTATCCAAACTGTCACATGATGGGATCATAGTAGAAAGTTTGTACTATGTAATCGTGTTTGCCTATCAAGAACCTATCCATCTGTATTCTCCTCATCTTTCGAGTCTCATCTGGCCACTGTAGCACAAGTTGGTAAGGCCTCCATAGGATCTCATCCTCCTCTAGTTGGTTGAATTGGACTCTCCAAAAATGCAAGTCACCATACTACCATAGCCTCCACAATGGATAGCTAATGACTCGAGGATACCCTAGGGTTGTCACACATGGAAATCTTGTCGGTCTGGTACACATGATATGCTCTAGGCACCACACCTATAGCAGTGTACAGTGTACCATACTGTCGACCTCTCAAAATAGAAACCATCCAACAGATGCGCTAGGATGTTGCGTCCCCAGGTGTACATGATCCTATGCTCTACCATCCCCTGAATTATGTGTACTAGTCCTCCCTCTAAGTATGCTCCCCGACTATTAGGGACGAGTACTAGTGCTACTGTGAACATCATAATTTTCACGCAACCAGTGGGGCCTGTGAGTATAGCAGCATTGCTAGGTCGATCTATGGCCTCACCATACCAACATGCACTGGACCTCCAATGCAATATTGCATGCCATATTTCATCTCCTAGAATGACCCCTCTGCTAGGAAACATACTCTCTCACCATGAATTGGAACTTGAAATATGTGATGTACGTCCTCTAGCGTAATGGTCACCTCATCGGTAGGAAGATGAAATGTGCATGTATGTGCATTCCATCGCTCTGCTAATGCCATCAACATAGGATTGTGGTACTTCATGGGGGGCATGAGGTATGTCCAGTATAATCCTATAGTCTATAGGATCTTTGTATCCTCTACTGAAAGAGTGGGGGCTAGGTCTCAGAGGTGACTAATTTTTCTACCACCTAGACATTGTCACGAATGGGTAGGAATCTAACCAAAAAACAAAAATATATCCTATAAGCATTCTACAATCTTAAATCTATATATCAACAATAAAAAAAAGTGTACTAAAGTTGTTCTAGTGTACTCTCCTAAAGGTCCTAGACACTTTAGACCCCTTTTGGGACACCTCGTGAAGAAACGAGACACTTTGTGAAAAAGTGGGACACTTTGCGAACAAAAGGAACACTTTGCAAAGAAAAGGGACACTTTGTGAACATTTTTCCAAGGCCCTAAATTAACTTAGAAATTTGTATAAATCATAAAATAAATACGTAAGGACAAAGCTAAGGAAGAAAAATCAACTCAGCTGATGATAATGCTCATCATGGGCCACCTGATCTTGTAGGATGTCCAGTCTCATAGGGTCATAGTATCGTCAACTTGGCATCTTCAATCACTCTTCACCACACTCAAGCTACAAGAAGGTAAAAATGAAAAAATAGTCAGAATTTACTCCACTTTTTACTCTTATATATGTTAAAATTAGGGGTTTTAATATATTAAGGGTTAAAAAGTTCC
Organism: Sequoia sempervirens; assembly: GCA_007258455.2. Lineage (NCBI taxonomy): Eukaryota > Viridiplantae > Streptophyta > Pinopsida > Cupressales > Cupressaceae > Sequoia > Sequoia sempervirens. Next base: position 714,389,746 of record VDFB02000003.1, read on the forward strand.
TTTCATTCAAGCCAACATAATGGGAGCTAGAGAGCTCTATTTTTTATGCTATTTGTTGTGTTGGAATCATATTTCCACTCTCATTCTCATCAAATGTCTATCATCTTGTGGTATGGTACTTGGAAATACCCTATGACATGACGTACTTTATTCAATGTGGTAGAATGCTACTTTGATTCCACCTCCATAAAGCAAGCTAAATCAAGGGTGGGCATACATCTACCCTCAAATTTTATTTCTAGAAGAAGTTAGATAAGAGGATTTTTTTGGGGACAACTAATGAATTTGTGTTGCAGGATGCAGTTCCTAACACCGTGGTCTTATAGATAGCTACATTGGGGGCTTCATTCTCTCGTGTTGTGAATGAACCTATATTAGTATCCTTTTATGAAATAAAGTGTATTGTTTAGAGCCCTCTAGTTTACATATGCACGTAGAGTCATATGGGTGCTAAAGTGGGGGCTAAATGTGGCAACAAAAATTGTACTCACTTCTTGGAGATAGTACAATTCCTTGCCTAATTTAGACCTATTTTGGTATCATTGCATTAATTACCCTTTAAATCATCATTTATAGGCCCATAAGACCCATTATTTCAGATCTTGAGGCTTATTTCAGCTAAAAACCTACCAAAATAATTTAAAAAGTAAAAAATCCCAAAAACCCACCTCAAAAATCAAGGGTGGGACTCATTCTCCACCTTGGGCGAATGAATCCCCCTAGGTGGGACCCATTTTCCACCTTGGGTGGATGAGTCCCATTTGGGGTCTTTGTAAGTTTTGAGCTGGAAAATCACCTTTTTAATTCAAATTTTTGGTTGAGGTAAGCCTTTGAGATCTAAATAATGGCAAATTAGGTGTTAATGCCTATATAGGCAAGTTTCTAAGTCATTTTTATCATCTAATTAATCTACAAGCATTTTCAAGAGAAATTTCAAGAGACAAGCATCAAGAATCTTCAAGCAGTCTTTCACAAGAGCATTCAAGTTTCAAAAGCAAAAAAAGTTGAAGTCTTGGAGTAGCATTAAAGTGTTTTTGCAGGTCTTCAAGCTCACTTTCATTCAAGATCTAGCATTGTCAAGGGTTGATCATGGTTGTCTATGGTGAATCATGATTGATTATAGGTTGGGGAGATGCAACTAGACATCAATCCAAGCCTAAGGACTTGTTTCCTCAGTGATTTTGTCCCCCATTATCACTCTACTTTCAGCCTAAGGAAGGTATAAGCATTATTGAGGCTCATTTGGGTGATTAGAGGACTCTCAAAGTGAGTCATTCATTGCCATATTTCCATTCATGCATCATATTCTTACACATTAGAATAATGTTTCCTTATGTTTTAGATTTCCTAGTCTTAGACACACTTAAGGCTAGGGTTTATGTTCACATTTACATTCAAGTTCCATTATTTTCATCAAGGTTTAATTACCAAAATAGGGGTTTGATCAAGGAAAACCCCCCATAAGAAAATCAATTCTATATTCTATTTTGCAGGTATTTTCTTAGATTTGAAGCCAAATATTAGTTTAGAAAGGAAGGGCAGAGATTGGGGTATAGATCTAAACTTTAAATTCTTGAAAAATCAGAATGGAACTGATTCACCACAAGTGGTGAATGAGTCCCACTATAGGTGTTTTCAAAACTATTTACATATTTAGATGCCCTTTTCCCCAAAATTGGTTTTTGTGCAAAAATATAGATCTAGGATTGATTCACCTAGATTGGCAAATGAGTCCCAGTGGGTCAAAAAGTCAAAATTTCCAACATTTCAAATCTCTATTCCACAATCTCTAGATTTGCAAGTGCACACATTCCTTTTTGTAGATTTTTATTTTGTTTCACTTGCATTTCTAGGTGATTTAGTGAAGCTTTGCATTGAATTAGGGTTTTGCATTTCATCTTGCATTGCTTTTGTCTTTCCAAGTTCTTACTTGGTGGTGAACCCCTTATTAGTTTACAATCGACCCCTAAGATAGCCCTATTGCAAGATCTCTTTCTCCTTTGCATTGAGATCTCTAGCGTTATCTTTGAATGGAATAGCTTGAAAGTGGGTGTGCTCTATGTCCTAAACCATACGATAACACTTAATACCCCATTTTAAGAGGTTCGACTATTGTAATATTTTTGATAAATAACATTAGACAGAACAATGTATCAAGCTGAAAGCTTTCACATCTATCCACACGAGTATTTTTAGTCACATTATTAGGAAATTTTCCACTTTTCAAATAATTATAGATATGAGAATACTATTCCCTTGAGTCTACATGAGAACACATGAGATAGTTAGGTTCAGGTTTATCTGAGATAGTGGAAGAGTGGAAAATTTGAACCACAAAGTGATAATCATACACGCCATCATCTGAGGGTACAAGGGAAGTTGTGCTTGCTATTGCATCCATGTGATGATTTTATCACTTAGGAACACTATCTATAGTGAAAGAAGAAAAATGATCAAGTAAGGATAAATACAAATCTTGATACTGAGATAGCTTGCTTTGCTTATCTTGATACACTGGACTATGATTTGATTTATAATAAGCTCAAAATTTCTGTGAATATGAATATTTTTAATGTTCAATATTATCATGGAAATGAAATTCAATAATAGAGGCTTTGTACTCAATGGTATTATTTATACAACAAAAAATCTAATCGAAAAGATAAAGGAACTGGATGTTCTTCGAGTGATTAAAATTACACCTACCCTATGGCATGTGTAGGATCATCATGGAAAATACATGCCCTTAAGTGGCAAAAAAATTAGAAAAATCGGAGTTAGGTAACTTGACGTAAAAATTTGAATAATTTATCTATATTATTTCAAAAATATGGAAGAATATAATTTGTAGCAAATTGAAGTTAGTTTCTAAACTACTTGGTTTGTTTTAAAAAATATATATATTTGGTGAAAATTTGAAATTTTAATGCAATGGTACTTAAATTTAAGGAAAAAAAAGTAGGTGTCTATCCTAATTTCACCCAACCATAATAAAATGATAATATTTTTTATAATATTTTGTAGATATAAGTAGAGGACTCATGCCCCGATGATGCATATATTTTGTAATTTTTTCCAAGTAAATAATTAATTCTAAATTTTTTATTACAAATTTTAAAAAATATTAAAACTCTATGTTTGACCACCTTAACTTGGTCGCACCATAAAATTCAATTTTCTTTTTAATCCTATAGTATGTGAAGTATAGAATGACACATTTTTGATTCAAAAATGTGATACCATTTGAAAGCTATAGATGTTTTTCAATCAGCCTGAATAAATTAGGACTTTAGTTGTAATTTGAATAGAAAATGAATATAATTACTATTAAATTAAAAGTAAAGCATAATTTATATTTGTGGAAAGTTGAGAATTTCCCTTTAAAAAACCCTTCGCTTCATCAATTTTAGGTAAAAAATAGTCATCAACCACACATACCCATCATATTGCCACTTTTTGACCTTACACATACCTCAAGCTAGCTTCTTCTGATATCTAGATCCTTCAAAATATATTTTCCACATGGGTTCCTAATTCAACACAAATAAATTTTCATCTAGGAATAAGTCTAAGTTAGGAAAATATTGAGGTGAAGGATCTTCTACAAATTGATTAGTGACAACTTGTCCTTTAATTTCCTTATGAGTCACAAACTTGATATCGAACTCAGAGAGAAACATCACCTATTTTTCTAACCTTCTAGAAAGATCAGTTCTACTAAATAAGTGTTTAAGAATATCACATTTTATAATCACACAATTCTCTGGATGGAGCAAATAATGTCATAACTTCTATGTTGCAAAAATGAGAGTGAGATATTTTTTCTCCATAGTAGAGTACCAAGTTTCATAATCAACTAGAATACAAATGATGTAGTATACTACTCCTTCCTTACCATCATCATCATGTTGAGGTAAAAAATTTGCTAAAGCATGAGGTGACACAAATATATAAAGTAAAAAGGGTCTATCTTGCATATTTGAAATCAAGATGGGAGGATTAGCCAAATAACTCTTAATAGATTCAAAAGCCTTGTGATATTTATCATCAAACTAAAAATGGAACATCTTTCTTCAACAAGCACATGAATGGAAGAGTAAGATCAACCAATTGGTATACAAATCTATGGATTGCCTAAATCTTCCCCCACAAAATAAACAGTTGAGATATGTTCTTAGGTGGAGGCATGTTAATAATTGCATTGATCTTATTTGTATCAGCTCTGATTCCATTATGGGAGATGATAAATCCTAAATTTTTTTGACATCTATGCCAAAGACACACTTACGAGGATTTAGTCTTATCTTATAGAGTCAAATCCTTTCGAAGATAAGATGAATATTTTCAACGTGATCTTGATTAGTTATAGAATTAGCTAAGATGGACCATCAACACAATATTCTAAGATCTTGTGAATGAAATCATTAAATATAAGTCATCACTTGTTGGTAATGTAGTGTAGAAAAATGCATACCTTTGCATTTTCACACTTAATTTGAACCTATTTTAGCACCCCTTTCATTAAATTCCCTTTAGCTCACTTATTACATGAGCCCCTAAGACCCCTTTTGGTGCATCCTGAGGCATATTTCAACTATAATCCCAACCAAAATCCACAAACAACCTTTAATCTTAGAAACCCACCTTTTAAAATTGCAAAATAAGTCTTGTGGAACCAAGATGTCATTGGTGGTGTCTTAGACCCCCTTAGTGGGACCAAGATGCCACCTAGGGTGTCTTTGTTATGAGGGATTTAATTTTGAGAATTAAGAGTAGGAAATGAAAATATTTGATTTAATTTAGCATTTTGTCGGCCTTTGGGATCTAATAATCGGGTTATTAGATAGGAATTCCTATAAAAGTAATATTCACACCCATTTTCACCTAAGAAAGTAAGAAGTTTTGAAGAGAGAAGTACGAAGAAGGAGAGTTTCAAGAAGCAAGGAATTGAAGTCTTGGAGCATCCTTCTATTATGTTTTTGCAAGTTTTTCAAGTCCATTTTCAAGTCAAGATCTAGTATTTCCAAAGACTAATGATGGATGCCTATGGAGGATCATGAGAGATTTTAGGTTGGCGATGCAACTAGCCATACTTCAAAGCCTAAGGACTTGTTTCTTGAGTGATTCCATCTTCCATCGTTGTTCTATTTTTTTCCTAAGGAAGGTACATTTCATGTTTATGACTTATTAGGGTGATTTGAGATCTCCTTTGTAGGTCACTTTCATTTGCATCTTAGGAATTCTATTATAACAAATTTGAATAGGGTTTCTCCATGTTCTAGCTTGCATATTCTTAGACAAACTTAAGATTAGGGATCACACACATTTCCATTTTCAAATCTATGTATTTTCATCAAGTTTTAACTACCAAATAAAGGGTTTGACGAAGGAAAACCCCCATAAACAATAAATCAAATTTCCTTTGTTTTGTAGGTTATTTATAGGTTCATATCTAAAGATTCAAGGAAGAAGGAAGTGTAGACATTGAATCTTAGGATCACCTTCAGAAATTGCAAAAATTTAGATCGAGACTAAGACAACGTTAAGGGCATCTTGGCCCTCCAAGTGAAATTTTGTAGAGATACTTTTAGATTCTGTTCTAATATCCAAAGATTCTGTGTTTCCCTTGAAAAAAAATAGCGAGACTAAGAAAAAAGTAAGGGAATCTTAGTCCTCCCTAGCATATTTTGATAACATTTTTGCATTTCTAGAATCCTCATCATGTTTCTAGACTTCCCAGGTACACACATCCTAACTTTCTATTAGTTAATTTTGTCATTTGCACTCATCATTTGGCTTGCATTATTAGGTTTTGTGAGTTGAATGTTAAGTTGTCTTTCCAAGATTTTTTTTGGTGGTGAACCCTTCAAATCCTAAAAGAACCCCTCCTAGGTCTTCCTTGTTGAGAATTGACTTACCTTTGGGCTGATAGTCAATCCAATTTGGGATCCTAGGGAATTCTTGAATGACAATTGGAAAATAGTAGTGTTTTATGACCCAGGTTATAAAGCACCCATTTTCCCCATTGTTTAGGTAAGTTATCCCAACATTCTTTAACCTAAATGACATGAATACATAAACAAAGTACCCCAAGGGGAAGTGAAGACTATCTTATACTAATCTTGCAAGTTAATATGGATTTAATTATATCTTGAGAAGCTATCCATGAAGGATAACAAGGCATGTCCTATAGTCAAGTTTGCAATCATAACAATATTGGGTATTAATAGAAAATTATCTTTAAGACAATCCTTATTAAGAAATACAAAATTCAATACAGATATGAATATGGCCATCAGGTTTTCTAGTGACAATGATATTCAATATCCAAGGTGAATAGTGAATAGGATAGATAAAACCTACTTTTAAGAGATTTTCTATCTTAGCCTTAACTAATAAATAAACCTTGGGATTCATTTTATGGATCTTCAATTTAATGGGCTTGGCATCAAGATATAGAATGATATAATGAACTACCACAAATTCATCAACACTAAGCATGTCCTCATATGACCAAGGAAATATATTGAGATGGGAATGCAATAAATGAACATGTTGTTTAGATTCTTTTAAAGATTTAGGATCTGTGAAATAATCAAAAGTATCTCCCTTGAGGAGAATACTATGGTCTTTAGGATGGGCTATAGAAATGTTATCACCCATATCGGATAAATAAGACTTCTCATCATAACTCATAATTGACTCTCCAAAACATTCCTTTCTATTCAGGCAATATGTGAATGATCATTTATGATGATAGGAAGGTAAGTTAGAATAGACACTTAAGAAGTCTTCTAGAGCTTCATCCAAAGAGAAAACATCTAGAGGAATTTCATTAGAGTCCAGTTTTCTTTCAATATATTTAGGATGAACTAGTTTAAGAGGAAAAAATTGGATGGAAACTAGTTGACATTCAACCATGGCTTCACCTTAGAGGCTATGGGATGGTATCTAAGTTCAAATTTAGATTCACATGGATCAACCTCTAAGGGGACTTTAATACCTTTGGGTAAACCCACAAAATTGGTTTACAATTCCAGTGAGGAAGGAAAAGTTGTAAAAAACAGCCCCATGTAAAAAAAAATGGTTTTTGGGGGTTCGAACGAATCCAAAGGGGGTTTGATAGAACCCCTTGAACAAACCCATTAAATGTTGGGTCCCACCATTCCTAGAACTAAAAGAAAAGCTTTTGTGAGTGGGGATTCACATAACCCCTTTCCTCCTCTAGCACCAAAAAAATCCATAATTTTTCCCTTCAAAGCTTGAGTGCTAAGGATGAAAATGGAGGAGAATTCATAGACCAACTAGATGATGGTATACATTAGAACCAGAAATATCCAATGAATATACTTCCTAATATTTTTTGGTTTTATTATGTATTTTTTTTTTTAGTTTGATTAAACATAGGGTTTTCATCGAAAATCAAGCTTTCTATTCTGCACATGTGGAAAAATAGCAGATTATAAAAAAAAATGAAAAATATAAGTGCACTAGATATTGAAATCTTTGATCCAACAAAAAAAGTTTGAATTTTGATACATACAAAAAAAGTTATATTGTATACGGTCTACCTATGTCTGAATTGTAATTGTTTTGACTTCAAAGCTTGATTAAGGATAAAATATTCAATAAAAAACTATGAAACCAATTGGAAGCACTAGATATCGTAGTTTCAAATCTAAAGTCAAAAAAAGTAGAATTTTATCCTTCATGGAAATTTTTTTATGTTGTATACAGTGAGCAACACTCCTTAAAAATAGTGTTTACTTAAAAAAACTAGTTTTCAAAGGATATGGAAAAAGAAGTGCAATATGATTCCAATTTTTTTTAAAAAAATATATTTAGAATCTACATACAAAATTTCACAAATCACTAGTTTGCATCATCTTCAAATTCCTCACGGTTTAGCCACTATTGGTGCCTGAAAGTGAATATTTAGTTAGAAAAAATTAGTTCAGTGTCCAGTTTGGCCAAAAATTATAAACCAGTATTGTGGGATCATCCCTTTCTCATTACACCCACAACCTTTACCTCCATAAATAGACTTAGATAAGATGTTAAATTTTTGTCCGTAATGTGATTACAATTTCTAAGGAGGAGGATTGGTGTAAAGAGTGTACTCCATGCCAAAAAGTATCACCTTTCTTTATAGACACATAACCATCCTTCTTAATGGAGGAAAATTATTTTTTGGAATGTCTAGATGGATAGGATCTACTTTCTACTCCTTAATGTAGGATTTGGTGAAGTTCAAGGATCCCCAATCATCACCTAGACATGCATTTGATTTAGGAGAAGAAATAGAAGAAGTATACTTAAGACTTGTTGCTTCAAGAGGATATTCCTTAGAGAAATCTTCATTAAGAGTATTCTTTGTGATAGGTACTATTGGAGGAGACATCAATGCATTTAAAGATAATAAATGGATAAATTTCTAAAGATTATGTGCAACCAAAGTTTGACTAGCAATTGTTATTTCACACAAGTGTATAACATCAGGGTCAACCTTGATTATTATCACCTCATTGTTAGTAAAAACTTCATAGAATAATGCAAGGTAGAAGTAACTAATCCCAAATCATGAATCCATGGTCTTCCCAAGAGAATGTTATATAGTAATGGTCCTAGCATAACATTGGAGTCATGGAAAAAGTATCCCTTCTACTTTTCCTAGCTTTTTTGGGCCCTCCTTGTGAGTTAGGCTTAATGGTGCCCCGATTTAGTGTTGTAATGTGGTTGACACATTCACATTAGGTCTTGGGCCCTTATGGACTAATGGATTTAAAATGGTACCTTGCTAAAGTGTTGTGAAGTGTTGTAACCCACTTTCACACTTTTCTAAGGTCTTATTAATTAATTACACCTAATAAACCTATTTTTAACATTTATCTTACCATTTTTGAAGTGTTGTAAAGTGTTGTAACACACTTTACACTTTTCTAGTCTTGTAATTAATAATTGGGCTTTCTTATGCTTTAATTAGCCCTATTTTTCATCCACAAGCCTCATTTATTGCATCTTTTCAAGATGATCTCGACACCAATCATTATCCAATCATAATTCAGATGTTTCTGGCTTGTGTGGTCCAGATTTAGTGATCTAGGACTCATTCACCACCTTGGGTGAATAGGTCCCACTTGGATCTTTTGGCCCTGAACCAGATTTCACACATTTCTAAGAACTTTTGGTTTTTGGTCCCATACATTATGCTTGATGGGACTCATTCACCACCTTTGGAAAATGATTCCCATGTGGCACTAAATCATATTTAATTCAAATTTCTAGCAAGATTTTATTCTCCTAGATTTGATGTTGG
>VDFB02000003.1:714399161-714428141 GCA_007258455.2 Sequoia sempervirens
AAGTGATACACAATGATAGAGAAACAATGTTTGGCTCTTGTATTTGCTACTAGTAAGTTGCAACATTACTTATTGAATGTTGAAATAGAAGTGTTGATGAAATTTGACCCTTTAAGAAATCTCTTCACAAAAATAGACTTATTAGGACGCTTAGCTAAGTAGGTAATGTTGTTAAATGAGTTTTACCTTAAATTTGTTTCGCAAAAAGAAATTAAAGGCCAAGCCTTGATTGAACAACTAGCCAATTCTCCTTCTCCTTTAGCATTACCTAGTAATGAATCTTTCCCTGATGATAATGTGTTGACAATTGAAGCTAATACATGGGAATTATATTTTGACAGATCTAAGTGTAGAACTGGCTCTGGTGTGGGGGTTATATTAATACCACCCATGGGAGAGCCTATTCCCTTGTCATCTTAGTTAAAATTCCTATGTACAAATAACATTTCCAAGTATGAAGCGTTGTTTGATGGGTTGTGTGTTGTTTTAATCATGGGCACAAGAGACATTAAGATATTTGACAGTTCACAATTAGTCATTAAACAAATAAATGGAACATATCAAGCAAAGCATGAAAAAATATCAAAATACAAGGACTTTGTTAGAGAAGTTTCAATCATTTACCATTGAAAACATCCCTCGAAAAGATAGTCAGCATGTGGATGCAATGGAAAGTGCAACTTCACTTATATCTTTTCAAGATCCTTCAAAAGACTTCACCTTCATTGTGCATACAATTATGAAACCATCAATAAGAGATAAATCATATGAAGTATTAACAACAACCAAGGGAGACTTGAGTCAATGGTATGATACAATATTTAACTATTTGAAAGATGGTACCTTTTTTGAGCCAACAACTAAGAACATTTGAGCCCACCAGTGAAATTTTGCATCTAAGTATATAATTCTTGTTGATGTGTTGTATCGAAGATCGTTTAACGGTCTCTTACTTAGATGCCTTAAAAAATATGAAATATCCACAACACTTAAACAAGCTCATGTAGGTGCTTATGGTGGTCACTTTGGGGTGATCCCACAATAGTGGTTTACAATTTTTGGCCAAACTAGACACTGAAATAATTTTTTTTGACTAAATCTTCACTTTCGAGCACCTATAGCAGCTAAACCATGAGGAATTTGAAGATGATGCAAACTAGAGTTTTGTGAAATTTTGTCTATAGATTCTAAATATATATTTTTCAAAATTTTGGAATCATATTAAAATTTCTTTTTCCATCTCCCTCGAAAACTAGGGTTTTTAAAACAACATTTTTAAAAGTGACACTCAATCAGATAACACATAAATTTTTTTCCATGAAGGATAAAATTCTAATTCTTTTGAATTTATATTCATAACTCTGATATCTAGTGCTTCCACTTGGTTAAATATTTTTTTATTGAATATTTTTTCTTTAATCAAGTTTTGAAGTCAAACCAATTATAATTCAGACATAGTGCGACCGTATAATGCGTAACATTTTTTTTATGTATCAAAATTCAATTTCTTTTTCTTTGTTGGATCAAGGATTTAAATATCTAGTGCACTCATATTTTTCAAATTTTTTTTGATAATCTATTATTTTTCCACATGTGAAAACATAGAGCTTGATTTTCTTTGAAAACCTACATTCACAAGAAATACAAAATAAATATAATAATCAAATTAAATTTATTTAAAATTATACTTTTTGGGAAGCTTATAATAATGACTACATACTTAAAAAAAAAAAAAATTTAAATGAATTCATTTGATCCCCCAAAAGGTAAATGAAAAGTGGTTTTTTATCAACATTTTGATAGGTGTAAAGGTGACTCTGTTATAGGTATGGTTTAAAACTAGCGGGGTTCTATCCAAGGGGGTTTGATTTAAGGTAGTTTGATCAAACCCTCTTCAATTGGAATGCTTTAAATGGAATTTTTTAAGGCTTAAATCATTATATTTTCTAAAAATATGTGATTTCAGCAAAAATTAGATCCTCCTAGAAATTGTAAACCAGCAAAAATCAGATCCTCTTTGGAGGAAAAACATTAGTTCAAAAACTTCTCTGCATTGGATACTATTGGAGACATATGGAACAAGATTTATTTGCATACGTAAAAAAATATCACAAATGTCAAGAACATAGCAATTTGATTCATGCTTCTGCTTATGCATTTTGAGCTCAAGTTCCTATCTAGCCCTTTGTAGTTTGGGGTTTGGACATCATTAGAAAAATATCACCACCTTCCTCTACTAGACATACACTCATAATCACCACAACAAATTACTTTATGAAGTGGGTAGAAGCAGTTACCCTTCGATCAACAACTGTTGATGTGATATGTCATTTCATATTGGAACACATTATTGCTCGGTTTGGACTTCCTTCCACATTAGTTTTTGATAATGGTACATCATTTAAGATAATGATGTTAAAAAAATCTTGGAAATGTTTAAAATACATCATTGCTTTTCAATACCCTACTATCCACACTCTAACGATCAAATTGAATCAAATAATAAAACCCTTGAACAAATCTTAAAGAAAACCATTAGCAAACATAATAACAATTGTCACATAATTAACATATGTGCTATGGGCTTATCATACGAGTATTAGATTGTCCATAGGGACCACACCTTATAATCTTGTCTATGGTATCGAGGCAATAATGCCCTTGGAGTTAGAGATTCCTACATTAAGAATTACTCTTCAAGGACAAGTATTGATGACAAAAATTATAAAGAAAAAAGGTTGCATCAGCTTGAAATGCTCGACAAACAACAAATCAAAGCTCTTGAGCACCTTTAAGCTTATTCTAAGAGAACGAAGTGTGCTATAATGAAAATGTCATCCCTCATGTATTCAATAAAGGTGATTTTGTATCATGTGAGAATCAATGTAACGTCAATGCCAACTTGACTGATAAAGGAAAATTCAGCCCTAATTGGTTAGGACCTTATATAATTAATGCAAACTATGGGTCCAGTGCATACACATTAACAAAAATAGATGGAACACCCATGAAAGAACCTATAAATTTTGCACATCTATGATAGTACTATGTCTAACGAACTTGAATAGTGTGAATGATAAAGCAGTGATGTTAGAGTTAGTAGATGACAGTCTATGTGCTCTCGCATTTCTTTTTCTTGACAAATAATTATTTGTGTGTCTTGAATACTAAGGTAATTATTTAAATTAATTTTTAGATGGTTACTTTAGATTTCATACTATTCAAGATATTCTTGTGTGTTATGTTATATTAGATCCTTATATGCATTTAATGTTCTTTAATTAGATCATAAGTATATTTAATTTAGCATACCATACTTAATCACAATGTTGCATCTAAGAGAAACTAGAATAAGTTTTAATTAGATCACATAAAACATGCTAAATCATGGAGACATTCATTAAATAGTCTTACAAAGATTATTTAATCAATCACATTGCCATTTAAAATTAAATACATAAACACAAGAAATGAAACATCAAAGGCTCATATATATATATTTCTATATATATATATATATAAGTTTTGTGTACATGTCATCAATATATACAATGATACTGAGGTTTGTGACTGCTAGATCACTTGGGATTTGGTGCTCGCATCTGTCTAGAGGTGGTTCGTCGGGAGACAGTGGTATGTGATCGTGATTGTGAGTCACTAAGTGTACTAAGAGTAAATTTTAAACCCTGCGCCTATCCAAGGGCCTCCTGATGCTCCCCTACTAGTTTATCTCTCTCCACCTAAAGTCTGGCTACCTCTGACTATAGTCTGTCAAACTTTGTTGGGGTTCGAGATGACTGTACATCCTAGGAAGCCTCGAATTGATGGACATGCCTCCTAAGACTCTCATACGCTGCCCGCAGTCTAACGTACAACCAAAACAACTTTGGATCTCGATCCATAATGGGTGGGGGCACATAGTCTATATGAGTGGCCTGTGTATGTGTAGGATCATGATGGGCCAAAAAGTGGCGATATGATGGGTATTTGTAGGGTATGCGGCTGACGACCTTTTTTTTACCCAAACTTGATGAAATGAAAAGGGTTTTTAAAGGAGATTCTCAAATTTCCACCAATATAAATTATGCTTTACTTTGAATTTAATAAATAATTATTATTCATTTTCTATTTGAATTACGACTAAAGTCCTAATTGATAGGCTGATTGAAAAACATCTATAACTTTCAAATCCAAGATCACATTTTTGGAATCCAAAACATGCATCACATTATATGCTTCACATACTATAGATTAAAAAAAGAAAAATGAATTTCATGAAGTTTTGACCAAATTAAGGTCAATACATACGAAGTTTTATATTTTTAAAAAGTTTAAATAAAAATTCATAATTAATTGGCTTACTTGGAAAAAAACTACAAAAAAATATGCATCACATCCAGACATGAGTCCTCTACTTATGTCTAAAATATTATAAAAATATTATCATTTTATTGTGGTTAGGTGGTTTATTGCATACTCATTTCTTATTTTTTCCCCTGAAATTTTAAGTAATATCGCATTGAAATTTCAAAATTTCAATAAATAGATTTTAAAAATAAACCTAGTAGTTTAGAAACTACATTCAATTTTCTAAAAATTCTATTCTTACATATTTTTGAAATAATATAGATAACTTATTCAATTTTTTATGTCAAGTTGCCTAACTCTGATTTTTTTGAATTTTTTGCCACTTAAGGGCCTATTTTTTCCATGATGATCCTGCACATACCTGCCTCCTCGTCAACAAATGGGGGTACTATCTCTACAACCATCTGATGATAGAGATCATGAAGATCTCTCATAGCTCCTGCAAGATAGAGATCATAAATATAATCAGTACACATCGTGATATATGTATACATAAAATTTAAGCATACAACATAAGCATAAGCATAAAGGATGATAGTAAATAAAATATCATCACCTAGCTCTCTGGTAGGCGGTGTGAAAACAACATCGTGATGTGCAAGGGGAATGGAGGATGTGCTAGCCTCTACATGGTTGTGAGCATTGGTGCCTGTTGTAGCTGTTGATCGTGATCTAGTAACATGAACGGGAGATGTCTCTCCCCACTTATGGCCCATTGGATCCTCATCTGCTGCCTCACCACCCTCACTCACTAGTTTCTCCTCATCCTCCTCCTCATGACCATAATAGTCATGATCTACAACCTTGTCATACTCCTCATCTATCACATCTATGAATATTTATGCAGCCTTCTAACGTGTCTCTTTAGCCCTATCCTCCCCCTCATCTCCCTGATATGGGAGTGGCCGTGCATCACCTATCAACTCATCCATTGGGAATACGAGAGCCGGTAGTGATACTACCCACCACTCCTCGTAGGAATCTATGGTACTAACATCATAAGCATTGGAGACGGGAGGCATATCATGATTTGAGTACTCAGAGTCACTATAGTGACATCCTTGATAGTGAACCATCTAAAATCACCGGGTCTCTAGGAATTTCATAATGATCTCCTGAAAAAGGGTCGTGCCCTAGGTGCTATCTAAACCTATCCAAACTGTCACATGATGGGATCATAGTAGAAAGTTTGTACTATGTAATCGTGTTTGCCTATCAAGAACCTATCCATCTGTATTCTCCTCATCTTTCGAGTCTCATCTGGCCACTGTAGCACAAGTTGGTAAGGCCTCCATAGGATCTCATCCTCCTCTAGTTGGTTGAATTGGACTCTCCAAAAATGCAAGTCACCATACTACCATAGCCTCCACAATGGATAGCTAATGACTCGAGGATACCCTAGGGTTGTCACACATGGAAATCTTGTCGGTCTGGTACACATGATATGCTCTAGGCACCACACCTATAGCAGTGTACAGTGTACCATACTGTCGACCTCTCAAAATAGAAACCATCCAACAGATGCGCTAGGATGTTGCGTCCCCAGGTGTACATGATCCTATGCTCTACCATCCCCTGAATTATGTGTACTAGTCCTCCCTCTAAGTATGCTCCCCGACTATTAGGGACGAGTACTAGTGCTACTGTGAACATCATAATTTTCACGCAACCAGTGGGGCCTGTGAGTATAGCAGCATTGCTAGGTCGATCTATGGCCTCACCATACCAACATGCACTGGACCTCCAATGCAATATTGCATGCCATATTTCATCTCCTAGAATGACCCCTCTGCTAGGAAACATACTCTCTCACCATGAATTGGAACTTGAAATATGTGATGTACGTCCTCTAGCGTAATGGTCACCTCATCGGTAGGAAGATGAAATGTGCATGTATGTGCATTCCATCGCTCTGCTAATGCCATCAACATAGGATTGTGGTACTTCATGGGGGGCATGAGGTATGTCCAGTATAATCCTATAGTCTATAGGATCTTTGTATCCTCTACTGAAAGAGTGGGGGCTAGGTCTCAGAGGTGACTAATTTTTCTACCACCTAGACATTGTCACGAATGGGTAGGAATCTAACCAAAAAACAAAAATATATCCTATAAGCATTCTACAATCTTAAATCTATATATCAACAATAAAAAAAAGTGTACTAAAGTTGTTCTAGTGTACTCTCCTAAAGGTCCTAGACACTTTAGACCCCTTTTGGGACACCTCGTGAAGAAACGAGACACTTTGTGAAAAAGTGGGACACTTTGCGAACAAAAGGAACACTTTGCAAAGAAAAGGGACACTTTGTGAACATTTTTCCAAGGCCCTAAATTAACTTAGAAATTTGTATAAATCATAAAATAAATACGTAAGGACAAAGCTAAGGAAGAAAAATCAACTCAGCTGATGATAATGCTCATCATGGGCCACCTGATCTTGTAGGATGTCCAGTCTCATAGGGTCATAGTATCGTCAACTTGGCATCTTCAATCACTCTTCACCACACTCAAGCTACAAGAAGGTAAAAATGAAAAAATAGTCAGAATTTACTCCACTTTTTACTCTTATATATGTTAAAATTAGGGGTTTTAATATATTAAGGGTTAAAAAGTTCCTTTCATTCAAGCCAACATAATGGGAGCTAGAGAGCTCTATTTTTTATGCTATTTGTTGTGTTGGAATCATATTTCCACTCTCATTCTCATCAAATGTCTATCATCTTGTGGTATGGTACTTGGAAATACCCTATGACATGACGTACTTTATTCAATGTGGTAGAATGCTACTTTGATTCCACCTCCATAAAGCAAGCTAAATCAAGGGTGGGCATACATCTACCCTCAAATTTTATTTCTAGAAGAAGTTAGATAAGAGGATTTTTTTGGGGACAACTAATGAATTTGTGTTGCAGGATGCAGTTCCTAACACCGTGGTCTTATAGATAGCTACATTGGGGGCTTCATTCTCTCGTGTTGTGAATGAACCTATATTAGTATCCTTTTATGAAATAAAGTGTATTGTTTAGAGCCCTCTAGTTTACATATGCACGTAGAGTCATATGGGTGCTAAAGTGGGGGCTAAATGTGGCAACAAAAATTGTACTCACTTCTTGGAGATAGTACAATTCCTTGCCTAATTTAGACCTATTTTGGTATCATTGCATTAATTACCCTTTAAATCATCATTTATAGGCCCATAAGACCCATTATTTCAGATCTTGAGGCTTATTTCAGCTAAAAACCTACCAAAATAATTTAAAAAGTAAAAAATCCCAAAAACCCACCTCAAAAATCAAGGGTGGGACTCATTCTCCACCTTGGGCGAATGAATCCCCCTAGGTGGGACCCATTTTCCACCTTGGGTGGATGAGTCCCATTTGGGGTCTTTGTAAGTTTTGAGCTGGAAAATCACCTTTTTAATTCAAATTTTTGGTTGAGGTAAGCCTTTGAGATCTAAATAATGGCAAATTAGGTGTTAATGCCTATATAGGCAAGTTTCTAAGTCATTTTTATCATCTAATTAATCTACAAGCATTTTCAAGAGAAATTTCAAGAGACAAGCATCAAGAATCTTCAAGCAGTCTTTCACAAGAGCATTCAAGTTTCAAAAGCAAAAAAAGTTGAAGTCTTGGAGTAGCATTAAAGTGTTTTTGCAGGTCTTCAAGCTCACTTTCATTCAAGATCTAGCATTGTCAAGGGTTGATCATGGTTGTCTATGGTGAATCATGATTGATTATAGGTTGGGGAGATGCAACTAGACATCAATCCAAGCCTAAGGACTTGTTTCCTCAGTGATTTTGTCCCCCATTATCACTCTACTTTCAGCCTAAGGAAGGTATAAGCATTATTGAGGCTCATTTGGGTGATTAGAGGACTCTCAAAGTGAGTCATTCATTGCCATATTTCCATTCATGCATCATATTCTTACACATTAGAATAATGTTTCCTTATGTTTTAGATTTCCTAGTCTTAGACACACTTAAGGCTAGGGTTTATGTTCACATTTACATTCAAGTTCCATTATTTTCATCAAGGTTTAATTACCAAAATAGGGGTTTGATCAAGGAAAACCCCCCATAAGAAAATCAATTCTATATTCTATTTTGCAGGTATTTTCTTAGATTTGAAGCCAAATATTAGTTTAGAAAGGAAGGGCAGAGATTGGGGTATAGATCTAAACTTTAAATTCTTGAAAAATCAGAATGGAACTGATTCACCACAAGTGGTGAATGAGTCCCACTATAGGTGTTTTCAAAACTATTTACATATTTAGATGCCCTTTTCCCCAAAATTGGTTTTTGTGCAAAAATATAGATCTAGGATTGATTCACCTAGATTGGCAAATGAGTCCCAGTGGGTCAAAAAGTCAAAATTTCCAACATTTCAAATCTCTATTCCACAATCTCTAGATTTGCAAGTGCACACATTCCTTTTTGTAGATTTTTATTTTGTTTCACTTGCATTTCTAGGTGATTTAGTGAAGCTTTGCATTGAATTAGGGTTTTGCATTTCATCTTGCATTGCTTTTGTCTTTCCAAGTTCTTACTTGGTGGTGAACCCCTTATTAGTTTACAATCGACCCCTAAGATAGCCCTATTGCAAGATCTCTTTCTCCTTTGCATTGAGATCTCTAGCGTTATCTTTGAATGGAATAGCTTGAAAGTGGGTGTGCTCTATGTCCTAAACCATACGATAACACTTAATACCCCATTTTAAGAGGTTCGACTATTGTAATATTTTTGATAAATAACATTAGACAGAACAATGTATCAAGCTGAAAGCTTTCACATCTATCCACACGAGTATTTTTAGTCACATTATTAGGAAATTTTCCACTTTTCAAATAATTATAGATATGAGAATACTATTCCCTTGAGTCTACATGAGAACACATGAGATAGTTAGGTTCAGGTTTATCTGAGATAGTGGAAGAGTGGAAAATTTGAACCACAAAGTGATAATCATACACGCCATCATCTGAGGGTACAAGGGAAGTTGTGCTTGCTATTGCATCCATGTGATGATTTTATCACTTAGGAACACTATCTATAGTGAAAGAAGAAAAATGATCAAGTAAGGATAAATACAAATCTTGATACTGAGATAGCTTGCTTTGCTTATCTTGATACACTGGACTATGATTTGATTTATAATAAGCTCAAAATTTCTGTGAATATGAATATTTTTAATGTTCAATATTATCATGGAAATGAAATTCAATAATAGAGGCTTTGTACTCAATGGTATTATTTATACAACAAAAAATCTAATCGAAAAGATAAAGGAACTGGATGTTCTTCGAGTGATTAAAATTACACCTACCCTAAAGCTAGCTTGATATGTAGATTCTTCAAAATATATTTTCCACATGGGTTCCTAATTCAACACAAATAAATTTTCATCTAGGAATATGTCTAAGTTAGGAAAATATTGAGGTGAGGGAGCTTCTACAAATTGATTAGTGACAACTTGTCCTTTAATTTCCTTCTGAGTCACAAACTTGATATCGAACTCAGAGAGAAACATCACCCATTTTTCTAACCTTATAGAAAGATCAGCTCTACTAAATAAGTGTTTAAGAATATCGCATTTTATAATCACACAAGTCTCTACATGGATCAAATAATGTCATAACTCCTATGTAGCAAAAATGAGAGACATTTTTTCTCCATAGTAGAGTACCAAGTTTCATAATCAACTAGAATACAAATGATGTAGTATACTACTCCTTCCTTACCATCATCATCATGTTGAGCTAAATTTTTTTCTAAACCATGAGGTGACACAAAATCCTAAACTAAAAAGGGTCTATCTTGCATAGCTGAAATCAAGATGGGAGGATTAGCCAAATAACTCTTGATAGATTCAAAAGCCTTGTGACATTCATCATCGCACTAAAAATGGAACATCTTTCTTCAACAAGCATGTGAATGGAAGAGTAAGATCAACGAATTGGTATACAAATCTATGGATTGCCTAAATCTTCCCCCGCAAACTAAACCTCGAGATATGTTCTTAGGTGGAGGCATTTTAATAATTGCATTGATCTTATTTGTATCGACTCTAATTCCATGATGGGAGATGATAAATCCTAAAAACATTTTGAAATCTATGCCAAATACACACTTAAGAGGATTTAGTCTTATCTTATAGAGTCAAAGCCTTTCAAAGATAAGATGAATATTTTCAACGTGATCTTGATGAGTTATAGAATTAGTCAAGATGGACCATCAACACAATATTCTAAGATCTTGTGAATGAAATCATTAAATATAAGAGTCATCACCTGTTGGTAATGTAGTGTAGAAAAATGCATACCTTTGCATTTTCACACTTAATTTGGACCTATTTTAGCACCCCTTGCATTAAAATCCCTTTAGCTCACTTATTATGGGCCCCTAGATCACTTTTGGTGCATCCTGAGGCATATTTCAACTATAATCCTGACCAAAATCCACAAACAACCTTTAATCTTGGAAACCCACCTTTTAAAATTGCAAAATAAGCCTTGTGGGACCAAGTTGTCATTGGTGGTGTCTTAGACCCCCTTAGTGGGACCAAGATTCCACCTAGGGTGTCTTAGTCACGAGGGATTTAATTTCAAGAATTAAGAGCAGGAAATGAAAATATTTGATTTAATTTGGCATTTTGTCGGCCTTTGGGATCTAATAATCAGGTTATTAGATAAGATTTCCTATAAAAGTAATATTCACACCCATTTTCACTGAAGCAATTAAGAATTTTTGAAGACAAGAAGTAAGAAGAAGGAGAGCTTCAAGAAGCAACGAATTGAAGTCTTGGAGCAGCTTTCTATTATGTTTTTGCAAGTTTTTCAAGTCCATTTTCAAGTCAAGATCTAGTATTACTAAAGACTAATGATGGATTACTATGGAGGATCATGAGAGATTCTAGGTTGGAGATGCAACTAGCCATACTTAAAAGCCTAAGGACTTATTTCTTGAGTGATTCCATCTTCCATTGTTGTTCTATTTTCTGCCTAAGGAAGGTACATTTCATGTTTATGACTTATTAGGGTGATTTGAGATCTCCTTTGTAGGTCACTTTCATTTGCATCTTAGGAATTCTATTCTAATACATTTGAATAGCGTTTCTCCATGTTCTAGCTTGCATATTCTTAGACACACTTAAGATTAGGGATCACACACATTTCCATTTTCAGATCTATGTATTTTCATCAAGTTTTAACTACCAAACAAAGGGTTTGACCAAGGAAAACCCCCATAAACAATCAATCAAATTTCTTTTGTTTTGTAGTTTATTTATAGGTTCATATCTAAAGATTCATTGAAGTTCAAGGAAGTGCAGACATTGAATCTTAGGATCACCTTCATAAATTGCAAAAAATTAGATCGAGACTAAGACAACGGTAAGGGCATCTTAGTCCTCCAAGTGGAATTTTGTAGAGATACTTTCAGATTCTGTTTCGATATCCAAAGATTCTACATTTCCCTTGAAAAAAATAGCGAGACTAAGACAAAAGTAATGGAATCTTAGTCCTCCCTAGCATATTTTGATAGCATTTTTACATTTCTAGAATCCTCATCATATTTCTAGACTTTCCAGGTAGACACATCCTAACTTTCTATTAGTTAATTTTGTCATTTGCACTCATGATTTGGATTGCATTATTAGGTTTTGTGAGTTGAATGTTAAGTTGTCTTTTCCAAGATTTTGTTTGGTGGTGAACCCTTCAAAGCCTAAAAGAACCCCTCCTAGGTCTTCCTTGTTGAGAATTGACTCACCTTTGGGTTGATAGTCAATCCAATTTGGGATCCTAGGGAATTCTTGAATGACAATTGGAAAATAGTGGAGTTCTATGACCCAAGTTATAAATAACCCATTTTCCCCATTGTTCAAGTAAGTTATCCCACCATTCTTTAACCTAAATGACATGACTACATAAAAAAGTACCCCAAGGGGCACTAAAGACTATCTTATACTGATCTTTCGAGTTAATATGTATTTAATTATATCTTGAGAAGCCATCCATGAAGGATAACAAGGCATGTCCTATAGTCAAGTTTTCAATCATAACAATATTGGGTATTAATATAAAATTATCTTTAAGAAAACCTTATTAAGAAATACAAAATTCAATATAGATATGAATATGGCTATTAGGTTTTCTAGTGACAATGATATTTGATATCCAAGGTGAATAGTGAATAGGATAGATAAAACCTACTTTCAAGAGATTTTCTATCTTAGCCTTAACTAATAAAGCAACCTTGGGATTCATTTTATGGATCTTCAATTTAATGGGCTTGGAATCAAGATATAGAACGATATTATGCACTACCATAGATTCATCAACACTAAGCATGTTCTCATATGACCAAGGAAATATATTGAGATGGGAATGCAATAAATCAACATGTTGTTTAGATTATTTTAAAGATTTAGGATCTATGAAAGAATAAAAAGTATCTCCCTTGAGGAGAATACTATGATTTTTAGGATGGGCTAGATAGAAACATTATCACCCATATCGGATAAATAATACTTCTCATTAGAACTCATAATGGACTCTCCAAAATATTCCTTTCTATTCAGGAAATATGTGAATGATCATTTATGATGATAGGAAGTTAAGTTAGAATAGACACCTAGAAAGTCTTCTAGAGCTTCATCCAAAGAGAAAACATCTAGAGGAATTTCATTAGAGTTCACCTTGCTTTCAATATATTTAGGATGAACTAGTTTAAGAGGACAAAATTTGATAGAAACTAGTTGACATTCAACCATGGCTTCACCTTAGAGGCTATGGGATGGTATCTAAGTTAAAATTTAGAGTCACATGGATCAACCTCTAAGGGGATTCTAATACCTTTGGGTAAACCCACAAAATTGGTTTACAATTCTAGTGAGGAAGGAAAAGTTGCAAAAAACACCCGGGCCATGGAAAAAAAATTGGTTTTTGGGGGTCAAAACGAACCCAAAGTGGGTTCGCTAGAACCCCCCTTCGAGTGAACCCTTTAAATGTTGTCCCATCTTTCCCAAGAAAAAACCAAAATAAAAGCTTTGTGGAAAGGGGGTTCGCTCGAACCTCCCCTTTCCCCCCTTCTCCCCCTCTAGCACTGAAAAACTCTAGAATTTTTCCCTTTGAAGCTCGAGTTGAGGATGAAAATGGAGGAAACTTCATAGACCCAACTAGATGATGGTAGTTCTCAGAACGAGCTATCCAAAAGATATAATTTTAATATTTTTTGGTTTTATTATGTTTTTTTTTTTTAGTTTGATTAAACATAGGTTTGTCATCGAAAATCAAGCTCTTTGTTTTGCACATGTGGAAAAATAGTAGATTATCAAAAATAACATTGAAAAATATAAGTGCACTAGATATTGAAATCTTTGATCCAAAAAAAAGAAAAATTGAATTTTGATACATGCAAAAAAATTATATTGTATACGATCTGCCTATGTCTGAATTGTAATTGGTTTGAATTCGAAGCTTGATTAAGGAAAATATATCCCATAAAACACTATGAAACCAATTGGAAGCACTAGATATCATAGTTGTAAATCTAAATTAAAAAAAAAATAGAATTTTATCCTTCATGGAAAAAAATTTATGTCGTATATAGTGAGCGACACTCCTTAAAAATGGTGTTTACTGAAAAAAACTAGTTTTCAAAGGAGATGGAAAAAGAAGTGAAATTTGATTCCAAAATTTTTGAAAAAAATATATTTAGTATCTACAGACAAAATTTCACAAATCACTAGTTTGCATCATCTTCAAATTCCTCACGCTTTAGTCACTATAGGGTCCCAAAAGTGAATATTTAGTTAGAAAAAATCAGTTTAGTGTCTAGTTTAGCCAAAAATTATAAACCAGTATTGTGGGATCACCCATTTCTCATTACACCCACAACCTTTGCCTCCATAACTAGACTTAGAGAAGATGTTAAATTTTGGTCCGTAATGTGATTACAATTTCTAAGGAGGAGGATTGGTGTAAAGAGTGTACTCCATGCCAAAAATTATCACCTTTCTTTACAGACAGATAACCATCCTTCTTAACGAAGGAAAATAAAGTTTTGGAATGTCTAGATGGATAGGATCTACTTTCTACTCCTTAATATAGGATTTGGTGAAGTTCAAGGATCCCCAATCATCACCTAGACATGCATTTGATTTAGGAGAAGAAATAGGAGTATACTTAAGACTTGTTGCTTCAAGAGGATATTCCTTAGAGAAATATTCATTAAGAGTATTCTTTGTGATAAGTACTATTGGAGGAGATGTCAATGCATTTAAAGATAATAAAGGGATAAATTTCTAAAGATTATGTGCAACCAAAGTTTGACCAACAATTGTTATTTCACACAAGTGTACAACATTAGGGTCAACCTTGATTATTATCACCTCATTGTTAGTAACAAACTTCATAGAATAATGCAAGGTAGAAGTAACTAATCCCAAATAATGAATGCATGGTCTTCCCAAGAAAATGCTATATAGTAATGGTCCTAGCATAATATTGGAGTCATGGAAAAAGTATCCCTTCTACTTTTCCTAGCTTTTTTGGGCCCTCCTTGTGAGTTAGGCTTAATGTTGCCCTGATTTAGTGTTGTAATTTGGTTGACACATTCACATTAGGTCTTGGGCCCTTGTGGACTAATGGATTTAAAATGGTACCTTGCTAAAGTGTTGTGAAGTGTTTCAACCCACTTTCACACTTTTCTAAGGTCTTATTAATTAATTACACATAATAAACCTCTTTTTAACATTTATCTTACCAATTTTGAAGTGTTTTAAAGTGTTGTAACACACTTTACAATTTTCTAGGCTTGTAATTAATAATTGGGATTTCTTATGCTTTAATTGGCCCTATTTTTCATCAATAAGCCTCATTTATTTCATCTTTTCAAGGATGATCTCGACACCAATCATTATCCAATCATAATTCAAGTGTTTCTGGCGTGTGTGGCCTAGATTTAGTGATCTAGGACTCATTCGCCACCTTGGGTGAATAGGTCCCACTTGGATCTTTTGGCCCCAAACCAGATTTCACACATTTCTAAGCACTTTTGGTTTTTGGTCCCATACATTATGCCTGATGGGACTCATTCACCACCTTCGGCAAATGATTCCCATGTGGCCCAAGATCATATTTAATTCAAATTTCTAGTAGGATTTTATTCTCCTAGATCTGATGTTGGCTTGTATTGTTGTAATTTCAAGAATTCTTGCATAATTGAGTATAAATACAAGGTTCTTTCACTCATTTTCATCCCAAGCATTCAAGTGTTCATTCTCATAGCAAGTTTGTGTTCACAAGTGTTTTCAAGAGCATTCAAAAACATTCAAGGGTAGATTATCAAGCATTTTAGAGCATTCTTCAAGCATCAATCATCATGTCAAAGATTCCATGTATGGTGTTTGTTATTGTGCTAACAATTATGCTGTAGTGTTTTATGATTCAAGAAAGTGTTTAATGCAAGATCTATTTTAGCCATTTCAAGAATATTTGTAGCACCTTATTGCTAGGGTTTGGTGAGTTGCAACATTGTTATTTGTTCATTCATCATTCTTCATTCATATTTGATTTCATTTCAAGGATTGATTTCCAACAAGGGGTTTGACCAAGGAAAAACCCTATCCACTAACCCAAATACATTTTTCCCTCTCCTTTGTGTGTGATTTGTAGGGCTAGGTTGTAAATTTCCTAAGGAGAATGATTGGAGAAGAGTTGTAAATCATTCAAAGTTGTCAAAGTTGTCATCAAGCCTTGGAGAGCATTAAAGATCACCTATAGATTGCAAATCAAAGATTTGGATCTAGAAACCAATCAGGAAGGACAGAGCAAACAGAGAAGAGCAGGATCAACCTTTGAAGTGTAGAAAATCCGAACTAGACTGATACACCATTTCTAGCGAATGAGTCCCAGTTCCAGTCAATTTTCAAGATTTTGCAGATTCAGATACCCTTTTGGAAAATTTTTGTTCTTGCACAGTTTCCCATAAACAAGATTGATTCTACCAACTTGGTGAATGAGTCCCAACCAATAGTAAAAGAAAATTTTCCAATGTTTCAAACCTCTGGAATCTAGCCTTCTCTAGATTTTTAGGTGCACACGTTCTATCTTGCAGTTTTTTGTTTCATTTTGTTCACTTTCTTAGGTCATTTAAATTTGTTTTGCATTCAATTATGGTTTTTCATTTCATCTTTCATTTCATTTTCTTTTCCAAGTTTAAGCTTGGTGGTGAACCCCTCATTAGATCATATTCAGCCCCTAGGACAACCCTATTACAAGATCTCTCTCTCTCTCTCTCTCTCTCTCTCTCTCTCTCTCTCTCTCTCTCTCTTTTGCATTGAGATCTCTAGGGTTATCCTTGAGTGGAACCATCTTGAAAGTGGGTGTGATAGAACTTAAACACCATATCATTTCATCACCCCCAATTTTAATCGATTCCAAACATATACCAGGGTGGGTACTATAATGGGTCCCAACCTTAAAGGTTAGATTACTATACCTAAGTCTTGTTGACTAGCATTACCAAACCCAAAAATGTAAAAGGAATAAGCAGCAAGAAAAGTTGAACCAATTTTAATTTGAGGAAATAAATCAATGCTACATACATTGAGTGCCAAACTACTATCAATGAGAGAATTTCTAATGCTGATATTATTAATATAAACTATTATCTTTAAAGTATATGATTGCTTTTGTACTTCCAGAGGTGGGAGCTCATGTAGATCATGTGTCATAGGAGAAAGGATGCGTGTGTAACAACTCCTCCCACCCATGCAACTTAACAAAAATCTAATTTTCACTCTCATTTCATAATGAAGTTCTTCTTGAAAAACTTATTATTTCTCTCTCACTCTCATAGAGAAGCTTTGCCTAAATACTCTCTCAAGCAACAACCAAGGCTTCTCTTATATGTAAAATTGTCACATCTATCAATGCAAGAAGGGAGCCATAGGTTGTTGGTAATTCTCTCTTGTCATTCTCTTGATCTTTTCTATGCAATCTTGTATTCATTTATTTACATTCATGATATGTTTATCCTCCTTGTGGGGTTTGTTTCTATAACATGCCTATTATATTCGTGATAGGGGTTATCCTCCTTTTCAGGGTTTGTTTCTATCAAACATATTTGATTTACATATTTTTATCTATCTCAATCCTATTTGGTTGTTCATGGAGGTGGAAAAATAAAAATGAGGGTTTGACTAAGGAAAGCCCTTATACAACCCTCAATATTTTTCTCATTTTGTTTGTGTTCAAATGAATAGGTTTAGCAAGCTAGGTATTTTAGATTTTGGGTTCTTATTGTTTTTTTTATTAGAGATGATGATGTGGGGCACATATGTCCCTATGACGTGCTGTCATCCATGATCAAGAGCTAATCCTCTTATAGGTATAATGTCTAGTTTTTGTGCTTTCCATTTTTTATATCAAAGAATTTATTTCTTTCATTTACTCCTACAATTAAGTGATTTTGATATTATTATCAGTTATGACTTAGTGTCAATTCAATTAGATTAGGTAGACATTATTTACTATTTATCCCTTCATTTGAGATTTGATCATTGAGGTAATTAAGGGCTATTTTCTCCTTAATACCCTATCATATTGAGGGTAGTGAATCCCATCCTTTACATTTTTGGTGAATTTGACATGAATGAAATCATATCAAATCTTTTTCTTCAAAATTTAATGCTTTTGATGATGCATTTTCTAAGTAGGATTTTGATATGTTGGATGATGCCCTAGAGGATTTCTTAGAAGCATCTCCTTCTACTCAAAACTCTATTAAAGAAATTTCTCCATTGAAATATTCTTCTTGGCAGGTTGAGAAGTCCATAAATGTAATCATAGTCTTCACTTCCCCTTAAAGGCCTAAAATACCAGTCATTTATGTGACTTTGGCTAGCCCATCTCCTAAAATAATTCATCCTATTCTTGAGTCCTTATTGAAAGTGATATGCTAGACCTTTATATGAGATCCATGCAATCTAAGACTCCCTCTTATAGAGCGGTATCCATACCTATAATATTAGAAGGAATAGAAAAAATATTAATCAACCTACTTCTTTCCCACCTTCTCAACCAATCCTTTCTCAAGCACCTAGACCTGCAACTAAGCAATTGGTTGAGTATGATCTTGTCAAGAATATTCATGTTACTCCCACAAAGATCTCACTTTTGGATTTTCTTCAAACTGATTTGGTTTACCAAGGTATGCTCTAAGAAGCCTTACAAAAGACCCTTTTGGGCATGTGTAGGGTCATGATGGGCCAGAAAGTGGCGATATGATGGGTATGTGGCTGATGACTTTTTTTTACCCAAAATTGATGAAACGAAAAGGGTTTTTAAAGGAGATTCTCAACTTTCCACCAATATAAATTATTCTTTACTTTAAATTTAATAAATAATTATTATCTGTTTTCTATTTTAATTATGACTAAAGTCCTGATTGATAGGTTGATTAAAAAACATCTAAAGCTTTCAAATAGTATCACATTTTTTGAATCTGAAACATGAGTCACATTCTATGCTTCATATAGTATAGGATTAAAAAATAACTTGAATTTCATGAAGTTTTGAACAAGTTAAGGTGGTCAGACATACGAGTTTTTATATTTTTTAAAATTTGTAATAAAAAATTCATAATTAATTATTTAATTTGAAAAAAATTACAAAAAAATATGCATCACATCGGGACATGAGTCCTCTACTTATATCTAAAATCTTATAAAAAAATATTATCATTTTATTGTGGTTAGGGTGGCTAGACAAACACCTAATTCTTATTTTTTCCTGGAAATTTAAGTACTACTGCATTGAAATTTCAAAATTTCACCAAATAGATTTAAAAAAAATAAAAAAAATAGTAGTTCAGAAACTACATTCAATTTGCTACAGATTCTATTCTTACATATTTTTGAAATAATATAGATAACTTATTCAAATTTTTATGTCAAGTTGCCTAACTCTGATTTTTCTGAATTTTTTGCCACTTAAGGGCCTTTTTTCCATGATGATCCTACACATACCCTTTTTCTTTCTTCCACTAGGTTGATGGATGTTAATGTGTTGACAGATCAATATCCGTACAGATTCATCAAATATCATGTTCCATACATCATAGGTAAGGAATGTGGAATATTCACATTTGAATCTTGAAAAGTTTGGGAATGATAGCATGCCATGGATATGTCTATATGTGGCACAAGTGTCCTACAAAAAAATTACATAGATTAGGAATTTAGGTTGCTAGTGCTCCATCATTGTTGCCTGTGAAGTCAAACTTGTAAAATTCTAACTTATAAGTTTTTGCCATAAATGTAGTGGGCCTAAATGTGCAAGTGTAAAATTACCACATGGTACAATTATATAACACTACAAGTCATAAATGGTAAATTAATGTCATAAATGATATTTAATGATGATGATAATGATTAATGGAAATAACTAGGATTTGATATTAGGTGAATTATTTTAGGTGCATGTTTTCCCCTTCTTTGAAGCAATTCTCAAAGTGACATTGTTTCAAATAAAATAAAAGTAGTTGAGAAGAAGAATTATAAAGATAATGAAATTCCCCAGTCAAGTGATAAATGGAAAATTAGAAAAGTGGGATGATTGATACCCCTCGAGAGATTATTTTTTGCAGAAACTGCATGGGTGATCCCTTGAAATAAGATAAGATAAAGAAAGTGTTATATGAAATATGGAAAATGATGCATGAAAAGGATTAAAATATCATGGATACAATATAAATGATTATGGCTGAAATAATGATGATGTGTAATACCAAATTTGATATTAGAAACATTTTTTTGATATAGCAATGTATGTTGTGCATTGGGATATAGAAGACTAAGGTGATAATGTATCCAATGTGTGGAAAAACTCTCAAGGAAACAATAGGCAATATGATGTGCCAACACTCACAATGCATCTGACTCTCTAGGTGGATATGTGGTGAAAAAATGTTAGATGAAATATGGAAAATGATGGATGAAAATGACTAAAATTTAGATGCAATACAAATAATTATAGATGAAATGATGATGGTGTGGTATGTCAAATTTGAGATTAGCAACATTGTTCTAATATAAAAATACATGTTTTACACCAAGGTATAAAAGAACAAGGTAACAATGTATCCAATTTATGGGATGACTCTCAAGAAAATAATAGACAATAGGATGACCCAATCCTCACAAGGCGTCTGATGCTCTTGGTGGATATAAGTTATGTATTATTACTATTATATTGCTAAACATAATTAATGTTTACATATGTACACGTTGTATCAAATGATAGTGGGTTAAAACAATTTCATTATACTTATATTTTTTATTTATTTTTATTTATATTGGTCATCCATTCAATATTGTCCTTATTCATTATAAAAAATAGAGAAAGTATCTTTATTGTTATATTATTTCAAATAAAAATAAATTTTCTAAAGAAATGTACTTTCATAATGATTATTGTGTATTCAAAAAATGATTTAATTATAACGCCCTTGGAAACTTTTAATAAAATACAATTAAAAGATTCAAAATGTATTATATACACTTTAAATAAATATATATTAAAAAATATACACTCATGATATAAATGTGCATGTAATAGAAACTAAATAACCCAAGTCAAGGTTTTCCAAAACAAAATTTAAGAAATATTTATCTTCTAAATGGATAAAAAAATCCAAACAAACCACTAAAGTGGATTGATTAATCATCAAAAGAATACTAAGAAAAAAATACAAACTGCATACAAACTATTAGACTAATCCAATCACATGGCATTGATTGTATAGTTAAGAAAAAATAATAATGGAACTACTCTTTCTAGAAAAAAATCTATTGATTTTCTTGAGACATCTTATGGATTTTATTTATCTATAATTTTCATCACTAGTAAAGATAAATTTTTAATTTGGAATGGTGGTAGGGTAAATAAATTATAGAAATATGGAAGAAGGAAGACACCTATCTTTCTCATTAAACCAAGTTCAAAATATATAATGGAAGGAAATTGTCTTTTACCAAGTTTGAATCTTGTAATTAATGAAAATCAACTTTAATGTTGGGTAATTATATAGTTATTCTCAAGAAAACAATATATTTTTTTTATCATTTTAAAATCTCTTATTGGTGTATTTAAATTTTTTTCATATTTTCATAATATTTTAATTATATTTCACACATATTTTCTTGGAGAAGATAGTTTGGACTAATGATAAGAAACACCAAATATTATCACATTTTAGTTAGTCATTTGAAAAAGGCATATGATCTTGATAAAATTGGTGTAAAGAATCTCAACACATTTGCATATTATATTATTTTTATTTTTAATTAATTAAGATTAACATAATTTAATACTCAGGTTGACTAAGCACTACATGAAATAAATATTTTGGACCAATACATTCCTTTAATCATAAATATTTCAAATTTCTTTTGTAAAGGATATTTTTGACAACTATATATTTATAACCACCCAAATCCAAATGCTCTTCACCTCAAACCCACCCAACATTATTGATCGACTTCCTTTAGATAGTAGGGGCACAAAGTAAAAGAAGTAACTGCTCCTACAAAACCACACCACCCAAGGAAACAACTAGAAAGAGGGGGGAGGGAAGGGTCATAGGGTGGGAGGATATAGTGGGCATGCTCCTTCAAGTCTTTTGTGGGTGGGATGGAGATTAGCCATGGAAGTAGATAAGTTGTGGGGGGTTAAGTTGAATCAATCAATATTATGATATTCTACTTGATAGCCTTCCAGTATCAATCAATTCCACAATGAATCCATGCATAGTAAAGGACTCCTACTTCTCATGTCCATGTGGTAGCAACGAATCTGAGTCTATCCATCAGTTTGGAAACATATTACATTAAAAGAAAAAGATAAAAAATATAGGGCATAAAAGGATAGAAGGTATATGAAAATAATTGATTAAAGAATTCTTTTGATGAGTGTGAATTTTTTAATTATCTTTCTTCACTATAAACATTCAAGTTCTTATAAATTATTTGAGGACTTTTTATTCAAATGGTCATGTATAAATGAATTGTTTGACTTTTTTTATTTATCAAAGAAAAAACATACACCCCACATTAAAGAATCAATTTTAATAATATATTTAACATAAGCCATCAAATTAAAATACTCTTTATATTTCCTAATTAGTAATCTTAAAAAAAAAAAACATTAATCTTATTGTTTGAATGGTACATAGAAATGTGAGTTTTGATAAATTGGAAAAATTTACTGTGTCATGAAACATTAAATAGGTTTGAAGATTGTTGGTCGATCATTATATTGAAATATTTTTAAAAATATATTCCTATCATCCATTTGATAGCACCTTTAGATAATTTTAATAATCCATAATAACATCTTATATATTAATTTGTTGCACAGGTTTTTTGAGTAATATATTATATTCTTTCAATAATTAATAAGAAAATAAACGATGGTAATAGTTTGTCACAAATAATTTGCAATCATAATGTTTAACAAAAAATAGATAAAATAATAAAAAAAAGACATTA
The DNA here is from genome assembly GCA_007258455.2 of Sequoia sempervirens. Lineage (NCBI taxonomy): Eukaryota > Viridiplantae > Streptophyta > Pinopsida > Cupressales > Cupressaceae > Sequoia > Sequoia sempervirens. The sequence goes on from VDFB02000003.1 coordinate 714,422,078, forward strand.
AAAAATTTATGTGAAGCCAAGCCTCCACATAGAACATATAAACAATTATTTATGAAATAAGAACAACCATATTCTAAAAAATATTGTTTACTATAATAACACGTCTACTTTGACCTACTCTACCATGAAAAATCCACCATTTAGAATTGTACTTCAAACTCCAACTACAACTTTGGAAATTTGCACCTGACATAAGCCTCTTATTTTGAGGCCTCGCTTGGAATACAGAAGTTTATCCCACCATACCATTACTGATATTGTTCTACCAAGTCCAATCCCGAATCCCAACCCCACAGCAATCACTGAGACGTGTTCATGCACTTTACTCCATACTGATTTACCCACCATTTTGGAAGGTGAAGGGACTATTGAACTTTTATTTCGTTTACAAGTTTTTAAAGGATACCCACATAAACATGCAAGACTTCCTTGATAGGATCTCTCATCGAAAGTCATAAGTTGTTTTCCTTCCGGTATTGGCCCACAAATCTGATTGAAGGATACATTCCAATAGCTCAACTTGGATAATTGAGATAACTCTTTAGGTATTTCTCCACTCAAACTATTTCCAGACAAGTCCAACTGCTCCAAAGGTTCTATTTGCCCCAAAGATGCTGGTATCATACCTTCCAATTTGTTTCTAGATAGATTTAGCAACCTTAACTGAGATAGATTCCCAATGTTTGGTGGTATTTGCCCTGCTAAATTATTGTTTGATAGATCCAGAATAGTATTTGTTGCTAGCACATATTCTAGTCTATACTCGATTCCTTTTATTTTGATGGATGGTATATCCTCATAGAGTGTAGTGCCACCCAATTGTGAAACTTCAGGGTTTTTAAATCCTTTTAGGTCCTCTAGAGTAGAGGGAATTCTTCCCCCAAATTTATTATTGGATAAATCCAACACCTGCAATCTGCTAAGATTTCTAATCCATAGAGGAATATCGCTCTTAAGCTTGTTACTGCTAAGGCTTAAAACCCTCAATTGTTGACAATTTGCAAGAGAGACTGAAGAAAGCTCACCAACCAATCTATTCTTGCTCAAATCAAGAAGGGTAAGTTGTGTGGAATTAGCCAATGATGTAGGAAAGGTCCCAGAAAAATTATTAGAATGAACATATAGAACTTCTATAGAAGAAGAAAATTGAATTTCTAGATCTCCATTAAACGAGTTTTTGGAGAGCTTTAGCCTCTTTAAGACTGTGCAGTTACTCAATGTTGCTGGATTTCTTCCAGTCAAAAAGTTGTCTGTTAGTACCAAATTTGTTACACTCTTGCAGTTCCCTATGGATGGTGGAATCCTTCCTGTTAGCTGGTTATGAGATATATCCAATTTCTCTAGTGAAATCAATCCACCGATGCTTTCAGGAATACGCTCTGAAAGATTATTGCTGTAGATCATAAGCTCAACAAGATTCTTGAGTTTACCAATACTATATGGTATTGGTCCAATTAAACTGTTTTCATACATATACAATATTCTCAAAGAACTCAGTTGTCCTATGGCCTTTGGAATTTCCCCTGTTAAATTCAAAGAAGTATATTTTAGAACAATCGTCAAGAGGAGGGGGGATTGTCGCAGATAGCATATTGCGTTTGAAGTAAAGACGTGAGAATAGCGCACCTGTGAGATAGTTATAGTAAAGGGTCAAATGAAGTAGAGAAGTACGGTTTCCTAGTTCAGCTGGTATAGGTCCAATTAAATTATTTTCATCCAGATACAAATATTCCAGAGACCTGAGTTGTCCTATAGCTTTTGGAATTCTCCCTATTAAATTCAATGAAATATAATCAAAACAATTGCTTAGAGGAGGAAGGATTGAAGTAGATAGCATATTGCCTTCAAACTAGACATGAGAGACCTGCAAATAGTTAAGAGTTGAGCAAATAAAGTAGATATGTGCAGTTTCATAGTTCAAGTGGTATAGTTCCAATTTTTTTTTTTAATATTTGAGTTTCTCTATGGCCTTTAAAATTGTCACTGTGAAATTCAATGAAGTATAATTTAGAACAATTACTAAGAGGAGGGATGAAAGCCATTAGCTTGTTGCCTTAAAGTCATAAGAGTAGCGCACCTGTGAGATTATTAGAGCCAAGATTCAAATATTTTAAAGATTTGAGCTGTCCAATGGCCCTTGGAATTGCCCCTGTCAAATTTAATGACGTATTAATTAGAATAATCTTAGAATAGTCATTGAGGGAGGGAACCAGTTAGCACGTTGCCTTCAAAGTAAAAATGTGAGAGTAGTATACCTGTGAGATAGTTATAGCCAAGATTCAAATATTCTAAAGACTTGAGCTGTCCCATAGCGTCTGGAATTGCCTCTGTCAAAGATAATGAAATATAATTCAAAATAATTAGTAAGAGAAGGGATGGAACTAGTTAGCATCTTGTCTTCAAAATTAAGACATGAGAATAGTGCACCTGTGAAATGGTTATCGTAAAGGGACAAAATAAATAGAGATTTGCAGTTTCCTAATTCAAGTGGTATAGATCCACTTAAATTGTTTCCACTCGAATACAAAAATTTCAAGGACTTGAGCTTCCCAATGGTCTTTGGAATAGTTCCTGTCAAATTCAATAAAATATAATTCAGAACAATTACTAAGATGAGGGGGGATTGAAACAAATAGCATATTCCCTTCAAAGTTTAGAGATGAGAGTAGCGCACCTGTAAGATGGTTAGAGTAAATGAGCAAATGAACAAGAGACGTGCAATTTCCTAGTTCAGGTGGTATAGTTCCATTCAGATTGTTTTCATACAAATTCATTGTTTTCAAAGATTTGAGCTGTCCTATGGACTTTGGTATTGCCCCTGGGAAATTCAATGAAGTATAATTTAAAACAATTACTAAACGGATGAATTAAAGTAGATTCCATGCGCCTTCAAAGTATAAAAATAAGAATAGCGCACCTGTGAGATAGTTATAACCAAGTTTGAAATATAGTAGAGACGTGCAATTTCCTAGCGAATTTGGAATGTTTCCGCTCAGACGATTGAAAGCCAAGTGGAGATGCTCTAACTTGCCCAGACCACCAAATTCTGCAGGTATGCTCCCTGTCAATTTGTTGAAGGAAAACCTAATCCACTGAAGGTGAGAGCAATTGGCAAGAGATTTGGGTATGGAACCCTGTAGTCCATTTCTTTTGAAGTCAAGTATCTTCAACGCTTTCAGCTGGCCAAGCTGAGGTGGAATCGTTCCCGTTAAAGAATTGTAAGAGAGATTTAAAGTGTGTAACAAGGAGAGTCCTCCTATGGATGGAGAAATGGTACCTTCCAATCCCAATAGAGGGAGAATTATGGCCACCACTCTCTTGGTATTCTTTCTGCACCAAACACCGCTCCACAGGCACACGTTTTCTGAATTTGTAGAAGTCCAGTTGGAGAGCGATCGCATGGGGTCGGCTGTAATACCATTTTTAAAGGAGAGTAGAGCTTCAACGTCCCTCTTCTCAGCACTAACTTTCTCCAACAGCATACGATCTTTCGTAACAGAGAACCTTTCAAAGACATGAGAAGAAGAGAAACTATTGGCATTCTCTATTGCAGTGGCGGTAGTTAATGTGAATGCCACAGCCAAGCCTAAGCACAGCATTGCGATCGTCATGTTTCCATTCATTTCTAAACAAACGTTCTGACACGAATCATCGAGTCCGCAGCAATGTACTTATAAGTGAGTCTGTCTGTCCAACAGTGGAAAAATGTTGGCGACCGTTCAACTTCAATTTTTAATATTTAAAAGGAGTCATCCATGGTGGGGGAGTCAAAGACCCTGTGTCCAGACTAAAATAGATGACGACAATTGGGGCTTTCACATTAACGATTTGACTCCACTATAATATTGGCGAATGTGAAACGGAAAAAGTAAGAAGAGAACACACACGAAAATAATGTGTCTCTCTTGATTTGAGTCCACTATAACGCGAATGTATCTCCTTGCTTGACAAGTGTTCTTATCCGGCAAGATGGAAATTTCAAATTTGATGTTGACTCAAGTCAAACGTGTTTAAAACGAGCTATCGAGAAGGAGATACATTGGTTTTAGGTGAGCCGAAAGTTCAAAACCCATTATTTTCTCAATATTTCCTACGTACTCAAGTCAAACGTGTTTAAAACGAGCTATCCAGAAGGAGATACATTCTTTTTTCGGTGAGCCGAAAGTTCGATACCCATTATTTTCTCAATATTTCCTACGTACTTTTTCCGGTTCACATTCACTCCTTGCATGCATGCAATCATTATATTTCCTACCTACTTTTTCCGTTTCACATTCACTTCTTGCATGCATGCAATCGTTATATTTTCTACTACTTTTTTCGTTTCATATTCACTTGCATGGATGCATAATGCAATCATTAAATTTTTTTAGCTCTAGGTAATAAATTAACCAATAAAAGGTAGAATTAAAATATTTTCATTAGTTTTTGTTGTTCAATAGGGAGAAGGGTGGGAGTCAATTGTGATTATAATACTCAATCTTAACACATATTTATACTAATATTGTAAATAAATAGTCCAAATGTAAATTAAAAAAAACTAAACATGATCAAAAGTTGACCCATACTTGAACACATGAGAACCTCTCAATGTTATATAAAACTAGCGATTGCACTTTTTTGTGTGCAATTGGATACGCCGAATTTTTGGTTGGAATAGTTATATTGTTTGAAATGGATGAACCTTAGTAATTTTGAAAAATATAATTTGATAATTTTGGATACAAAATTGTGTTAAATGACTTGAATGATGTCTAATACACGTTCTCCTTATAAATGTGTATATAGTATGTGATATAATTAAAAGAAATGGAAGTTCCAATATACTATGAACAAGGTACTTTGCCTTGCGATCACATCCTTTGCTTTTGAAATATATATACATACTTTGTGCTTTTGCTATCATATTGGAGGTTGGTTCTTGACTTTAGCTTTTGATCTGTAACTCTTTACTTGATGCATATGTGTAAATTTCAAAAACAAATGGCATCTTCACTTACATATAATTAAGAATAATAATGTTCCATCAAAGAAAGGGGCAAAGGAAGAAAAATGGACAAGTAGTAGCAGTAAAATTTAGGAGTGTTTCCATTTTGTTAGGTATTTGTAGAAGCTGGTGAGCAATGTTGATGAGGGGCTCCATCTCTTTTCACAGTTTTGCATTCCTATTAAATATCATGACTTGTGTAAAGGAGCAATGGGAGGAGTGTGTAGGTAAGGAAGAAGACAAATACAATTTTGAAGATAGTAATAATTGTAATAGTTGATATTGTAGTAAATAACAAAGTGGCATACCTATAGTAGTTGAGATTCCCTTTAATTGTATTAGTTGTTTGAAGTTGACAATGCTTGCAAATGAATCTCTTCATTTATTCTGCGAGCAACATATGGGCTTTGTTGAATGTGTGCATATCCTTGGAATGAGAAGGTTGGGTGGATGCAAATACTTTGTAGATCAGGAACTCTTGAAATAGTTGAAAATGTCAGTCCTTGACGATCTATGTTGCCAATCTCCACTGTGGCCCTTGGAAGCGTAAGTCCTTGTGATTTGTGTATTGTCAATGCCCATGCCATTTTTAGAGGAATTTGATGGTGAAGTCTTCGACTAAGTGGTGTTATTGGGACATATGTTGGATTGATATGGTCCCAAGGTGGTCCAAGGTAATTCTTGTAATGAACAACAACAAATAATGGTAGTTGAGGTGGTTTGTCACCTTCATTGTATACAATAGCTTTTACTTGACCAAGTGCACCATTCATGAGTCCTGTCTCAACCCAAATATTTGAACATAACATGACCTCCTAGCCAATAGATAAAAAAGTTTGAGCTTGAAGTTGTTCTTCATTAGGATTGATGTATGTTGACCTTGTTAGTTGCTCTACAATGGAAAGTGCAACAGGTGTTGCCAAAGACAACAACATCCGTTTGTTGTGTAGTAAGACTAATTCATTTGTTGCAAAAAGATGCATGCCAGATAGGAAAACAAAGTTTTCTGTAGAACTGAGTGAGGAGCTTGAATGTGACATTAGAATTTTCCAGTCCTCTTCTATAGGATTTGCATTA
>VDFB02000003.1:714428241-714480045 GCA_007258455.2 Sequoia sempervirens
GGTCAAAAAGTAAAATTTTCCAACATTTCAAAGCTCCATTCTACCATCTCTAGATTTCCATGTGCACACATTCCTTTCTGTAGATTTTTGTTTTGTTTCACTTGAATTTCTAGGTTATTTAGTGAATCTTTGCATTGAATTAGGGTTTTGAATTTCATCTTGAATTTCTTTTGTCTTTCCATGTTCTTACTTGGTGGTGAACCCCTTATTAGTTTACAATCAACCCCTAGGGTATCCATATTGTAAGAACTCTTTCTCCTTTGCATTTAGATCTCTAGGGTTATCCTTGAATAGAATAGCTTGAAAGTGGGTGTGCTCTATATCCTAAACCATATGATAGCACTTAATGCACCATTTTGGTGAAACTGCCTTTAGAACATCATAATTTTGATTTGGAGTGCATTTTCATCCTAGATTTGGCTTGCATTAACATTGCATTAGGATTTGCATTCGAGGTTTTTTAATTTTGCATTAGTGAAAGTTCATATGGCTTACATTTTTTCATCTTATTTCATTGAAATTCATACAAATTCTATATTTTCACTTAGGATCTAGATCATACAACATATAAATCACAAAAATTAATTAATTTTGTTTGAAAATTTTGAAAAAAATCCCTACTAGGTCTCATTCACCACCTTGGGAAAATCAGTCCCAATGCAAATTCTGAACTACATTTTATAGAGTTAAATTCTTTGTTTTTAAGCTTCTATTTACTATTAAAACTTTTCTATTTCAGTTTGCATACTTTATGTTACATTCGAATCATTAGAAGTAGCATAATTTATGTTCATTTCAATTTTGGATGGAATTAGATTTGTGCACTTCATTTTCAGCATTAGTTCATAGTTCAATTAGATTGGATTACAATTTGCATACATTAGAAAAAAAGACCCAACACCTAAGCCTTTTAGTAGTGATGACTTTGACATGTTAGATGAATCCCTTGAGGATTTCATCTCACAAAGTTCATCCACTAAGGCATTTCATGACTGACCAAAAATAAGAGACGTTAATGTGATTCAACCTCAACTTATCCTTTACCCACCTTCACACAAACCTCAAACTAAAAGAAAACCTCTTTATACTCTTGAACCAATCAAGTAATAATACCATTACTCATACATACAACACTAGAAATAATCCAAAACCAAAACAACCAACTTTGACAACCTTACCTTTTCCAAATCCCATCTTTCCTAGCACTCCTTGTTTACCTCCGCATAGTGGGAAGGAGTATGATCTTGTTGAACAACTTAAGAATACTCCTACAAAGATATCCCTATGGGACCTAATTCACAATTCACCTAACTATCACACTATGCTTCAAACAATGTTTCAACAAGTTGTGATCCCTCCTAATACAAATGCAAATGGTGGCAGCTCTAATACAAGGAATGAATATAGTTAATGTTGACATTACATTTCACCAACATGAGCTCCCTTGCTTAGAGATGAGAAAGAGACATGATGCCTTCATGATAATAGTCAAATTCAATAAGTCACGAATAAAAAGTACCCTTGTTGATAATGGCTTATCCCTTAATGTGTGTAGTGTGAAACTTTTAGATAGATTGCATGTGGACAAATAAAAAATTGAACCTAACTCCTTATTGATTCAAGGATTTGAAAATGTAGGAAAGAAACCTCTCGGTGTGACTACTTTAACTATTATAGTCATAAAGGCTACCTTACAAACCCCAATTCATGTTATGCCTCATGATTTTTCATACAATCTTCTTTTAGGAAGACCATGGATTCATGAGATGCATGCGGTTTGTTCAACCCTTCACTGTATCATGAAATATGTCTATAACAACAAGGTATACCAAGTTGAAATAGACCCAAATCCTAAGAGTTTTTTACAAGTTGAAAAAGGAACCACAAGTCCTCTAAGCACATTAATTCCAAAATCAAACATATAACCTATAAAAGAAGAGAAAAAAGAAATAGAAAAGATGTCAAAATTATTGGATGATGATTGGGGTTTTTTGGAATTCACACCCTCATTTATGGGAGAGTACATATTCACAAATAAACAAGATGAGAAGAAAAAACAACTATGCATGTGAAATGTGGGAGAGTTGTTAGTAAATCAACACAAACACCAATGAAACAGATTATATCAAAGATTTGAATCAAATAAACTACTCTATTTTGCAGTCAAACAAATCTTTAAGTACATTTCATTGTCCTCTATTCTCAAGGATTTATCAAACCATTTGGCTCTTAGATTTTTATGTGCACTATGGTTGTTAAAATGACAACTTGAGAAACGAGATAATATTCAACATGCAAGCCAATTAAGTTCCTACATGAAACTATATGATGAATGGCTAATGGTGTTAGATTATACAATGTAAATGCTATGATATGAAGCTAGGATGATTTTGCATATGCTCAAATGCTAACTATGAATATATTAATCTAAAATGCAACTATAAAACAAAGTATGGCATAAAATGCAACTATAAAGCAACATATGATTCTACAATGTTAAATATGAAGCTAAACATGATTCTATATGCAATTACAAAGAAAAAATTGATTCTAACTATAAGACTCCAAATTCTCCAATGCTCCAAAAGCTATTCCTGCATGATAACTCTAGTTGAATGTGGGATGCAAATTAAAATGTCAAAGGGTTGTATTTATAGGATTTTCCAAGCAGCTTGTGATGTGGCAAAGATCAATGGTCTAGATTCAAACAAGAGGGATGACCGGTGGAGATGAAGAGAATCAAGAAGGTGTTCCCTTGACCAAAGAAAACATGCCAAATGGATGTAGGAATCTCTTGACCAAAGACAACATGAAAAATGGATGGCGGAATCAAGTGTGTGAGAAAAATACCATGTGTTTGAAAGTTTGTTGAAGAAGTGTGTGAGGAATAAGCCATGTGTTTGAAGATAATTCTAATTGAAAATTATAACTTTGTAATTTCATGTGACCTTGGTGAGGTGGCATGAAAAAGTTGTAGACATGTGCTTGAATTCCTAATATGAGATTAGTGAAAATTAAATAAAGAAAACAAACTTTAGAAATTCGTTTATTTAATTAAATTAGAAGAATATGATTTTAGATTTGGAGAATTAAAGGATATGAACTATATAAATAAATGTAGAATTTATTTATATGTAGATGGAATATTAATTAATTAACTAGTATTTAATTAATTAAATGTCTTGACTAATTTTAGGTGTATACAACAACCAATGGTAATGTCAACATAGAATTCAAAAGAACAATCACAAGCATCTACCTCCCATCCACTTAGAAGGAAGACACAAGCTATACAAGAAACTTTTGATGAGATAGGATTATCAATAACCACCAAACCCGAAAAGAAATGGAAATACTTTTATGGGAGAGGTTATGAACTATGAAACAATTGGTTTCAGTGGAAAAGGATGTAAGAAAGAATAAGACATCCTGTTCTCAGATAACCTAATACACAAGAGACAAAAAGTGGTTTGGGATATTTCCCTTCTAATATTACACAAGCAACAAAGAGACCCCCGTTAAACATCAACACTATCATGTGTAATCCTAAAACAACTCTCACCTTGAAGCATCTAGAATTTATTGATATAAATTGTGATGAATCATTGGATTTTTTTGAAGACGATGAAGCCTTGAAATAAATGCTAAGATTTTATGACATAACATTTACCAAGAAAAAAAATGGAGAAGAAGAAAGTACTAAAGTTGACATGAAAAAATAAGAATACAACCCTGAATTTCCAAAACAAAATGTGCTTCCCTTAGGAGATACCATGGACATACAAATGGATATTAACAATGAAGACAAGGTGATCAAGATAAGAAAGTTCCTCGATGATGAAGAACAAGAAGACCATGCAACTTTACTTCATGACTTTCCCAAACTTTTCGCTTGGACTTATTTAGACATGCCAAGAATTGACCCTAAGATTGTAACACATAATATAGTCCTCACTGAAAATGCTAAACCCATTAGACAAAAGATTCAAAAAATGAACCCTAAGATAGCCTTATTAGTTAAAGCCGAGATCAAAAATCTCCTTGAAGCTGGCTTTATAAGACCTATAGATTATTCTCCTTGGATCTCAAACATTGTCATAGTTGCAAAACCTGACAATCATATTAGGATGTGTATGAAATTTCATGATTTGAATAAAGCATCTTTAAAAGATGAATTTCCCCTTCCTAATATTGACATGATAGTATAATCGACTGCGGGACATGCTTTGTTATCATTCATGGATGGATTTTTTGGGTACAATCAAATCTCTATCAACCCTGAAGATCAATATAGGACAACATTTACAATAGCTTGGGAAACATTTTGTTGGGTAATGATGACTTTTGGATTGAAGAATATCGGTGCAACATATCAATGAGCAATGAATGTTGATATTTCATGATTACATACATAAGATTTTGGAATATTACGTTAATGATATTCTAGCAAAATCTTTAACAATAAAATACAATGTAAATGTCCTTCAAATTTTTTTGAGCAAATGCAAAAATACAACATGAGATTGAATCCAAAAAAGTGTATGTTTGGTGTAGATAGTGGAAAACTTCTAGGGTCTATCGTATCTCACGGGGGCATTGAGGTGGACACAAAGAATATTGATGCTATAGTTAACATGCCACCTCCTAAAAACATCTCTCAATTACGCACCTTACAAGGAAGAATTCAAGATATTTGTCATTTTGTGGCATCCTTAGTGGATTGAACATTACCATTTACACATCTCCTCAAGAAAGATGTGCATTTGGATTGGAACAAGGATTGTAAATAGGCTTTTGAGAGTTGGAAAGAATATATTGTCACTCCACTTGTTTAACAACCTACTATACAAAACAAACCATCCATCTTATATACCACAACATCAGCCCATGCTCTTGCAGCATTGTTGGCTCAAAAAGATGAAAATGGTAAAGAACATCCTATTTATTACATTAGCCGGACCTTGATTGATTACAAGAAGCGATACACAATGATAGAGAAACAATGTTTGGCTCTTGTATTTGCTACTAGTAAGTTGTGACATTACTTATTGAATGTTGAAATACAAGTGATGACAAAATTTGACCCTTTAAGACATCTCTTCACAAAAACAAACTTATTAGGATGCTTAGCTAAGTGGGTAATGTTGTTAAATGAGTATTACCTTACTTTTTTTTCACAAAAAGAAATTAAGGGCGAAGCCTTGACCGAACAAATAGTCGATGCTCCTTCTCCTTTAGCATTACCTAGTAATGAGTCTTTCCCTAATCATAATGTGTTGACAATTGAAGCTAATACATGGGAATTATATTTTGACATATCTAAGTGTAGAACTGGCTCTGGTGTGGGGGTTATATTAATACCACCCATGGGAGAGCCTATTCCCTTGTTGTCTTAGTTAAAATTCCTATGTAAAAACAACACTGCCGAGTATGAAGCATTGCTTGCTGGGTTGTGTGCTACTTTAATCATGGGCACAAGAGACATTAAGATATTTGGAAATTCACAATTAGTCATTAAACAAATAAATGGAACATATCAAGAAAAACATATCAAATTATCAAAATACAAGGATCTTACAAGGACTTTGTTAGAGAAGTTTGAATCATTTACCATTGACAACATCCCTCAAAAAGATAATCAGCATGTGGATGCAATGGAAAGTGAAACTTCACTTATATCTCCTCAAGATCCTTCAAAAGACTTCACCTTCATTGTGCATATAATTATGAAACCATCAATCAAAGATAAATCATATGAAGTATTAGCAACAACCAAGGAAGACTTGAGTCAACATTTGGTATGATACAATATTTAACTATTTGAAAGATGGTACCTTTGTCGATCCAACAACTAAGAACATTTGAGCCCACCTATGAAATTTTGCATCTAAGTATATAATTCTTGTTGATGTGTTGTATTGAAGATCATTTAACGGTCTCTTATTTAGATGCCTTAAAATATTTGAAATATCCACAACACTTAAAAAAGCTCATGTAGGTGCTTATGGTGTTCACTTTGGAGGAAAAACATTAGTTCAAAAACTTATCTGCATTGGATACTATTGGAGACATATGGAACAATATTTCTTTGCATACGTAAAAAAATATCGCAAATGTCAAGAACATAGCAATTTGATTCATGCTTCTGCTTATGAATTTTGAGCTTAAGTTCCTATCTAGCCCTTTGCAGTTTGGGGTTTGGAGATCATTAGAAAAATATCATCACCTTCCTTTGCTAGACATACATTCATAATTACCACAACAAATTACTTTACGAAGTGGGTAGAAGCAATTACCCTTCAATCAACAACTGCTGATGTGATATGTCATTTCATATTGGAACACATTATTGCTCACTTTGGACTTCCTTCCACATTATTTTCTGATAATGGTACACCATTTAAGAATAATGACATGAAATTTTTTTTGGAAACGTTTAACATACATCATCACTTTTGAACACCCTACTATCCACAATCTAACAATCAAACCGAATCAACTAATAAAACCCTTGAACAAATCTTAAAGAAAACTGTTAGCAAACATAATAATGATTGTCACACAAAATTAACATATGTGCTATGGGCTTATCACACAAGTATTAGATTTTACATAGGGACTACACCTTATAATATCGTCTATGGTACCGAGGAAATAATGCCCTTGGAGTTAGAGATTCCTACATTAAGAATCACTCTTCAAAGACTTATTGATGATAACAATTATTAAGAAAAATGATTGCATCAACTTGAAATGCTTGACAAACAACGCATCAAAGCTCTTGAGCACCTTCAAGCATATTCTAAGAGAAGGAAGTGTGCTATAATGAAAATTTCATCCCTTGTGTATTCAATAAAGGCGATTTCATATCATGTGAGAATCAACGTAATTCCAATGCTAACCCGACTAATAAAGGAAAATTCAGCCCTAATTGGTTAGGACCTTATATAATTAATGCAAGCTATGGGTCTGGTGCATACACATTAACAAAAATGGATAGAACACCTATGAAAGAACCTATAAATGTTTCACATCTGTGACAGTACTATGTCTAACAAACTTGAATAGTGTGAATGATAAAGCAATGATGTTAGAGTTAGTAGATGATAGTCTATGTGCTCTCACATTTCTTTGTTCTTGAAAAATAATTATTTGTGTGTCTTGAATACTAAGGTAATTATTTAAATTAATTTTTAGATGGTTACTTTAGATTTCATACTATTCAAGATATTCTTGTGTGTTATGTTAGATTAGATCCTTATATGCATTTAATGTTATTTAATTAGATCATAAGTATATTTAATTTAGCATAACATACTTAATCACAATGTTGCATCTAAGAGAAACTAGAATAAGTTTTAATTAGATCACATAAAACATGTTAAATCATGGAGACATTCATTGAATAGTCTTACAAAGATTATTTAATCAATCACATTGCCATTTAAAATTAACATATAAACACAAGTAATAAAACAATATATACAATGCATCAATATATACAATGCTAATGAGGTCTATGACTACTAGATCCCTCGTGATCCGTGCTCATCTATCTAGAGGTGGTCTATTAGGAGAGGGTTGTATGTGATCGTGATCGCGAGTCACCGAGTGCACTAAGAGTAAATTTTAAACCCTGCACCTATCCAAGGGCCTCCTAATGCTCCCCTACTAGTTGATCTCTCTCCGCCTGAAGTCTAGATACCTCCGACTATAGTATCTCAAACTTTGCTAGGGTTCCAGATGACTGTACATCCTAGGCAGCCTCGACTTGATGGAAACACCTCCTAAGACTCTCATACACTACCCATAGTCTAACGTACGACCTGAACAACTTTGGATCTCACTCCATAATGGGTGGGGGAACATAGTTTGTATGAGTGGCCTCCTTGTCGACAAATGGGGGTACTATCTCCGCAACCATCTGATGATAGAGATCATGAGGATCTCTCACGGCTCTTACAAGATAGAAACCATAAATATAATCAATACACATCATGATATATGTATACATAAAATTAAAGCATACAACATAAGAAAAATCATAAAGGATGACAATAAATAAAATATCATCACCTAGCTCTCTGGTAGGCTGCGTGAAAACAACATCATCGTGTGCAGGGGGCATGGAGGATGTGCTAGCCTCTCCATGGCTATGAGAATTGGTTCCTGTTGTAGCTGCTGATTGTGATCTAGTAACATGAATGGGAGATGTCTCTCCCTACTTGTGGCCCATTGGATCCTCATCTGCTGCCTCACCACCCTCACTCACCGGTTGCTCCTCATCCTCATCCTCCTCCTCATGACCATAATAGTCATGATCTACAAGCTCGTCATACTCCTCATCTATCACATCTATGAATATGCATGTAGCCTTGTAACATGCCTCTTTATCCCTATCCTCCTCCTCCTCTTCTTGATCTAGGAGTGGGCCTACATCACCTATCAGCTCATCCATTGGGAATATGAGAGCTGACCATGATTTTACCCACCACTCCTTGTAGGCATCTATGGTACTGATATCATCAGCATTGGATACCAGAGGAATATCATGATCTGAGTACTCAAATTTACTATAGATGACATCCTCGGCAGTGAACCATCTAGAATCACTAGGTCTCCAAGAACTTTGTACTGATCTCCTAAAAAAGGGTCATTGCCTAGGTGCTATCTGAACTTTTCCAAACTGTCACATGATGAGATCATAGTAGAAAGGTTGGACTATGTAATCGTGTTTGCCTATCAAGAACCTATCCATCTGTAATCTCCTCATCTATCAAGTCTCATCTAGCCACTGTAGCACAAGCTAGTAAGGCCTCCATAGGATCTCATCTTCCTCCAGTTGGTCGAATTGGACTCTCCAAAAATGCAAGTCACCATATTGCCATAGTCGCCACAATGAATAGCTAAAGGCTCAAGGATACCCTAGGGTTTTCGCACATGGAAATCCTGTCGGTCTAGTACACGTGATATGCTCTAGGCACCACACCTATAGCAGCGTATAATGTACCATACTATTGACCTCTCAAAACAAAAACCATCCAAGATCATAATACAGATGTGCTAGGATGTTGCACCTCCAAGTGTACATGATCCTGTGCTCTTCCATCCCCCAAATTATGTGTACTAGTCCTCCCTCTAAGTGTGCTCCCTGACTATTAGGGATGAGTACTAGTGCTACTATGAACATCATAATTTTTGCACAACCAATGGGGCCTATGAGTATAGCAGCATTGCTAGGTCGATCCATGGCCTCACCATACCAACATGCACTAGACCTCCAAGGCAATACTGTATGTCATATTTCATCTCCTGGAATGACCGCTCTGCTAGGAAATGTACTCTCTCATCCCAAATCAGAACTCGGAGTATGTGAGGTACGTCCTCTAGCGTAATGGTCATCTCATCGATAGGAAGATGAAATGTGCATGTATCTACATTCCATCGCTTTGCTAATGCCATCAACATAGGATTGTGGTACCTCATGGTGGGTATGAGGTATGCCTAGTATAATCCTATAGTCTGTAGGATTTGTGTCTCCTCTTCTGAAAGAGTGGGGGTTAGGTCTCAGAGGTAGCTAATTTGTCTACCACCTAGACGTTGCTATGAATGGGTAGGAATCTAACCAAAAAACAAAAATATATCCTATAAGCATTCTACAATCTTAAATCTATACATCAACAATGAAAAAAGTGTACTAAAGTTGTTCTAGTGTACTCTCCTAAAGTTCCTAGACACTTTAGACCCATTTTGGGACACTTCATGAAGAAATGAGACACTTTACGAACAAAAGGGACACTTTGCAAAAAAAAGGAACACTTTGCGAACATTTTTCCAAGGCCCTAAATTAACCTACAAATTTGTATAAATCATAAAATAAATATGCAAGGACAAAGCTAAGGTAGAAAAATCAACTCACTTGATGATAATGATCGTTGTGGGCCACTTGATCTTGCATGATGTCTAGTCTTGCAGGCTCGTAGTCTTGTTGGCTTGGCATCTTCAATCACTCTTCACCACACTCAAGCTACAAGAAGGTAAAAATGAAAAAATAGTCAAAATTTACTCCACTTCTTACTCTTATATATGTTAAAATTAGGGTTTTTACTATATTAAGGGTTAAAAATTTCCTTTCATTCAAACCAACATAACAAGAGCTAGAGAGCTCTATTTTTGACGCTATATGTTGTGTTAGAATCATATTTCCACTCTTGTTCTCATCAAATATCTATCATCATGTGGTATGGTACTTGGAAATACCCTATGATATGACCTAATTTATCCAATGTGGTTAGAATGCTACTTTGATTCCACCTCCATAAAGCAAGCAAAATCAAGGGTGGGCATACATCTACCCTCAAATTTGATTTCTAGAAGAAGTTAGATAAGAGGATTTTTTTTGGGACAACTAATGAATTCATGTTGTAGGATGAAGTTCCTAACACTGTGGTCTTAGAGATAGCTACATTGGGGGCTTCATTCTCCCGTGTTGTGAATGAAACTATATTAGTATCCTTTTATGAAATAAAGTGTATTGTTCAGAGCCCTCTAGCTTGCATATGCACGTAGAGTCATATGGGTGCTAAAGTGGGGGCTAAATGTGGCAACAAAAATTATACTCACTTCTTGGAGATAGTACAATTCCTTGACTAATTTAGACCTATTTTGGTATTGTTGCATTAATTACCCTTTAAATCATCATTTATAGGCCCCTAAGACCCATTATTTCAAATCTCAAAGCTTATTTCAGCTAAAAACCTGACAAAATAATTTAAAAAATCAAAAAACCCAAAAATCCACCTCAAAAATCAAGGGTGGGACTCATTTTTCACCTTGGGTGAATGAGTCCCATTTGGGGTCTTTGTAAGTTTTGAGTAGGAAAATCACCTTTTTAATTCAAATTTTTGGTTGAGGTCAGCCTTTGAGATCTAAATAATGGTAAATTAGGTGTTAATGCCTATATAAGAAAGTTTCTAAGTCATTTTTATCATCTAATCAATCTAAGCAAGCATTTTCAAGAGAAATTTCAAGAGACAAGCATCAAGAATCTTCAAGCAATCTTTCACAAGATCATTCAAGTTTCAAAAGGAAAAAAAATTGAAGTCTTGGAGCAGCATTAAAGTGTTTTTGCAGGTCTTCAAGCTCACTTTCATTCAAGATCTAGCATTGTCAAGGGTTGATCATGGTTGTCTATAGTGAATCATGATTGATTCTAGGTTGTGGAGATGCAACTAGACATCAATCTAAGCCTAAGGACTTGTTTCCTCAGTGATTCCATCCCCCATTATCACTCTACTTTTAGCCTAAGGAAGGTATAAGCATTATTGAGGCTCATTTGGGTGATTAGAGGTCTCTCAAAGTGAGTCATTCATTGCCATATTTCCATTCATGCATCATATTCTTACACATTAGAATAATGTTTCCTTATGTGTCATATTTTCAAGTCTTGGACATACTTAAGGCTAGGGTTTATGTTCACATTTACATTCAAGTTCCATTATTTTCATCAAGGTTTAATTACCAAAATAGGGGTTTGATCAAGGAAAACCCCCAATAAGAAAATCAAGTCTATATTCTATTTTGCAGCTATTTTCTCATATTTGAAGTTGGAAATTAATTTAGAAAGGAAGGGCAGAGATTGGGGTACAGATCTAAACTTTAAATTCTTGAAAAATCGGAATGGGACTGATTCACCACAAGTTGTGAATGAGTCCCACTATAGGTGTTTTCAGAACTATTTACATATTCAGATGCTCTTTTCCCCAAAATTGGTTCTTGTGCAAAAATATAGATCTGGGATTCATTTGCCCAGATTGGCGAATGAGTCCCAATAGGTCAAAAAGTCAAATTTTATAGCATTCCAAATCTCCATTCCGCCATCTCTAGACTTTCAAGTGCACACATTCCTTTTTGTAGATTTTTGTTTTGTTTCACTTGCATTTCTAGGTGATTTAGTGAAGCTTTGCATTGAATTAGGGTTTTGCATTTCATCTTGCATTGATTTTGTCTTTCCAAGTTCTTACTTGGTGGTGAACCCCTTATCAGTTTACAATCGACCCCTAGGATAGCCCTATTGCAAGATCTCTTTCTCCTTTGCATTGAGATCTCTAGGGTTATCCTTGAATGGAATAGCTTGAAAGTGGGTGTGCTCTATGTCTTAAACCATACAATAACACTTAATACCCCATTTTAAGAGGTTCCACTATTGTAATATTTTTGATAAATAACATTAGACATAACAATGTATCAAGCTAAAAGCTTTCACATCTATCCACACGAGTATTTTTAGTCACATCATTAGGAAATTTTCCACTTTTCAAATAATTATAGATATGAGAATATTATTCCCTTGAGTCTACATGAGAACACATGAGATAGTTAGGTTCAGGTTTATCTGAGATAGTGGGAGAGTGGAAAATATGAACGAAAAAGTGATAATCATATAGACCATCATTTGAAGTTACAAGGGAAGTTGTGCTTGCTATTACATCCATGTGACTATTTTCTCACTAAGGAACACTATCTATATAGTGAAAGAAGAAAATTGATCAAGCAAGGATAAAGCCAAATCTTGATACTGAGATAGCTTGCTTTGCTTATCTTGATACAATGGATTATGATTTGATTTATAATAAGCTCAAAATTTCTGTGAATATGAATATTTTTAATGTTCAATATTATCATGGCACGTAACCCAACAATAGAGGCTTTGTACTCAATGGTATTATTTATACAAAAAAAATCTAATCGAAAAGATAAAGGAATTGGATTTTCTTCGAGTGATTAAAATTACACCTACCCTAAGGGTATGTGTGGGATCATCATGGAAAAAACATGCCCTTAAGTGGCAAAAAAATTAGAAAAATCAGAGTTAGGCAACTTGGACGAAAAAATGAATAAGTTATTTATATTATTTCAAAAATATGTAAAAATAGAATCTATAGAAAATTGAATGTAGTTTCTAAACTACTTGGTTTGTTTAAAAAAAAAATCTATTTAGTGAAAATTTGAAATTTCAATGAAATAATACTTAAATTTAAGGGAAAAAAAAGTAGGTGTCTGACCACCCTAACCATAATAAAATGATAATATTTTTTTATAAGATTTTAGATATAAGTAGAGGACTCATGCCCGATGTGATGCATATATTTTTGTAATTTTTTCCAAGTAAATAATTAATTCTGAATTTTTATTACAATTTTTAAAAATATTAAAACTTATGTTTGACCACCTTAACTTGGTCAAACTTCATAAAATCTCAATTTTTCTTTTTAATCCTATAGTATGTGAAGCATAAAATGCAACACATTTTGGATTCAAAAATGTGATACCATTTGAAAGCTATAGATGTTTTCAATCAGCCTATCAATTAGGACTTTAGTTGTAATTTGAATAGAAAATGAATAT
The DNA here is from genome assembly GCA_007258455.2 of Sequoia sempervirens. Taxonomy (NCBI): domain Eukaryota; kingdom Viridiplantae; phylum Streptophyta; class Pinopsida; order Cupressales; family Cupressaceae; genus Sequoia; species Sequoia sempervirens. The sequence continues at coordinate 714,441,649 of VDFB02000003.1, forward strand.
AATTACTTATTAAATTCAAAGTAAAGCATAATTTATATTTGTGGAAAGTTGAGAATATCCTTTAAAAACCCTTTCTGCTTCATCAATTTTAGGTAAAAAAATAGTCATCAACCACATACCCATCATATTGCCACTTTTTGACCCATCATGATCCCAATACATGAAGCTAGCTTGATATCTAGATCCTTCAAAATATATTTTCCACATGGGTTCCTAATTCAACACAAATAAATTTTCATCTAGGAATAAGTCTAAGTTAGGAAAATATTGAGGTGAAGGATCTTCTACAAATTGATTAGTGACAACTTGTCCTTTAATTTCCTTATGAGTCACAAACTTGATATCGAACTCAGAGAGAAACATCACCTATTTTTCTAACCTTCTAGAAAGATCAGTTCTACTAAATAAGTGTTTAAGAATATCACATTTTATAATCACACAATTCTCTGGATGGAGCAAATAATGTCATAACTTCTATGTTGCAAAAATGAGAGTGAGATATTTTTTCTCCATAGTAGAGTACCAAGTTTCATAATCAACTAGAATACAAATGATGTAGTATACTACTCCTTCCTTACCATCATCATCATGTTGAGGTAAAAAATTTGCTAAAGCATGAGGTGACACAAATATATAAAGTAAAAAGGGTCTATCTTGCATATTTGAAATCAAGATGGGAGGATTAGCCAAATAACTCTTAATAGATTCAAAAGCCTTGTGATATTTATCATCAAACTAAAAATGGAACATCTTTCTTCAACAAGCACATGAATGGAAGAGTAAGATCAACCAATTGGTATACAAATCTATGGATTGCCTAAATCTTCCCCCACAAAATAAACAGTTGAGATATGTTCTTAGGTGGAGGCATGTTAATAATTGCATTGATCTTATTTGTATCAGCTCTGATTCCATTATGGGAGATGATAAATCCTAAATTTTTTTGACATCTATGCCAAAGACACACTTACGAGGATTTAGTCTTATCTTATAGAGTCAAATCCTTTCGAAGATAAGATGAATATTTTCAACGTGATCTTGATTAGTTATAGAATTAGCTAAGATGGACCATCAACACAATATTCTAAGATCTTGTGAATGAAATCATTAAATATAAGTCATCACTTGTTGGTAATGTAGTGTAGAAAAATGCATACCTTTGCATTTTCACACTTAATTTGAACCTATTTTAGCACCCCTTTCATTAAATTCCCTTTAGCTCACTTATTACATGAGCCCCTAAGACCCCTTTTGGTGCATCCTGAGGCATATTTCAACTATAATCCCAACCAAAATCCACAAACAACCTTTAATCTTAGAAACCCACCTTTTAAAATTGCAAAATAAGTCTTGTGGAACCAAGATGTCATTGGTGGTGTCTTAGACCCCCTTAGTGGGACCAAGATGCCACCTAGGGTGTCTTTGTTATGAGGGATTTAATTTTGAGAATTAAGAGTAGGAAATGAAAATATTTGATTTAATTTAGCATTTTGTCGGCCTTTGGGATCTAATAATCGGGTTATTAGATAGGAATTCCTATAAAAGTAATATTCACACCCATTTTCACCTAAGAAAGTAAGAAGTTTTGAAGAGAGAAGTACGAAGAAGGAGAGTTTCAAGAAGCAAGGAATTGAAGTCTTGGAGCATCCTTCTATTATGTTTTTGCAAGTTTTTCAAGTCCATTTTCAAGTCAAGATCTAGTATTTCCAAAGACTAATGATGGATGCCTATGGAGGATCATGAGAGATTTTAGGTTGGCGATGCAACTAGCCATACTTCAAAGCCTAAGGACTTGTTTCTTGAGTGATTCCATCTTCCATCGTTGTTCTATTTTTTTCCTAAGGAAGGTACATTTCATGTTTATGACTTATTAGGGTGATTTGAGATCTCCTTTGTAGGTCACTTTCATTTGCATCTTAGGAATTCTATTATAACAAATTTGAATAGGGTTTCTCCATGTTCTAGCTTGCATATTCTTAGACAAACTTAAGATTAGGGATCACACACATTTCCATTTTCAAATCTATGTATTTTCATCAAGTTTTAACTACCAAATAAAGGGTTTGACGAAGGAAAACCCCCATAAACAATAAATCAAATTTCCTTTGTTTTGTAGGTTATTTATAGGTTCATATCTAAAGATTCAAGGAAGAAGGAAGTGTAGACATTGAATCTTAGGATCACCTTCAGAAATTGCAAAAATTTAGATCGAGACTAAGACAACGTTAAGGGCATCTTGGCCCTCCAAGTGAAATTTTGTAGAGATACTTTTAGATTCTGTTCTAATATCCAAAGATTCTGTGTTTCCCTTGAAAAAAAATAGCGAGACTAAGAAAAAAGTAAGGGAATCTTAGTCCTCCCTAGCATATTTTGATAACATTTTTGCATTTCTAGAATCCTCATCATGTTTCTAGACTTCCCAGGTACACACATCCTAACTTTCTATTAGTTAATTTTGTCATTTGCACTCATCATTTGGCTTGCATTATTAGGTTTTGTGAGTTGAATGTTAAGTTGTCTTTCCAAGATTTTTTTTGGTGGTGAACCCTTCAAATCCTAAAAGAACCCCTCCTAGGTCTTCCTTGTTGAGAATTGACTTACCTTTGGGCTGATAGTCAATCCAATTTGGGATCCTAGGGAATTCTTGAATGACAATTGGAAAATAGTAGTGTTTTATGACCCAGGTTATAAAGCACCCATTTTCCCCATTGTTTAGGTAAGTTATCCCAACATTCTTTAACCTAAATGACATGAATACATAAACAAAGTACCCCAAGGGGAAGTGAAGACTATCTTATACTAATCTTGCAAGTTAATATGGATTTAATTATATCTTGAGAAGCTATCCATGAAGGATAACAAGGCATGTCCTATAGTCAAGTTTGCAATCATAACAATATTGGGTATTAATAGAAAATTATCTTTAAGACAATCCTTATTAAGAAATACAAAATTCAATACAGATATGAATATGGCCATCAGGTTTTCTAGTGACAATGATATTCAATATCCAAGGTGAATAGTGAATAGGATAGATAAAACCTACTTTTAAGAGATTTTCTATCTTAGCCTTAACTAATAAATAAACCTTGGGATTCATTTTATGGATCTTCAATTTAATGGGCTTGGCATCAAGATATAGAATGATATAATGAACTACCACAAATTCATCAACACTAAGCATGTCCTCATATGACCAAGGAAATATATTGAGATGGGAATGCAATAAATGAACATGTTGTTTAGATTCTTTTAAAGATTTAGGATCTGTGAAATAATCAAAAGTATCTCCCTTGAGGAGAATACTATGGTCTTTAGGATGGGCTATAGAAATGTTATCACCCATATCGGATAAATAAGACTTCTCATCATAACTCATAATTGACTCTCCAAAACATTCCTTTCTATTCAGGCAATATGTGAATGATCATTTATGATGATAGGAAGGTAAGTTAGAATAGACACTTAAGAAGTCTTCTAGAGCTTCATCCAAAGAGAAAACATCTAGAGGAATTTCATTAGAGTCCAGTTTTCTTTCAATATATTTAGGATGAACTAGTTTAAGAGGAAAAAATTGGATGGAAACTAGTTGACATTCAACCATGGCTTCACCTTAGAGGCTATGGGATGGTATCTAAGTTCAAATTTAGATTCACATGGATCAACCTCTAAGGGGACTTTAATACCTTTGGGTAAACCCACAAAATTGGTTTACAATTCCAGTGAGGAAGGAAAAGTTGTAAAAAACAGCCCCATGTAAAAAAAAATGGTTTTTGGGGGTTCGAACGAATCCAAAGGGGGTTTGATAGAACCCCCTGAACAAACCCATTAAATTTGGGTCCCACCATTCCGGGAAAAAATCAAAAGGAAAGCTTTGTGGAAAGGGGGTTCACTCTTTTCCCCCTTCTCCCCCTCTGGCACCAAAAAATCCATAATTTTTCCCTTCGAAGCTTGAGTTAAGGATGAAAATGGAGGAGACTTCACAAACCCAACTAGATGATGGTAGTCCTCGGAACAAGCTATCTAATGAATATAATTTTAATATGTTTTGGTTTTATTATGTATTTGTTATTTTAGTTTGATTAAACATAGGTTTTTCATTGAAAGTCAAGCTCTTTTTTTTGCACATGTGGAAAAATAGCAGATTATAAAAAAAATAAAAAATAAAGTGCACTAGATATTGAAGTCTTTGATTCAACAAAAATAAATAAATTGAATTTCGATACATACAAAAAAGTTATATTGTATACGGTCCACCTATGTTTGAATTGTAATTAGTTTGACTTTGAAACTTGATTAAGGAAAAATATTCAATAAAACACTATGAAACCAATTGGAAGCACTAGATATCATAGTTTCAAATCTAAATTCAAAAAATTAGAATTTTATCCTTCATGGAAAAAAGGTTATGTTGTATACAGTGAGTGACACTCCTTAAAAATGTTTACTTGAAAAAACTAGTTTTTAAAGAGATGGAATTTAAGAAGTGCAATCGATTCCAAAAATTTTGAAAAATATATTTAGAATCTAGAAAAATTTCACAAATCACTAGTTTGCATCATCTTCAAATTCCTCACGCTTTAGTCACTATAGGGTCCCAAAAGTGAATATTTAGTTAGAAAAAATCAGTTTAGTGTCTAGTTTAGCCAAAAATTATAAACCAGTATTGTGGGATCACCCATTTCTCATTACACCCACAACCTTTGCCTCCATAACTAGACTTAGAGAAGATGTTAAATTTTGGTCCGTAATGTGATTACAATTTCTAAGGAGGAGGATTGGTGTAAAGAGTGTACTCCATGCCAAAAATTATCACCTTTCTTTACAGACAGATAACCATCCTTCTTAACGAAGGAAAATAAAGTTTTGGAATGTCTAGATGGATAGGATCTACTTTCTACTCCTTAATATAGGATTTGGTGAAGTTCAAGGATCCCCAATCATCACCTAGACATGCATTTGATTTAGGAGAAGAAATAGGAGTATACTTAAGACTTGTTGCTTCAAGAGGATATTCCTTAGAGAAATATTCATTAAGAGTATTCTTTGTGATAAGTACTATTGGAGGAGATGTCAATGCATTTAAAGATAATAAAGGGATAAATTTCTAAAGATTATGTGCAACCAAAGTTTGACCAACAATTGTTATTTCACACAAGTGTACAACATTAGGGTCAACCTTGATTATTATCACCTCATTGTTAGTAACAAACTTCATAGAATAATGCAAGGTAGAAGTAACTAATCCCAAATAATGAATGCATGGTCTTCCCAAGAAAATGCTATATAGTAATGGTCCTAGCATAATATTGGAGTCATGGAAAAAGTATCCCTTCTACTTTTCCTAGCTTTTTTGGGCCCTCCTTGTGAGTTAGGCTTAATGTTGCCCTGATTTAGTGTTGTAATTTGGTTGACACATTCACATTAGGTCTTGGGCCCTTGTGGACTAATGGATTTAAAATGGTACCTTGCTAAAGTGTTGTGAAGTGTTTCAACCCACTTTCACACTTTTCTAAGGTCTTATTAATTAATTACACATAATAAACCTCTTTTTAACATTTATCTTACCAATTTTGAAGTGTTTTAAAGTGTTGTAACACACTTTACAATTTTCTAGGCTTGTAATTAATAATTGGGATTTCTTATGCTTTAATTGGCCCTATTTTTCATCAATAAGCCTCATTTATTTCATCTTTTCAAGGATGATCTCGACACCAATCATTATCCAATCATAATTCAAGTGTTTCTGGCGTGTGTGGCCTAGATTTAGTGATCTAGGACTCATTCGCCACCTTGGGTGAATAGGTCCCACTTGGATCTTTTGGCCCCAAACCAGATTTCACACATTTCTAAGCACTTTTGGTTTTTGGTCCCATACATTATGCCTGATGGGACTCATTCACCACCTTCGGCAAATGATTCCCATGTGGCCCAAGATCATATTTAATTCAAATTTCTAGTAGGATTTTATTCTCCTAGATCTGATGTTGGCTTGTAGTGTTCATTCTCATAGCAAGTTTGTGTTCACAAGTGTTTTCAAGAGCATTCAAAAACATTCAAGGGTAGATTATCAAGCATTTTAGAGCATTCTTCAAGCATCAATCATCATGTCAAAGATTCCATGTATGGTGTTTGTTATTGTGCTAACAATTATGCTGTAGTGTTTTATGATTCAAGAAAGTGTTTAATGCAAGATCTATTTTAGCCATTTCAAGAATATTTGTAGCACCTTATTGCTAGGGTTTGGTGAGTTGCAACATTGTTATTTGTTCATTCATCATTCTCAATCATATTTGATTTCATTTCAAGGATTGATTTCCTAGCAAGGGGGTGTGACCAAGGAAAACCTCTATCCACTAACCCAAAAACATTTTTCCCTCTCCTTTGTGTGTGACTTGCAAGTCTAGGTTACATATTTCCTAAGGCACAAGATTGGATAAAAGTTGTCAAATCATTCAAAGTTGTCAAAGTTATCATCAAGCCTTGGAGGCATTGGAGATCACCTATAGATTGAAAATGGAGATTTAGTCACGGGAAACCAATGGGAAGGATAGTTCAAAACAAAGAAGAGCCGGGGATTAGCCTTTGGGGGTGCAGAAAATCCTCCAGCTAGACTAATACACTGCTTCCTGGCCAATGGAGTCCCTGGATTTCCAACCCGGTTTTCAAGATTTTGTAGATTTGGATACCCATTTGGAAGAATTTATGTTTCCTACCGCAGGTTCCTAGAAACATATTTGATTCTACAGAAACGGTGAATGAGTCCTAATCAACGATGAAAAGAAAATTTTCAGGTGTTTAGGACCTCCATCGGATCATGTGGCCCCTAGGACAACCCCATTACAAGATCTATCTCTCTCTCTTTTGCATCAAGAGATCTCTAGGGTTATCCTTGAGTGGAACCATCTTGAAAGTGGGTGTGATAGCACTTAAACACCTTATCATTTCATCACCCCCAATTTTAATTGATTCCAAACAAATACCAAGGTGGGTACGATAATGGGTCCCAACCTTAAAGGTTATATTACGATGCCTAAGTCTTGTTGACTAGCATTACAAAACCCATAAATGTAAAAGGAATTATAAGCAACAAGAAAATTTGAACCAATTTTAATTTGAGGAAATAAATCAATGCTACACACATTGAGTGCCAAACTACTATCAATGAGAGAATTTCCAATGTTTCTATTATTAATATAAACTATTATCTTTAAAGGATATGCTTGCTTTTGTACTTCTAGAGGTGGGCGCTCATGTAGATCATTCGTCATAGGAGAAAGGATGCATGTGTAACAACTCCTACCACCCATGCAACTTAACAAAACCATAATTTTCACTCTCATTTCATAATGAATTTCTTCTTGAAAAACTTATTATTTTTCTCTCACTCTCATAGAGAAGCTTTGCCTAAATACTCTCTCAAGCAACAACCAAGGCTTCTCTTGTATGTAAATTTGTCACATCTATCAATGCAATAAGGGAGCCATAGGCTGTTGATAATTCTCTCTTGTCATTCTCTTGATCCTGTCTATGCAATCTTGTATTCATTTATTTACATTCATGATATGTTTATCCTCCTTGTGGGGTTTGTTTCTATCACATGCCTATTATATTCATGATAGGGGTTATCCTCCTTTCTAGGATTTGTTTCTATCAAAAATCTTTGATTTATTTATTTTTATCTATCTCGATCCTATTTGGTTGTTCATGGAGGCGGAAAAATAAAAATGAGGGTTTGACTAAGGCAAGCCCTTAAACAACCCTCAACATTTTTCTCATTTTGTTTGTGTTCAAATGAATAGGTTTAGCAAGCTATGTATTTTAGATTTTGAGTTCTTATTGTTTTTTTTATTAGAGATGATGATGTGGGGAACAAATGTCCCTATGATGTGCTATCATCCATGATCAAGAGCTAATCCTCATATAGGTATAATGTCTAGTTTTTGTGCTTTCCATTTTTTATATCAAAGAATTTATTTCTTTCATTTACTCCTACAATTAAGTGATTTTGATCTTATTATCATTTATGACCTAGTGTCAATTTGATTAGATTAGGTAGACATTATTTACTATTTATCCCTTCACTTGAGCTTTGATCATTTAGATAATTAAGGGCTATTTTCTCTTTAAGACCCTGTCTTATTGAGGGTAGTGAATCCCCTCCTTTACATTTTTGGTGAATTTGACATGAATGAAATCATATCAAATATTTTTCTTCAAAATTTAATGGTTTTGATGGTGCATTTTCTAAGTAGGATTTTGATATGTTGGATGATGCCCTAGAGGATTTCTTAGAAGCATCTCCTTCTACTCAAAACTCTATTAAAGAAATTTCTCCATTGAAATCTTCTTCTTGGTAGGTTGAGAAGTCCATAAATGTAATCATAGTCTTCACTTCCCCTTAAATGCCTACAATACCATTCATTTATGTGACTTTGGCTAGCCCATCTCCTAAAATAATTCATCCTATTCCCGAGTCCTTATTGAAAGTGATATGCTAGACCTTTATATAAGATTCATGCAATCTAAGACTCCCTCTTATAGAGTGGTAGTCCATACCTATAATATTAGAAGGAATAGAAAAATATTAATCAACCTACTTCTTTCCCACCTTCTCAACCAATCCTTTCTCAAGCACATAGACTTGTAGCTAAGCAAGTGGTTGAGTATGATCTTGTCAAAAAAATTCATGTTACTTCCACAAAGATCTCACTTTTGGATTTGTTTCAAGCTGCTTTGGTTTACCAAGGTATGCTCTAAGAAGCCTTACAAAAGACCCTTTTTCTTTCTTCCACTAGGTTGATGGATGTTAATGTGTTGACAGATCAATATCCGTACAGATTCATCAAATATCATGTTCCATACATCATAGGTAAGGAATGTGGAATATTCACATTTGAATCTTGAAAAGTTTGGGAATGATAGCATGCCATGGATATGTCTATATGTGGCACAAGTGTCCTACAAAAAAATTACATAGATTAGGAATTTAGGTTGCTAGTGCTCCATCATTGTTGCCTGTGAAGTCAAACTTGTAAAATTCTAACTTATAAGTTTTTGCCATAAATGTAGTGGGCCTAAATGTGCAAGTGTAAAATTACCACATGGTACAATTATATAACACTACAAGTCATAAATGGTAAATTAATGTCATAAATGATATTTAATGATGATGATAATGATTAATGGAAATAACTAGGATTTGATATTAGGTGAATTATTTTAGGTGCATGTTTTCCCCTTCTTTGAAGCAATTCTCAAAGTGACATTGTTTCAAATAAAATAAAAGTAGTTGAGAAGAAGAATTATAAAGATAATGAAATTCCCCAGTCAAGTGATAAATGGAAAATTAGAAAAGTGGGATGATTGATACCCCTCGAGAGATTATTTTTTGCAGAAACTGCATGGGTGATCCCTTGAAATAAGATAAGATAAAGAAAGTGTTATATGAAATATGGAAAATGATGCATGAAAAGGATTAAAATATCATGGATACAATATAAATGATTATGGCTGAAATAATGATGATGTGTAATACCAAATTTGATATTAGAAACATTTTTTTGATATAGCAATGTATGTTGTGCATTGGGATATAGAAGACTAAGGTGATAATGTATCCAATGTGTGGAAAAACTCTCAAGGAAACAATAGGCAATATGATGTGCCAACACTCACAATGCATCTGACTCTCTAGGTGGATATGTGGTGAAAAAATGTTAGATGAAATATGGAAAATGATGGATGAAAATGACTAAAATTTAGATGCAATACAAATAATTATAGATGAAATGATGATGGTGTGGTATGTCAAATTTGAGATTAGCAACATTGTTCTAATATAAAAATACATGTTTTACACCAAGGTATAAAAGAACAAGGTAACAATGTATCCAATTTATGGGATGACTCTCAAGAAAATAATAGACAATAGGATGACCCAATCCTCACAAGGCGTCTGATGCTCTTGGTGGATATAAGTTATGTATTATTACTATTATATTGCTAAACATAATTAATGTTTACATATGTACACGTTGTATCAAATGATAGTGGGTTAAAACAATTTCATTATACTTATATTTTTTATTTATTTTTATTTATATTGGTCATCCATTCAATATTGTCCTTATTCATTATAAAAAATAGAGAAAGTATCTTTATTGTTATATTATTTCAAATAAAAATAAATTTTCTAAAGAAATGTACTTTCATAATGATTATTGTGTATTCAAAAAATGATTTAATTATAACGCCCTTGGAAACTTTTAATAAAATACAATTAAAAGATTCAAAATGTATTATATACACTTTAAATAAATATATATTAAAAAATATACACTCATGATATAAATGTGCATGTAATAGAAACTAAATAACCCAAGTCAAGGTTTTCCAAAACAAAATTTAAGAAATATTTATCTTCTAAATGGATAAAAAAATCCAAACAAACCACTAAAGTGGATTGATTAATCATCAAAAGAATACTAAGAAAAAAATACAAACTGCATACAAACTATTAGACTAATCCAATCACATGGCATTGATTGTATAGTTAAGAAAAAATAATAATGGAACTACTCTTTCTAGAAAAAAATCTATTGATTTTCTTGAGACATCTTATGGATTTTATTTATCTATAATTTTCATCACTAGTAAAGATAAATTTTTAATTTGGAATGGTGGTAGGGTAAATAAATTATAGAAATATGGAAGAAGGAAGACACCTATCTTTCTCATTAAACCAAGTTCAAAATATATAATGGAAGGAAATTGTCTTTTACCAAGTTTGAATCTTGTAATTAATGAAAATCAACTTTAATGTTGGGTAATTATATAGTTATTCTCAAGAAAACAATATATTTTTTTTATCATTTTAAAATCTCTTATTGGTGTATTTAAATTTTTTTCATATTTTCATAATATTTTAATTATATTTCACACATATTTTCTTGGAGAAGATAGTTTGGACTAATGATAAGAAACACCAAATATTATCACATTTTAGTTAGTCATTTGAAAAAGGCATATGATCTTGATAAAATTGGTGTAAAGAATCTCAACACATTTGCATATTATATTATTTTTATTTTTAATTAATTAAGATTAACATAATTTAATACTCAGGTTGACTAAGCACTACATGAAATAAATATTTTGGACCAATACATTCCTTTAATCATAAATATTTCAAATTTCTTTTGTAAAGGATATTTTTGACAACTATATATTTATAACCACCCAAATCCAAATGCTCTTCACCTCAAACCCACCCAACATTATTGATCGACTTCCTTTAGATAGTAGGGGCACAAAGTAAAAGAAGTAACTGCTCCTACAAAACCACACCACCCAAGGAAACAACTAGAAAGAGGGGGGAGGGAAGGGTCATAGGGTGGGAGGATATAGTGGGCATGCTCCTTCAAGTCTTTTGTGGGTGGGATGGAGATTAGCCATGGAAGTAGATAAGTTGTGGGGGGTTAAGTTGAATCAATCAATATTATGATATTCTACTTGATAGCCTTCCAGTATCAATCAATTCCACAATGAATCCATGCATAGTAAAGGACTCCTACTTCTCATGTCCATGTGGTAGCAACGAATCTGAGTCTATCCATCAGTTTGGAAACATATTACATTAAAAGAAAAAGATAAAAAATATAGGGCATAAAAGGATAGAAGGTATATGAAAATAATTGATTAAAGAATTCTTTTGATGAGTGTGAATTTTTTAATTATCTTTCTTCACTATAAACATTCAAGTTCTTATAAATTATTTGAGGACTTTTTATTCAAATGGTCATGTATAAATGAATTGTTTGACTTTTTTTATTTATCAAAGAAAAAACATACACCCCACATTAAAGAATCAATTTTAATAATATATTTAACATAAGCCATCAAATTAAAATACTCTTTATATTTCCTAATTAGTAATCTTAAAAAAAAAAAACATTAATCTTATTGTTTGAATGGTACATAGAAATGTGAGTTTTGATAAATTGGAAAAATTTACTGTGTCATGAAACATTAAATAGGTTTGAAGATTGTTGGTCGATCATTATATTGAAATATTTTTAAAAATATATTCCTATCATCCATTTGATAGCACCTTTAGATAATTTTAATAATCCATAATAACATCTTATATATTAATTTGTTGCACAGGTTTTTTGAGTAATATATTATATTCTTTCAATAATTAATAAGAAAATAAACGATGGTAATAGTTTGTCACAAATAATTTGCAATCATAATGTTTAACAAAAAATAGATAAAATAATAAAAAAAAGACATTAAAAAATTTATGTGAAGCCAAGCCTCCACATAGAACATATAAACAATTATTTATGAAATAAGAACAACCATATTCTAAAAAATATTGTTTACTATAATAACACGTCTACTTTGACCTACTCTACCATGAAAAATCCACCATTTAGAATTGTACTTCAAACTCCAACTACAACTTTGGAAATTTGCACCTGACATAAGCCTCTTATTTTGAGGCCTCGCTTGGAATACAGAAGTTTATCCCACCATACCATTACTGATATTGTTCTACCAAGTCCAATCCCGAATCCCAACCCCACAGCAATCACTGAGACGTGTTCATGCACTTTACTCCATACTGATTTACCCACCATTTTGGAAGGTGAAGGGACTATTGAACTTTTATTTCGTTTACAAGTTTTTAAAGGATACCCACATAAACATGCAAGACTTCCTTGATAGGATCTCTCATCGAAAGTCATAAGTTGTTTTCCTTCCGGTATTGGCCCACAAATCTGATTGAAGGATACATTCCAATAGCTCAACTTGGATAATTGAGATAACTCTTTAGGTATTTCTCCACTCAAACTATTTCCAGACAAGTCCAACTGCTCCAAAGGTTCTATTTGCCCCAAAGATGCTGGTATCATACCTTCCAATTTGTTTCTAGATAGATTTAGCAACCTTAACTGAGATAGATTCCCAATGTTTGGTGGTATTTGCCCTGCTAAATTATTGTTTGATAGATCCAGAATAGTATTTGTTGCTAGCACATATTCTAGTCTATACTCGATTCCTTTTATTTTGATGGATGGTATATCCTCATAGAGTGTAGTGCCACCCAATTGTGAAACTTCAGGGTTTTTAAATCCTTTTAGGTCCTCTAGAGTAGAGGGAATTCTTCCCCCAAATTTATTATTGGATAAATCCAACACCTGCAATCTGCTAAGATTTCTAATCCATAGAGGAATATCGCCCTTAAGCTTGTTACTGCTAAGGCTTAAAACCCTCAATTGTTGACAATTTGCAAGAGAGATTGAAGAAAGCTCACCAACCAATCTATTCTTGCTCAAATCAAGAAGGGTAAGTTGTGTGGCAATTAGCCAATGATGTAGGCAAGGTCCCAGAAAAATTATTAGAATGAACAGATAGAACTTCTATAGAAGAAGAAAATTGAATTTCTAGATCTCCATTAAACGAGTTTTTGGAGAGCTTTAGCCTCTTTAAGACTGTGCAGTTACTCAATGTTGCTGGATTTCTTCCAGTCAAAAAGTTGTCTGTTAGTACCAAATTTGTTACACTCTTGCAGTTCCCTATGGATGGTGGAATCCTTCCTGTTAGCTGGTTATGAGATATATCCAATTTCTCTAGTGAAATCAATCCACCGATGCTTTCAGGAATACGCTCTGAAAGATTATTGCTGTAGATCATAAGCTCAACAAGATTCTTGAGTTTACCAATACTATATGGTATTGGTCCAATTAAACTGTTTTCATACAGATACAATATTCTCAAAGAACTCAGTTGTCCTATGGCCTTTGGAATTTCCCCTGTTAAATTCAAAGAAGTATAATTTAGAACAATCGTCAAGAGGAGGGGGGATTGAAGCAGATAGCATATTGCGTTTGAAGTAAAGACGTGAGAATAGCGCACCTGTGAGATAGTTAGAGTAAAGGGTCAAATGAAGTAGAGAAGTACAGTTTCCTAGTTCAGCTGGTATAGGTCCAATTAAATTATTTTCATCCAGATACAAATATTCCAGAGACCTGAGTTGTCCTATAGCTTTTGGAATTCTCCCTATTAAATTCAATGAAATATAATCAAAACAATTGCTTAGAGGAGGAAGGATTGAAGTAGATAGCATATTGCCTTCAAACTAGACATGAGAGACCTGCAAATAGTTAAGAGTTGAGCAAATAAAGTAGATATGTGCAGTTTCATAGTTCAAGTGGTATAGTTCCAATTTTTTTTTTTAATATTTGAGTTTCTCTATGGCCTTTAAAATTGTCACTGTGAAATTCAATGAAGTATAATTTAGAACAATTACTAAGAGGAGGGATGAAAGCCATTAGCTTGTTGCCTTAAAGTCATAAGAGTAGCGCACCTGTGAGATTATTAGAGCCAAGATTCAAATATTTTAAAGATTTGAGCTGTCCAATGGCCCTTGGAATTGCCCCTGTCAAATTTAATGACGTATTAATTAGAATAATCTTAGAATAGTCATTGAGGGAGGGAACCAGTTAGCACGTTGCCTTCAAAGTAAAAATGTGAGAGTAGTATACCTGTGAGATAGTTATAGCCAAGATTCAAATATTCTAAAGACTTGAGCTGTCCCATAGCGTCTGGAATTGCCTCTGTCAAAGATAATGAAATATAATTCAAAATAATTAGTAAGAGAAGGGATGGAACTAGTTAGCATCTTGTCTTCAAAATTAAGACATGAGAATAGTGCACCTGTGAAATGGTTATCGTAAAGGGACAAAATAAATAGAGATTTGCAGTTTCCTAATTCAAGTGGTATAGATCCACTTAAATTGTTTCCACTCGAATACAAAAATTTCAAGGACTTGAGCTTCCCAATGGTCTTTGGAATAGTTCCTGTCAAATTCAATAAAATATAATTCAGAACAATTACTAAGATGAGGGGGGATTGAAACAAATAGCATATTCCCTTCAAAGTTTAGAGATGAGAGTAGCGCACCTGTAAGATGGTTAGAGTAAATGAGCAAATGAACAAGAGACGTGCAATTTCCTAGTTCAGGTGGTATAGTTCCATTCAGATTGTTTTCATACAAATTCATTGTTTTCAAAGATTTGAGCTGTCCTATGGACTTTGGTATTGCCCCTGGGAAATTCAATGAAGTATAATTTAAAACAATTACTAAACGGATGAATTAAAGTAGATTCCATGCGCCTTCAAAGTATAAAAATAAGAATAGCGCACCTGTGAGATAGTTATAACCAAGTTTGAAATATAGTAGAGACGTGCAATTTCCTAGCGAATTTGGAATGTTTCCGCTCAGACGATTGAAAGCCAAGTGGAGATGCTCTAACTTGCCCAGACCACCAAATTCTGCAGGTATGCTCCCTGTCAATTTGTTGAAGGAAAACCTAATCCACTGAAGGTGAGAGCAATTGGCAAGAGATTTGGGTATGGAACCCTGTAGTCCATTTCTTTTGAAGTCAAGTATCTTCAACGCTTTCAGCTGGCCAAGCTGAGGTGGAATCGTTCCCGTTAAAGAATTGTAAGAGAGATTTAAAGTGTGTAACAAGGAGAGTCCTCCTATGGATGGAGAAATGGTACCTTCCAATCCCAATAGAGGGAGAATTATGGCCACCACTCTCTTGGTATTCTTTCTGCACCAAACACCGCTCCACAGGCACACGTTTTCTGAATTTGTAGAAGTCCAGTTGGAGAGCGATCGCATGGGGTCGGCTGTAATACCATTTTTAAAGGAGAGTAGAGCTTCAACGTCCCTCTTCTCAGCACTAACTTTCTCCAACAGCATACGATCTTTCGTAACAGAGAACCTTTCAAAGACATGAGAAGAAGAGAAACTATTGGCATTCTCTATTGCAGTGGCGGTAGTTAATGTGAATGCCACAGCCAAGCCTAAGCACAGCATTGCGATCGTCATGTTTCCATTCATTTCTAAACAAACGTTCTGACACGAATCATCGAGTCCGCAGCAATGTACTTATAAGTGAGTCTGTCTGTCCAACAGTGGAAAAATGTTGGCGACCGTTCAACTTCAATTTTTAATATTTAAAAGGAGTCATCCATGGTGGGGGAGTCAAAGACCCTGTGTCCAGACTAAAATAGATGACGACAATTGGGGCTTTCACATTAACGATTTGACTCCACTATAATATTGGCGAATGTGAAACGGAAAAAGTAAGAAGAGAACACACACGAAAATAATGTGTCTCTCTTGATTTGAGTCCACTATAACGCGAATGTATCTCCTTGCTTGACAAGTGTTCTTATCCGGCAAGATGGAAATTTCAAATTTGATGTTGACTCAAGTCAAACGTGTTTAAAACGAGCTATCGAGAAGGAGATACATTGGTTTTAGGTGAGCCGAAAGTTCAAAACCCATTATTTTCTCAATATTTCCTACGTACTCAAGTCAAACGTGTTTAAAACGAGCTATCCAGAAGGAGATACATTCTTTTTTCGGTGAGCCGAAAGTTCGATACCCATTATTTTCTCAATATTTCCTACGTACTTTTTCCGGTTCACATTCACTCCTTGCATGCATGCAATCATTATATTTCCTACCTACTTTTTCCGTTTCACATTCACTTCTTGCATGCATGCAATCGTTATATTTTCTACTACTTTTTTCGTTTCATATTCACTTGCATGGATGCATAATGCAATCATTAAATTTTTTTAGCTCTAGGTAATAAATTAACCAATAAAAGGTAGAATTAAAATATTTTCATTAGTTTTTGTTGTTCAATAGGGAGAAGGGTGGGAGTCAATTGTGATTATAATACTCAATCTTAACACATATTTATACTAATATTGTAAATAAATAGTCCAAATGTAAATTAAAAAAAACTAAACATGATCAAAAGTTGACCCATACTTGAACACATGAGAACCTCTCAATGTTATATAAAACTAGCGATTGCACTTTTTTGTGTGCAATTGGATACGCCGAATTTTTGGTTGGAATAGTTATATTGTTTGAAATGGATGAACCTTAGTAATTTTGAAAAATATAATTTGATAATTTTGGATACAAAATTGTGTTAAATGACTTGAATGATGTCTAATACACGTTCTCCTTATAAATGTGTATATAGTATGTGATATAATTAAAAGAAATGGAAGTTCCAATATACTATGAACAAGGTACTTTGCCTTGCGATCACATCCTTTGCTTTTGAAATATATATACATACTTTGTGCTTTTGCTATCATATTGGAGGTTGGTTCTTGACTTTAGCTTTTGATCTGTAACTCTTTACTTGATGCATATGTGTAAATTTCAAAAACAAATGGCATCTTCACTTACATATAATTAAGAATAATAATGTTCCATCAAAGAAAGGGGCAAAGGAAGAAAAATGGACAAGTAGTAGCAGTAAAATTTAGGAGTGTTTCCATTTTGTTAGGTATTTGTAGAAGCTGGTGAGCAATGTTGATGAGGGGCTCCATCTCTTTTCACAGTTTTGCATTCCTATTAAATATCATGACTTGTGTAAAGGAGCAATGGGAGGAGTGTGTAGGTAAGGAAGAAGACAAATACAATTTTGAAGATAGTAATAATTGTAATAGTTGATATTGTAGTAAATAACAAAGTGGCATACCTATAGTAGTTGAGATTCCCTTTAATTGTATTAGTTGTTTGAAGTTGACAATGCTTGCAAATGAATCTCTTCATTTATTCTGCGAGCAACATATGGGCTTTGTTGAATGTGTGCATATCCTTGGAATGAGAAGGTTGGGTGGATGCAAATACTTTGTAGATCAGGAACTCTTGAAATAGTTGAAAATGTCAGTCCTTGACGATCTATGTTGCCAATCTCCACTGTGGCCCTTGGAAGCGTAAGTCCTTGTGATTTGTGTATTGTCAATGCCCATGCCATTTTTAGAGGAATTTGATGGTGAAGTCTTCGACTAAGTGGTGTTATTGGGACATATGTTGGATTGATATGGTCCCAAGGTGGTCCAAGGTAATTCTTGTAATGAACAACAACAAATAATGGTAGTTGAGGTGGTTTGTCACCTTCATTGTATACAATAGCTTTTACTTGACCAAGTGCACCATTCATGAGTCCTGTCTCAACCCAAATATTTGAACATAACATGACCTCCTAGCCAATAGATAAAAAAGTTTGAGCTTGAAGTTGTTCTTCATTAGGATTGATGTATGTTGACCTTGTTAGTTGCTCTACAATGGAAAGTGCAACAGGTGTTGCCAAAGACAACAACATCCGTTTGTTGTGTAGTAAGACTAATTCATTTGTTGCAAAAAGATGCATGCCAGATAGGAAAACAAAGTTTTCTGTAGAACTGAGTGAGGAGCTTGAATGTGACATTAGAATTTTCCAGTCCTCTTCTATAGGATTTGCATTACGTAGATTGTGGAGAAGTGTACGAAAAGTAGTCTGGGAAGGTTCATTCCCAAGTTGTCAAAATATTCTTGTCAAAGTGATCACAGTTGTGAAACTACGCCATAGAGTCCCACTGTAGGAGGTAGAAGCATACATGGGGATATCTTTAACTGGTGGCAGTTGGCCCAAGTCACCAAAGAGTATGATTGAACGCCCTCCAAAGCGCAAGTGGTTGTGTTTGGGAATTGCTTCTCGTAGTGGCATGTCAGTTCGTTCTAGCAACTTGGGACCAATGAAGCTCATCTCATCAATTAAAATGTACCTAACAAAGTACATACTCTCTTGGAAGGTTGCAAGTGTTCACCCTTGTAGGGGGGCCATTTCTTTAATTGGAATACGTAGAGAAAAATGGATTGTTGATGCTTGAATGTTGAATGCTGCAACACTTGTAGGTGCAAGAAGTAGTAATGGTGTTTGGTGAATCAGAGCTGAGCTCATGAGGGCATGCCTTTTTTTTTAATGAGATATGACTTTCCAGTTCCTACTGTCCCTTCGACAATTAGCTTGAGCAATGGTTGCAATGGAAGTATGCTTAGGTGGGAGCAAATGATATCAAATACTTTTTGCTGCTGAGTAGAGAAAGTAGTATGCATCTGTTGATGGAGAGCATGGTGCACTTGAAAGGTTGCTCGATTAGAGTCTATGAAAGTAGTGGCAAACTGCATCAAGTTGTATTGGAAGGTTTGGGTGAAAAATTGAGAGAACTTGCCACTCTTCTAGGATGTGGCCTTGTAAGGAATGGTGAACGCTTGAGCTACTGCTTGTATTTGATGCTTCTGTTGGAGTTGGAAGTGTGCGATGTACATGCCATGCCTTGTATGTAGAAGAAAACCTCTCCCATTGCGATATAATCTGATGTTCAGAGGACCCAAAATCAATGTCAATGTTGCGAAAGGGGTGGTATAAAATAAGTTTACTCCAAAAAAATTCATGAAAGCTTTTGTCATCTCTTGCAGGGATGGTAGTGAACCTAGGTGAGATGTGAACAATTGCATTATGAGGGCATTGCTTCCATTGTTCATTTTTTCGAAAGGCTCTAAACGTCCACTTTTGGGTTAGTTCAATGAGTGGCATTGCGTGTAGATGAATTGGGTGGGCCATGTATGCATCAATGTACGTAGGTGATGTGGTAACTAATATGGATGAGATTGAGAGACGTTGAAATTTATGGTGGTTAACATTTAAAGACACAAATGTTCTACTGGATATGGAGAGGGGTAATTTTAGTAGAAGGTGGCAAGTTTCTTGGGCATTGATATCATGATCGACTAGGCTATCAGTAAGCAATTTATGAAAAGCAATTGGGGCTGGCAATTATGACTCTAAGTTTGTGGAGATGCGAGATAACAAGGTATGGTATGATTCAGATTTGTGCTCAACTTTTGTAGCATATTTTGCAACATATTTAAGGACAACAACAATTGATAATACAGGTTGGCAATCTACATTAGCCCTCCAAATAGATAGGATAGATGGGTTGTGAAGGTTCAATTGATCATCATTACGAGTTGGTGTATGCTTAGGATGATCGGTCTCATCATTTGAAAGAGTTGACTTCTCTTGCATGGAGCATGGTGCTTTGTAGCGACATACAATAGTTGGCCCTTTCTTTATGAGGCATGTTAGCAAATTACATTTTGTGTGTCGTTCAACACAATTGACTAATTCACAATAGTTTGTTGAGGGCTCACATGATAATATCCTTGTTGTGTCTAGCAAGCATGGATAATCAAGAATAGAGCGGTGAATTTTCTGGCCTCTCAATTGGAGGTTACGTGGATTCCAAGCGGAGACATATCTATCTATGTAATCAAGTGCATTTTTATCCCAGCTATTAGTTTTTAAATATTGAACAACTATACCTACAAATACAAACCTAGGTAATAAATATATATACATATCTTTTTACAAATTGATGCAATCCTCACCATTTTGCAGGACAGAATAAATGAAAGACAGCTCACACGGTTAGAAAAAACTATATACTTTACCTACAATTTAATACTGCCATACTACTGACAACCATAACATAGATGCTATCATTTTATTAACCATACCTACCACCAGATGAAATTGGTGAAGAATTCTTCCGCCTATAGTTAAAAAACTCAATTATAATTATTAATATTATTATTTTTGTCTATGAGATGACTGAAGGCACCTTTATGATTAGAATTCCCATGAGATATTGATGAGAGAGCTAGGAAAGGCAACTAACCACAACTGCTATTAAATTTTTGGAAAGGGTATTCGGTGGTGAGGAAGCTAATAGGGGTTGCATTATTATCCCATCTGTTAGTCTTTTAAATATTGAACCACTATACCTACAAATACAAGCCTAGATAATTCAACTCTAAAGATAGATTGTCTTATGGCAGCATGTGCTAGGAGCCTTACTAGAACAATTATGATTCAAAACTGCTTTGTAGAAATATCCGTTCTGAGCTTTAAAAGAAAATCTAAGTCTACGGCAAGTGACAGATGAGTCACCAAAAAAATATTAGAATAAATATCACATATCTTTTTAGGATTTCATACCGCATCATTTTTGCAGGATAGAATAAATGAAAGGGGGATAGCTCACACGGTTACTCATTCACAATGTTCATCATCTTGCACTGGGATTAGAATAAAGTGGATTTTCTGCACAAGCTTTAACAATGTATATATAGATATCAGAGTGTTCAATACAGTAATGTGATACATTTATATTATGATTGCAGTTGTGGGATTGCAATATCATCTGTGATTGCAGAAAGTTGTAGTAGCAGTGGAAATGTGCTGTGAAAAATGCAAGACAAGGGTCTTTAAAACTATCGCCAAATTTGAAGGTGATGATTGAGACGAGTGGTCTTTTAGTGTTCAGTAGATTCAACCAATGTGCTTGTTTCATTCTAATGGGTTATATTCTCCAAGACTTGTTTTGATTGAATTGATCTAGGATTTCATGTATACCAGATTATCACTGTAAATATATCTCTGATTGTGCTTAATAGTATTGGAAATGGAAGAGAATTTCAAACATGTGCAGGCTGATGGTGACACAAATACAATGAAGAAATGCATTCATTTTGATTTATACATGGTCACAGGATTATATCTAAGACTGTTTTGTTCACATTGTATCAAATTGCAATGTGCTTCTGGGCTCAGCTGTATGGAAATCAGTGATTCTCTGATTTTCTGGGCTGGGGGTTGGGCTTTTGGGAACAACAAAAATTTTACTTAATTTTGGAGACGGCAGGGGTCCTGATAAGCTGTTATATATATAGTATTTACACAAAATGTACAAAATTTTATATAATCTTTACATATCATGATCCCATGTATCATTTTATTGCTTTCTAAAGTCATATATACCTTAATATAATCTTAGCGGGGACAAATAATTCCTATTGTTTAAAATTTGATGTTTGTTGCCAAATTATCTTGGATGTGACTTTAGATTATATTATTAAAGACCTACGGAATGTTGCGATGAAAATGCTACTTGCAATTGTGTCTAGCCTATAATAACTATAGAAAAACAATCTCATGTCTATCCAGTGTACTTGATGCACATTTGACCAAAATACTAATAAACAAAAATTCAGAACACATTGTTGGGATTTTTTGAAAGTTATTTGCTATTTTGGTCAAATGTACATCTAATATGCATGATAGACATTGCTGAAAAACATGCTGGTACAGGAAAAACCCAAAAATGACACATCCCATAACATCAACAACATGATTTTCCAATAATTCATAGCACAGTGTCAAAGTCCCTGTATTCTACGAGGGTCCAAAATGTTAAATAAAAAGGATTTAGTTTTAAGAGGATTTTTTACCAGTTACATTGATCAACTAGTGGAGGAGGGAGTGCTTAATTTGGAGATCATATTCAAGAGTCTTAATCGTCTACTTAACTAAGTCTTTTTCCAAATATGTTGAGCAGCTCCTGGGAGGATGTCAAAATTTGCATCTCATGTTCAGAGATTCTTTTTCTGCCAAATGTCCCAAGTGACAGTGAACACTGAATATGCAGACCCTTTTATAGAAGTTCCCTCTTATGGGTTTTATGCTGAGAAATTTCAGTATAGGCAAGAATTTCATCTTTCATTTGACCATTTTAAAGTTCCTGAGTTGATATGTTATATCCTCTCTTTTTCATGCTAACATTAACAGCATATTTGGTGTCTTGCCGCATGGGCATTTTGAGGCATGCTAATAAACATTCTGCAAATCTATTAAATGGTAACATATCTCTAAAGCATACACAAGGCACGTGAACCGTTTGACAGAATGACTAAGAGAAAGCATTGTGAACCGTACTAATTGGATGTTTTCTATTTACTTACTCGATGCCTGGGTGCATGACAGCGCAGCATTGCAAACTTATGGGAATTCGTTTAGTTCAATGGAACTTAGTTTCATAAGTGATTGCCATGTTTGCAATATCCAGAAGATTGCCAATCATGAAGTGGGGAGGAGGACCTTTGAAACCTTGTTTTTGCAGAGCTCTATAAATTATCCATGGCCTAGAAAGTCCTTCAAATAAGATTTGGATTGTCCACAACAAAATCATCATCAAAATCACATAGTCCAGCTCTATTTGAAACCTTTTCAATTTAGAAAGTCCTTCAAACAGAATTCTGACTGTGAACATAAAAGTTACACAGAAAAGACTTCAAAGAGAACTCTAACTGTCAACATCAAAATCACACAGTCAAGGCCTGTTTGTGAAAGTCCTTCAAATAGAGTTCTGACTGTCAACATAAAAATTACACAGGAAAGTCCTTCAAACAGTACTCCAATTGTCAACATCAATATCATTATCAAAATCACACAGTCAAACCATGTTTGAAGGACTTTCCTTTGATATGTCAAAAGGAACTAAACAGAACATAGGCAATTGCCTCGAAGACAATAAAATCTTTACAAGAAATTATTTTCCAAAGGAAATATGAAAACAATGTTGCTTACCTTTTTAGAAATGGAGCTTGCCTAAGAAGAGATTGAATAGAGAATAGAAGGCTGCACCGACAACTGCAGCAAATCACACAGGCAAGTCCTTCAAACAGGGCTATGACCGTCAACATTAAGTCATTTTTCTCACGGACCGGTGATGCTTGTCCAACTGCAGCGCGCACTAGCCCTATCTTAAGAAAGAATTCTAACCTTCATTTCTCTCTATATATACTCTCATCTCCTTTCTAAACCCTAGTTCGTAGCATTTGCCTCCCCCACCCAAAGGATTCATGGGATTACAATGGTACATTGGTATGCTAACTTTTATATATTTATTGCTTGCACTTACAATTACAGTTTCACAATTTCTTGTTTCTACTTATAATATGAATTTATGGTGCACCCAACGTGAATCCAACAACCAGAAATGAGACACAAGAGGAGGCTTCTATGATAAAATCCTCACAGGAGGTGATTTCGATGTTGTTAAAAGAGGGCTCTGATTGTCAACACAAGTCATTTTTTGGAGGGATGGGGATGCTCATCCAACGGTAGCGTGCACTAACCTAATTTTAAGAAAGAACCCTCACCATTAGTTACAAGCCTGCTAAAACCACCGTCATTTTTTTTTAATTGAAACTCCTTGAAGAAATAGAAAGTGTGAAAATGTGTGGGCAACCTTCAAAGCAACTGACTGAGAAACATCACCACACCAATTCGACAGTTTATATGCTGGTCCTATGATTTGAAAGCTGATGAGTTCCGCAAATATAACCCAATTGAAAGTATATTGAAGATAAATATAACCACTGTATCTAAACCATTGTGCACCAGCTCTGCATAGTGTGTCTCAGACCTTGATGTTCTAAATGCTTGAACAAGCACTGTCCAAAAATGAAGGAAATAAAGAAAGCCTGAAGAATCTGAGGAATGTTGAGGTCGGCATGGGTATGGAAACAAGAGAGCAACGCAGGCCAGAAGATCCGTCCCTCGTTCATCTAGACTCCAACACTGGAAATTGGTAGGTGTAAATCAACACTCCACAACCTTTGCTACCATTCCCCCTGTCTGCAATATTAGGATGCCCTAATGAATGGTTTCCAACCTGCACATAGATAAAAAAATAGTTTTAGAATCAGAGAAAACATAACCAACGAGGAAGGGTTAAAATCTAAATGTGCTCATCGTTAGAATCTTGGCTGTAGTTTTCATTTTAATAAACATACTCTAAAGCCCTTACCAAAACCTTATTTCCAGGCTGCAACTCGCCAAATTAGAGGAGTGAAAGGTCAATACCAGCGAGAAAGAATTTGGAGGAGCGGAAACCAATAGCGGCGGGGTAGGAAAATGTGCAGAGTGATGCAGATATAACAAAATTTAATATTAATATAAATATTGCACGCCATTCCCTCCACATGATACACAGTCACACCACGCCTTCAAGATAAGGACGCCAACTTTTTTAGCACCTTGTCGGGCATACGAGAAGAGTGCAAAGGAGCGGAAACCAAAACGGCAGGGAA
The DNA here is from genome assembly GCA_007258455.2 of Sequoia sempervirens. Lineage (NCBI taxonomy): Eukaryota > Viridiplantae > Streptophyta > Pinopsida > Cupressales > Cupressaceae > Sequoia > Sequoia sempervirens. The sequence continues at coordinate 714,466,524 of VDFB02000003.1, forward strand.
AGCACCAAAATTTTTGTGAAAATTTATGCCTTCGATGTTGACTGGTGTGGTTTAAAAGCGATGAACGGTCAGAGTGTGGAGAGTCGTCTTCAAGATGGCTTCAGCTGTCGATTTAAAAATATAGTTTGGTGCAGTTCATAGTAGGATACGCCTTCGGCGTAGAAAAACATAAATGTATTCATGAAAAAGTGAAATAGATAATTAAATTAACAAGTATTTAATTTGTTGTAAAAAATAAGTAGTTAAATCAATAATTATTTAATTCATTAATTTATTTTACAAATATTATTGTTCTATATTAAAACAAAATAAAAATAAATGCATTATGATTAATTTATTTTTAAAAATTAAATTAATAATTATTTGAATATTTATTTTTTTCTAATAAAAATATTATTGTTGTACAATAAAGTAAAATAGAAGTGTACAATTATTTTTTAATTATTTTATAAAAAAATTTGAATCTTTTAAAATAATATGTGAAATATTTTTAGAATGATTGAATGCTTCCAAAGTATATGTAAGGTGTAGATTCATTCATAAAACCTTGTAATATAATTACTATGTTCTATATAAAAGTTGTGACTAGGAAATTGAGCTAATTTAAATTATTTTTTTTGCTTTTTCAATAAAAGAATAGTTTCTTTTCATACATGGCAAAACATTCAATTTCAAATTGAATGTGACATAATAAATAATGACAATAGTCCTTGTATAGACACAAAATTCACATACTCCTCATCTATATCACGTGTCTATTTTGTTTTTTAAAAGTTTAATAAAAATTCAGAGCCATCATGATCTATTTGAATTTTTACAATATATTTATTTCACTAATACTCCAATTTTTTTGATACAAAAATTTGCATTGACAATTCTTGAGTTTTCTTCATAAATAGGTTGATTTACTTTTCTAAAGGATTATATTTTTAATTTTCAATCTTTTAAAATACACCATACCTAATAATATATAAAACTAGTCTGAACAAGTGAGATTTAGATTTCTAGAGATACCTCATAGAGCACAAGATTGAGCTATATCATTGTGGAAGGATTTTTTATTATATCATTTCAAATTTTTGAGGATAGAACTTGACAATGTAGGATATGGGGTCAACACTCCTTTTTTCTTACACCTTGGCCCCCTTCCAAGTCAACCCTCTTACTAAGTATCAATATCTTTCCTATTTTGGTTGGAATTTCTAACCTCCCTTTGTATTTTTGGAATGATTCCTATTTTGAAGCCATAGATAATTTAATTGGTCATTTTATTAAGGAAGCATTAGCTTCTTCCCATTAGGACAAAGTTAGGAATATGAGTGTGAAGAGAAGCATTCTCATTATAATTTTTTAAAAATTTATTAGATATTTAATGAATCTTTTGATTATATTTGGGTTACATAAAAATGAAATATATTTTTATGATAAATGTTGATTATATTTTATAAGCATTTACATTTTTTTCTTAGGGTTTCACTTAATAAAAGTAATGACATAGCATGTGAATTCATAGGATACTAACAAAAATTCTTAATTTTATTTCTAACCTCAAAATTATGGTTCTATATCCTCTTTACATACAATATTATAATTAAATACATCCTATTTTATCCAAGTATTTAATGGATGCCTATTTTTTTCCATATTTTTACATAATCCCTTATTATTTTTAAAATTGCATAGTTATCATTCCATTTCGTAGAACATGAAGTATTTCTTTTTTGTGTGTCTAAGTTTGTACTTTTTATTTAAGAAATCACTCAAATTTTTGTAAGAAAATTTTAAAAAGTTCATGGCCCATGCAAGTAAAAATAAAGAGTCTCATCTACAACACTTGTAGGAAATTCAAATTGATCTAATTAAATTATTAAATATGTATATCCTATCGATATTATAGTAGCAATTGATAAAAAAATTGAGAAAGGCTAAAGGTCATTCTTTGTCATCATCTCATGAGTATTAAGGCCCAAAATAATGCAACACTTTTTCTCAATATTCTATTATGTGTTGTGGCTTTCACAATAAATGGGAAACAAGCCTCAATTCTTTTAGAATTATGGGCCCTAATCTTTAATTTTTTTATTCCTTCATTCTTATGTGATCTTTGCACATAATAATAAAATTTTCTATGTATTCAATTATATTCTTAGAGGTCTAAGTGTGGTAGCTTGGGAAATATTTAGCTAGCAAGGCTCTAGGAGTCTTCTTTGTTTATGAAAGATCAAATTTAGATTAAATTTAGATTTGATTTAGATTTAGGTGATTGAGTACTTATATACATAAGAAAGTTATGTTAAATAGGTTTTCCTAGGGTATTGGACCATAGAGCACATGTTATTTTATATAAGAATATTTGTATTTCTCTTTTAGAGTCTTAATCTTTTGAATAAACCTGTAAGTCCATGTTGGTCAATTTTTATTAATGTAAATGCATTAACATAGTTCTAGGTCTCTGTTTTCATCTACTATAAGATTTTAGATGGTTAAATCCACTATTATGGTTGAGAAGTGTCTTTATAATGATTAAAAAATCATAGACGTATAAGCCCTTTCATAACAAAAATGCTTAGCTTATCATGAATAGTGCCTTTTTATTTTTAGTGGGAAGGTAGGGAGTGTGTGTTATTTCATGGTTGACTAGTGCATAATGGATAAACCAAGAGTGAGCACTTTGTGTGTATGCACCAAGAAATGCTTTGTTTGATCTCCATCATCCATAACCTACCATTTGACATGTCTTTAGTAGCAATGCCTTTATATTCTAATCCGATGTTACCTTTCATCTCTAATTTGATGGGCTAGTTGTATTTTATCTTCAACAACAGACGACCCAATTATTTTCAAATTGGGAGATGTTAATTTTAATGTAAATTCATTTTTTATCCTAATCATAATTTTTCTTAGTCTTCATATTTATTTTATATCTCTTACTAGATGGTATTTATCTTTACAGAGTCATGGCATTACTTATGGTAAATGTAGTACTTTAAGAACTAAGTGATATATCCCAATCAGCATAAACAACAGAATTTCCTAAAGAAAAAATAGAATAAGATGAGAATAGATTGATAGAAGATTCATTTATATATAATTTAATTGAAGAATAATTATACATTATTAGAAAAGATAAAATATGAAGGTAGTGATAAAATATTAAATAAATAATATTTGAATAGAGCACACTTGGGGAATTTAGGATATAAATTTAGTGATGGAATAGTTAGAGAAGTTATTTTATTAGGTTTATCATTTCCTACTTTGTTTAGAGACAAAAATATAAATTTAATAAATTATAATGTATTCCTAAGGGTAGGGAGGTCTATTACAAGATATTATATGCCTTTGCATCCAAGTATGACACTGGCTACTTTTGAGGAATGAGAAATTGACTTTCTTGGACCTATTGAACCACTAATATATAATATCTATGAAATATTCATAATAATAGGGAATAATTAAATAAATGGGTAGAAGTAGAGGCCACAAGGGACTATAAAAAATACTACTAATATATTTACCTATAAGAATAAATGATAATAAGATTTGGACATCCAATGAGAATCACAAGTTATTGGGGTAAGGAATTTGTTAATAAATTATATTGTGAAGTTGATAAATTTTTTAAGGATAACATGAAACATAAGCAACCATTATCACCAAAAAGCTATTAGGGCTAGTGAAATAGTATTATATTAGACATCATGTTAATAAAGACGAACAATAAAAATATGATAGAATAGGTTGTCAAGATAACATCTATCTTGTGGGATATAGGACCACATACAAAAGAATGACCAAATATTTCCCTTTTAAATTAGTGTATGGACTTGATAACAAATTACCTATACAATATATGGTACCAAACCTAAGGCTAGCTAGTAGACTAAGAATGAATGGAGACACTTGTCAATTAAAGAGAGATTATTAGAATTAAAATTGGATGAGAAAATATTATTGGTAGTACATAATCAAAATTAGGAGAAGAAAAAATAAAGCATGGCATGATAGGAATATAATGAATAAATCATTTCAAACTAGTAACATTGTCCTAGTGTATACAATAACACATTTAATAAACCTAGAAGATTTAAAATATGATGGATTTAACCTTATAAAATTAAAGAAGTACCTTCCTTTGGCATGAAAAATCAAAGAATAAGAAAGATGATTCAACTGAGTGCAAGATCATTATGGGCCAAATAATACCGTTAAGTGGTAATGAAAATACTAAAAATTAGACTTAACCAACTTCACTTAAAAATTTAAATAGATTATGTAAACAATTTGAAAAATATGTATTGTCAAAAATTGAATATAGTGTATGGGATACTATTTTTAATTTAAATTAATTTGGTAAAATAGTGAAACAAAGAAAAAGAGGGTGAGACCCAAATGGGGTTAATCAAATGGGTACACCCATTTTTTGACTAGTTGTTTCACTTAATTATGAGAGGTATAATGCATAAATAACAATAAAAAATAAAACCTAACTATTATAACAATAAAAGGGTAGGTTTTAAGATGCTAAAATGATGTATACCTTTATGAAAAAGTGTTGTTTGAAGCCTCACTAAGGACTCACTCACCCAATGGAAAATGGGTCCCTATTAGGGTTATAGAAAATTAGTTTTGGGATCTTGTTCTCCAATGTGTACACTCCAAAATTCTAGGTGTTCAGCTCTCAAAAGTTAGAAATAAAAATTGTAGCTTAGTTTTTGTGATCTTGCAAGAAAGATGAAAACTTTTACAACTTTGCAACTTTGAAATTTTTTTCCAATCTTGTTCTTCACCTAATCTTCAATCTAAAACCTGCAATCACACATCAAAGGAGAAGAAAAATATTTATTTGTTAGGAGATAGGGGTTTGCATTGGTCAACCCCCATTTTGGTAATTAAACCTTGAAATGAAACAATGCATAAAAGGAAAGATGAATGAACAATGCAATGTCACAACTCACCAATCCTCAATTGAACCTTAGATTGTAGATATGAAATTATCATGTAGTGGCCTCCATGGATGTGGTTCTTGATCATGAAACTTGACATGAAATTATGTCCTTGATTGCTTAAAGTAATCTTGAACTCTACATCAACATGTTGGCTCTAGCAAAATTAATGTCTTTGATATGATAATAGACCTTTGATTGCTGCAATAAAACCTTGATAAATTTCCCTTGAATCCCTTCTTGAATGCTCTTGAATTCTCTTGTGAAGATTGCTTGATCTCATGAAAGTGTTAGGTGAAAATATAGTGAGTTAACCTTATATTTATACTTAACTTAAGATTAAATCCCAAAATTCAAATAACACAAGCCAACATCATATCTAGGATTTGAAATTATTAGAATCTTGCTAGAAACACACCCAAAAGGGGGTATCCTATGTTAAGGAGGACCGATTCACCATAGGGCGAATGGGTCCTAGCTTAATTAACTAGGACCTATTTCAGGGAATGTGAAATAACATGACAAAAGGGGGTCTTAGGACCTAGGAAGAACTCATTTTCCAAGTTGTGAATGGGTCCTAGGTCACTAGCCTAGGACTCAAACCTTGCCAAATCAAGTGTTGTGTAACATTATTAATGAGTTTCAGGTTTTATCCCTCAGAAAATGTAATAAATTAGGCCTAAATTTGAATTTAAGGTGCTAATTAAGCTCACTTAACCTCAATCAATTAATAAAGCCATAGGTTATTGTGAAAGTGTAAAGATACACTTTACAACACCCTAAATAAGACACAATTAGGTCCATTTTACCATTAATTATTCATTCCTGAACTAAGTGTGAAAAAGGGTTACTTTTTTTACACTACATTTTCCCCCCACTCTAGTGAGAGTTTTCCACCATGTCAAGCTCACACTAAAGTAGAAATTCAAGAAAATTATGTATGCAACAATGAAAAATATACTCAATCATACACTATTAAATACGAAGAAAAATAGAGGATCAAGCTTCAACTGTTCCAATGCGATGTGGAACATGGCTGTTTGTCCGAGAAAAAGTGGAAGGATCAAGCCTCAATAATTTTTCCAACGTAATGTGGACTAGGTCTAAGATTTTTGTCCAAGAATGTTTACAAGTGAAACTCGATTTCCACTATACAAATGACACACACACTCACTCCGTGGTAGTGGAACCTTAGGTCGTCCACTAGGTGAGTATCCCAAAAGGGTGGAAAATGAGAGAATCATATTAGGCTTCCATACCATATCAAAGTTATCCTCCCAACAACTTCAATAAGGCACCACAATGCTAAATGATTATGAATATTATGTCTATAGGTTTTTTCTTAAGGGGATCTTTCTTTATTTATGTAATGTATTCTTCTTAGGAAACATCATGCCTAATGTCTCTAAGAGAGGATAAGTCAAGAATATCAGATTACCACTTATGGGATGCCTTGCTTCGCATAATTCCACTAAGGGAAAGTATTACGCTTAGACATATCGCACTCTTGGAGGACATGAAACCCAATGACACCACCAAGAAGAGGACACATCACAAGAAAAAGGAAAATCATTCCATGAAATATGTAAAATGTCAAAAGATGTCATTGATGTAGGCCCCCACTTTAAAGTAGTTGCTAACACCATTGTCGTGAGAAACTACTTTGAAGTAGCCAATGTTTTATCTTTAAACATTAGAGTTCTCCTTGAAAAACCCTATGCCAAGTCATATATGTTTGAAATAGAGCCACGTCATGAACAAGGAGGGAGGGGTTGCCCCCAAAAATACGTAAGGGCTATGGATTCATAGTCAATATATCTTTGCTACAATGTTCTTTTAGAGCTCAGAAACATCATCATTCCCTAAATACTCATAGAACTTGGAAGAATGACACATAAAGATCGAAAACAAAGAAAAAGTATTTCGGGTCAACTTGGAAGAGACCTAAATGTCTCAACACCTTGCATCATCCCCAAAAGGAAAACACAAGATGAATAAAAAAGGATAATTTTTTTACGAAATAGAGAGGAATATAGATACATATAGAGGAATACACAAAAAGAGAGAGATATACATCAAATGAAACATCACGAGGGATCACATTACACATGCAATCACATAAAGAAACATGGAAAATCAAACAAGGAAAAATACTAGTAAGGCACATGTGATTCAACCTATAGGAGGTCGTCCACATCCCAATCTCAATTGGTATAAACTAAATGTAGACAAATAGCCAAAGGGACAACAATAAGTGAAAAACTAGGGGAAGCACCAAGTTCAACACTCTTCTTAGGATATTTGTCATTTAGGCTCATAGAAGAGGAAAACAATGAATTCAATTCATTATGCACTTGTTCATCAATCTTCACAATATCAATGTCATCATCTAGATTAATCATCATGGGAGATCGAATGATAATGTCTATTGAAGGTTCTTATCTATGTTGTTGTGAGGGTATAAAATCATCATGTATTGCTTCAAGTAAGTTTGGATTTTGATTTTCTATGTTGCTATTTTCTTCTTGATTTTGTAACATATGAGCAATAGCACGATGTCTACGCCTATGCTCTCTAGCATTTCAATTTCATTTCAATCTTTTGTCAAGATGTGTTTGTGTAGGAGCAGGTTCATCAACCATAGGTTTCACTTCTTTTCTCATGAAAGGAACCGTAGGAGGTTGTTCAACCACTTTCTCTTTAGCTTTGTAAATTTGTTTGATATTAGGAGGCACAATGGGATTATTTTGGTTATCTTGTGGTCTCTTATAGGAAATGGTAGGGGAATTTTTCATAGGTTGTTCTTTGATATTTGGAAGGACTTTTTCTTCAATTATTGGTTCATAAAGGATATGTGGCTCAATCATGGGTTGAGGTATGTTTCAAAGGGATAATTCTACTATGTGCCTTGCCTTAAACTTTTGATATGATTTGAAAAAGAAGTCCTCATGAGTTATAATAGTGAAACGGAGAAAATTGTCACTCTATGTTTTGGGAGATAGAACCACTAATTTCCTTCAAGTTCCATTCAAGGAAACCCTAGAGATCTCAATGCAAGAATGGAGTGAAGGAAAGAGATCTACTAGGAGGGTGTCCTAGGGTATGATAAAAGACTAAAGAGGGGGTTCACCACCAAGCTAGGGCTTGCAAAACCTAACTAAATGACATACGGAAATGAAACTGGAATGCAAAATAACAAACTTAAAATGAGTAGAGGTGCACCTATGAGAGCTATGAGGTCACAACAAGCTCCAAAACTCTGAAGGCCTACTGTTTGATGCCCACTGGGATTCATATGCTCGTCTAGGTGATTTAGTCATAGTTTAGGGTTTCTGACCAAAACCAAAAGTTTGAATTGTCGACTCAGGATCTATAAAAAAAGTGTAAAGATACACTTTAAAACACCCTAAATAAGACACAATTAGGTTCATTTTATCATTAATTATTCATTCCCAAACTAAGTGTTAAAAAGGGTTACTTTTTTTACGCTACATTTCCCCCCCCCCACTCTAGTGAGAGTTTTCCCCCATGTCAAGCTCACACTAAAGTAGACATTCAAGAAACTTATGTATGCAACAATGAAAAGATACTCAATCATAAACTATCAAAGACAAAGAAAAATAGAGGATCAAGCTTTGAATGTTCCAATGCGATGTGGAACATGGCTATTTGTCTAAGAAAAATTGGAAGGATCAAGCCTCGATAATCTATCCAACGTAATGTGGACTAGGTCTAAGATTTTTGTCCAAGAATGTTTATAAGTGAAACTTGATGTCCACTATACAAATGACACACAACTCACTCTATGGTAGTGGAACCTTAGGTCGTCCACTAGGTGAGTATCCCAAAACGGTGGAAAATGAGAGAATCATATTAGGATTCCATACCATATCAAAGTTATCCTCCCAAAAACTTCAATAAGGCACGACAATGCTAAATGATTATGAATATTATATCTATACGTTTTTTCTTAAGGGGATCTTTCTTCATTTGTGTAATGTATTCTTCTTAGGGAACATCATGCCTAATGTCTCTAAGAGAGGATAAGTCAAGAATATCATATTACCACTTATGGGATGCCTTGCTTCGCATAATTCCACTAAGGGAAAGTATTTCGCTTAGACATATCACACTCTTGGAGGACATGAAACCCAATCACACCACCAAGAAAAGGACGCATCACAAGAAAAAGGAAAATCATTCCATGAAATATGTAAAATGTTGAAAGGTTTCATTGATGTAGGCCCCCACTTTAAAGTAGTTTCTAACACCATTGTCATGAGCAACTACTTTGAAGTAGCCAATGTTTTCTCTTTAGACATTAGAGCTCTCCTTGAAAAAACCTATGCCAAGTCATATATTTTTGAAATAGAGCCATGTCATGAACAAGGAGGGATGGGTTGCCCCCAAAAATACATAAGGGCTATGGATTCATAGTCAGTATATTTTTGCTACAATGTTGTTTTAGAGCTCAGAAACATCATCCTTCCCTAAATACTCATATAACTTGGAAGAATGACACATAAAGATATAAAATAAAGAAAAATCATTTCAGGTCAACATGGAAGAGACCTAAATGTCTAAATGCCTTGCATCATCCCTAAAAGGAAAACACAAGATGGATAAAAAGGATAATTTTTTACGAAATAGAGAGGAATATAGATACATATAGAGGAATACACAAAAATAGAGAGATATAAATCAAATGAAACATCACGAGGGATCACATTACACACATGCAATCACATAAAGAAACATGAAAAATCAAACAAAGAAAAAGACTAGTAAGGCACATGTGATTCAACCTATAGGAGGTCGTCCACATCCCAATCTCAGTTGGTATAAACGGAAGGTAGACGAATAGCCAAAGGGACAACAACAAGTGCCAAACTAGGGGAAGCACCAAGTTCAACACTCTTCTTAGGAGATTTTTCATTTAGGCTCATAGAAGAGGAAAACAATGAATTCAATTCATTATGCACTTGTTCATCAATCTTCACAATATCAATGTCATCATCTAGATTAATCATCATAGGAGGTCGAATGATAATGTCTATTGAAGGTTCTTATTTACGTTGCGGTGAGGGTATAAAATCATCATGTATTGCTTCAGGTAAGTTTGGAGTTTGATTTTATATATGTTGCTATTTTCTTCTTGATTTTGTAACATATGACCAATAGCACGATGTCTACGCCTATGCTCTCTAGCATTTCAGTTTCATTTCAATATTTTGTCAAGATGTGTTTGTTTAGGAGTGGGTTTTTCAACCATAGGTTTCACTTCTTTTCTCATGAAAGGAACCATAGGAGGTTGTTAACCACTTTCTCTTTAGCTTTGTAAATTTGTTTGATATTAGGAGGCACAATGGGATTTTTTGGTTATCTTGTGGTCTCTTATAGGAAATGGTAGGGGAATTTTTCATGGGTTGTTCTTTGATATTTGGAAGGACTTTTTGTTCAATTATTGGTTCATAAAGGATATGTGGCTCAATCATGGGTTGAGGTATGTTTTGAAGGGATAATTCTACTATGCACCTTGCCTTAAACTTTTGATATGATTTGAAAAAGATGTCCTCATGAGTTATAATAGTGAATCAGAGAAAATTGTTGCTCTATGTTTTGGGAGATAGAACCACTAATTTCCTTCAAGTTTAATTCAAGGAAACCCTAGAGATCTCAATGCAAGAATGGAGTGAAGGAAAGAGATTTACTAGGAAGGTGTCCTAGGGTATGATAAAAGACTAAAGAGGTGGTTCACCACCAAGCTAGGGCTTGCAAAACCTAACTAAATGACCTACAAAATGAAACTAAAATAAAAAATAACAAACTTAAAATGAGCAGAGGTGCACCTGGGAGAGATATGAGGTCACAACAAGCTCCAAAACTTTGAAGACCTAATGTTTGATGCCCACTGGGACTCATACACTAGTGTAGGTGATTTATTCATAGTTTAAGGTTTTAGACTAAAACTAGAAGTTGGAATTGTCAACTCAGGATCTATAAAATTTTTTTGAAAATAGGAATACTGGGACTCATATGCCACAAGTGGCATATCAGTCCTATTTTATTAGAAAGTGTTCTAGATCAAATAAACACTTTCCCACTGATTTCATGCAAATAGGTTGGATATCTTGCTCTAGATTTGAGTTTTCATGAACCTTGACAAATTTTCATGACAACTTTGAAAAATTTTGCATCTTTTTCATTTTGGTACTTTTAAGGTCTTCAAATCCACTTTTTCTTCAACCTATAAACCTACAATCACACAAAGAGAGAAAAAGACTTGTTGATTTTTTAGGAAATATGGGTTTTCCTTGGTCAAACCCTATTTAGGTAATTAGACCTTGTGAAGAAACAATGAACATGAACATGAAATATGAAATATGAAACATGGAAAATGATACCTTGAATGATGTCTTGAAATGTAGGTCTACAATCTAACATGAAGTGGCCATGAAGAATGCAGATCTTGATCTTGAATTGGATATGAAATAATGCTTGTAAATGGATCTTGAATGCTACATCACAACACTAGCTCAACAACATGCTTGATGCATTATGATCTTAATACGATGATGGATCTTAAATTTCCACAACAAATGATGAAGTATTTTTCCCTTGAATGCCTTAGAAATGCTCTTGTAAACTCTCTTGATGCTCTTGTGAAGTCTTGAAATGCTTAACTCTTGATTTCTTAGGTTGATATCATAAAGGCTTAGTGAAATAATGATTTTAAATCTTTTTTATATAGGAATTCCATCCAATTTACCATTAATTAGATCCCAAAAGTTGACATTCATGAAATTTGAATTCAAAACCCCGATATTCCTCTCAAAACTATAAAAAAGCGACCAAATGGGACTCATATGCCACTTGTGGAATATAGATCCCATCTGGATGGAGGCCATATTGATGCAAGCACAACCACTTCAAGACACCAAAAATAAAAGATAGGTATAGCAACCCATAAACTTAAATTCAAACTTTGAAACTGCACTTCAAACTCATGGTAGACCTCTTTTTGAAAAATATTTTGAACCATCAAGCCAACATCTTTTGAACTGAAAACTTGGAAAATGAAATACCCCACATTCATTTACAAGAAAATAAATAGCTCATAATTTTTATCCCAACAATACCCCTGTGATTTTATAGCTAAAAATTTAGAAAACTCTTAAATCCCCACTTTCAACTATTGATTCATGGCAACATAAGATAGTTGCAAGAACACCCAAATTACTCAACCCAAGAATTATGAATTAAAATAATAAAGAGCACATTCCAAAGGATTTATCATCACATAAAATTACATAAATTCAAGGATAAATCTAATTCTCATTATTATTACTTGGATAGTCTGCAACAAAGAGAAACTAACACAATCAAAACACTATCACATGCAAGATATTATACTCAAAGTTAGAATATCAGATCCAAGAGTCTCCCAATCAACTACAATCAGCAACACTTGCATCTAAAAATCTTTATAACATCACCCGTACACCTTCCAACCAGGCTTCACAAGCATTTTCCTTTCATTTCCTTGATTTTTCTTCTTTTTTTCCATCCCAAATCTTCTAAAACCTATCAATTTCAGTCTTTCAATGCTCCCTCATTTTTTCTAAAACTCCTCAAATGGTTTCTGGGTTTGGTGCACCTCATTCTTAGCTTTCTAGATCATTTTAAAACTCTCAATTTTGTAGTATGAGAAAGTTATTTCCAATTTACTAAAATTGGGTCTCACAGTCATGACCCCAGGCCATCTTCTCCCCAAAATGTCATTCAAACCTCTAACTTCTCCATTATGGGCATGATAATTCATGCCATTGTCCTCTTCAATTCTTTTTCTAGGAAAAGGGCAAGTGCAAGACATTGGTATGCCAAAAAGTGGCAATGGAGAAAAAATTACGTGTTTCTATGACTCAAAAATGCGAAAATGCCAAGTTGACTTTATGTGGCTTAGGTGACTACCAAAGAAAAGCCCAAACCTAGATTTCAAAATCAGATATCCAATCCAAATCAGATATCTAATTTGTGACACATATATATACTTCTATTTCGGCTTGATTAAAACTCGTTCTCATTTGACATTTGCTTAACCGCGGCGGGCGCACAGTGAAAAGTTGATTCTGCAAATCAGATATCCAATTTGGTGCAAATCCATCTTCAAAAGGTTAGATTCTTGATTTTTTCTTTGCTCTAATCAAAGTTTCAATTAGATTTGTGTAATTTTAGTTCATTTTTTTCAAAATAGGGTTTTTTGATAGATTTTTTATGAAAAAATTGAGTTTAGTATGGATTTTGATGAAAATTGAATGTTTGCAATGGATTTTGACTTAAAAATAGTGTTTTTTTATGTATTTGGATTAAAAATTAGAGAATTTTATAGATTTTTGTTAAAAACTAGGGTATTTTTATAATATTTTCATTTATATTGTCTAATTTTAATTAGATTGATTTGTTTTTAACTTTAATTAGGCATTATGGCTGCTAACAATGAAAATGCACAAATTCCAAACACTCCACCACCTCCACCACCTCCACAGCCATCAATTCAAGAATTAATTTCTAAAAAA
>VDFB02000003.1:714482636-714494519 GCA_007258455.2 Sequoia sempervirens
TATATATATATATATATATATATATATATATATATGTAGCCTAGAAGCATGAATTAGTACCAATATTAATGCATCACCATTGATTACCTTCAAGTAGAGATTTGAATCAGCATCATTCTTCAATAAGCCCAAACTAGACAGGTATCGATCAATCCTTTCGTACCATGCACGAGGAGCCTGCTTAAGACCATACAAGGCCTTCTTCAGCTTACACACATGTGACTCCTTCCCATGTTGCTCGACATAAACTTCTTCCTCAATCATGCCATTGAGAAAAGTTGTCTTCACGTCCATTTGATGAATCTTCCATCCTCTTGATGTAGCAAGGGCAATGATAGTTCTGACAGAAGTGTAACGAGCAACAGGAGCAAATGTTTCTTCATAATCAACTCCCTCTTTCTGAGAAAAACTAAGAATCCTTAATGTTAGCTAGATTAAAACTAAGAATCCTCAATGTTGCATATTAGTGTTTTAATTTGTCTCCTTCAAAACAACTCACACCAAAATAGTGTGTGAGTTATTACCTCTCTTCAAATTATGTGGGGAAGCTCCCTGAGATGTAAAACTACCTTTGACACTAAGCTATAGAAAAAATATATAGCTATTCACACTATATGATATTTTGTTTAGGAGGGTTTGCATGAAATGAAATAACTACCTATCCACTTGTCTTTTTTCATTGGATATGAGCACAAGACTAGTAACAACTCTTGTCTCACAAGACAAATTTTCAGATACTGAATGAAAGTAAACAACTCTAAAAATGAACGAGGCAACGTCCTACTAGGTAAAACAGAGACTAACAATTAGATGCAAACACAATTCTAAAAGAAATAACAACTTAGATCAACAACATATGATTTCAAAAACTAAATAGCTAGTTTCCAAACAAAGTTGCATCCCAGATGAATAAAAAATATCAATACAAATATTGACACTTATCATTCAGTTTAAGACTTCCAGTCTTCACAAGGCTGATTTAGGTACCTTTCTCATTCACTAAGTCATTTGAAACAAGTCATCAACATCCACTCCAAGCACCTATCCTTGATGTACCTGCCTTTTAGCTCAGTCAAATAAATGCTAGGCACCAATTTCAGTTAGTCTTGTCAGTCTAGCTGCCTATTCTCATCCATCATGCCACTCAAAACATCATTTTAGATCCTCCCAGGCACCATTTTTACCTGCTCTCACCACTTAAGTTCCTGATGCTCACTGCTTCATGACTGCTAGGCACACTTTCAAAAGCCTCATGTCGCTAACTCACCTTCCAGTTAGGTGCATGTTTTGGCTGATGCTCTATAACAGACCTCTCCTTCTGCCACTTAACATTGATAAAGCATAGACCTAGGCACCCTTTTATGTATGCTTTGATACTACAAATGAATGCCAACTGACTTTTAGGTAACTTTATCTCATTGTCATCTTTTGTTCAGTCCTATATTTCTACTATATCTGCCTGGAATGCTTCTCAGCGGATTGATAAGTCACTATGACAAGATCAGATAGAAGTGACATAATAGAAAACTATGAAATGTGCAAGTATGAAAATTAAAATAAACAAAGAGTAGAACTTTATCTTTGAAGATACTTTAGCAGGTTGGAAACATGAATACCAATGCTACAAATAATTTTTTCTTTCACTGCCAAGCAAAAAGACTCATATGAACAACACATGAATTCAATATTACCAAAGGATTGTGATATCCAATTCTTATGAAAAAAGAAAGAAAAATATGGTAAAGACCTTATATTAAAAAAACCTCAACATGACAATCATATTACAAGTGCTCATGTCCAACCTGTAGATCTGGTAAAGTGAAAACCAACATGTGTCAGAATCACTACAGTTTGGTCATCAACAGAAACCGATTGTTGTTCAAATGATCCCTGACACCCAAGTGACATACACCATTATTTCTCTCCAACATGACTTCCATCGACATCATAGTTTTGAGTCTTTCTTTCAAATTCAATAATTCCCTCTAAGTTCTTGATAGCAATAGTGTTTGGGCAGTATTCTTTCAGGAACTGTAGAAGTGGCATACTAAGTTGTTCCTTTAAAAACATTGAGTGTGCCACTCTCAATTGAGTAAGCACATGTTCAATCTGTGCATCATGAATTGCTTGGAGGGCAACAATTCAACGTTCAACTGAACCATTCCAAATCATATCATATGAAATTAAAATTTTCCTATTCCAATCAACAAAAGATTAAAAAAATGAATCAAACGATATAACAAAAAGATGAATTGGGAAGATATTCAAACATACATGATAGATTATAAACATGGAAAACCTTGATAATTAAGAGGAACCATTAAATAGCTACAAAGTCAATGATGTGATGCATTCTCCTTATAAGGATTGCAAACAAAAGTAAGCCATAACTGAATTCTTGGACAAAATTACACAAAACACAGCATGCTGAAACATTCCAACACAATGACAAAGGCATGTCACACATATAATGGAATCATCTTTATATATACACTAACACATACCTAGACTTTCAAATTAAATTAATTAACCCATGCAAAAAAAAATCACAAGAACTCAAGAGCACACAAATTAGTCACTCACACACAAACTGTAACCAAGCTAGCTTATGAGATTCAAGAAAATAGGTGTAATAAGAAAACCTTCACAGTGATTTAACTCCAAAAGTTGTTTTCGATCCACCAATTCACCAGAGTTTCCATCATTCTTTCCCTTTTCTTCATATTCCATAATAGGATATGGTTCTCTTTTCAACCCCTTTGCTCTACCCCTTTTTGTTTGATTTTGATCTTCTAGGTTCTTATTGTGTATGTTATTACTTGTATTTTCATTATTTTCCAGAGAGGGTGATGGTTCCTTCTTTGATGTAGTTGGCCTCCCTCTTTTAACCCCTTTCTTTCCCATTGCTTTTACTAGCATAGCTTCTGATTCTATAGTCACTATCAGGTTGAACAAGAGGAGCAAGTAAACAAACATAATTTGCAATCTTTCCTTCCTTTATTTATTTCATTACCCTAGTTACTACTTTCAAATTTGACTAAAACATTATTCAAAATGCAGCGTATATGGTATAGTAGAATGTGGCATGAAAATGAAACTCTGCTTCATACAATATAATAATCTACTTCAATTGGAGTCCAGTATAAAATATATTAAAGGAGGACTATATCTAATAAGAACAAGATAGAGATTAATAACTTGGATGAATCACTTGTAACCAAACTCAGTAGCCCAAGGGAAAACTTTCCAACAACCCATAAAAATGTTCTATAATATCATGAAAAAAGTAAAGCATCAGTAAGTCAAAGCAGGGAAATAATTTTGGAGTTTTAAAGCATCAAAAGAAATTTGGGAAAAAATAGCTCAATAAAGTACATCTTAAAAATTTGTTGTTTTGTACCATTCAGAAAACAGTAACACTACTTAGCCTAATAATAATGAACTACTTAGCCTTAAATGTGTATTCATAAATTCAAATTGTCTCCTCCACCAACTTTCATTAAGTCAAAATAATATTTATTTATTTGGTTTTCTTCCATATGGGAGTTGGTTACAGGAGGGATGTGACAATTATCTTATGTGATAATTATGTGGGATTTCTTTTTATAATTATTGTAAGCATAAGGCTTCAAGGATCTTATTATATTGCATGATAACAAGGCTCTTCATTCTTCTGTGGAGAGACATCATCTACATCTGCAACGAAGGCTTGATGCTTAGGTCTATCTAAACAATGTTTGGAAAAGTGACCAAACTTATCACACCTAAAGCATTGAATATTTTCAATTCACAATGAAGGTTTGGACAATGAAGCTCTTTTATTTGGGTTGCAGATCAAACAAACTGAAAAAAGAGACAAGGGGTTAGAAGTTCTAATCTACTTGCTAAGAATTCAAGAGACGGTGTTGACTTGGTGAAACGAAAGCAAACTTTGTTTCATGCAGAATCAACAACCACGCAAAGCCATTGCAATCTTCAAGGAATTAAAGGTAAAGGGTGCAACTTTCATTCCGCAACTCGCACGAAAATGGACAGTTCCAACACGTCTGTATGGGTACATTTACGCTAGGGATGGTCCTCTTTTGTACCCAAATACGCCGCATCACTCTGAGCTACATTAGACCAGCGATTTCCCTTAAGAGTCCAAAGTGCTAAAAGGCAGCAATATTTGAAGGGCTATTTCTTGGAGACCGTGGAGCATACAGACACTCTGTCAAAGGCTACAGGATCGTGTTGGGACCATCTACCAAGACCTCTCTCGGTTTTTTCTATCTCGGAGGTGTTTTCCTGTGGTGATAACTTTTCAGTGGAGGGAAAAGTTGCGAGGATAAGCGTTGGTGGTGGCAGGAGTGGTTGCAGCAAGTGGATCGGCTGAACCGGCGTGCGTGAGGGTGCATTTTGGGGATGGTCTCCATGGGATCATGGGCTGGAACATGGAGTCAGGGGTGCTGTGTGGAGGGCTGTTTCAGAATGGTGGGAATCGGGCATGGGAGGATTGGGACCCATCTGCGGGCCTCTGGGAACACCTGAGGCGTTTTCTGTGGTGACTTTTCGAGAGGAGAAAAGTTGCAGTTCTTGTAAAGTAGCAAAGTGGTTACAACTTTTCATTTTGCAACTCACTCACGACCAATGGATTGTTCCAGCTAACCGGTATGGGTACATTCTGTAGGAATGGTCCTCTTTTCACTTGTCTGTAGAATCACTCAGAGCTACATTGGATCGGCGATTTCCCCTTAAGTGCAAAGTGTAAAAGGCAGCAATATTTGAAGGGCTATTTCACCGAGCGGTAGAGGCATCTGAGACACTCCATCGAGAGGCTGCGGGGATGCGTATTTGGACCCATCTACCAAGACCTCTCTCAGTTTTTGCTATCTCGGAGGCGTTTTCCTATGGTGATAACTTTTCAGTGGAGGGAAAAGTTGCCAGATGCAAGTAGTGTAAAGTAGCAAAGTGGTGCAACTTTCATTCCGCAACTCATACAACCAAACGGACTGTTCCAACACATTCGGATGGGTATTTTTAAACTAGGATGGTCCTCTTTTGCACCCAAATACGCTGAATCACTCCGAGCTACATTGAATTTGTGATTTCCCGCTTAAGAGTTCAAAGTGCTAAAAGCGCTTAATATTTGAAGGGCTATTTCTCGGTAGTGGGGCATACAAACACTCTGTCAGAGGCTATGGGATCGTGTTGGGACCATCTACCAAGACCTCTCTCAATTTTTGCTATCTCAGAGGTATTTTCCTGTGGTAATAACTTTTCAGTGGAGGGAAAAGTTGCCAGATGCAAACAGTGTAAAGTAGCAAAGTGGTGCAACTTTCATTCCGCAACTTGTACGACCAAACGGACTGTTCCAACATGTCTGTATGGGTACGTTTACGCTAAGGATGGTCCTCTTTTGCACCCAAATATGTCGAATCACTCTGAGCTACATTGGATCGGCGATTTCCCTTAAGAGTCCAAAGTGCTAAAAGGCAGCAATATTTGAAGGGCTATTTCTCGGAGACCATGGGGCATACAGACACTCCGTTGGAGGCTACATGATCATGTTGGGACTATCTACGAAAACCTCTCTCGGTTTTTGCTATCTTGGAGGCATTTTTCTGTGGTGATAACTTTTCAGTGGAGGGAAAAGTTGCCAGATGCAAGTAGTGTAAAGTTGCAAAGTGGTGCAACTTTCATTCCACAACTCCTACGACCAAACAGACTATTCCAACATGTCCATATGGGTACGTTTATGCTAGGGATGGTCCTCTTTTGCACCCAAATATGCCAAATCACTCCAAGCTACATTGGACCGACAATTTCCCTTAAAAGTCCAAAGTGCTAAAAGGAAGCAATATTTGAAGGTCTATTTCTCGGAGACCATCGGGCATACAGACACTCCATCAGAGGCTATGAGATTGTGTTGGGACCATCTACAAAAACCTCTCTCGGTTTTTGCTATCTCGGAGGTGTTTTCCAATGGTGATGACTTTTCAGAGGAGGGAAAATTTGCCAGATGCAAGCAGTGTAAAGTAGCAAAGTGGTGCAACTTTCATTCCGCAACTCGTACGACCAAATGGATTGTTCCAACACGTCTGTATGGGTACGTTTACGCTAAGGATGGTCCTCTTTTGCACCCAAATACACCGAATCACTCCAAGCTACATTGGACCGACGATTTCCCTTAAGAGTCCAAAGTGCTAAAAGGCAGCAATATTTGAAGGGCTATTTCTCAGAGACCATGGGGCATACAAAAACTCCATTGGAGGCTACAGGATCATGTTCAGGCCATCTATGAAAACCTCTCTTGGTTTTTTCTATCTTGGAGGCGTTTTCCTATGATGGTGACTTTTTCAGTGGAGGGAAAAGTTGCCAGATGCAAGTAGTGTAAAGTTGCAAAGTGGTGCAACTTTCATTCCGCAACTCGTACGACCAAACGGACTGTTCCAACACGTCCGTATGGGTACGTTTACGCTATGGATGGTCCTCTTTTGCACCCAAATACATCGAATCACTCCGAGCTACATTGGACCAGCAATTTCCCTTAAGAGTCGAAAGTGCTAAAAGATAGCAATATTTGAAGGGCTATTTCTTGGAGACTGTGGGGCATACAGACTCTGTCAGAGGCTACGGGATCGTGTTGGGACCATCTACAAAAATCTCTCTCAGTTTTTTCTATCTTGGAGGCGTTTTCCAATGGTGATGACTTTTCAGTGGAGGGAAAAGTTGCCAGATGCAAGTAGTGTAAAGTTGCAAAGTGGTGCAACTTTCATTCCACAACTCGTACGACGAAATAGACTGTTCCAACACGTTCGTATGGGTACGTTTATGCTAGGGATGATCCTCTTGTAATTGTAAGTGCTAAAAGGTTGGAGCAAGCTTGTGCAGGTTATAACGTCATCTTTAATTGTAATTGTGTTGTGCAGGTTATAACAACATCATCTTTAATTGTAATTTTCATCTTAAATAGTATTACAATATAATAATAATAATAAAACCATGTTCTAAAAAACTACCATCAAGGTGATAGGTTAAGTATGATAAAGAGTCTAGTTTTATTCCTTTTGTTAAGATCAACTCTTTTCAATATGTTTATGCCACATGTTATTATCATTCACACCTACAAACCTTATTATTGTGCAATCACAAGAGTTAAAGAGGTTTGAATAACATTATATCTTGCAGTTTAAACTTCTTTCCCTCTAACTTTAGGAAGCCTTGGTAAATTTAATACCTTGACTAGATGACTAAGATACATATTATAACCTAATTTTTAATGATTTGTGTTTTCTAATACATTTAGATAGCATCAAGGGATATTCTATTATCAAATTATATGAAGTGGAGAGAATATCTTATAGTTGATATATTTTTTGGAATCTATAATATAATATGTGTTATTTAGCATTATACACATTAAATTTTCTTAAAGGGTTTGATGAAGAAATTAGTCCCATGTTTTATTGTTCTTTTAAAAGGACTACATATTTACATTCTTAATTTGGAGAAGACATTAGATATAATTTTTTTTTGCAACATACTCTCATATTAAGGGATTAAGATACAAAATAAGGAGAACAAATGGATAAAACCTACAAGTTGTTTTATAACCTAAATGGAATTGTAAAAAATATTAGGCTAGGATCTAAAAGGATATTTTGAACGGGAAAAGTCTTTAACTTTACATTACATAAAACACTATTTGTAGAGTATTGTGTACTCAACTATATTTATGGTATGGTTCTCTTTCTATACCTGGTCTATGAGAAGAATTTATACAAGTATCTATTTAGGCCTCCAATAGAGGGTCAATACATGTCTAACATGTATGGTGCACTCTTCGCGTGGACAAGAGCATAGTAGATGTCAAAGTTATATATGAACTTAATGAATGTAATTTATTATATATAAATAGGAGATATTACAAAACCTGGTTTAAATGAGCATACCTGTAGGAAAGAACCAGGAAGAAAACCTTTAATTGTAGCTTGATTAATTACAATAAGTTACTATAGAATTGTCTCACTACATAGTTATGCCCTTCTTACATTGTTTCACATTTCAAAATTAAAATTTTACAAAATTTTCCTATTGGAGGCATTCAGGGCACAGTCTTCCACAAGAGTAGTATGTTCATGTTTTGGACTGACAAGCACCTGTACAAACCATCAAGCTAGCAGTTAAAATACATACAATAGAAAAGATGCTTAGAATAACCAATCTATATTACTGTAATCTTTTGCATACCTCTTCGAAAGGATCAAAGCTGGCTATTGTTGCAGTAGGTCCATGATCAATCATACCAAAAATATCACAAAATTTTTCAAATGAGAAATCTATATTGTCACAATAGAAAAGATGGTTAGACTAAGAAATCTATATTAAATTATAATGAACTTAACCATAATGAACCTGAGCATTTTACCTTCCATTCTTGAAAATGCTATTCAAGTGTGCCTGAAGGGGCATCTCTTTTCTTAAGAGTAGCCAATATTGCTTCATGATCAACATTACTAAGTGTCCATAGTTGTTTTGTTTTTGGTCTGGCATGATGCTTGAACAACATAACATTTGTTGCTATAACAAGGTGCAAATACATGAGAATGGTTTTGTGTTTCTCATAGTCTTCAAATGCAGGTATGCCATTCTTTCTAACCATATGTGTTCACAACCAAGTTCCTATAACCACAACTGAACCTGTAGGAAACATGAACCCATCATCATCTTCCATCAGTTGTGTTAGCTTATTCTTTACCTACACACATCGAGCCAACCAATAGTCTGATCTCTCTTCATTCCCCTGTGGTGCAACAACTGCAAAAACATGTCCTGGCTGTAGTAGATCTGAAAGTCAGTCGTAATCAACTAAAATTTCCATTATGTAATTTCTCATGGATATTGTTTGAGATAATGGAGTTAGATAGTGTGGAACCCATGTATCCACCCACTCACTTCACTTGCATTGATCCCACTCACACTAAATACAACTCTAATAAAAACAAGCCAAATCTCGTGTCCAAATGGTCCATGTGATTGCATCTGAGCTTCAAAATGAATGGATCTTTGAAGAATCTTTGATTGTATGACAATCCAATCTACCTCCTACTGTACCCTCAACCAACCAAAAGAGTCTGCGCACTATTGAATCAAGTGTCCCTCCCTGTGACAATGCTAAACTACACCAATCAACAATAGAACGTGCATCACTAAATTTTTCTCCTGAAATCTTCAATTGCTCCTTAACTAGAGCTCTTTTTACACATGCACCTGCTCCATCGTGCTCCCCTTTCCCATGCCCAGCTTCAAAAAAACTCCAAATATGAGGTACACCCCTCTCTACATGCATTCTAATCAACCAATAAAACATACGAGCATTCTTGAATTGACCTGTGCAGTTATCTGACCAAATGAGATGTCGGCCCATTGCTATATCATGCTCCTGCAATAACTCAAAAAAAATCTCAAAACAATGTTGGACATACTCAGATGAGTGAGATCTATCATCACTCATATAAAAATGACACTCTCTTATTATCTTTAGATCCTCCTTGTACTATCACGTGCATGTCTAAATGTTATGTGGACAAATATAGCAATTTGAATGGAATTGTAATACTAAGATTGCACCTCGTTTTGTGGTTGCAATGTGTAGTTTTCTGCAAAATCAACCACTGATATAATAGTGCCAATCGGAAAAGAGTCCTTACACATTCTAAATTGTTGATCCAACCACTGAGACCTATGACTACCTTGCATACTTGTAGAAGAGATTGTCTTTAAAATCTGAAATAAAATCAGCAACACTGCATTCTTTTGAAACCAACTCACATCTAGAACCTTCACCTCCACTTGCAAAGTATATTTGACTATCTCATATCTCTTTTTCTCAACAAGCTTCTTTCCAAATTCATGTTTGGAACCCTCATGAAAACATTGAACAAACTTGGACAAGCCACCACATTGTGAGCACTTTTCATTTAAACAATCATTTCTATAGAAAAAACAACCATCATCTCTAGAACATAAAAAAAGATCTAACAAGTCCCTTGATGATTTCGAAAGATGCATTGCACCACACTCTTGAAAAATTTCATTAGTATACAAAATAGAACGGATATAGCATAATAGTTCATGGCACATTGAAAACTCCATATTGTATTTGCAACAACAAGTATTACGAATTTTAAGAGGCATAAAATAAAATGGCTTCAAACCTTAAAAAGTCCTTTGCGAGATTTCAATATTTGGATGTGTTTCAATAAATTTTTTCAACAACATTGTTTGGCTTGATTCCAAGATATGTTTAGGATGTGGTGTACGGTCTTGATTTCCAATTCTTAACTTTAAATCATCCTTTGCATTGGGTGATACTCTAGAGTTATCATGCCAAAATTGTTGAATTACCTATTTTACATCATTAGTTAGCTTCTTATCAACACGTGGAAGCCTCCTGGCAAAAGCCCATGTATCACTTTGAAGAGGATCATCTATTCTTTCTCTTCTTGCAAGTGCTCTATCCAAAGTTTCACGATTTATGTCAAAATCAATACAAGTTTGTCTCATAAAGCAAGCCTTTTTCAATTGATGGCTTACTAGGGCAGTTGTAATGACTCTCCGAGCAGCTCTCTTATCTTTTTTCTTGTTAGTTTTTCCAATAGACTTGAGAGCATTAAAAATATTTTTGACAATAATATTATTTTTCGGTCTTCTTGTGCACATGAATCTTCAATTTGGCAAGCAAGGTCTCATATTTTGCATCTTTATCAATTGTACAAAAATTTGGCATTGCTTTCCAATGTCTTATCACTAAATATTGTATGAAAAGTCTTCTAGCCCTATGGATGAACGGTTCGTTGACCTCTTGCCTTCAAAATTGTTTATAATGTTCTCATCAATTTCAATTAACCATTTCGGGGTTTTTGAAGGTCTTGAGTTTGGAATATGTCTTTCTTCCACACAAGGTTGTTCATTTCTCATGTAATTTGGTGAAACATAATTTACACTTAGTTCAATATTATGTTCAACATCTTCATTTCCAACATTTTCACCTTCAATTTGAATAATTTCATTCCCAATTTCAGCACCATATTCAGCATCTTCGAATCCAACATTTTTACCTTGAACATTTTCATTATCAATTTCAATATTTTCATTCCCAATTTGAATATCATGTTCAACATCTTCAATTCCAACATTTTTAGCTTGAATATTTTGAGTATCAATTTTAACATTTTCATTCCCAATTTCAATATCATGTTCAACATTTTCACCTTCTGCATATTCAATTTCCTCTTCACTAGAAAGACCAAAGGACTCAGATTCACCAATATTTAACATACCTTGTCTTCTCTTCCTATGACCTTCTTTATCTTTTTGTCTATATGCTTCAAATTTTTCTTTTGTAAGGTTTCTCTTACGTTTATGCTTCTGACAACTACTGCTCCCCATTGTACCTTATAAAAGATGCTAAAAAATCATAGTTTATGACAAATTTGAGTGTAAGATGCTCCAAAAAGTTGATCTTTGTCCCTTCCTCTCTGAAACCGTGCGTTTGTCGCCTGCAAATCCTACAAAAAGAATGTAGGGTCCGTTGGAATGCAAAAAAGGGGCCATATGGGGTTTTCCTATGGCCCACAAATCGGATATCCAAAAAATATCCGATATCTGATATGTAGAACTCTGAAAATAAAGCAATTTTTTAATGCTCGCCAGCGGCAAAATTTTAGTGTTTCAAATCAGATATCCGATTTGAATTGGATATCTAATTTTTGCATGCATAACTTTACAATAATTAGGTGGAGGTTAGGCAAGAGAGAGAGAGACTTAAGAGGGGGAGAGGGGGTAGGAGGGAGAGACTTGAGAGAGAGAGAGAGGGGGGAAGTGAGAGGGGAGGAGGGG
>VDFB02000003.1:714495302-714558929 GCA_007258455.2 Sequoia sempervirens
TATATTATATATTATATAGTTTTGTAAGAGATTATATATTAAATTATAAATAATATTGTATATTCTAAACTAGATATATTAACATAAACTATAAACTATAAACTATTTAAAAATCATAAATAAACCAAATCGTATATTCTAAACTAACTATATTAAAATAAACTATAAACTACAAATGAGATATATTGCATATGTTAAATCATATGTTATAAAGTCTTGACATATTTTAAAATGCTATGTAAGTAAATTGGATATCCGATTTAAATCCAATATCTGATATGTCTGACACAAAATTCATTACCTAGGGAATAGGCTTGGGTTTTCTTTGGTATTTGGTTAGGAGATGCCAATCCTAAAAAGTCAACACAAAAAGCATGTTTAACTTACCTTGTTTTTTCGGACTTCGCCCATGTGGCTGACGACTTTATTTTTAGCCAAAATTGATAAAATGAAAAGGGTTTGTAAAGGAGATTCTCAGCTTTTTGCCAATATAAATTATTCTTTATTTTGAATTTAATAGATTATTATTATTTATTTTCTATTAGAATTATGACTAAAGTCCTGATTGATAGGCTGATTGTAAAACATCTATAACTTTCAAACAGTATCATATTTCACATTCTATGCTTTGCATACTATAGGATTAAAAAAATAAAAATTGAATTTCATGAAGTTTTGACCAAGTTAAGGTGGTCAGACATACGAGTTTTTATATTTTTAAAAAGTTGTAATAAAAAATTCATAATTAATTATTTATTTGGAAAAAAATTACAAAAAAATATGCGTCACATCCGGACATGAGTCCTCTACTTACATCTAAAATATCATAAAAAAATAATATCATTTTATTATGGTTAGGGTGGTCAGACAAACACCTACTTCTTATTTTTTTCCTGAAGTTTAAGTAATACTACATTGAAATTTCAAATTTTCACCAAATAGATTTTGTTTTTAAAAAAATAAACCTAGTAGTTTAGAAACTAAATTCAATTTCCCACATAATCTATTCTTACATGTTTTTGAAATAATATAGATAACTTATTCAAATTTTTAGGTCAAGTTGCCTAACTCTAATTTTTCAAAATTTTCATTGCCACTTAAGGGCCTGTTTGGCCCATCATGATCCTACACATACCCAAAATTCTAGAAATTTACCCAAAATGACCATTATTTTATTCCAACACCTCCACCAGACGCTAGGCATCACCTTCCATGATTAATTTATCCACTCTTCTTTATTCTTGGGAGTTACAAATAAATAAATAAAAAATCAATTTACATAGGACATGGGACTTTGGCTCCCAAGGATAATTTTTAATTTCCAACATTTGCAATAAAATTACAATTTAAATTCAAAGCATATTATTGATTTATGAAAAAGGGGTCCCATATGGAAGAGCTGAAGATGAGTCACATGCCTGCAAAACCAACAACATACCAAAAATTAAGAAAATAAAACAAATTCATTTTTTTGGGTGTGTAGAATTGTTTGGTACCCTTGGATGCTACTACATCAAACACCTGAGGTAAGTGAAATGTTCCATGAGTTGAAATCTCATGAACATTTGAAGACCATATGTTTGCTTTGGATCCATTATTCTTCCTTATCCTTTTGAATTTTCCTCTTTCTCTTCTTCCAACATCTTGCTAGAACATTCACTATCCTCCTCCAAAGAATATTTCCTTCCCTCTTCTCCTCATTCATGGGTTTTATCCCATCACAAACTAACCACCTCCACTAAATCTCACCCGTGGAATGTTTTATAGCTTCTAAATATAAATATGCTACATCCACACACCAATCTACAACTACATAATATCTCTTTCTATCTTCTTACACTAACTCCTTATGCAAATTCACATGAACTACTTCATCACACAATGTAGAAAAATCAAAATTTACTTCTTTATCAATCTGGTGCTTCATGTCTATCAACATGTCTTCATTATACTCTTCCTCTGCTGCTGCAACTTCTACCTCATCATCATCTACTGCAATTTCTCTATGTTCTTTATCCTCTATATCCATCTCTATCTCCTCAAGATTTAAAATCTCCTCTTAACAACCTATCTATTATTTCCATCTCCTTTATCAATAGGAGATTCTCTTCATTTTTTTCAATCTTTTCATCAAATTTTGGTCCCTTAGTATGCAAATATTCTTCTCCATTATCACTGTCTATTGTAGCCTTGTTGTTCTCTTCAACCTCTACCACCATCTCATGCTTGTTCTCCTCTGTGTCTTCCAAAAGATAAGCTTTTTCTACTACAATCTCACTATCTTCTTCATCCTTTATATGGGTTCCTCTCACCTCTTTTTCCTTCTCCCTTAGGCTGCATCACTCATTTTCTCTACTCTTTTTCTCACTGTCCTCTTTCTTCTTCTCACTTTTCATGACCAATATCCTCTTATCTTTTCTAATATTATTCTTCAATTTATCTATGATCATCTTGATGTTTCTCACTTCCTCACGGACCATCTGTTCCATCTTCTCAAAAACTTTTTATTTTTTGCCTTCTCCCAATATTGTTCCCAAAACAATATTCTCATGGGTTTTCTCACAACCCATCCCATCTTGTCTAATGCAATCTCACTTCAAATCACATGCTTTGCATTTCCAAAGCTTGTCCCCGTCGACGCTCAATTTCTCAGGACTCCTCACACACCTACAAAAATTCTTTCAAGCTTCAAAACAACTTTAATCCTCACCCACATATCCTAGCATAAGCTACCTCACATTCAGTGCTCTACTTATGCACTCAAGATCATTGGATCTGATACCATCTGATGCAAGCAAAACCACCTCAACACAATAAAAATAAAAGATAGGTATAGCAACCCATAAATTTAAATTCAACCTTTAAAATTGCAGTTCAAACTCATGGCATACCTCTTTTTTAAAAATATTTTGAACCATCAAACCAACACCTTTTCAAATAAAAAATTGGAAAATGAAATCCCCCACATTCATTTACAAGAAAATAAATAACTCATAATTTTTCCCAACAATATCCCTCTAAGTTTATCGCTAACATTTAGAAAAATCTTAAATCCTCACTTTCAACAATTGACTCCTAACAACATAAGATAGTTGCAACAACACCCAAATCACTCAACCCAAGAATTATGAATTTAAATAATAAAAATCACATTCCAAAGGATTTACCATCACATGAAATTACATAAATTCAAGGATAAATCTGATTCTCATTATTATTACTTGGATAGTTTGCAACAAGCAACAAAGAGAAACTAACACAACCAAAACACTGTCACAAGCAAAGATCTTACACTCAACATCAAAATATGAAACCCAAGAGTATCCCAATTACCTACATTCAGAAACACTTGCAGCTACAAATATCTATAACATCGCCCCTATGCCTTCCAACCAGGCTTCACAAGAATTTTTCTTTCATTTCCTTTATTTTTCTTCTTTTTTTCCATCCAAAAGCTTCTAAAACCTGTCACTTTCAGTCTATCAATGCTCCCTCATTTTTTTGAAACACCTCAAATGGTTTTTGGGTTTGGTGCACCTTGTTCTCAAATTTTTGGATCATTTTTAAATTCTCAATTTCATTACCGTATGAGAAAGTTATGCCCAATTTACTGAAATTGGGTCTCACAATCACGACACCAATCCATCTTCTTCTCCCCAAAATTTCATTCAAACCTCGATCTTCTCCATTTTGGGCATGGTCATTCATGCCATTGTCCTCTTCAATGTTCTTTCTATGAAAATTCTAGACATTTACCCAAAATGACCTCCATTATTTTATTACAACACCTCCACTCCCAAGCGCCAGAAACTACCTACCATGATTAATTTCTCCACTCTTCTTTATTTTCGAGAGTTACAAATAAATAAAGAAATAAAATCAATTTACATAGGGCATGTGACTTTGGCTCCCAAGAATAATTTTTAATTTCCAACATTTGTAATAACATTACAATTTAAATTCAAAGCATATTATTGATTTATGAAAAGGGGTCCCATATGGAAGAGCTCAAGATGAGTCACATGCCTACAAAACCAACAACATACCAAAAATTAAGAAAATAAAATAAAATTCATTTTTTTAGGTGTGTAGGATTGCTTGGTACCCCTGGATGCTCCTACATCACATATGCCCAAGGTGGTTTATGGGTCCCACCAAGTTTTTTCAGGTAGAGGAAATGTCGAGGAGTTGGAAAATTAAGTGTATTTATTGATCTTATCAGGATTTCGGTTGAAATAAGCCTCGTGATGCATAATATAGGGTCTTAGGGGCCTATTAATGATGATATGAATTTCAAAAATGCAAGAGGACCCAAAACTCAATGTGAAGGTGTAAATAAATAAGCTTTACAACATTAAATTAAGGAAAAATTAGGTCTATTTAGCTTAAAAGGGCCCTCAATTCAATGTGAATGCATAAAATACATTACAAAACTAGATCAAGGAAACATTAGGTCCATTTTAATGTTAATCATATTCCGAAATTAAGTGTAAAAATGTAGAGGGATATATTTTTCTACACTACATTTAGCCCCTGCTTTAGTGAGAGGAGGAACTTGCTTCAAACTCACACTAAAGTAGACATTCAAGAGGGGTCCAAGTGTACCAATGTGGATGGTCTAGGATAACAAAGATTGAGGAGGTATTCAAGCCCCTAGGATCCAAGATCCTGTGTCAAACTGACTTAATAACAAAGGGACACACACAAGGTGTATGATATGCAACAAAACAAAATACACAAACATGTAATGTCAATGACATAAAGAAGAAAGAAATACAAAAAAAGGGATGGATCAAGCCTTGACCATTTATCCAATGCAATGCGGATCAGATCTAAACTATTTATCCAAAATGCACACTCACTCTAAGGAAATGGAATTGAACAGGTTTTCTATTGGGTGAGTATTGAAAAGGATAGCTTAGTGAGAAATTCATGCCTCTGTATTGGCTTTTCACTGTATAATGAGAAATTCATGCCCACATTTAGGCTTCTCATCATACTAATCATACCAAATCTATACCTCCTAATAACTTTGACAAGGTGCCATAAAATAATGAAATTCAAGCTTAATGAGGTAAGGAAAGGTTCATATACTTGGAACTCATGAACAAACAAGATGGCTCCATAGGAAAGCAAAGTGTGTTATGCAAGGTTGCCATATAACCAAAAATTTAAAAAAGTGTAAGGTACGTTCAAAGGATTTTTTCTTCGTTCATGTAAGGTCTCTTCTTAGGGAACATTGTGCCTAATCTATCTAAGAGAGGACAAGTCAAAGAAATATCATGCTCTCAGAGGAAATCAAACCTAATGAGACCACCATGAAAAGGATGCATCACAAGAATAAAGACAATCACATAGTGAAACATGAGTGTCGATGTATGCCTTCACTTTAAAGCAGTTGTTAACACCATTACTGTGAGAAATTTCTTTAAAGTAAAAGAAGACATGAGAACTTATTTAGAAAGCCCTATGCCAAGTCATATGTTTCCAATAAGCTATGTCTTGAAAATGGAAGGGGTTTCCCCCAAAATGTATAACTTAGTATGCCACATGTGAGCCAATTTAAGGCATGTCTTCCAAATCCCAAGCTTTCTCTTACGTGTACATGAAAGGAAGTCAACTATCCAAAAGAGACAACAAAAAGTGACATACAAGGACAAGGCTACCTAACTCTTTGCCCCCACTTAATGCAGGACAAGGATGAGTCGAAATGATTGATGAGAAACATGCTAGAGTGAAAATCAGTATCGATTAGATGAATTAGGTGCCCCAACATAAGGAAGAGCACCACACTCCTTAAGATGTTGAATTATATTACTTAAAGCCTTACATTCATTAGTAGAATGGCCATGAACTCTATGATATGCACAAAATGAATTCTTTTAGTAACATTTCTTTCATGTTCTTGGAGGGAGGGGAATCAACAATCTTGGAGTCTCGAAAAGATACTCTCTTAATCACTAGAAGAAGGTGTTCCTTTATTTTGTGACAAAGATATTGCTTTCTTAGTACAAAATATCATACTTACACAAGACTATATTCAAGATTTTGTGCTCTCCTTTATAGGAGGGTGTAAAATCTATCAAATTCAGATCATTAGTGTTTTGCATGATGACATTAATGTTAAGTGAGGATTTCTCTATTTCTTTTGATTCTTTAAAGGATAATCATCAAGACCACTAGTTTCTATCAATTCAGGATGCTCTAATGTTAAAGTTGGCTTAGAATAATCTTTTGTAAGAGTGTTGATATTGAGTGAAGGCTTGCTTGTTTCTTTTGAAGGACAATAACCAAGACCGCTAGTATTTTCTTTCCTATTAGGCTCTATAGGGACATAGATACCTTGTTCTCTAGTTCCACATCTTTTCCCATTATATCCAAGTTATTTCATAAGTTCATAACCTCTTCCATAAAGATTTTTCAATTCTTTTGGATTCGGTGGTGGTTGATAGTCTATCTCATCAAATTTTGTCATATAATTTGCTTCTTCTTCTAAGGTGGTTGAGGAGGATGCTTTCGAAGGGTCTTCCAAATTTTGTGTTGACATTACCAATTTTTCTTTTCCCTTTTCAAAGTTCTTTTTTATGATCTTGTATTCTCCCATGAATGATGTGAAATCTAAGGAACCCCAATCATCTTCTACTATCTTCGTGACTTCATCAATATGTTTTTATTTGTCTTTCTCTTGCATGGGTTCTACTTGTGTGATTGGTGTTAGTGTTTTCAAAGGATTTTCCTTGTTTTTCTCAATGTTCAAAAAATTGTTTGGTTCAGAGTTAGCTTTGAGTGTATACAATTTTTTTTTGTAGACATACTTCATTTTACAATGAAGAGTAGAAGGCACCCCATTCATTGCATGAATCCATGGTCTACCTAAAATAATATTATATGAAAGATCATGAGGCATAACATGGATTGGTGTTTCTAATGTGGCCTTTCCAGTTGTAATAGGAAAAGTGATCACACCAAGTGGTTGTTTTCCTACATTGTCAAATCCCTTAATAGATAAAGAATCAGGTTGAATTTTTTATTTATCCATGCCAAGTCTATCTAAAATGGTCACACTACACACATTAAAGGTAGAGCCATTGCCAATGAGGGTTCTTTTTATTTGCAACCTATTATAGATAGCTATTATCACAAAAGCATCATTTTGTTTTTTCACTTCCAAAGAAGGTAACTCACTT
Source organism: Sequoia sempervirens (assembly GCA_007258455.2). Lineage (NCBI taxonomy): Eukaryota > Viridiplantae > Streptophyta > Pinopsida > Cupressales > Cupressaceae > Sequoia > Sequoia sempervirens. The sequence goes on from VDFB02000003.1 coordinate 714,502,490, forward strand.
TGATAGAAAATAATTTCAGCATTCATTTCTTGAATCATGGCTGCTATGTCATTTTTTTGCACATTAGGAGGGGTGGGAATTTGTTGTAAGGCACTTTGGATCATGTTATGGTAATGAGGGGAGGCTTGAATAAGGTCCCATAATGATATCTTAGCAGGAGTGTTCTTAATTTGTTCAACAAGATCATACTCCTTTCCACTTTGTGAAGGAAAACAAGGAGGCCCAGACAAGATAGGGTTAGGCAATGGGAGGGATGTTGAAGGTGTTTTTCTTGGTTGCAGATTCTTTCTACTAATGTATGTATGAGCAACGATATTATAAATCAGCTGCAACAAAACAATATTCTTAAGTGGGTAAAGGATAAGTTCAACTTTGTTTTGAGTTTGTGGTCATTATGAGGGTGGGTAAATAATTTGAGGATTCTTAGGATCTCCCATAGGGTATGTAGGAGGTCCATTAATGAAGGGGGATCTAATGGAAAATTTTGCATTCATAACCTCAACAATTTTTGTTTGATGTCTTTCTAATGAAGGGGAGTCTAGTGTCATATTTTCACCATCAACTAAGGAAGTCACTGTTAGAAACCAAGATATGAAATGAAAACCAAAAAATAACCTTCCACAGAAGAGAAAAACAAAAAATCAAGAGCTTTGCAAAAAAAGATGTGCAAATAATAATATTCAAGAATCCATAATTACATGAGATGATTTTCTTTATAAAAGAAAAGTATGCATAACCCTAATCTTATCTTGAGCAATACGATAGCTCAACAAGATAAGGATGAGAATAATTAACCTAGGAATTAAAATATACCTAAGTAAAGTTATGCAAGTGTAATTAAATATTAATTACACTAACACCCTCCATAAGTGCAACTTAGGGAGACTAAAAAAGCATGCACTTAAAACTAAGATGAATGCAAGAAAGCATGAATGGGTCCCGACAACAAGGCCTCATCAGGTACCCAAGTACAAATTCAATAATGAGGTGGAGAAGGAAAACCTAGTGGGAAAAAACCCCCTACAATGAGATGAATGTTGCAAAGAAGCATTGGAAGAACACTGAGGAGTAACACTGGAATCGTAATTCAAAAAGCAAGGAAAGATACTTCTATCTACAAGAAACCAAAGAAGAATCATAATAATGTGACAACAGACCCGATGCCACAAAACACTAGAAAACTCACAAACTAGAACAACCCTTGGAAAACTCACAAATTGGAACAACCTTGGAATCTGTGAAGCAACGGTAGATGAGATGATGACAAAATCTGGAAACTGTGTATTTCAATGTTGATGCCAAACTGAGACTAAAAATCTTCCATAGGAATAAGTACCATAAATACTCTGGAACATTAACCATAAAAACATGGCCCTCAAACTGAGATGGATCCAATATGGATCATTAACCATAGGCTCTCAATCTAAAGTGTGAACCGATGTGAATCTGATATGTGTCAAGCTAAGAAAAGATGTGGCCAAAAGAAACTAAGTAACCATATATAACCCATGTGATTTTTCATCAAAACAAGATGGATATGGAGATTAAAGTGCATGCACACTCTAATTAGATTATTATCCAAGAAACCCCCCTGATGGAACTTTATCTCAGTTCATTTATTACAATAACCCAATGATTGTAAAAGGAGAGAATGAAAGCATGTATAAATAAAAAATAAAAATAGACCTTAGATTTGGGTAGAGGACTGAATCAACTTTCCAACTCCGCAAGAATGACAAAAAAAGAATCACTGAGTCAAAAGATATGCCCTCTGGAGTGAAAATAACATCTCAGTTCAAGGACCTGCAAAATAAATTTGAAGCAAAATCTGGTAAAAAAACCTTTACCACTAGATTGGCATTAGAATCAACTTTCCAATGGTATCTCGTTTGCATGATTTCGACATCGTGGGAAAAAGTTATGCTTGTTTTCATGAAAACTACTCCAAAAAGGCCAATTTGGCTTATAGGGCTCCCAGGGGGCTAAAAATTTTTTTGGCCCCTAGTCCTATGCATGACCAGGGCTTGGTGGGTTGGGGCTTCAGCAGAGCCCTTTGTCCTCCATAGGACCACGGGCTGGTGCTGGAGGCTGGTTGGGGGTTGGGCGCATAGCGCTCGGTCCCCCATAGGACCATGGCTAGCAGCAAGGAGCCTGAAAGGCTGGGCGAAGGGCCCCCAGTCCTCCATGTGACTAGGGTGCAGTTGTAGAGGGGTCCACGGGGGCTGAACACTGTCTCGACGATGCTAGATGGGGGAGCCACTAGTGGCAGGTGGCCCACGGGTGGCACGACGGTGGCTGCCCAGTGGAGCAGTGGTGGCAGGATTCTTCAAAACTAGAGGTGCCAAACAAAAATTAAAAAATGCATGTTTTTAAAAAAAATTCAAAATTTGAGCCTCGGGAAGCATGTTGGGGAGGCTGTACAGCCTCCCTGGCAAATTTTTTTTTACTCAAAACAACTTTCATCAAAATCGACGAAACGAAAGGCAATCTTATGGTTTTTGGCCACTACGAACACGATGGTGACCTCTATTTGTGCTCAAACTACTCTGAAAAATTGGCTACCTCCAGAGCTTGCAAAAAATCTCCCAGCTTGAAACCCTCATGGATCTAGCAAACGATGGCCAAAATCTACAAAATAAAAACCAATCTTGACTTTTTTTAGCGCTCTGAATCCAATGGTGAAGCATGATCTGATCCAAGATGCTACATAGATGAACTCAAGGCATGTTACCCTCGAGGAATCTTGAACGAACTCTGTAATGATTTTCTCAAAATTCTCAGAAGGGGTTGCAAATCAAAGATCTGATACCATGTTAGAAACCAAGATCTGAAATGCAAACTAGAAAATAACCTTCCAAAAAAGAGAAAAACAAAAAAGCAAGAGCTTTGCAAAAGAGATGTGCAAATAATAATATTTAGGAATCTATAATTACATGAGATGATTTTCTTTATAAAAGCAAAGTATGCATAACCCTTATCTTATTTTGAGCAACAAGATAGCTCAACAAGATAAGGATGATAATAATTAACCTAGGAATTAAAATATACCTAAATAAAATTATGCAAGTGTAATTAAATATTAATTACGTGTAATTAAATATTAATTACGTGTAATTAAATATTAATTACGTGTAATTAAATATTAATTATGTGTAATTAAATATTAATTACACTAACAGTCACATCACTATTGTTTGAAAGAATTGTGTCAATTTTCTCATTTTCTTAGACCATGATATCCTCCCTAGGAGGATAATTTTTAGGAGAACTAAAAACTAGATGTTCTTGACATTCAAAGGTTGGTTTTTCTAAAATGACTTCATCACCAGTAAGGGAGTTATCAATGGTTGGATTTTCATGTTTATCAATGATGGTATTTCTTGATGTGTTTTTTATGTACTTTTCAACACAGGCAGTGCGTAGGTGCACTACCTCTCTTGAAAGACAATCAAATTGCAGAACACTATCCCAAGGTCTCTAATGTCAGGTCTTGACAGTGCTTGGAATATCTCAATTATTTGATGTGATTTGCTAGAATCACAAGGCAGTCTTACGGATGAGTTACAAAGCATGGGAAGTTGGGTTTGCAAATGTAGTTTCAAAGTGTTGGAAGTGAATGAACAGTGGTTGTCCACTCAAAACAGCAAGCTAAAAATCATCAAGTTCATCTGATTTGGCTTCATGGTGATGCTTTGGATCCTACTCTAACCAAGGATTAAAAGAAATAGCAAAAAGAGAAGGGTTAAGAAAGTTGTTCTAATCCTAAGCTATGAATGAATAGTAACAATGGTGGCTGCTAAAGTAGATAGGCTTCCTAAATTGAGTTTTGCTTGACCAAGAGAAACCTATAGCTACACAAAACCAGCACAATCTTCTAAGGTTTTCTGATTTTCAAATTACACATACACATCATGAACATGCAATTGAACTAGATTGCAGCAATGACAGAAAGAAGCCCATACTAACTTTGCACAACAGCTTGTCATCAACAAGTGCTAAAAGTATGGGCTGGAAGCTCATCAAATACTATAACAACAACACCATCATAATAGCCATTCAAGAAACTAATACTAAAACTAACATGGAAGTAGAACCATGCATGCAAGATGAGAAAAATCAAAGAGAACATCCATAAAATCATGCAATGTTGTCTTCTATTGCTACAAAATGCTTTTTACAACAGCTCTCCAACCCTTACAAATGAGGGGAAATCCCCTATTTATAGTTTTCCAAAGACCAAATGAATGGCTAGGATTGAATTACATCGAATAGTCCAGATTCAATTACATTAGGGTTTCACCTACCCCACAATATTTAACAATTTTAAAATACATATTTGTCCTTTCACTGTTTTGTCATATAGTGCCCAGGTGCTGTAGCAATTTCATCATTTAGCAGATTGCCCTTTTACTATAGCTAAAACTGTCTGAAAGATGCCTTCTTACTTGATGTGTTTGCAGTGTTCTTCCTTGGATCAAACAAGCCCATCGACGATTGGCATCAATAGATTGGTTTCCCCTGATTTGGGAAGACAAATCCCTTATGCTTTCTTCAAGGCCACCCCCTTGCATTTTTGTCCTTGAATTTCTTGGCACAAGCCTTCTTCTAACGCCGACCCTATTGGTGGGTGATAGCGGGAGAGGCGATCATGAAATGAATGGTGAGAGGAGCTATGTGTATTCCTTGTTCAACTTTCTCAATAGGTCTCCTGATGGACCTGCAGTAGGCTCCTTGAATCCTGCATACATGAAGTGTCATAAGTGCTTTCGTACACAAATTAAGGAAAATGTTAGTCAAATCCTGCAAAATCTTTGTTAGATCCATCCATGCATCATCAAAAGATCATAATATTCATATTTGGGGCTCATTTGGATTGGTTTAGGAGGATCCAGAGATCCCAGGTCAAAGGACGGCCAACACTTCACCATCTTCAAGTGATCGGGCTTAGAGGGCTGGGATGCCGTAGTGCTTTTTCCATTTGGGATGGCAGTTGTCAGATGGAAGTTCAGAGTTTCAGGCCCGGGAGGGGAGGAAGTCGTCAATTCATTTTAGTTTCAATCAGGTGGATGGAACTCATTCTGATATTAGCCAATCGGCGAGACATTACTCATTGTTGCGACGACTAGGAGTTTCCAGTCGGTGTGAAAGTCTCCCTCAGGGAAAGGTCTCAGTGACTTCCAAATTTCTCGCCGACTAAGCATGTTGGCAGGAGTTTGTGCAGCGGGGAGATGTCCTGGCGAGATCTGAATGTCTTGCCGATCGACGGGAAGAATGCTCATTGGCGAGAGACTTATGTCTTCGATGAGAGGTCTCACTGACTTCCTCGTGTCTCGCCGAACAAGCATATTGGCATGGGGGATCTTCGGTGTGAAGTCTCTGTGACCTCGCAAGGTCCTGTCGACCCTTCCCCCAACGTAAGGTCTATACTTTCGATGAGAGTTCTCGACAACTTTCGAATGTCTTGCCAACCGCCAAGAGGTGAACTGGGCTCGACGTTAGTGTTGGTCGTTGGGTTTTAATTTTAGTAGTGCAGAGACGTGATGGAGCTCCGGATGCTGGGGCCCGGGAGGGGCGAGGCTGTTTTGAGTTCAGATTGGGATTTCGGTGGAGAATGGAGGCCCGGGACCTGGAGGGTGTAGAGATGTTAGGCACTCATCGTTTGTGATGGTGAAGGCCGCATGAAGCTGCCAAGAGAAATGAATGTCGCCACGATGTCCTGGTGAAGGAATCATGTCCTACCGAAGATAAAGAGCCTCGATGTAGTATTCCAAGTCAGCGTAAGGTCACAATGAAGCAGGAATGTCTCTCCGACCTGCTTCGGGCTCGCTCAAGGATGAAGGAGTCAGCGTAAGGTCTTAGCGACTATGTTATGTCCCGCCAATGAAGAGTTCCATCAGCATAACCTCTTGCCAACATTATGAAGTCTCCCCAAAAAGATCTGGGATCGCAAAGAGAAAGGTTTCGCTATGAAGTCCTGGAGACCATTAGGAGTCTCTCCGAAAGGGAAGGCTTTGGCAAGAGAATTACAATGTCCTGGCGAAGCAAATTTATATCGATAAAGCTACTGAATTCCATCATGACCTCTTGGTGACTAGGGCATGTATCACCGACTGAGTAGCTCAGGGAGAACAAGGTGTGGAAATCTAGATGCGGAATCCCAGAGACTCGGGCCCAAGAGAGCTAAAGGCTGTGTCAAATTTCTGGTTTGTCACTAAGTTCTCAACTAGTGAAGGGGAGGTTGGGGTCCAGAGGGCAGAGCTCCACTCGAGATCTGTCGTTAGGAATGGTGAAACACTCAAGGAACCCTGGAAGCGGAAGTTTGGAGTTTCAGGCTCGAAAGGTTTGAAAGTAGCCAAAATTGAGAATTTAATCAAACAGAGAATGAGTGTCCAAACCCCGAGGTCTGGCAAGGCGCAAACCATCCACCGTTAATGAATGGTGGACACAACAGGGAAACCCGCAGGGCCGGGCCCGGCAGGGCCCAGGGCCACTGGCAGAGGAAAACTGCCATGGAGTCCCCGCGAGGCACCAAAACTTGTCAAAATTAATAAAAAGGGGGGAGCTGCTGTCAACTTATGGTGAGACATTGAAGAAAAATTGACCACCCGGGACATTAAAAAAAGGGGCACGCAAAATGAGGCAACAAAACAACTCGTCAAGGCAAAAGAAAAAAGGGTCCCCATTCGGAACGGGGCATGTGTGTTGAGGGCACATCAAATGGCGACTCACTGGGGAAATGCTCTAGAGCATTTTGATGACAAACTAGAATCATGAACCCAGAATCTCTGGTTCTGACCTTCACACTAGGGCAAATAAACCAGACGTCCAACCAAAGGATCAAAACCACTAGCCAACCCAACCTTTAGTATGCTGAAAATCCAAGTGTGTGCAGTTGTGTTAATTCCCATCCTTCAGTTCCTACAGGAACCCCAAGCTCTGTCAAGTTAAGCTACATAGTTTATTCTAACTCCAAAAGCATCTGAGACATTGCCTCGCCTCCAGTCAGACATCCATAGCCCCAATGAGGTTTTTGTTGTGATTCTCCTGAACATTGCTCTACTGCCAGCCAGGTGTCCATAGCCCTGGTAGAGTTGCTCGGATACCCCTGAAAAGTTAAATTTTCTCTTTCTTTCAATTTTCAATGTTTTCTTTCTTTCTTTCTTTTATCTTATTAGCTCTTTTATTTCAACCTGCAAGCATTGAAGCTCGTGCTCAGGGTTGAGAATCATAGTGGTGCTGAAGCAGAATTTTAGATTTTTCACTTAACTAGACTTCACAAAAGGCCCTACAGTGACCGTCAAATTCTTAAGATGTGTAAGAGCTGTAAGATTTCAGAATACATTAGAGTCGGACTAAACCAACAACTTATCCTCTTTGAATCAAACACCTAGATCACTTGACACTAACATAAGACTTTCACCATCCACTCTGAAGACTTGATTAGAATTTGACAAAGAAATATGTAGAACAACCCCAGGTGATAAGTATGGTTATTGTGCACACAGATGTGCCTAGCTAAAAGTAGAGGGACCTCGAGCAAAGAAGTAGCAAGGCGAAAGCAAACAACCTACAACAAACCAACTAATCTAAGGAAAGCAGGAAAGGGAAGTATTTACAGGAAACCTATACTACTCAAAACAAGCTATGTACAAAGATATTTACAAAGCACTATGTTCATGAAGAGTGAGCTGATATTAACATTCATTGGATTTCACAGTGCATGCACAAGCAAACGGGCGATTGTTGTCATTCTTAACCATGCAAACTTGTCTTTATATTCTAAAAAAATAAATTCAATGTTGCAGCACTCAAGTTCAATCATGTCATCATGAAAAATTAGCAATTGAGGGGGCTTGCCGAACTCATGGTTAATCCATAAACATGTTCATTTTCCCTCGTTCCCATAATCAAAATAATAAGTGCAATTATGAGAAATAATAGGGGCAAGGAAGGATAGAACCTGGATGTCATCATATGGAGGTGGCAGTGTTGGATAGTCAAGAGAAAGCACAACATCGTTGATCGTTGCATCGGTAGCCTCGAGCGGGCACAGTGGAGGATGCGAAACTTCAGACATTAAGCTTGCATAAGGCTGGGAGGACGGGGCAGCAAATAGCGCTTCCAATCTACCAATAGGACCTATAGCCTCGGTTGGAAGTTCTTCAAAATGAAATACTTCTCCACATTGATCATCTGCAAACTTGGGATCCATTTGGTTGCTATCCTCAAGGGGCAGCATGTTGTCTCATCTCCTTCCCCAAGTATCAACCTCCCTTTTATGATGTTCAATGTCATGTGATAATGGCATGGAAAAATCTGTCCTATTGTAGTCATTTGAATATGGAGGATAAACAACGATCATGGTGGAAGGACTCCAAGTTGCATCTTGTAGTCGGTCGAGTGCTTCATCTTTGTTAGCAGCTATCTCAGCACCTCTTCCTTTGTCTTCTTCTCTTTGTTGTTCATGCATATCATCATGACGTTCACTCATTTCCTCTTGCTCACTATCGCTGTAAATGGAGGAGCTCCTCTCCCACTCTGGAGGCTCTAGTATTTCATCAATGGAAGGGGAAAGTGGTATGCCTTCATTGCTACCATCTTCTGGGATGTGCTCTTCCTCGGCATGAGCATACCTTCGTAGTGTAGTTCCTAATGGAAAGAAGTCATCAATTGATGGCATCTCATCAAGGGGACCAAAGTCTACTGCACAATTTCCCTCCAAGCACTTGGCATAAAGCCTATCATTCATGGTGTGCAAATGCTCTTCAAGAGGAAGAACTTCTTGGTGACTGGTGGACAACATTCTCGCTTGATCTACTTCATCGCTCAGAAGTTTGAGACTATATTGTTGTCCTTCTTCTACTGCTGTCCCAACATCCTCTTGAGGTCCACCTTCAATTGGGCTATCACTTGATGAAGGATTTTGGTCTTCTTCTTCGATATGGGCAGCAAGTAGAGGTTGGGTGCTTGGCTGCTCCACTTGTCCTCTAACTTGTTCGATAGCCTCTTTGCACAGTCCGCATGTAACTTTAGAGTGTGATGAATTATGAAGTCTACACCAATTCAGAAGTAGCAATACCTCTAAATCCACTTGCCATCTTAGTTTTGACCAATCCTTTGCTAATCTGGAGATGAGCTGGCGATATCTTTCTGCTACTGGGTCCTCATCATCACTTGGAAAAGAAGCTTGATGGTAGACAACCATGGTGAGTGGTTGCTCCCACTCCTCCAAATCTGCATTTTCAGATCGTCGATCATTGTCATTGGTGAAGGGGAGGTCTTCTAATTTTATTTCACTTATACCTTCATCATCATTTTTTGCTGCTCCAATGTTGTCAACCTTTTCTTCTTCCTGTTCTTCAGCATCTTCATTGGCTATCCCAACATGCACGGCTGCAGACTTCATTGGTTCATCATCACCTCCCAATTTCTCTTCTTCTAGAGTGGAGGACTGCCTTTGATTGGTGGAGGGAAGACCTAAATCAGTTTCAATCAAATTTCCACCAAGGTACCTTACTGTCCTAGTGAAATCTGCCTCAGCCTCCTAGCTTTCAACTTCAATGTTTACTGCTCCAACATCAACTTGTATTAAATTTCTTGGTTCATCCTTACTTTGCTGTCCTCTGGATGTTGACAGCTCTTTTGCCTCATGGGATAACTTCTCTTCATTGGGAGTTGGCTGCTCCAACTTGTTCGAACAACCCTTGGCTTGAGTGATGATGTTGTCACATGACGAGCAAGTGAGTTCAGAGTGGGGTACATTGTGGAATCTACACCAACTTTCCATTAGTACTTCCTCCAATCTTGATCCATCCTTGTTGCTCAAATGTTGTTGGATCAACTCCTTGAATGCTTTGGCTGCCATGGTTGTCAACTCTTCCTCTGGGTCTTCAAGAGCCAAGGGCTGGTATATTTCCCAAAAGGGAATTTATCCTTGAAAGACCTTTTCGATTCTGCTCAAGAATGTGAGACATCCCAACTCGTTGTGCCTATGAGTGCAATGGATCCAACATCTATCCACCAACATGAATTGCTGCAATGGCTTCTTTGGTCTCTTATTCAAATCTGCATGCAACTGAGTGATATCGATTTGTGCATGCTGCTCCATTTTGACTCAGCTTCTACTTGCCTTCAAAATTTTCTAATTTTTAGCATTAAAGGAGATCTCCCTATCTCAAATTTTTTCTTTGAAATTGCTCTTTTTGAGGTTCCAACTTTCAACTTTGTGGCCTCAACATTTCAGGCCCTCTTTCTAGCACCAGTTCTGTTGATGGTGTTAGGAGGAGGAGCGCATAAAATGAATCACTTCCAACCTTTAGCTTTCTATTCCCAACATGTCATCCCTCCTTCTAGCACCAGTTTTGTTGATGGCATTAAGAGGAGGAGGGCAGAAAATGAATCACTTCCAACCTTCATCTTTCTATTCCCAACATGTCAGCCCTCCTTCTAGCGCCAATTTTGTTGATGTGTTTTTTATGCACTTCTCAACACAAGCAGTGCATAGGTGCACTACCTCTCTTGAAAGACAATCTTCCACAATCAAATTGTAGAACACTATCCCAAGGTCTCTAATTTCAGGTCTTGACAGTGCTTGGAATATCTCAATTATTTGATGTGATTTCTGGAATCACAAGGCGGTCTTACAGATGAGTTACAAAGCATGGGAAGTTGGGTTTGCAAATGTAGTTTCAAAGTGTTGGAAGTGAATGAACAGTGGTTGTCCACTCAAAACAACAAGCTGAAACTCATCAAGTTCATCTGATTTGGCTTCATGGTGATGCTTTGGATCCTACTCTAACCAAGGATTAAAAGAAATAGCAAAAAGAGAAGGGTTAAGAAAGTTGTTCCAATCCTAAGCTACGAATGAACAGTAACAATGGTGGCTGCTAAAGTAGATAGGCTTCCTAAATTGAATTTTTCTTGACCAAGAGAAACCTATAGCTACACAAAACTAGTGCAATCTTCTAAGGTCTGCTGATTTTCAAATTACACATACACATTATGAACATGCAATTGAACTAGATTGCAGCAATGACAGAAAGAAGCCTAGGCTAACTTTGCACAATAGCTTGTCATCAACAATTGCTAAAAGTATGGGCTGGAAGCTCATCAAATACTATAACAGCAACACCATCATAATATCTATTCAAGAAACTAATACTAAAACTAACATGGAAGTAGAACCATGCATGCAAGATGAGCAAAATCAAAGAGAACATCCATAAAATCATGCAATGTTGTCTTCTATTGCTGCAAAATGCTTTTTGCAATAGCTCTCCAACCCTTACAAATGAGGGGAAAGCCCCTATTTATAGTTTTCCAAAGCCCAAATGAATGGCTAGGATTGAATTACATCGAATTGCCTAGATTCAATTACATTAGGGTTTCACCTACCTCACAATATTCAACAATTTTAAAATACATCATTTGTCCTTTCCCTGTTTTGTCATATAGTGCCCAGGTGCTGTAGCAGTTTCATCATTTAGCTGATTGCCCTTTTACTATAGCTAAAACTGTCTGAAAGATGCCTTCTTACTTGATGTGTTTGCAATGTTCTTCCTTGGATCAAACAAGCCCATCGACGATTGGCATCAATAGATTGGTTTCTCTTGATTTGGGCGAACAACTCCCTTATGATTTCTTCAAGGCCACCCCCTTGCATTTTTTTTCTTGAATTTCTTGGCACAAGCCTTCTTCTAACATCGACCCTGTTGGTGGGTGTTAGCGGGAGAGGCGATCATGAAATGAATGGTGAGAGGAGTTATGCATATTCCTTCTTCAACTTTCTTGATGGGTCTCCTGATGGACCTGCAATAAGCTCCTTGAATCCTGCATACATGAAGTGTCATAAGTGATTTCATACACAAATTAAGGAAAACGTTAATCAAATCTTGCAAAATCTTTGTTAGATCCATCCATGCATCATCAAAAGATCATAATATTCATATTTGGGGCTCATTTGGATTGGTTTAGGAGGATCTGGAGGTCCCAGGTCAAAGGACGGGCAACACTTCACCATCTTCAAGTGACTAGGCTCAGAGGGCTAGGATGCCACAGTGCTTTTTCCATTTGCGACGACAGTCATCAAACGAAAGTCCAGTGTTTTGGGCCAGGAAGGGGAGGAAGTCATCAATTCATTTTTGTTTCAATCGGGCGGATGGAGCTCATTCTGATATTAGCCAATCAACAAGACATTACTCATTGTCCCAGTGACCAGGAGTTTCCAGTCAGTGTGAAAGTCTCCCTTGGGGAAAGGTCTTGGCTACTTCTGAATATCTCGCTGACTAAGCAAGTCGGCAGGAGTTTGTGCAGTGGGGAGATGTCCTAGCGAGATCTGAATGTCTTGCCGATCGACGGGAAGAATGGTCATAGGCAAGAGATTTATGTCTTCAGCAAGAGGTCTCGCCGACTTCCTCGTGTCTCGCCGAACAAGCATAGTGGCAGGGGGGATCTTTGGTGTGAAGTCTCTACAACCTCACAAGGTCCTGCCAACCCTTCCCCCAGTGTAAGGTCTGCACTTTCAATGAGAGGTCTCAGTGACTTCCGAATGTCTCGCCAACCGCCAAGAGGCGAACTGGGCTTGGCGTTAGTGTTGGTTGTTCAGTCTTAATTTTAGCGGTGGAGATGCGATGGAGCTCCGGAGGCCAGGGTCTAGGAGGGGCGAGGCCGTTTTGAGTTCAGATTGGGATTTTAGTAGAGATTGGAGGTCTGGGGCCCAGATGGCGAAGAGATGTCAAGCACTCATTGTTTGCGACGGCGAAGATCGCATGAAGCTTCCAGGAGAAATTAATGTCGCCATGATGTCCTGGTGAAGGCATCATGTCCTACCGAATATAAAGAGCCTTGGTGTAGTATTCCAAGTTGGCATAAGGTCACAACGAAGGAGGAATGTCTCTCCAACCTACTTCAGGCTCACCCAAGGATGAGGAGGTCAGTGTAAGTTCTCAGTGACTATGTTATGTCCCGTTGATGAAGAGTTCCATCGGCGTAACCTCTTGCCGACATTATGAAGTCTTGCCAAAAAGATCTGGGCTCGCCAAGAGAAAGGTTTTGCTATGAAGTCCTGATGACTGTTAGGAGTCTCTTCGAAAGCAAAGGCTTTGGAAAGAGAATTACAGTGTCCTGGAAAAATGTATATTAGTAAACCTACTGAATTCCGTCATGACCTCTTGGCGACTAGGGCATGTATCGCCGACTAAGTAGCTCGGGGAGAACGAGGTGTGGAAATATGGATGCGGAATCCCGGAGACCCAAGCCCGAGAGAGCTAAAGGTTGTGTCAACATTTCTGGTTTGTCGCTAAGTTCCCAACCGGGAAAGGGGAGGTTGGGTTCTGGAGGGCGGAGCTCCGCTCGAGATCTGCCGTCAGGAACGGAAAAACACTCGAGGAACCCTAGAAGCGAAAGTCCGGAGTTTCGGGCCCGGAAGGTTTGAAAGCAGCCAAAACTGAGAATTTAATCGAATGGAGAATGAGGGTCCAGACCCCGAGGTTCAGCAAGGTGCAAACCATTTGTTGTTAATGAACGATAGACACAACAGGGAAACCCGGTGAGGGAAACCTGTAGGGCCGGGCTCGGTAGGGCCCGGGGCTGCTAGCAGACGTAAACTACTAGGGAGTCCCCGCGAGGCACCAGAACTTGTCAAAATTAATAAAAAGGGGGAAGGTTTGGTCAAATTATGGTGAGACATTGAAGGAACATTGACCACCCAGGACACCAAAAAAAGGGTACGCAAAAAGAGGCAGCAACAAAATGACCCAGCAAGGTGAAAGAAAAGAGGGTCCCCATTCGGAATGGGGCGTGTGTGCCGAGGGCACAATAGTATTATTTTGTTCAATATTTTTTCCCTAGGAGAAGAGAGATACATAAGATTCTCATGACTCTAATTGATTGGATTTTCTAACATCAAAGTATCTTCTTCACAACTAGAGGAGATACTAGGAGAAGAACCAATGTGATTGTCATGATTTTCCATAATTTCATTTGTTTGCCCCATAATGCCTTCTAAAATAGAATAGGTAGGGGAAGAAACATAAAGAGGGTTTTCATATATCTTAAATATTTGATCCTATAATATATCCTCCTCACTTACAATTTTATCTTCTAAAACATTATCACAAGAGGGGAAGGTGTTGGGAGATGAACATAGACTAGTTGAAGTTTCAATGGTCTCTTGTTGTGTTATGTGATCATCTTGATTACCTATGATTGTTTCCTCTTGTTCATCAATTTCTTGCCTAAAAAAAGAGGTAGGAGGAGAGAAATGACTAGGAAACTCAAAAATCTTATTGATTTGTTCTTCTAACACCAAAATATCTTCTTCACAAATAGGAGAGATATTAGGAGAATAAAGAATATGATTTTTATGATTTCCCAAGGTTGTATTCTATTTCACTAAAGCATTCTCATAGGGAGGGGATATGGAATTTTTCTTAGCATGCCTAGATAGGTTAGATACTAACATTGTTTGACCAAGAATGAAATGTACTTCTAACCATCTTATTCAATGTTTCAACACTATAAACAATGTATATCCAAAGATGAAAAATAATTTTATCCAATGTATGCAAAGTTTTAAGAATGCAAACAATGTGTATCCAAAAATGAGAAGCACTTTTATCAAACTTATGCAAAGCTTTATGAATGTAAACATTGTGTATGCAAAAATGAAAAGTACTTTTATCCATATTATGCAATCTTTTAGAAATGTGAACATTTTCAGATTTGATTCTTTTTGCTACTAAAATGATTTAGAAGGAATTCAAAAGTGACTATCCTAAATTGATGTTTTTAACCTAGATGTATAAAAAAAGGTTCCTAAATCATTCCAGACTGATAGTATAGGTTACTAGGAAGCTTAAGAAGCACAAAAAAAAGGTTTTTAATGCAATAAAAGATAGTTTCAAGCCTGATCTAGGAATAAATTTCCTAGAGGGGCGTATAAGTCCCAATCAAGGTTTTTCAGGGGTTCAAATAGTGAATAAAAAATCACCACAAAATATCGAAAAACTTGGAAAAACCACCTATACTGGGACTACATCACCCAAAGGGGCGTATGAGTCCCAGATTAGGGTTTTTGCACCATTTTCAACAAGTTTTGTGTAAATTTTATGTTTTCTACTTTGAGTGATGTCTAGGCTAAGTGCAAATGTAAATTCTAGATGAAATTCAATGATACAAGATGCAAAAAATGCAACCTATATGCACTTTCACTAATGCAAGCTTTAGAAACCCTAGATGCAAATTAACTACTGCAAAACCCTAATGCCAAGTTAATGCAAGCTAGATCTAGGATTATGATGTACTCCAAATCAAAAATAAGGTTTTTTAAATGTAGGTTCACCAAAATAAAATTGTAACTCTATGTTTTGGGAGATAGAACCACTAATTTCCTTCAAGTTTCATTCAAGGAAACCCTAGAGATCTTAATCCAAGCATGGAGTGAAGGAAAGAGATCAACTAGGAGGGTGTCTTAGGGTATGATAAAAGACTAAAGAGGGGGTTCACCACCAAGCTAGGGCTTGGAAAGACAAGAAATGAATGAAACATGCAAAACATAACTAGATGACTTAGGAAATGAAACTGAAATGCAGCATAACAAACTGAAAATGAGCAGAGGTACACTTGGGAGAGAGATGAGGTCACAAAAGTTCCAAAACTCTGAAGACCTATAGTTTGATTCCCACTAGGATTCATACACCATTCAGGATGATTTAGTTCCAATTTAGGGTTTCAGGCTGAAACTAGAATCTAAAACTTCCAACTCAAGATCTATAGAAAAAGTCTGAAAATAGGTATACTGGGACTCATACACCACAAGTGGCGTATCGGTCCTATTTTTTTGAAATGTGTCCCAAGAGAAAAATTCTGAATTAATACTTTATGAGCCTCTCAAGATGGATCACATTAGCACTTTCCCACTAATTTCATGCAAATAGGTTGGATATGTTGCTCTAGACTTGAGTTTCCATGAGCCTTGACAACTTTTCATGACAACTTTGACAACTTTGTCATTTTGGTACTTTATAGGCTTCAAATACACTTTTTCTTCAACCTATAAACATGTAATCACACAAAGAGAGAGAAAGACCTGTTGATTTGTTAAGAAATAGGTGTTTTCCTTGGTCAAACCTATTTAGGTAATTAAACCTTGTGAAGAAACAATGAACATGAACATGAAATATGAAATATGAAAATTAGAAAATGATACCTTGGATGCTTTCTTGAAATGTAGGTCTACAATCTAACATGAAGTGACCATGAAGAATGTGGATTGTAATGCCTGTCGTGTAAACCCCAGAGAATCAACATTGCACAATTTTTTTTTTTTTTAAATAATACAAGTAAACATGCATTAACATTAAATACATTTACATTACACATAAACAACTTAACGTTACATTCTCTGGGGCACACAAGGTCACATCACAACACAACAAGGACAAAAGTAAAAAAAAATTATAAAACAACTTAACCAATTATATTACAATAATCATTAAGAAAAGTACATCAATAAACCAAGAGTGAAAGTATCACCATATCCCATATTACAATCATATAGAATCTCATCAATTAAAGTTACATAGAATGCTAACTATTACATCATTGTTTAAACATAAGATTACAAGTTCTCAGTAATGAGTTACAATACAATTCCCAAACAAGTGGGATGATACAAAGTACAATGACAATTAAATTTACAAATGGTCCTCTAGAACAAACTCCAACTGGAGAAATGCCATGAACAAAGAATGCTGAGAAGATAGGATGTTGATGGGGAACCCAATGGGTGTGGAGCACATTCCACCCAACCATGTGAATTATAGATAACTCACCCCCCATGTTTAGAGGTGACAATGAAGTTAACTTGACCATGATTGTCAAACTGACTCCATGCACAACAAAGTACAAACTCAAATACAAACTCAGAGATTACAATGACATAACCAACAACATTCATGAGTCAATCATACTAAGACAAAGCTATGAAACTCATCACAATTAAACCAAGCAATAACAATTAACAAGTCACCAAAGAACATTCATAAATCACTTTCACAAGAATCTGAATCAACAATAGGAGTACAAAACTAAAGAAAACTGATACAGCATCCAAAATCCAAAATACATTTCCAGAGGCAATAAGCAACAAGGCAAATAGGTAGTCTAGTGGAGAGTTTCATCGCATAGCTCTCATGGGATCTCCTGGCTCTTCCTCCAACTTGAGGTGCCGGCACAAATCTATGGATCTCCTGGCTCTTCCTCCTACTTGAGGTGCTGACACCATAGGGTAGCTCATGCAGAGTCAATAACCTCTCATGAAGATGAGATTACGACTTTTCCGACCATGGCCTTCTTAGTCTATCATTAGTCTATGATAGCCCTAATGCATAGACGAGGAATCCAATATTTATTATCTTGTGTGTTTTACTACCCATTCCCCCCTAAATTCTATTTTTAGGTTATCACTTGTTTAACTACTCTTACGTGGGTTCTCCTGTGCACTTCCTCTTACCCAAGGCACCGGCCCCCATGAAGAGCCACTCTCCCTAAGACCCCTAACATAAATCAAAACCAGGCAAGGGTTGTACTCAAACAGATAAAACAAATAACTCAAAACCAAGCCACGCGAGGCATTACCCATCTCGCAATAATTTATAAACATAACTCAACAAATTTGTTCAACCCTTCTAGGCAATAATATGAAGATCATGCTACTTCATGATTAAAAAGTACAAGTATAAACATACAAAGACAAAACACATCTTTGGAAATAAGGCTCACAATCAACAACGGGGTCCCCACATCGACATTAAAGCCAACACAATAACATAATATAAATACACAAAGTTTGTGATCTCAAAACACCATATCAACTTTACTCACAACAGTTAAGAAAAGAAGTACAACAATTTTCTCATGATCAAATCATTTAATTCTTAAAAAGCAAAGAACATTACATATATATAAATAAAACATTAAATTTTATTATAGTAAAAATCATTAATATTTTATTTCCAAGAAAATTACATTTCATTATTTTCTTATTTTTTTTAAATTAAAAAATATATATTTAAATATATATAAAAAAAAAAACAATAATAAATATATATATATATATATATATCTATAAAAAATGAATTCAAGTGAGAGCAAATCAGCCCTGTGGGTTGTTAGCGGTGGGGGGTGGGTACGGCTTGCCGTATCCTCCCCAAACCCCAAAACAATTAATTTTTTTTATTATATTTTTTTTAAAACAAAACACAAAATTTTAATAAATAAACCTTCATCCGTCCCTGGTATGGATTCCGACGGCCTATTCAGCCATAATATTTTTTTTTTTGTTTCGAAAACATAATAACAAATGAATTCAAAAACAAAGGGAATAAATATATATATGTGCATATATATATATATATATATATATGGAATTTGTGTGTATATATATATACATATATATATAATTTATATTTAACTGAATGAATCAATATATATAATTGATGGCACAGATAGACAGGTCAATAGAATTAAATACATGTATAAATTTCTCACATATATACATACACAGCAGTATACTCAAGTAATATAATGAAGCACATTTTTTTTTTCCATAACCAGAGCTTAAAATAATTTTTCTCAGAATTTAAAGACAGATTTCATTTATAGTTAAACTGAGAAAAATAAAATAAAATAAAGACACAGAACAGTTTCAAAAGAATAGTTTAATTTCTTCTATTAATCTTCTATTTAATAAAAAAAATTCTTTCTTTCAGACAATCAACCATATTTATTCATTTGTTTATTTATTTTCCTTTACAAGTAAAAATTAATTCAAACTCATTCCTATTCTTTTTACAGATTCAAAAACAGTCAAGAGAAGAGAGTGGAACCTGGATTCCTACGCTCTCGAGAATCTGATGAAGTTCGCTTGATTCCGACAGTCTTCTCGAACAACTTTCGTTCCTCCTTTAGAATCTCCTCTTCAGAATATTGTGCTCAATTTCAAATCTAATATTCTCTCAGAAACCCTTCCCAAAACATGCAGCAATAGATTGACAAATCCCTTTCCCCAAAACTTCATAAGATTTCCACATTCCAAGACATTATTTTTATTTTATTTTATTTTATTTTTCAACTTCTCTCCCAGCTTCTCGTGAATGAAAATTTACAATTATGCAACTAAATAAAAGATGTGTCTTTCCCTTTTTGAAAATTCTAAAAAAAATCTAATATAAAAGAAACTATCTAATTTAATTCTAGTTAAGTTTCCTTTTCCAATACTTTCTATTTTAAATCTTCTTTTGCAAGTTTTATTTGCTATGCACATAATATACTTTATTTTAATAATTATCGTCAACAAGATAATTAATTAAAATAATAAATACAATTTAATATTAAATTACACATGACTTTTTAAAATAACACATTTAAATATTTACATACAAATTAATCTAACATTATAATAAACAATTATTACCAACATTTAATAAACTAAACCATGACTTATAAAATACCAACATCAATAACATACGACAATACACAAACATGACCCACAAAGAATGACAACAACAAGAACGTGCAATACCATTCAATTCAACGGTTTGACAACATGGGATGGGATGACCTCATGGTCACCTTTGTTTCAACATTTGACCATTGGGCTATTGGTGCTCGCCCTGTCCTACCGAAGCAAGTGGAATCGAGACTATGTACCTGCAATCCCCACATACAAATGAAGTCGTGTACATGTGCATACATATATATATAATCAAAGCATATCATTGTGAGAAGGAATCATAGCGTAACAGAGCGCTCGCAAACAAGTGATGCTACACTGTCCTTCATCACATCTATCCTAACAATTATAATATAACTAATAAAATAACATTTCTAAACTAACAATTCATCTCATAACATAATTTATAAAATCTATGCATCATAATATAATTCTAAAAATCAACTAACATCACCAACCACAATGTCATATGAAATAATCATGTCCACTAATGGAATAACATAATCATCAAATGCCTAACTATCCAAATCACACAATAACAGTACCATCATAGTATCAAAGTATCAAATCATTTGAAGCATAAAACTAATGAGTCCAACTAGCAACCAGGAGAGTTATTACATCCTCCCCCCCTTAGATCTAGCTTACTCCTAGAAGCCAGTAAACAAGTTAGGGTAGGATTCTCTGATACAGGAAGCATCCTCCCATGTCGTTGAAGTCTCATCATTAGGATCCCACTGGACCCTCACCTACTCAATATCCCTGCCTACGAGTCTCCTATGCTGCACTATGGCCACGGGCTCTAGAGCTAGCTTCCCGTCCTCGACCTGTAGAGCATTCCAATCAAGAACGTGAGTAACATCAGGAAAATAAGGCCTAAGGACAGAAACATGAAACACATCGTGAATCCGTGACAGACTGGGTGGCAAGGCCAAGTGATAGGCAACGGGACCAATACGCTCTAACACCTCGAATGGACCCACAAAATGGGGTGCAAGCTTAGAACCCTTTCCATAACGAATAGGGCTCTTCCAAGGACGAACTCAAAGAAATACTCGATCACCTACTGCAAACTGTCGATCAACTCTGTGTGCATCAGCAAACTTCTTCTACCTGTCTTGATCCGCTACAAGATGCTCTCAGATGTGAGCTACCTATTGCTCCATATCATGAAGCATCTCGGGTCCAAGAAGAACCCTGTCCTCTAATTGATCCCAGCTCAAAGGGGTACGACAAGGACAACCATATAAAGCCTGAAATGTAGCCATGCCAATCGAACTATGATAACCATTATTATAGGAAAACTCGACCAAATGCAGATAATCTTCCCAACGAGATTGTTGGTCCATGGCATACATGCGAAGCATATCCTCAAGCACTTGATTGACTCTCTTAGTCTAACCATCTGTCTCAGGATGGTAGGTAGAACTAAAATTCAACATAGTCCCTAAGGACTGCTGCAAAGATGTCCATAACGCAGATGTGAATACCAGATCTTTGTCAGAAATAATCTTGCGCGGTATCCCATGTAATTGAACAATGTCTTCCATGAACACCCTAGCCACCACAGAAGCAGTATAGGAAGATCGAATGGGAGAGAAATGGGCTACCTTGGTCAACCTGTCAACAGTGACCATGATAGCGTCATGTTGCCTGGAAGATATAGGCAACCTGGCAATGAAATCCATAGAAATGATGTCCCACTTCCACTCCGGAACAAGATGAGGCTGCAACAAACCTACCGGATGATGATGGTCGGCCTTAACTCTCTGATATTCTAGACACCTAGCCACAAAATCAGCAATGTCACGGTTCAATCCGGCCCAAAAATATAATGAGCGAAGATCAGCGTACATCTTCTTAACTCAAGGATGTGCCGAATAAGGAGCCCGATGAGCTTCAGTCAAGATTAGGGTGCGAAGACCCTCTGTAGGAGGTACATACATTTGGCCTCCATAATGCAAAATACCATCTGAATCCAAAGAGTAACCAAAAAATTTTCCTTCCAATGCTCTGCCTGACTCAATTTCTGATTTCACTACTTGATACCAATCATCTAAAGAAAGAGCTACAAGGATCTGACTCTTCAAATCAACCTCAAGAGCCATAGCAGAAATCTCATGCTTGCGTCTACTCAATGCATCTACCACCACATTCTCTTTGCCCTGAATATAATTCACTTCAAAATCATATTCACACAAGAATTCCATCCACCTTCTCTGCCTTGCATTCAGGTTTGGCTACGTAAAGATGTATTGTATACTATGATGATCTATATGTAATTTGAACTGATGACCAAGGAGAAAGTGTCGCCACCTTACCAAGGCATGCACAACTGCGGCTAACTCCAAGTCATGAGTGGGGTAATTAAGTTCATGATCCTTAAGCTTTCGTGATTCATAAGCAATCACTCGCCCTTCTTGCATCAACACAGCCCCTAAGCCTTCCAAAGAAGCATCCGTACAAACAACAAAATCACCTATTGGATCCGGTACCGCTAAGATTGGGGCACTAGTTAGCTTGTCCTTCAGAGTTTGGAAATCTAACTGACACTGATCTGACCAAAGAAACATCCTTCCCTTCCTCTGGAGGGAGGTGATAGGATGTGCCAACCTCGGAAAGCCTTGGATGAACCATCTATAATATCCTACAAGTCCCATGAAGCTATGAATTTCTGAGACATTTGCGGGTGTGGGCCAATCCACAATGGCCTAAATCTTTGCAGGATCAACTGAGATTCCATCACCTGAAATCATATGGCCCAAATACTAAACTTCAATCTTATAAAAGTCACACTTTTCCAAGTTGGCAAACAATTGATAGTCCCTTAAGCACTATAACACCTGCTTTAGATGTTCCTCATGTTCCTCCATAGACCTAGAATAAATCAGAATGTCATCGAGAAACACAAGGATGAATCTATCCAAGTATGTTCGGAACACTCCATTCATTAAGCTCATAAATATTGAAGGTGCATTCATTAACCCGAACGACATCACAGTGAACTCGTAATGTCTGTATCAAGTATGAAATGTTGTTTTATGAATATCTGGATCTGTAAGCCTCAACTGATGGTATCCTGATTTGAGATCAATCTTAGAGAACACCTTTGCCCCTTTTATCTGATTGAAAAGATCATCAATTATGGGTAATGGATATCGGTTCTTCACTGTTACCTTGTTCAACTGCCTGTAGTCAATACACAAGCGAAGAGAACCATCCTTCTTCTTCATGAATATCACAGGTGCTCCCCAAGGGGAAACACTTGGGTGGATAAATCCCTTAGCCAACAATTCTTCCAGCTACAGATGAAGTTCCTGAAGTTCCTGCGTTGTCATCTGATACAGAGCTCGAGATATTGGCTCAGCTCCAGGTACCAGATCAATCCTGAAATCTATATCTTGCTTTGGTGGCATACCGGGTATCTCTTCAGGAAACACATCAGAAAAATCCTTGAGGAGAGGATACTGATCCAATGACACCCGTCGACTATCCTCTGACTCCAGATCACTCATAGATACTGCAAAGAGCTGACAACCTTGTCAGAAGCACCTTTTTAGTTGCATGGTAGAGATCATTCACAAAGAAATGGGTCTTTGAACACCCACGATCTCCACCTCCTTTCCGGAGTCATCAAAGCACCACACTACTTTACAAAAACAATCAATTATAGCACGGTGTGCACTCAACCAATCCATGCCCAAGATGACATCATATGAGCTGAGTGGTAGGATTCTGAGATTTACTTTAGTTGAAAAAGCCCCTATGCTCAAACTACAATCCTGCACAAGCTTCTCTACAATGAGCTTTGACCCTAAAGCCAATTCAACTTGCCATTTCATGCCTTGACTAGTTGCCACAAGTCCACATCACTCAACCACTAAAGGAGATATAAAGGAATCAGATGCATCGGAATCAAAAAGTATAGAAATGCTAGAATCATGTAACACACTTGAAGTCTCAATGACGATGCTCTGGTGGTCTGCCTACCGATTATCCACTGCAACAAATACATGATGAGATCTCCCTGCATCACCTACTATCAGCTCTGATCCAGTTGGCCTCTGATTAAAACTTGAAGTGTTCTTCTGAGGACATAATCTGGCAATGTGCCCCTGCTGTCCACAAGAGTAACACCCAGTACCCCTGCCAAAACCTTTACCCCCTAATGGAGCATTTGACTACTGGAAGCTCCCTCGACTCGGTACTGAATAGAAGCTAGGTGTAGGATATACAAAACATTCTTGCCGAACTTGGTTCCTATTCCTGTTCTGATCCTTGTGAAATTGCGAATTGCCACCCTGTGGAGATTGGAAGTTCTTCTGTCTCGACTGCTGCTACTGTTGATGACCCCCTTTCGAGGGTTGAAACCTATTTCTGGAAGATCTTGCTCCCTAAGATTGACCTCCATGAGTGCTAAAACCCAGAGTAGGTGCACTGCCAATCTGCACTCCAATGTGGCCACCCAAGGCCATGGCCAAATTCTCCTCCACCAAGCGAGCCTTCTCAACTACTATTTCCATCATCTTCGGCTTGAAGACTCGCACTCCACCACTAATGTGGGCATTAAGGCCCTGAACAAAGTGATGTACCAACATGCCTTCATTGTGGCTAATCCCTACATACTGCTTCAACTCATAGAAGTGTCGCTCATACTACTCCACTAACATAGACAACTGCTTGAGATCATGAAACTCATTAGCCCTGCGCTGCCTCCAATGGTCTGAGAGAAAACGAGCCCTGAACCTATCTAGGAATAATTCCCAAGTGACCAAACTGATATCAAGGTGTAATTTTTGTTCCTCAAGATGCCACCAAGTAGATGAGAAGCCTCGCAAATGCATAACCGCTCACCGAGCCTTAGTATTGCTACTGTAAGGGTGCATGGCGAAGCAACGATCTAAGTCAATTAGCCAAGTTTTGGCTTCTAGTCCTCCTCCCAAACCATCAAATGTCCACTGGTGAGCTCTCAACAAATCCCTCATATGGCCTACCATGACTGCATCCTAATCAGAAGTTATTTGCCTCTACCTCGGTGACCTTTCTCTTTCTCTTTCAATCCATGGCTCCTCCTCTGGCCTAGGCCCCAAACAATCCAGAATCTCTCCAAGAATGTGTTGTAACAGACCGTCCAATCTAGGCTACCCTAGGTTTTGACCACCTGATGGATTACTACGAATACTCAACTGTTCCTCATGCTCAGAAACATGAGAACTGGGAAATGAGGGACTTTGCCGGCTTGCTCCATGACCGGCACCATGGCCTCTTGCTTGGCCACGTCCTCTACCTCGAGGCATATTTTTGCACAACAAGATAAAGGTACAAATGAGCTCAAGAGTTCAAATGTGAGGTTGCCTAATGGACCTAACTACCCAGAGACCCCAACATTTGCAAACCTAGCTCTGATACCAAGTTGTAACGCCCGTCGTGCAAACCCCAAAGAATCAACATTGCACAATTTTTTTAAAAAAAAATAAAATAATACAAGTAAACATGCATTAACATTAAATACATTTACATTACACATAAACAACTTAATGTTACATTCTCTGGGGCACATGAGGTCACATCGCAACACAACAAGGATAAAAGTAAAAAGATAATTATAAAACAACTTAACCAATTATATTACAATAATCATTAAGAAAAGTACATGATCCATAAACCAAGAGTGAAAGTATCACCATATCCCATATTACAATAATATAGAATCTCATCAATTAAAGTTACAGAGAATCCTAACTATTACATCATTGTTTAAACATAAGATTACAAGTTCTCAGTAATGAGTTACAATACAATTCTCAAACAAGTGGGATGATACAAAGTACAATGACAATTGAATTTACAAATGGTCCTCTAGAACAAACTCCAACTGGAGAAATGTTGTGAACAAAGAATGCTGAGAAGATAGGATGCTGATGGGGAACCCAACAAGCGCGGAGCACGTTCCACCCAACCATGTGAATTATAGATAACTCACCCTATGCTCAGAGGTGACAATGAAGTTAACTTGACCATGATTGTCAAACCGACTCCATGAACAACAAAGTACAAACTCAAATACAAACTCAGAGATTACAATGACATAACCAACAACATTCACGAGTCAATCATACTAAGACAAAGCTATGAAACTCATCACAATTAAACCAAGCAATAACAATTAACAAGTCACTAAAGAACATTCATAAATCACTTTCACAAGAATCTAAATCAACAATAGGAGTACAAAACTAAAGAAAACTGATACAACATCCAAAATCCAAAATACATTTCCAGAGGCAACAAGCAACAAGGTAAATAGGTAGTCTAGTGGATAGTGTCATCACATAGCTCTCATGGGATCTCCTAGCTCTTCCTCCAACTTGAGGTGCCAATACCCATCTATGGATCTCCTGGCTCTTCCTCCTACTTGAGGCGCTGACACCACAGGGTAGCTCATGCAGAGTCAATAACCTCTCATGAAGACGAGATTATGATTTTGCCGACCATGGCCTTCTCACTCTATCATTAGTCTATGATAGCCCTAATGCATAGACGAGGAATCCAAGATTTATTATCTTGTGTGTTTTACTACCCATTCCCCCCTAAATTCTATTTTTAGGTTATCACTTGTTTAACTACTCTTACGTGGGTTCTCCTATGCACTTCCTCTTACTCGAGGCACCGACCCTCACGAAGAGCCACTCTCCCTAAGACCCCTAACATAAATCAAAACCAGGCAAGGGTTGTACTCAAATAGATAAAACAAATAACTCAAAACTAAGCCACGCGAGGCATTACCCATCTCGCAATAATTTATATTTACATAACTCAACAAATTTGTTCAACCCTTCCAGGAAATAATATGAAGATCATGCTACTGCATGATTACAAAGTACAAGTATAAACATACAAAGACAAAACATGCCTCTGGAAATAAGGCTCACAATCAACAATGGGTCCCCACATCGACCTTAAAGCCAACACAGTAACAAAATATAAATACACAAAGTTCGTGATCTCAAAACACCATATCAACTTTACTCATAGTAGTTAAGAAAAGAAGTACAATTTTCTCATGATCAAATCATTTAATTCTTAAAAAACAAAGAACATTAGATATATATAAATAAAACATTAAATTTTATTATAGTAAAAAACATTAATATTTTATTTCCAAGAAAATTACATTTCTTTATTTTTTTATTTTTTATTTTTTTAAAAGAAATTAACAAATATATATAAAAAAAAACAAACAATAATATATATATAGATATATATATTTATAAAAAAAAATGGAGAGCAAGTGGGGATTGCCGCGCAGTCCCCATAGACTACTGTGGCAGTCCATGCCACAGGGGGCCGGGGTGGGTACGCCTGCCGTCCCCTCCCCAAACCCCAAAACAATGAAATTTTTTTATTATATTTTTTTTAAAACAAAACACAAAATTTTAATAAATAAACCTCCATCTGTCGCTGGTACGGATTTCGACGGCCTATTCGGGCATAATAATTTTTTTTTGTTTCAAAAACATAATACCAAATTAATTCAGAAACAAAAGGAATAAATATATATATATATATATATATATATATGTGCATATATATATATATATGGAATTTGTGTGTATATATATACATATATATAATTTATATTTAACTGAATGAATCAATATATATAAATTAATGGCACAGATAGACAGGTCAATAGAATTAAATACATGTATAAATTTCTCACATATATACATACACAGTAGTATACTAGAGTGATATAATGAAGGACATTTTTTTTTTTCATAACCAGAGCTTAAAATAATTTTTCTCAGAATTTAAAGACAGATTTCATTTACAGTCAAATTGAGAAAAATAAAATAAAATAAAGACACAGAACAGTTTCAAAAGAACAGTTTAATTTCTTCTATTAATCTTCTATTTAATCAAAAGTTTTCTTTCTTTTAGAAAATCAACCATATTTATTCATTTGTTTATTTATTTTCCTTTACAAGTAAAAATAAATTCAAACTCATTTCTATTCTTTTTACAGATTCAAAAACAGTGAAGAGAAGAGAGTGGAACCTGGAGTCCTACGCTCTCGAGAATCTGATGAAGTTCGCTTGATTTCGATAATCTTCTCGAACAACTTTCGTTCCTCCTTCAGAATCTCCTCTTCAGAATATCGTGCTCAACTTCAAATCTAATATTCTCTCTAAAACCCTTCCCAAAACATGCAGCAATAGATTGACAAATCCCTTTCCCAAAAACTTCAGAAGATTTCCACATTCCAAGACATTATTTTTATTTTATTTTATTTTATTTTTCAACTTCTCTCCCATCTTCCCGTGAATGAAAATTTACAATTATGCAACTAAATAAAAGATGCCTCTTTCCCTTTTTGAAAATTCTAAAAAAAATCTAATATAAAAGAAACTATCTAATTTAATTCTAGTTAAGTTTCCTTTTCCAATACTTTCTATTTTAAATCTGCTTTTGCAAGTTTTATTTGCTATGCACATAATATACTTTATTTTAATAATTATTGTCAACAAGATAATTAATTAAAATAATAAATACAATTTAATATTAAATTAGCACATGAATTTTTAAAATAACACATTTAAATATTTACATACAAATTAATCTAACATTATAATAAACAATTATTACCAACATTTAATAAACTAAACCACAACTTATAAAATACCAACATCAATAACATACGACAATACACAAACATGACCCACAAAGAACGACAACAACAAGAACGTGCAATACGATTAAATTCGATGATTTGACAACATGGGATGGGATGACTTCATGGTCACCTCTGTTTCAACATTTGATTGTTGGGCTATTGGTGCTCACCCTGTCCTGCCGGAGTAGGTCGAATCGAGACTATGCACCTACAATACTTGCATACAAACAAAGTCATATACATGTGCATACATATATATAAAATCAAAGCATTGCATTGTGAGAAGGAATCGTAGCGTAATAGAGCACTCACAAACAAGTGATGCTACACTGTCCTTCATCACATCTATCCTAACAATTATAATATAACTGATGAAATAAAATTTCTAAACTAACAATTCATCTCATAACATAATTTATAAAATCTCTGCATAATAATATAATTCTGAAAATCAACTAACATCACCAACCACAATGTCATATGATATAATCATGTCCACTAATGGAATAACATAATCATCAAATTCCTAACTATCCAAATCACACAATAACAGTACCATCATAGTATCAAAGTATCAAATCAAAGCATAAAACTAATGAGTCCAACTAGCAACTAGGAAGGTTATTCCATGGATATTGATCTTAAATTGGATATGAAACAATGCTTGAAAATGGATCTTCAATGCTACATCACAACACTAGGTCAAAAACATGCTTGATGCATTATGATATTCATATGATGATGGATCTTGAATTGCCACAACAAATGACAAAGAATTCTTCCCTTGAATGCCTTAGAAATACTCTTGTAAACTCTCTTGATGCTCTTGTGAAGTCTTGAAACGCTTAACTCTTGATTGCTTAGGTTGATATCATGAAGGCTTAGTGAAACAATAATTTAAAACCTTGTTTATATATGCATTCCATCCAATTTACTATTTGTTAGATCCCATAAGTTGACATTCATGAAATTTGAGTTGAAAACCATGATTTCCTACTCAAAACTCCGAAAAGGGGCCAAATAGGACTCATACACCACTTGTGGCATATAGGTTCCATCTGGATGGGACCCATATGCCCAAGGTGGCATATAGGTCCCACCAAGCCTTTTTAGGTGGAGGAAATGTCGAGGAGTTGGAAAATTAAGTGTATTTATTGATCTTGTTGGGATTTCAGTTGAAATAAGCCTCAAGATGCATAATATAGTGTCTTAGGGGCCTATTAATGATGATGTGAAGGTCATAAATGCAAGAGGACCCAAAACTCAATGTGAAGGTGTAAATAAATACACTTTACAACATTAAATTAAGGAAAAAATAGGTCTATTTAGCTTAAAAGGGCCCTAAATCCAATATGTATGTGTAAAATACATTATAACACTAGATCAAGACAACATTAGGTCCATTTTAAATTTAATCATTCCCAAATTAAGTGTGAAAATGTAGAGGGATACATTTTTCTACACTACAAATAGGTTCAAGCCAAAATAAATCCAATGAAAAGCTCCCTCGGAAAGGCAGATGATTAAAGCCACTATGATACACCATAAAGATTTCATTGCCCAAGGGAAACTTTAAACATTTATGCACAATTGATGGGACAACATTCATGGAGAAAAGCCATGGGTAGCCTAAATTGATTCAATTGCTGGATGATGGTGAATGGGACATTTAATGCTTTCGGTCCAACTTTTAAAGGAAGATCTGTCGAGCCTATCATAGGATAAGTAAAACCATTATGCATCTTGGTCCATACATTCGGTTTATCATATGTATCTTGATAAAGTTCATGCAAAAATAGAAAATATTTAATGATCACATTATTTCTATAGATGGGATCAATTAATATCCCATTGCTAGGCTTGTTATTGATTCTTCTAGCTATGCAAAGAGGACCATTGGGTGCATGTTTAAGGATGTCTTTTTGTGAGAAAGAAATATCAAAAGGCATTTTAGTTGATCCCTTATGAGGTTTAGCTTCAATAAAGTTGACTGAGGGATTATGTTATTATTCTCTTGTTTGTTTAAGTTCTCATGAAGGAAAAAACAAAGGCTATTGACAATTTGTGTTCCATTTCCAATTTTAAGCGGTTTCCTTAGATTTTGTAAAGTGGGAATCATGCTAATGTCCATGCAGTCTTGTAAGTTTTCTAGGCCTTTGAATCTAGTCTTTTTATATCTTCTTGCGAGAAATGAACATCATGCACATTGGTTGTAGGAATTGAATTCATGGGAAATGAAGTACAAATACTATGATCCATAGGGGCTGATTATCAACACTATTAGGAAGAGAGCTAGAAAGCCTAAGATCGACGAAAAATAGTATATCACAGGATGACATGAGTCTCAAACTATGTATCACAATAGTATTGTTAATAGGACACCAAGTTATAAAGCTCATACAAGTTTTGTACATAACTGAGTGTACAAACCCAAAATGGAAAGAGGGTTATAATGCAATGCAATGAACTAGAATGAAATGTAAAATGCAATTTTTAGATTCTAAATAGAGCGATTTGTTGATTACACTATGCAACAATTTGAAATGTTGTAAATGAAAATTTGAATTTAGAATGTATTAAATGAATCAATTTAATCTAGATTTAATGAAATGAATGAAACAAAAAATCAACAAACTAAAACAAAGATCTGATGGCAACACACAGAAGCAAAGAACTGAAGATTTCAATTTCTAGAAATGCAAATTTAGGTCTAATGATGGAATCATTATCCCTAGGGTGAATGGGTCCTAGATTAGGGTGTTGAAACTGATTTTTACAAATTTTAAACCTTTTCTAATGATTTTTAGATTTAGGTCTTCTACAGTAAGTTTCAAGTTCAAATTTCTATAAATGCAATGTGAAATTTGAGTGCAAATTATGACAAAATGATGACCTAAAACAAATAGTTTGATATGCACTTTTGTTTTTTATTTTCAAATGCAAGTAAATGATATGCACAATGATATGCAAAATGACTGATTTTTTGTATTTTTTAGATTTAAGGAATGCAAAAAATGCAATTCTAAAACCTAGATGAGATGCAGATTTGAATGCAAAATAAGACACCCTAAATGGGATCTACTTCAATGCAAATGAATGCAAGATATAATCCAAGATGAAAGAGAGACTCCAAAATCAGAAAAATACAATGCTCATGAAGTCGAGTTCACCAAAATGAAACAAATAAAAAGAGGGTGTGAGACCGGAATGGGGTTAATCAAATCGTTACACCCAATTTTTGACTAGATGTTTCACTCAATTATGAGATGTATAATGCATAAATAACAATCAACAAATAAGTTACATAACTATTATAATAGTAAAAAGGTATAATAGTAAAAAGGTAGGTTTTAAGATGCTAAAATGATGTGTACCTTTTTGAAAAAGTGTTGTTTTGGTCCTCATTGAGGACTCATTCACCCAATGGTGAATGGGTCCCTGTTAGAGTTCTAGAAAATTAGTTTTAGGATCATGTTCTTCAATGTCTACACTCCTAGATCCTAGGTGTTCAGCTCTCGAAAGTCAGAAATAATTTTTGTAGCTTACTTTTCATGATCTTGCAAGAAAGATGACAACTTTTACAACTTTGCAACTTTGACAAAATTTTCCAATCTTTTTCTTCACTTGATATTCAATCTAAAACCTACAATCATACATCAAAGGAGAAGAAAAATATTAATTTGTTATGGGATAGGGGTTTTCCTTGGTGAAACTTTGTTTTGGTAATTAAACTTTGAATTAAAAAAATGCATAAAAGGAAAGATGAATTAACAATGTAATGTCAGAACTCACCAATCCTCAATTGAAACTTGTATTACAAATATAAAATTAGCATGTAGTGGCCTCCATGCTTGTGGTTCTTGATCATGAAACTTGATATGAAATTATGTCCTTGAATTCTTGAAGTAATCTTGAACTCTACATCAACATGTTAGCTCCAATAACATGCATGCCTTTGATATGATAATCTAGACCTTTGATTGTTGCAATAAAACCTTGATAATCTTCCCTTGAATTCCTTCTCGAATGCTCTATAATGCTCTTGTGAATATTTCTTGATCTCATGAAAGTCTTAGGTGAAAATATAGTAAGTTAACCTTATATTTATACTTAACTTAAGATTAAATGGTCTCAAAATTCAAATAACATAAACCAACATTAGATCTAGGATTTGAAATTATTACAATTCCTCTAGAAACACACACAAAAGGGGGTGTCCTAAGTTAAGGAGGACCCATTTTCCATAGGGTGAATGGGTCCTAGCATACTTAACTAGGACATGTTTTGAGGAATGTGAAATAACATGTCAAAAGGGATTCCTAGAACCTAGGAAGGACCCATTTTCCAAGTGGCGAATGGGTCCTAGGTCACTAGCCTAGGACTCAAACCTTGCAAAATTAAGTGGTGCAAAATTATTAATGAGTGTTAGGTTTTATCCCTTAGAAAATGCAATAAATTAGGCTTGGATTTGAATTTAAGGGGCCAATTAAGCTCATTTAACCTCAATTAATTAACAAATCCCTAGGTTAGTGTGAAAGTTTAAAGATACACTTTACAAAACCCTAAATAAGGCACAATTAAGTCTATTTTATCATTAATTATTCATTCTCAAACTTAGTATGAAAAATGGTTACTTTTTTTTATGCTACAAATAGATATTTTAGTGAGTAATTTTTTTATATATATATTTTAAGGTAGGTGACATTCTAGCCAATCTAAGTATGAGGGTTTTTTTAAATCTTTATATAGAAGTTAAGAAAACATGAATGGATCATGTGACACTTTTTTTAAAAATTGTGAAAAAATATTAGTCATGATTTTTTCCTATGGCCTTTTTAAATATCAAAAAATAATTTTGACTAACATAATTTTTTCAAAATAATTTAAATTTTAAATTTTTTTAGACCTATTGTGATCTAGGAGAACATTGGGAAAATGCATGATCAACATCAACAAAAAAATTCTAGTTTGGTTTTATTGTTTTTCTTTCACTTTTCATTCTCTGTGGGCAATTCAATACGATTTTGGTGGTCATTGGTGAAAAGATGGAATGATGTTTTTTCATTGACAAAAATCATATTTTATTATGTATTTGAAGCTCCCAGCTACGTGCATTGTTCTTTCAAAATGTCTATTTTTTCAATTAATTGAAAAAAACTATATATATATATATATTATATTCTCATTTTCAAACATAGAAAATGAGCAAGGTTTGGCATTTGAAAAATGAAGAAAATCTAAAGGATCCCATCTAAGATTGGAAGTCATGCTAGAAGTTGAAGAGATAGGAGGCTTGTGAGTTAATAATGGAATTGATCAAATATGAAAAGGTATGTGCTACAAAGGA
This sequence comes from Sequoia sempervirens, assembly GCA_007258455.2. NCBI lineage: Eukaryota > Viridiplantae > Streptophyta > Pinopsida > Cupressales > Cupressaceae > Sequoia > Sequoia sempervirens. Next base: position 714,536,027 of record VDFB02000003.1, read on the forward strand.
AGATAATTGGAGAGGTGTGGTAGAGAGAAGGAGGTATGGTGGTTATGGAAGAGTAAGGGGAGAGATAATATGTCTATGCAGCCAAAGAGAGCAGGATTCACAAATTAAATTACCAATTTGAGCTAAGTATATCTCACTATAAGGAATAGAAGGTGATCTTAAAAGGCACAAATAACCATGAAGGACCATATAGAGTCTTAAAGAGGGCTCTACTATCTAGGATGGCAATTAAAAATTGAATTTTAAATGATTGATAAAAAACATCAGCTTGTGAAAGAGTAGAAATTAGGCTCAAACCAATGCCTAATGTGGAAGATGTGTGCAAAAAGTGATAAGAGATTGGCACCATTAAATTGGTAGCCCATTGTGAGGAATACTAGCACCAAGGAAGGAGATTGGGTACAATGTCAGATAAAATGCAGTAAGACAATTCAATACCAAGACCAATTCAAACCAAAAATTTAAGTTAAAGAATTACAAAACCTAAGGGTAGAGTGGGTGGATGTCAAGGAAGAGGTATTTACATAGATTAAATAAGATCGATAGGCCATGAAAGGGGAATTGAGGGAATGACAGGAGGAAGTTTAAATTGTCCACATATGATTTGAAAGTGGCAGGAGTTAGGACTTAAGAAAATGTAGACAAAAGACAAAGAGGGTGTACTCATAAGGAGAGTCAAGTTGATGCAAGGAGTTAATCATTGTAGTTTGAAAGAATCTTGTGCAAAAGAACCATGAAAGGAAATACAATAAGTTAAATTAGGAAAAAATATTTGTACAAAGTGTGGGTATGAAGGAAATCAAGCATATAATGTGGTAGCCTAGAAGAGGCGTATGACATCTAATTTGGAACATCACATGAAGTGATAAATTGTGTTGGAAGGGTCATGAATGGTGAGAATATAAATAGAGGTAGTAGGTAAAAGAATACAAAGGGTAATGAAGTACTAGAGTAATTGTAATGTATGTTTCATGAAATTGAAATGAATAAAGTTATATTTTATTTGCTTCAAATTTGAATATCATGTGTGCAATCATGAGTCAATGATGAAATCAAAAAATGATATTGTTGATTTAATGTTAATTAATGATGGAGTCTTTTGTAATCTGAGATTTGTGAAGGTTGGGTTAAGAAATTGGGAGTGACATTCTTTTTCTTTATCAAATGGTATTAGAGCCAAAGGTTCTAAGCATGTGGAAAAACTACCAACCATGAGGTAGTCCATACTAGGACCTACAAGTGGAGAGGGAAGTGAGACGAGGTTATGGGTGCATAAATAGATCACCAAATGTGAGGTAGCTTATGATGGAACCTATGGATAGAGGAAGCACAATTGAAGAGCTCAAAAGTATTATTGTAGGTGTGTGAAGTCTTGAGTGGTTGAGGGTTGAAAAGCACAAGGAAATTGATGAGAAAATGGTATATTACACTAGACAAAGTGGGATATTCTTGAGTATTGAGGATATGGATACGAGACAGATTGCATGTAGTGTAGTGTGAAGAGGTTGCAAGGGTTGAGTTGCAGTGAAGACATTCCTAGAAGGGGCATCGAGAGGTGAAGAGGAAGTATTTGATGGAAGAGGTTGGGCTATCAACGATGGAGTTCATTATAGATTGTTTATAATCTTGAAGGGTGATTCTATCACCTAACTCCACCTTTGTGAGCCCATGCTCACAAAAATTATTCCTGGTGTGCCTGATGTAGGAGCACTCTATGCGAACACATGATCAACATCGACCAAACACTTTTTGGTTTCATTTTGTTGTTTTTTTTTTTTCGTTCTCTATGGTCAATTCAATAAAATTTTGGTGGTCATTGGTGAAAACATGGAATGACATTTTTTCATTGAAAAACGTCATAATTTATTATGTATTTGAAGTTCCCATCTACATGCATTGTTCTTTTAAATTGTCCATTTTGTCAATTAATTGTAAAAAATAAACAATCTATTATATTCTCATTTTAAAACATAGAAAATCAATAGGGTTGACATTTGAGAAATGAAGAAAATCTAAAGGATTATGTCTGAGATTGGAAGAGTCATTCTAGAAGTTGAAGAGACAGGAGGCTTGTAATACAGGAGCATCCAGTGGTGTAAGGGAGATCTCACATCACCCAAAAATATTGTATTTTCATATTTTTTGTAGTTTCCTTGGTTATTTTGGGGCCCATGGTGACTCACCCAGTCTTTGGGATAGTTAGAAGTTTGAAACAATAAAAAATAGTCACATGCTATTTTTAGTAAGTTGGCTTATTCAGGTTCCTGTGGACATGAAAATTGACCCCATGGAGTGAAATAAAAAATAAAAAAATTTGGTGAAAGAATCATCTCAAAACCTTGTATTGTTTGAAAGATATTAAATTTTCATCCAAAGGAATATCTCCAATGAAGTTTAAAACTAAAAATTAAGGCCATTTGGAGCCTCAGAATAGGGTGTAAAATCCTTGATCTTTTAGATTTGGAGATAGATATTTGTAGATATTTTCACAAGCTTTCCAACAATATATTACAATTGAAAATCTAATAGTTAGATCGAAAGTTATGACCCTAAGAAGTTGTAAATATATAAATAACAAATAAAAAATAAAAAATCTTCTAGAGTGGGAAATAGACGGTGGAATTTTTGGCACCAAAATGAGGTTACACCTTCCAAAATATTCTAAGGCAGTTACACTTCTTGGATAAAGAGGGAGAACATGGGTTATAGAAAGGAGCTCTGGTAGTGCAGATCATGGTTTTTAGCTTGCATATTTTATAATGAGAGGGTCCATGTGGTTGTAATATGCTATTTTCTGAGTATTGTAATTTCAGTTCATCAAGATAATAGAAAGAAAGTGTTTATTTCTACATTTTCTATTTATATCTCTTGTTTAGTTGTGTGTGTGTGGTTTTGTAAGGGTAGTACCCTCATCAAGTGGTACTAGAGTAGGAGTTCTTGAGTGTGTAAATAGATTTCCAAACATGAGGTAGTTTACACTAGGACTTGTGGTTGTTGGTCTGTGAGAAAAGATGCATCCATGAATAAATTATGGTGGGAGAAATGTTGGGGTAATAGAAGAGGGTTTTAAAGCCCTCCAAAGACAAGTTCAAGCAATACAAGAGGAGTTTCATAGAGGATTTGATGTCAGAAGAAGAGATGAAGTGAAGATGAGATTGAAAATGAAGAGTCATTCAAAGAAGAATCAAATGCATGTAGTAGATCCTGGAGAAGTCAAACTACTTAGGGCCATTTCAAAGATTGGAAAGAGGTTGAAGATAGAAATTTCTAATTTTTTTGGAAACTTGAATCTAGAGGAGTTGATAGGTCAGGTCAATGACATGGAAGAGTATTTATAGAATGAGGAAATAGAAGATCTGGAGAGGGTAAAATTTATAAAATCCAAGCTAAAAGGCTATGCTAGCATATGGTGGAAAGAAGTCCAATTGGAGAGAAACCAAAGAGGTAAAGAGAAGATAATCAACTAGGATTGAATGGTGGAGAAACTAAAGAGGCAATTAATTCCTATAGATTATGAATTGGATTTGGTAAAGAAGATGCAAGGATTGAAGCAAGTAGAGAGGTTTTCCAAAGAGTACATTGAATAATTCTACAAGGTTTTGATCAGAACATGCCATTGTGAGGCCAACAAGGAGAAGGTTTCATGTTACATTAATGGGTTGAAACCAAGCATCCAAGAGGAGTTGAGTTTGGTAAGGATGTATACCATTGAAGATGCATATAAATTTTCTCTGAAGGTAGAAGAAAAGTTGAACAAAAGGTTTGAAAGGAAGCAAAGGGGTGGAGATCGTGGTGGAAAGACTAGTGGATGGTCATATGGAGGTTGAAGCAAAGATCAAAAGAATACTAAAGGATCCAATAGTAGTTAGAACTAGAAGGAAGATAATACCTACCATCCTCAAGATCAAAATAATGGATACCAAAGGGGAAGAGGAGGCTTTCGTGGAACTTGTTTTCAATGTGGAGAAGGACATAGAACATATGAGTGTCCTCAACATCAAGGGAGGAGAAATAGAATACCTTAAGGAAATGCACAAGTTGTGCACGTAGATGAAGATGCTAAGTCTTCACATTCTAAAGGCACTAAAAGAGGAGAGGCCCTTGCTGTTAGAAGATCCTTACTGAATGATGAGAAAGAACTAGATCAAATAAAGAACCTATTCCACACTTGATGTAAGTGTGAAGGTAAATTTTTTAATGTTATCATTGATGGAGGTAGCATTGATAATATTTTTTATGAGGAAATGGATACCAAGTTGCAGTTGGAGAGGAGAAGGCATCCAAATCCATATGAAATTACATGGTTGCAGAAGGAACATAGGACTTGTGTCAATGAGCAATGCTTGATAATTTTTAAGATTGGTAACTATCAGGACATGAGGTTTTGTGTGATATTATACCTATGCATGTTTGTCACATGTTGTTAGGTAGATTGTGCCAGTTTGATTGGCGAGCGGTGCATGATGGAAATTCCAGCACCTATTCCTTCACAAAGGATGGTGTTCAACATAAGTTGAAACCCCTAAAGGAGATAGAATAAAATGTATGTAGTAATGCAAGGATTTATTTGGTTGTTGGAAGAAAATTCCTAGAAGGTGTGAGACACAAGAATATGTGTTTCACATTGATCCCTAGAGTTGATAAAGAAGATACTAATGAGGTACCTATAGAAGTTTTAGATTTATTGAATGAGTTTTAGGATATTGTTTCTGATAATGTGCCTAAGGGTTTGCCTCCAATAAGGAAGATTAGCCACCATATGGACTTGATTCCTGGAGCTAGTTTTTCAAATAAGCCAGTTGATTGTATAACTCCAGTGGAGAGTGAAGAGTCAAATAGACAAGTGCAAGAGTTGTTGTGAAATAGATTGATCAAGGAGAGTTTGAGTCCATGTGTAGTACCTATAGTACTAGAACCAAAGAAGGATGGGGAATAGTGGATGTGTATAGATTCGACAGCCATAAACAAGGTCACCATCAAGTATAGATTTCCCTTAGCAAGGATGGATGATATCATGGATTATTTGAGTGGAGCTAAGTACTTCATGAAGATAGATCTGAAGAGTGGTTATCACCAAATTTGGATTAGAGAAAGAGATGAATGGAAGACAACCTTCAAGACCAAAGAGGGCTTGTACAAGTGGTTAGTCATGCCCTTTGGGCTAACCAATGCATCGAGCACCTTCATGCGGCTCATGAACAAGGTACTGAAAGAGTTTTTGGGTAAATTTATCATTGTTTATTTAGATGAAATTTTCATTTTTAGCAAGAAATTTGAGGATCATTTGATGCATACTAGAATGGTTTTTGAGAAGCTAAGAGAGGAGAAGTTGTTGATCAATTTGAAGAAGTGCATTTTTGTATAAGAGAGTTGGTATACTTGGGATTTTTTGTCTCAGAAGGTCTTAAGATGGACCCAAAGAAGGTAAAATCTATCATTGAATGGCCTACACAAAGGAGTTCTACTGAGGTGAGATCTTTTCATGGTTTGGCTAGTTTTCATAGAAAGTTTATCAAAGGTTTTAGTAACTTATTTGTGCATGTCTAATTGAAACAATGAGAGGGGATAAGAAAATTTTTAATTGGACTACATAAGAAGCAAAAAGTTTTGATATGTTGAAGAAGAAAGTTGCAAAGCAACCTATTTTGGCACTTCTAGATTTCAACAAAGTATTTCAAGTAGATTGTGATGCTAGTGGTAATGCTATTGGAGTTGTTTTGACTCAAGAAGGTAAACTCGTTTCCTATTTTAGTGAAAATTTCATTGATGCAAAGAAGAATTATTTTGTTTATGATCAGGATTTTTATGCTATTATTTAGGCTTTGAAGAAATGGAGACACTATTTGTTTCCAAAAGATTTTTGTTTTATTTAATAATCTTCAAGCTTTACAATATTTGAATAGTCAAGGGAAGTTGAATCAAAGACATTTGAAATGGGTTGAATTTTTGCAAGGTTACACATTTTTTTTGAAGCATAGGAGTGAAAGATCTAACAGAGTTGCAGGTGCCTTAAGTAGGAGGAAAATTTTGTTAACAAAAATGTAGATTGAAGTTGTTGGGTTCAATGAACTTAGGAGCTTGTATCTTGAGGATCTCAATTTTGCAAAGGCTTGGAGAGCTTCCAAGGAGCCTATCACTTTGGATAGGATGATATGGTTGGATTTTACAATCCAAGATGGCATGTTGTTTTGAGGGAATCAATTGTGCATTCCAAGGAGTTCCATGGGAGAGAACCTAATCAAGGAGAAACATAGTGGAGGATTAACTGGACATTTTGGTCGAGATAAGGCCATTTCTATTGTTGGTGAGCATCACTATTGGCCATAGTTACAAAAATATGTGAATAAGTTTGCTCAAGGTTGTAGAGTATGTAGTATGGTGAAAGGGGCAAGTCAAAATATTGGATTCTATCATCCATTACCTATACATGAGAAACCATGTGAGGACATTAGTATGGATTTTGTCCTTGGATTACCGAGTACACAGAGAGGGTATGATTACATGTTTGTGGTGGTGGATAGATTTTCAAATATGGCACATTTCATTCTATGTCATAGGACTAGTGATGTTGTTCATGTTGTAAATTTATTTTTTAGAGAGGTGGTGAGACTATATGGTCTATTAAAGAGCATAGTTTTAGACTGATACCAATTTTGTTGGGTATTTCTAGAGGACATTGTGGAAGAAGTTGAAGACTAATTTTGAAGTTTAGTTATGCACACCATCCATAGATTGATGGACAAATGGAGATGGTGAATAGGATTTTTGGTAACCTACTAAGATGCTTAATACATGAGATAAACCCAAGGTATGGGATTTGATTTTTCCACAAGAAAAATTTTCTTATAAAAATTTGTTAATAGGAGAAATAGTAAATCACCATTCCAGATTGTGTATGGGAGTAGTCCAAGAACTGCTTTTGAACTAAGAAAGATGGACGAGGGAGAGAAGAGTAATGTCAAGGATGAATATTTTTCTGCGAATCTAAAGAATTTGCATGAAGAGGTGAAGAAACATATCAATAAGATGAAATGTCTGTATAATGCTAAGGAAGATTAGAAAATGAGGTATAAGAAGTTCTAGGTAGGAGATGAATTCATGGTTCATTTGCAAAAGGAGAGGTTTCCAGTTGGTACATACAATAAGTTAAAGATGAAGAAGTTTGGACCATGCAAGATTCTAAAGAAACATGATTCAAGAAATGCTTATGAGGTAGAATTGATGAGTGAGATTCATGTTTCACCTATGTTTAACATTGTTGATTTGATAGAATATTATGAAGGAGTTAAGGAGAATGAATTGATAGAGGCACAGTGGAACATTCTAGCACCTATGTCAGAAAAGGAAGAGATAGAAGAAATTTTGGATAGCCATGTGGGTAGAAGCACAAGAAATAGGCAATATACAGAGTACTTGGTAAAATGGATAGGAAGGCCTATTGAAGATTCATCATTGTTATCTGAAGTTGAGGTTAACCATATTGGTTTCCCTCTAACACCCGATAAGTGGTAGGGTCACTTTTCAAATTAGCCTAGGTGTGTGATGCAAGAGCATCTAGTGGTGTAAGGGCAATCTTGCATCACCCAAAAATATTGTATTTTCATTTTTTTTGTAGTTCTTTGGTTATTTTGGGACCAATGGCGACTTATGCAGTTGTTGGGATAGTTAGAAGTTTGAAATATCCAAAAATAATCACCTATTATTTTTAGTAAGTCGACCTATTTGAACTCCTATGGACACAAAAATTCACCCCAAGTAGTGAAATTGGAAAATAAGATTTTTGGTGAAAGAATCATCTCAAAACCTTTTACCGTTTGAAAGATATTAAATTTTCATCCTAAGGAATTTCTCCAATGAAGTTTAAAACCAAAAATTGAGGCCCTTTGGAGCTTCGAAATAGGGTACAAAATATCTAATCTTTTCGATTTGGTGAAATATGGTTGTAGATCTCTTGACAAGCTTTCCAATGATATATTAAAATTGAAAATATGACGGTTAGATCAAACTTTATGACCTCAAGAAATTATAAATATATAAATATAAAATTAAAAATCTTCTAGAGTGAGAAATAGACAGTGGAATTTCTGGCACTAAACTGAGGTTACATCTTCTAGAATATTCTAAGGAAGTTATGCTTCTTGGATAAAGAGGGAGAATAGGGGTTATAGAAGGGAGCTCCAATAGTGCAGATCATGGTTTTTTGCTTGCAAATTTCTATAATGAGAAGGCCCATGTGGTTGTAGTATGTTGTTTTTTTAGTATTGTAATTTCAATTCATCAAGGTAATAGAAAGCAAGTGTTTCTTTCTTAATTTTTTGTTTATCTCTCTTATTTAGTTGTGTGTGTGCAGTTTTGTAATGAGAGTACCCTCATCAACTTGTGAATTAATAATGGAGTTGATCAGATAGGAAAAGGTACGTGCCACAAAGGGAGATAATTTGAGAGGCGAGATAGAGAGGAGGTATGGTGGCTTCGAAAGAGTAAGGGGAGAGATAATATTTCTACACAAATAAAGAGAGTGGGATTCACAAATTAAATTACTATTCTAAGCTAAGTCTATGCCACTATAATGAATAGAGGGTGGTATTAGAAGGCATGAAGGAGAACCACATGGGGCGGCATGGAGGCTTAAAGAGGGCCATGTCATACATGATGGAAATTAAAAATTGAATTGAAAATGTTCGTTAAAAACATTGAGTTGTAAAAGAGAAGAAATTAGGCTAAAACTAAGGCCTAATGTGGAAGCTATGTGCAAGAAGTGATAAGAGGTTGGCACCATGAAATTGGCAGCCCATTGTGAGCAAGAATAGCGCTAAGGAAGGAGATTGGCCGCAATGTTAGATAAAATATGGTAAGAAAATTTAATGCCAATACTAATTAAAACCAAAAATTTAAGTTAATGAATTAGAGTGCCCAAGGGTAGAGTGAGCCAATCTCAAGGAAGAAGTATTTTCACAAACTAAATAAGCTTGATAGGCCGCGATAAGGGAATCAAGGGAATGATGGGAGGAATTTTAAATGGTCCATGTATGATCTAAAAGTGGCAAGAGTTAGGAATTAAGAAAAAGTACACAAAAGACAAAGAGGGTGTACTCCTAAGGAGAGTCAAGTCAATGCAAGGAGTTAACCATTTCAGGTTGGAAGAATCCTATGTAGAAGAATCATGAAGGGAAATAAAAGAAGTTAAATTGGGAAAATATATCTATACAGAGTGTGGGTATGAAGGAAATCAAGCATATAATGTGGTAGCCTAGCAGAGGCATATGACATCTAATTTGGAACATTAGATGAAGCGAGAAATTGCATTGAAGGGTCATGAATGGTGAGAAGAGAAACAAAGGTAGTAGGTAATAATACAGATGGCAATGAAGTACCGAAGTAATGTATGTTTCATGAAATTGAAATGAATAAAGTTATCTTTAATTTACTTCAAATTTGAATGTCATGTGTGCAATCGTGAGTTGATGAAATCAACAAATGAAATTGTCAATTTAATGTTAATTAATGGAAAAGTCTTTTGTAATATGAGATTTGTGAAGGTTGGGTTAAGAAATCGGGAGTGAAATTGTTTGTCTTCATCATATTGTAAAAAGAGCAGAGTGTGATGAATCTTTTACATTTGAAAAAGTTAAATGGTTTAAAATTTATGGACATTTTTAAATCAATAGGTCTACAATAATTTAGACATATTTTTTTTAAAAAAATAATTAATTATAATTACCTATTAAAAATCTAATTAAATATATTATAATATGTTTTGAAAGTCTTGAAAGTTTCCCCAATATAGCCTTTTCATTTTATCAAAATTGGATTATTTAACATCTTGGGCCTTAACGATTGCCACTTATTCAAGTCCTTCCTTACTAGGTCAATAAATGAATTGATCAGTTATATTTTTCTAACCTTGAATACTCAAGTTACGTTCTCATAACTTCCTATGACTTGGAAACAACCTCTTATTCAAGTCCTTAGTATTAACTATGAGATTAACTACTCTCCTATTCTATGCACAATTAGTTGATATTGATGACCCACTATCATCGTCTAGGCTCACTTGGTCACAAACTAAAAGTACTTATAAAACATCAAATAAGGATAAAAAAATAATGTTGAACTTAAACTAAAGATTGCTTCTTCTTACTAAAGTTTTGGTTTCCAAATATTGAGTTTTATTGCAGAATCCTCTCTCAAAATGTGAAGATTCACTAAGTCATTAACTCCTCTAGTTTATTTAGTTATTTTTTATTTGAACACTTGAGTTAATTTTACATAACTACCTAGGCCTTGGCTACTCCCACTTGTTTGAATCTTTACCATAACCCTTGAGAGTAACTACTCTTGATATATATAAACTTTAAGTAAATCTTGACACATAACGATGAAATATTGATCTTCCTAGTCATAATATAGTATAAATACTAAACATATACTATATAAGCCCCATAATGATGGGTATTTTACCTTGGGGGAAATATATTCACAATAGGTTTTAGACTTTATCTAGTTAAACCCATAGTCTAGTTCAATCTTTCAATAAATTCACATTCATATACATGTGTACTTACAAAGATCAATAATCTGAGTGGTTAGGTTAAGTATCTTGGACATTGAATTTCCTCGTTACATTCTATAACTTATAGGGTCTAGGATTCTACCTCTAATTCAAGTCCTTAAACAAACCAAAAAGGTTTACCTTATCACCTATTATTATGCTTCTTTGGTAAATATTGATGACACTATACCATTCACTAGTACAAAAACAATAATAAATGACTGAAAAAACTACTAAAAATTGGTCACATGAACATTAGTTTGGTCACATGAATATTAGTAGTTTATTGCTAGTCATTTATAACATGACCAATTTTATGACTAAACCATTTTTAGTCATTTATTGGTTGTTTTGATTAATCAATTTGGTAGTATATTTAGTCATTAATTTAGTCATTAATTATTATTAACTAGCCATTTATTTAGTCATGGTAGTCATTTACTTTAGTTATGGAAGTCATTTATTTAGTCGTTGTAATCATTTATTTAGTCATGACATTCATTTATTTTAGTCATGGTAGTCATTTATTTTAGTCATGTTAGTCATTTATTTGGTCATGGTTTAGTCATTTATTTGAGTGAATCAATGATTCAAGTTACAAATCAAATCTAACTTAATTAATCCTCACAAATTTATGCATATAAACTTCAATTATCATAGGATATTCAAATGTTGAGAGAAACACCATGAAATGAAGACTAAAATGCTTGAAAAAATATGATTGATCACAAATGGATCACAAATCAAAAGAGCTACAACATAGTATTTATGAGTTTGAAAATTTACTTCAGTAAGCCTCATTGGTAAATCAAAACCTCAATGGTTACAACTCACTAACAAGTCATTGTCTCACTGATTGTTTCACAATGAATTTCTTTTCTTGAAAGTTTCATTTGGATTTGAAACTCAAAAACCAAATGAAACTCAAGAACATTTACAACAGTTATACTTTATAGATATTTACAAATCGAGGCTTCTATTTTCCATATATTCATACACCAGAAGTCTTTTTGGGCTTTGAGAAAAACACAAATCATAAAAAATGGACCCTTTATATATGTAAATCCATTAGTCACAAAAGAAAGGGTCATTTCTAATATTTCATATTTAAAAAATGAATTTGGGTGTGGCTTTTCTTATGGACTTGGTCATTTCTAATTTTCCTATGATGAAGGGATTAAATTGAAGATGGGTTCTTGATGCTTGTCATGAGTGATTTGGGCAGTACCCCTTCCTTGGTAATGGAATCTATTCATGTGATGCTAAATCACCCTCCTCTAGATTGTGCCTCCTTTGGGTTGCACCTTCAATTAGATGATTGTCACTTGATAATTGGAGATTTTTGAAATTTCCCTCTCTAAACAAAGGACTCACATCCTCCACATGCAAATCATGTGGCCTCTACACACAAATGGCATCTACAAAAGAAAAAAATTATGCCTAGAATCACACAAATCATGCCTTGAATCAGAGAAATAATGCCTACTTATGAATGATATTCATGTGGCCTTAAATGAAGAAAATGTGCCAACTAAATGAAATCAGAAACAATGCGCAATGAGAGTCCAAGTTAAAATGTCACCTTTGGTTTTAATCAAATCCTTGTGGCCTCTGTCAAGATTTGGGCTTTGATATTTTTTCATGATTCGACCTCTCAAATTTTTGTGTGATTTTTCTACTTTCTCTGCTGCTATTGGTTTTGGCTCCTTCAAACTCTAATTCAAACCATTTAAAATGCCATAAGCCATCCAAAGCCTCTCCATTAAGAAAAAATAGTTGAAAACAAGCTGTCTCCTCACAAGAGCACAAAATTTGATACATTTTCTAAAAGAAGAAACTGAAAAAGAGGAATTAAAAAAATGAAAAAGGGAGGAGATGCTCATTGATAGACAATCGTAGTAATAGTGTAGGGGGAATGCCAATAGTCCAAAATACCCATTACGACTTTCGAATTGGAAACACACATTTTTTTGAATGTCCATAATTATAGTTGTGGGTATTCACCTTTCACTTCTCCAATTTGGTGAACTGAGCCTACAAATAAGGTTTCAACAAGGGTTATAGAGTATGTTTATTAAAATGAAAATGACTGCCAAGGTCCTAATAATGAGCACATTTGGGTTTTAAAATTACCAGTTTCTTTACCTTGAGCAAGCCGCCTCCATTCCATTTCCTATGTTCTCTTCCACAAAAAGATTGCTCTTTAAGGTTTTAGCGGGTGACATACAAGTCAATATAGTATTTTATTGTAACTTTACTCATGAATTAAATTCATCCCACTAAAATATTTCAAAATGGATTTCAATCTCTTGCTTATTATTAAATACAATATAATATAATATAATATTATAATATTATATTATATAATATTATATAATATTATATTATATAATATTATATAATATTATATTATATAATATTATATAATATTATAATATAATATTATATAATATATATAATAAATTCATTAAAAATTTCATTGCACTACTCACCACATGTGTGTGAAGGAGACAAAGCGGGTAAGTGGGAAAAGTGATAAAAAATATTAATGTTCATGCATTACCGCAAAGTAGTAAGATTTCATTTTGAAATCTTTCAGTGGGAAACATCAAGATTGAAATCTATTTTGAAATCTTTTAGCAAGATGGATTGTTGGGCCCACCATTTTGTTCTTCAAGTATTATAATTTATATTATATATATTATATTATATAATATCATATTATATTATAATATAATATAATATATTATAATAAAACCCACTCCTTCAATTTGAAATATTTTTTTTCATTATCCACTTTAATATCATATTGTCTAATTTTTATTTATGACTTATTATTTAGTTGTGTTTTTTTCTTGATCAAATTAGTCACTTATGATGATCAAATTAGTCATTTATTTAGTTATTTGTAGTTGTGTTGCAAAAAATGAGTAGAATTTAGTCATCTTTAGTTGTTGTGACTAAATTTTTTAGTCACGTAGTCATTTATTTGCCAAATTCTACTATTGATTATCAAGACACACACATGGTGTTGGATGTTGTGGTTGTGTTGCTGATATGTGGTTTTCATTGATGTCAACACTATTAGCATTATTGTATTGAAGGTTGTATATGTCAAGGATATTGAGAAAATTGTTAAAAGAAGAGTTGCAGGTTGCTAGTTGAACAGTAAAGGTCATGAAGGTTTTTTATTTTGAATGTTGTAGATCAGTTGTTGTGGACTAAAGGGTTTATTGTTGAGAGTATCTAGTTCATCTACCGGAAGTTTCAGAGGTCTGCATGAAGAATTGGTCATTTTGTATTCTGACAGTGTTCCTAATTGAAGTTTGTGTAATTCTAGTAATCTCAGTTGTTGGAGATGTCTCTCTATCAGTTCCTGGTGTTTTTGGATGTTTCTAGATCATTCTCCATCATTCTTGTACATCCGTGTTGATCAGTGTGCTCATGGTCAAATATTTTTCTTGTGCATGTCTAGGTCTTCATGTTTTTGGCTGATATGATGGTGGTAACATGTTGTGGATCCTTGGAGACTGAAATTTGAATATTTTGTGTGCTCGTGGATATTGTTTTGGGTCACATCATTGTATTGGCCAATGGTGTTTAGTTTGCACTAAAATTTTAATTGTTAATTTGGGTTGACATTATAATTGTATTTTTTTTTTCTGGCTGACTAAGTGGTTGATGTAATTCCATAATGAGGATATATATGAGTGATTGGTTGAGCGAAGTTAGTGTGTGTGTGTGGTGTGAGAGAAGCCAAAGATAGTGCAAGTGTGTGATAATTGATCTATTCATTCAATTATAGAGCAGATTGAGAGTGAAGAGTGAAGGAGTTTTTTTGTGCTTAACTAGAACTATAATCAAGCTTGTGCAGAAGCTATTTTCTCAGTTCATACCCTTCGGATTTAATCCTATTTTTTAATGTTGGGTAGTAAGCCCATTTTGTATTTGAGCAGTGAGCTCTAGGTAGTGTTCTTGAATGCATGCGCATTCTCCTTTCTATTTTCATTATACTTTTAACAGGGTATAATATTGTGGACTAACATCCACCATGGTTTTTCCCCTAACAGGGTTTCCACATAAAAAAAAAATTGTTGTTCTCTGTGTTTATGATGTGTTGAGTGTTTATGACTTATTATTCTTTCATCAGATTTGAGATTAAATTGAAGTAAAGATTGAAAAGTTTAATATTCTATGACAATTGATTCACCCCCCCTCTCAGTTGTCTATCCTTGTTTTTCCAACAATTGGTATCAAAGTAGGTTCCTCTTAAGATGTTTAAAAGCTTGAGGTGATCCGTGATGGAATCATACAAGAAGGACAATCCTAGATTCTATGGAACAAGCTACTCACTATGGAAATCTAGGATGTAGTGTCATTTGAGGTGTATTGGTGAACCCTACTAGAAGATTACTAAGAATACATATGTTATTCCTCATAATGGTCTTTCCACTACTGATGAGATTAAAGAGGCTGAGAATAATGTCTAGGCTATGGAAGCATTGTTGAGTGCTCTAATAGATTCGAAAATGAAAAATGTGATAGGTCTAAAGATAGCTCATGAGATTTGGATGAAGATGGAAACCTTGTATGAAGGAGATGTACATGTGAAGATGGCTAAGCTACAAAGTTTGAAAGGAAAGTATGAAAATTTGAACATGGGGGAAGATGAAAATATTTCCTCTTTCATGCAAAGAGTAAATGAACTAGTGATGGGTATTAGATGTGCCAGTGGTACCTTGGAAGAGGAAGAAATTGTAGCTAAAGTGCTCAGATCATTGCCTCCCTCTTACAAAGGAAAGGCTCATGCTATTGAAGAAACCAAATCATTGATGAATATGACAAGAGATACACTGATTGGTAAACTTGCTTCCTTTGAATTAAGTGAATTTGGTGAATCTGTTCCCAAGACTGAAATTGCATTTAAGGCTATTGCATCTGGAAGAAACAAGCAAAGATATGATCTAGGGGAATATTTTAAAAATTCATTCAAGTATGAAGAAGAAATGAAACAACTTGAAGATGAAGAAAGAGAAGTAGAATTACTTGAAGCACTGATTGTGAAGAAAGAAGGCATAGGACAAGGTAAGTATAAAGGAGTGTTTCCTATTAAATGTTTTTCCTACGGTAAAATAGGTCATTTTGCATCAAGATGTCCTAAAAGAGTTCCTAGATCTAATCCTAACAAGTATAGATTCCAAAAGAAATGTTACTATGCTAAAGGAGTGACTGTTGATGAATCTAATAAAGATAATGGAAATGAAGATGAATGGGTTTTCATTGCTACCATTGAAAATAGTCCTACAACTACTAAATCTGCTAAAGTTGAGAAAGCTCTTGTAGCCCGAATTGAAGATAAGGATGAGTGGGTTATTGACAGTGGATGCTCACATCATATGACTGGTGAGAAAAACAAATTTTTAAGTCTAGAAAAGTATGACGGCGGGGTTGTAATATTTGGAGATAATAATGCTGGTGTGATTCATGGCAGAGCGTCTATTTGTCTTGGCGGTAAGCACAACACTGATGATGTCGTTTATGTTGAAGGATTGAAGAACAACCTATTGAGTGTTGGAAATATGGTGGACAAGGGTTATGATTTTCAGTTCAAAGATGGAAGATGCAGGATACTTGGAAGCTCTAGAAAGATAATTACTTTAGGTAAAAAGATAGAAGGTAATATTTTTCACCTAAATACTGCTAGTGAAAGTTGTTTAATTGCTCAAGTAAATGAAAGTTGGTTGTGGCATAGGACGTTGTGTCATGTGAATTTTGATAACATTTTCAAAGTTCCACTCAAGGAGTAAGAGATCTACCTAAGCTAGTGAAGCCTGCTAACACAACCTGTAAGGAATGTCAGATGGGAAAATAGACTAGAGTCTCCTTCTAGAGAAAACAACATCATACAAATGGTTTGTTGGAACTGGGGCATACTGATCTCTGTGGTCCCTCTAGAGTTAGGAGTCTTCATGATGAAAGGTACTTTATGTTGCTTATTGATGATTATTCTAGGATGATATGGGTAGCTTTCTTAAGAGAAAAGTGTGAAGCATTAGAAAAGTTCAAAAGTTTCAAAGCTATGGCAGAGAATGAGAAAGGTCTAAAAATAAAATGCTTAAGGACAGAAAGAGGTGGTGAATTCACCTCTACGGAGTTTAATTCCTTTTGTGAAGAGCATGGGATTAGAAGACAGTTATCTACCCCTCGAACCCCACAACAGAATGGAGTTGTAGAGAGAAAGAACACAATAGTTTTGGATGTTGCTAGAACAATGATGATAGAAGGAAATGTACCTCACATCTACTGGAGTGAAGTTGTAAGTACTGTCACTTTGAACCAGGTAAATGTTAATGGTAATTTTGGTAAGACTCCTTTTGAGATATGGTTTGGCTATAAGCCTGTTGTTAATTATTTCAAGATATTTGGAAGTAAATGCTATATTAAGAGAGATGAGGATATAGGAAAGGTTGATGCAAGAAGTGACGAAGGAATCTTTCTAGGTTAGTCTACCAAAAGCAAGGCCTATCGGTGCTATAACAAAAGATTGAGAAAGATGGTTGAGAGTGCAAATGTTAGAGTTGATGAGGACTCGACTAGATCATCTAGATATTGTGGATATGATTCAAATGAAGACAATACAAATCAAGGGAAGAATGCTTAGACATAGAACCAAATTTAGATTGTGCCATATGTTTTGGTAAAAAAACTTCAATTTATTCTAGTAAATCAAGTCAGGAAGTAGAAACAAGTGCAAGTGCAGAAGAAAGAACAAAAGAACTAAAAGCCCAAGAAAGTCCTAAAGTTCCAAGGTATGTAAAGATAAATCATTCTAAAAATAAAATTATAGGAGACAAGAATAAAGGAGTGCAGACTAGAAGGAAGATAGCAGAAGAGTATTGCCTAATTTCCAAGATTGAACCTAAAGATGTCAATGAAGCCTGTAATGATGAACACTGGATGGAAGCTATGAAGGAAGAATTGATGCAGATTGAAAAGAATGATACATGGACACTTGTTACTAGACCTAAAGATAAAAATATGATTGGTACTAAATGGGTCTTTCAAAATAAGTTGAATGAACAAGGTGAAGTGGCCTAGAATAAAGCAAGACTGGTATGTAAAGGGTATTCACAAATGGAAGGTATTGATTTTGAAGAAATATTTTCCCTTGTGCCAGAATTGAAGATGCGATATTATTTCTTTCTTATGCTACATATAAGAACTATAAAGTATATCAAATGGATGTGAAGCCAACCTTTTTGAATGGAGAACTAGAAGAATAATTTTATATTGAACAGCTGGATGGATTTCAACTAACTAACAAAGAAGACATGTTTTTTGATTGAAGAAAGCTCTATATGGACTTAAGCAAGCCCCTAGAGCCTAGTATGCTAGACTGGACAAATACTTACTGAAGCTTGGATTCAATAAAGGTATTGCTAATAGCAATAGTTTATATTTCAAGTTGGATCATGAAAAAGAGTTGATTATTGAGCTCTTTGTTGATGACATTATTTTTGGAGGAGATGATAATTTGTGTATGAAGTTTGTTGATGAAATGAAGAGTGAATTTGAAATGAGGAAGATTGGAGAGATGAAGTTCTTTATGGGATTACAAGTTACTCAATTAGACAAGGGAATCTTCATATCTCAGTCCAAATATGTGAGAGAAGTGTTGAAGAAGTTTGGCATGAAAGATTCAAAACCTGTTGGTACTCCCATGGTAACTAGATGCAAGTTAACATAGAATGATGATTCTCCTAAGGAAAATCAAACAAGATATAGATCAATGATTGGTGGATTGCTCTATTTAAATCAAAACAAACTAGACATTATGAATGTTGTATGTATGGTTGCTAGATTTCAGGCTGATAAAAAAGAATCTCATGTGACTGTTGTAAAGAGAATCTTCAGATATTTGAAAGGAACAATTGATTTTGGACTTTGGTATCCTAAGGATGATGATCTTACTTTGAGTACATATACTGATACAGATTGGGTAGGAGATGTAGATGACAGGAAAAGTACTAGTGGTGGTGCCTTCTTCCTAGGGAAGAAGCTGGTGTCTTGGTTGAGCAAAAAGTAGAATTCCATTTCTCTATCTACTGTTGAAGCAGAGTATATTGCTACTGCAAACAACTATACTCAAGTGATGTGGATGAAACAAATGTTGAAAGATATCAGAGTGGTATATGAAGAACCTATTGTCATATACTGTGGCAATTCAAGTGCAATAAACATTTAGAAGAATCTAGTACTACACTCTAAGACTAAGCATATATCTATCAAATTTCACTTCTTGAGGGAGAAAGTAAATGAGAAAGAAGTCAGACTAGAGTATGTTCCTACCAAAGAACAGATTGTAGAAATTTTCACTAAGCCATTGCTGAAGGATACTTTTGAATATCTTAGAGAAATGCTAGGGGTGATTACTCCTCCTGATAAGATCTGAGAGATACATTTATTTGCATCAATCTTTATGCTTCAAAGCTATATTTCTTGATCCAGATTGATGTTTATGTGGCTGCTACTCAGGGGGAGTAGTCAGATGTACAGATATGTGGTTCAGAGCTTGTATGTGGGAAGATAATGCTTATCTTTTCCATTGATGTCAAAGGGGGAGAAGAGTCATGTGAAAAATTGTTGCTTATCTAGGGAGAAGAGCCTTGTGGGGAGAAGACCATGTAGAAGAGGTCAAGGAAGAAGAGTCAAAATCTAAGGGGTAGTAAGTGCTGATTGAGAGTTGTGTTGATGGTGTTTTTCACATCATGTGTTTCCATAAATTTCAAAGGGGGGGATTGTTGGACACTGTGGTTGTGTTATTGATATGCGGTTGTCATTAATGTTAACACTATTAGCATTATTGTATTGAAGGTTGTATATGTCAAGGATATCGAGAAAATTGTTAAAAGAAGAGTTGCAAGTTGCTAGTGGAACGGTAAAGGTCATGAAGGTGTTTTGTTATGAACATTGTAGATCAGCTAATATGGACTTAAGGGTTTATTGCTGAGAGTATCTAGTTCATCTACCAAAAGTTTTAGAGGTCTGCATGAAGAATTGGTCGTGTTGTGTTCTGACAGTGTTTCTGTGGTCTCTATCAGTGTTCCTAATTGAATTTTGTGTAATTATGGTAATCTCAGTTGTTGTAGATGCCTCTCTGTCAGTTCCTGGTTTTTGTGGATGTTTCTAGATCATTCTCCATCATTCTTGTACATCTGCATTGATCAGTGTGCTTGTGGTCAAATATTTTTCATGTGCATGTCTGGGTTTTCATGTTCTTGGCCAACATGATGGTGGTAACATGTTGCAAATCCTTGGAGATTGAAATTGGAATGTTTGGTGCACTCATGGATATTTTTTTGGGTCACATCATTGTATTGGCTGATAGTGTTTAATTTGCATTGAAAATTTAATTGTTAATTTGGGATGACATTCTAATTATATTTTATTTTATTTTTGGTCGACTAAGTGGTTGATGTAATTCCATAATGAGGATATATATGAGTGATTGGTTGAGCGAAGTTAGTGTGTGTGTGGTGTGAGAGAAGCCAAAGATAGTGCAAGTGTGCAATAATTGATCTATTCATTCAATTTTAGAGCAGAGTGAGAGTGAAGAGTGAAGGAGTTTCTCTATGCTTAACTGGAACTGTAATTAGGCTTGTGCATAAGGTATTTTCTTAGTTAATACCCTCCAGATTTAAACCTATTTTGTATTGGTGGGCAGTGAGCCCCTTTTGTATTTGATCAGTGAGCTCTAGGGAGTGTGCTTAAATGCATGTGCATTCCCCTTTCTATTTTCATTATACTTTTAACAGGGTATAATATTGTGGACTAACATCCACTATGGTTTTTCCCCTAACATGTTTTCCATGTAAAAAAAATATTGGTGTTCTCTGTGTTTATGATGTGTTGATTGTTTATGACTTATTATTCTTTCATCAGATCTGAGATTAAAGTTAAGTAAAGATTGAAAAGTTTAATATTCTTTGACAACTAATTCACCCCCCCTTAGTTGTTTGTCCTTGTTTTTCCAACACATGGTTATTTAGAAGGTATTGACATTACATCAACAAGAGATGAAATAATAATATTTAAATCAAATAGAGGATTACTCCCTCTTACTCAAGTTCCAAACTTCCAATATCAAGTTAAATGGTTTGGGTTCACAAAAATGTGATAAGAAATAATGGGGATGCACAATATATCATACCATTAAAATTTGAGCAACTTAACATAATGCTCAATCCAAAACGTTCATCAAATAGATATCATAAGAAACTATTAAATATAATTGAATCATCTAAGGAAATATTCAATCAATCTTGTTGCTTCTCTAGCATTGGTATCAAGTTATCCTCTACAAATTTATGTATGAAAATGTATGTAAGCGATTGTATAAATCTATCCTTTCATATTTTTTTTCAAAAATGATAATGTAAACTCAAATATAATGTTCCTATTTTAGGTTGTAACATAATCTCATTATTTGAGATAACTAAAATAACATCTTTTCATTATACTCATAGCAGCAACTTCATGTTACTAATATAATATTATACCTTAGAAATAATAATACTTTTTCTACAAATCTAAAGGAAATATAAAGTTTAAACAGAGAAAAATATGCATGTTATTCTATCTCTTAGTTGTAGATAAACTTTCTCTTGAATTCCCTAGCTTGTAAATTGCCTAGCCATCCTTCAATTAAACTAACAGTTTCCTAGAAGAGAAATTGTTGCCTATTCACTACTATATTCACCTATAAATTGGTAACTCTAAACTCAAATTGATTTGAAGATAAAAATAATCATATTTCTAAGTGTATACCTTCAACCAATGTCCAATAATAGCCTAGAAAAGAGAAAACTACAGGCCTTTATAAGTCGTTCCCACTCTTTGGAAAATTAATACATCCCACCTCTGTTTTGAGTGGTGCCCCTTATTAATGTTGGAGTAACCATAAATCAGTTGTGTTGGAAGCTTGAGTTGTTGGGGTGTTGTTATTGATGTCAACCCCTTGTATGAAGAGAATTTTGGAATGCTGATGGTGTTGATGATGTCAACCCATAGCAATGGAGTTCTTGGAAGCCTGGAGTTGTTGGTATTTTAATGTCAACATAATGTTGGTGTTCTCATTGATGTCTTACTTTAGTATAGTTGCAAAATTTGTGTTTGGAGAGATAGTTGGATGTGTAATAGTTTATAAGAGGTGTTGCAAAGGTGTTAGTAGTGTTGTTGATACAGTTGGTTCACTTGTTTTCTAAGTGATTTTGAGAAAATTTTAATAAAAGAGAGTTTAGAGTGACAGAGTGGTGTTCAATGTTCTGCTTCACATTTCTTCATGGTCCAAGACATACCTACATGTTTTGAATATGATAATTAGAGGTTCTCAGAGGTTTTATACCCATATTTTCAAGTTCTAGATCATACTATAGTGGGAGGTATGTTTGACAATATGGTTGGGACACCTCAATCCAAACAATTTCCCCCTTTCCAAAGATCTACCAAGAGTCCATGGTTCAACAATAGGATTTAAATGCTAAGAGTTAATTTATGAAAACACATAATCACAACCATACATGCAATTATATGAATCTCAAATAATGCTATCATTCTCCAATCAAGGCACTTGGAACATCCAATATGTCCACTATCTTAAGCAAAAGTTCTTGCCATCCTCCAAAGGAAAGGAACAAGCCATGGTGTATATGCACCAATCTAAAGAACACAAGCATTAGATCTAACTAATAGAAAATGCTACAAGATAGTGCCACAACTCCAATGTGCTCATGAGCTAAACATAAGCTCAAAAAACTCCAAGCCTATAACCAAAACATAATTTTGAACCTAAAGAATCTTCTAGAGAACGAGATAAACCATCAGCTAGAACAACAAACAAAATAGGTTGTCCTCATCTAACTCATGAACCCATGATACCAGAAATAGCACCCAAAAAAAATGTTAATCCATCCAATATACAGGCAGGTGCAGAAAGATGGGGGCCAAAAAGTGGCCAATTCACTTTTTCATCCCAAAATAGTGAAAACGCGAGCACATTTTATTGCTCATGTTATGGCTTGGTAATTACTGAGCCTAGGCTTGGTCATTACCAAGCCAAAAACATGAGCACGTTATAACACACTTGTGTTATTTTTTGAATTTCAAAAAGTGCACATTTTTGAATTCAAAACGTACACATTTTTTAATTCAAAATATCATCACCATAACATGAGCACATCATAACGCACCCGCATTTTGGTGCACATTGAGTTTTTTCTTCTTCTTTTTTCTTTTTCTTCTTCTTATCTTTTAGGAAAGTATAAGTTGAAATTTACATATGGACATTTACTT
>VDFB02000003.1:714559029-714573763 GCA_007258455.2 Sequoia sempervirens
CGACCAAAATTCTATTTTTCAAGAAGTGTCCACTTAGAAAATTAGTAAAAAATCAAATATTCATTAAAAAATTATCAGAAAAATCATGTATCAACTACATACTGTTAGCTAGTTTCTCACTAGAGTGATTTTAAAAATACTTAAAAAAAAGTTCACCATGCTAGGGATGTAAAAAAGTTGCTATGTTATGTTTTTTTGATAAAAACAACAACAATTTATGTACGTCCATCTTTTGAACCCCTTAATCTCAACCATTTTCAAAATAAATTAGTAGTTTAGAAAGTAGACTTGGATCACTTCAATCCTTGTTTGTGTTGCATCTCAAAATTTTGAGTGTAACTATTCTCAATTTCACATCCAAGGTCAGCATTTCCTGATTTTAGAAAAAAAAAAGTGGCCACTTAAGCCCCATTTTTGGCCCCCCATCTCTTTTCACTTACCCATACCATATGTCAAAGGTATCCACAACATAAAAAACTCATGTCAACTACATATCCAACCCATCAACTACAATCACAAGCTCCCTATGCCAAAACAATTGATGAAGATAGGCACATCTAGGAACTCCTAATACATGGTTAATGTCTAGTCTAAAAATACATCTAGCTACACCGAGTCTACCAATAGCACCACATAGATGGTGTATCCATGCAGTATCAAGAACCATCCATACTAACATGCACAACCTAAAACCAAACCACTACAAGTACATCTCTCACCACAAGTCTTTAAAACTCTCCCATGTTCTCCACATTTGATAAAGGAAAAAGATAAAGGAACCTACATATCATCACCCAAAACCAAGTGACAATAAATGACCACAAACCAGTTATCACCATAGCTTCACATATGATCTCAATTCCAACATCATGGGAATTTGAATATCTAGGAAGAAAACCAAGAAGAATGAGAGAAACTCTGCACATCATACTAGAACCTCTTATAAAGGTTTTGGGTGTAATGATGATTCTATCACACACTTTTCAAGATTCCACTCAAGGGTAACCCTAGAGATATCAATGAAAAAGAGAAAGAGATCTTGCAATAGGGCTGTCCTAGGGGATGAATATGATAGAATGAGGGGTTCACCACCAAGTATAGACTTGGAAAAGACAATGAAATGCTAAATAAAATGCAAAACCCTAATTGAATGCAAACTAACACTAAATGACCTAGAAAGGTGAATGAAATACAATAGAAAATTGTAAAACAAAATGTGTGCACCTAGGAATCTAGAGAAGGATGAATGGAGGTGTAAATCACTAGAAAGCTTGCTTTTACTATTGGTAGAGACTCATTCACCAAGCTAGGCGAATCAGACTAGTTTTTGGGAAACTGTGCATTAACAAGATAAAAACAAAAGGGTATCTAAATTTGTAAAATCCTAAAATATGACTAGAACTGGGAATAATTCACTAGAAGTGGTGAATTAGTCTAGTTGTAATTTTCTTCAACTTCAAAAGTTGGTTCTACTCTTCTATGTCTGCTCTATCCTTTCTGAGAGGTTTTCAAATCCAAATCTCTAATTTGGATATGTAGGTGATCTCCAATGCTCTCCAAGGCTTGATGACAATTTTGACAACTTTGAATGATTTACAAATTTTCTCCAATCTTACTCCTAAGGAAATATGTAACCTATACATGCAAATCACACACAAAGGAGAGGGAAAAATTTTGTGGGGTTAGTGGATAGGGTTTTTCCTTGGTCAAACCCAATTTTGGAAATCAATCCTTGAAATGAAATAAAATATGAATGGAGAATGATGAATGAACAAAAGAAAATGCTACAACTCACAACACCCTAGCAATAAGGTGCTACAAATATGCTTGAAATGGTTGCAATGGATGTGGTTCTTGAATCTAGCTTGAGTGATGTTGATCTTGCATGAAACACTTGCTTGAATCACAAAACCCTACACCACGATTGTTAGCACAATAGCAAGCATGATGCATGAAATATTTGACATGATGATTGACACTTGAAGAATGCTATAAAATGCTTGATAATCTACCCTTGAATGCTCTTGTCAATGATTAGCAATCTCTTGAATGCTAGGTGAAAATATGAGTGAAAGGACCTTGTATTTATACACAATTATGCAAGAATTCTTGAAATTACAACACTACAAGTTGACATCAGCTCTAAGAGAATAAAATCTTGCCAAAAATTTGAATTAAATTTTATTTTGGGGCACATGGGTCTCATTCACCCAAGGTGGCAAATGAGTCTCATTAGACATAATGTATGGGACCAAAAACCAAAAGTGCTTAGAAATGTGTGAAAACTAGTTCAAGACCCAAAAATCTAGGTGGGATCCATTCACCCAAGATGATGAATGAGTCCTAGATCACTAAATTTGGGTCACACAAGCTAGAAACACCTGAATTATGATTGGTTAATGATATGTGTCAGGATTATCCTCAAAAAGATGCAATAAATGAGGCTTGTGGATGCAAAATGGGGCCAATTAAAGTATAAGAAATCCCAATTATTAATGAAAAGCCTAGAAAAGTGTGAAAGTGTGTTACAACACTTTACAACACTTCAAATAAGGCAATATTGAAATTTATTTTAATTAAAAAGAGGTTTATTAGGTTTAGATATAAGATAAAATGTTAGAAAAGTGTGAAAGTGTGTTACAAAACTTTACAACACTTTAGCAAGGTACCATTAAAATTCATTAGTTAACAAGGGCCCAAGACCTAATGTAAATGTGTTAACCACATTACAACACTAAATCAACGAAAAATTAAGCCTAACTCACAAGTAGGGCCCAAACAAGTCAAGAAAAGTAAAAGGGTTACTTTTTCCATGAATCCATTTAGCCCCCACTTTAGTGAGAGGATGAACTTGCTTCAAACTCACACTAAAGTAGATGAACATGCATCAAGAGGGGTGAATGTGTTCCAATACCAATAAGATGAGATGACAACAATGATCAAGAGGGGTGATCAAGCCCCTAGGATCAAGATCTCATGGAAAACCAACATAGGCACAAAAGAAAACACATGAGAATGATATAAAGAGAAGCAAAAAAGCACAAGCATGCACTGTCAAAGACAAAAAAGAGATTCAGAAAAAGATTTGACTATTTTTCCATCCTGATATGGATCAAATCTAGGTTGTTTGTTCAAAAGAAATCCATACTCAATCTCAGGCAACAAAACTCTTGGTTGTCTGTTGGGTGAGAAGTCCAAAAAGGTGATAAACATATACCCATGGTTGGTATGTACTCACACACACACACAAATGGCTATGGGGAAAGTCATGCCTCATTCGAGCTTCCCACTTAAACCATACCAAAGTTATACTCCCTAATAATTTTAATAAGGTGCCATGCAAAATTTATTTTTGAGCTTCATGAGACAAGAAAAACTTCGTATGCTTGGAGCTCATGAACAAATAGGATGGCTCTTCAAGCATGCAAGCTATGTTATTCAAGGTGGCCATATAACAACAAATGAAAAATAGGAAATGTTCAAAGGATTCTTGCTTAGTTCATGTGAGGTCTTAAATTAGGGAACATTATGCATAACGTCTCCAAGAGAGGACCAATCAGAGAATAGTAAATTCACAACTTAGGGGATGCCATTTGTTGCATCAAACCAATAAGAGGAATGTAATATGCTAAGAGATATTATGCATCCTGAAAGAAATCACACCCAATGCCATCCACAAAGCGAAAGTGCATCGTATAAAGTAAGAAAAATGCACCATGAACCATGAAAAAGAAAAAAAATGCAAAAGAATAATGGCAATGCATGCCCCCACTTTAAAGGAATTGCTAAACACCATACTGTGAGAAATTTCTTTAAAGTAGAAAATGAAAAATGCAAATAGAGAAGACATGAGAGCCAACTTGGAAAGCCCTATGCCAAGTCATATGTTTCTAGGTAAAATTGTGTCATGTAAGAGAAAAAGAAAAGAGAGAGGTTGCTCCCAAAATGAAAAAACCAAACACATAAGGGATCTATGGATTTGGGGTTAGTATGTCCTTTGCTACAATGTTCTTAGAGAGCTCAAAACTATCATCATCCCCCAAATACACATAGAACTAGAAGAATGACACAAAGAGAGTGTAAACAAAGAAAAATCCTTTTGGATCAACATGGAAGAGACATGAATGTATTGATGCCTTACATCATCCCCAAAAGGAAAACACAAGAAAAAAGAGAAAAGATAAAGAAAAAAAAATATTTTGGGTCAACATGGAAGAGACATGAATGTCTCGAAGCCTTGCATCATCCACCAAAAGGAAAACATAAGACAAAAGAGAAAAGAGAAAATTGAAAAGTAAAAGATTTATGACATAGAGAAGAATGGAGGTACAAATAGAGGAATATCACAAAGAGAGAGAGAAAATCAAGCAAAACATCATGAGGGATCACATTACACACATGCAATCATATAAAAGAAAATGAAAATAAAATAATGCAAAAGACTAGTAAGGCACATGTGAGTCAACCTACTAGCAGGTCGTCAGCATCCCAATCATGTTCTTTGTATACCGAAAGTGGGCAACTAGCCAAAGGGACAAGAGCAAGTTCCAAACTAGGAGAATCACCAGGTTCAATACTCTTTGTAGGATATTTGTCATCTAAGCTCATGGAAGACGAAAACAATGTATTCAATTTATTATGCACCTCTTTTTCAATTTTAGGAACCTCTTTTTCAATTTTAGGAACCTCATCATCATCATCCAAGTTAACCATAATAGGAGGATGAATGATAATATCCATGGAAGAGTTCAAATCTTATTGTGATTGTTGTATTGGATTGTTTTGTTTCAGGGTGGGAGTAGGGACATCATGCATTGCTTCAGTCAAGTTCAGATCTTGATTTTCTTTATTTAATTCTTCATGCAACCTACGAGCAAAGGCATGATGTCTACACCTACACTCTCTAGTACCTTTGTTTATTTTAGTTTTGTTCCCAAGTTGTGTTTGTGTAGGAGTGTGTTGATCAACCAAAGATTTATTTTCTTCCCTAAGGGGAAGAATGGAAGAAACAACAGGAGGTTGTTCAACCACTTTCTCTTTGACTTTGTATACCTATTTTATTCTAGGAGGTGTGGTGGGGTTGTTTTCATTGTCTCTTGGTATTTTGTATGAGGTAAGTGAATGTTATATCTTAGGTTGGTCTTGGTTTTTTGGAACTTGTTTAGGTTCAAGCATGGGTTTTTCAAGGATGGTAGGCTCAAAGGTGGATAGGGACATGTTTTAGAGGGACAATTTTGCTATCTTCTTTTCCTTGAAATTTTGATAGGAAAAGAAAATAAGTCTTCCTATGGCTTGATGGGTTCCATACGCTTGGACCAAAAGAAATCTAAGGAAAGTTTCCTTTGGAGGAAAAAGGGTAAAATTCAATGTGATGGATGGTGAAAAATTCATTGTTAAAGGGAAAATTTAAGCATTTGTGCACAACCAAAGGGACAAATTTCATGGAGCAAAGCCATGGATGGCCTAACTTCACATGAAATTTGTCCAATTGTGGGATGATGGATAATGAGACATCTAATGTTTTTGGTCATATTTGAAAAGGAAGAGTGATCAATCCCATCATAGGGCAAGCAAAACCATTGTGTGTCTTGATCCATGCTTTTGGTTTATTGTATATACCTTGATAGAGCTCATGCAAAAGTAAGAATTCATTGGTGATCAAATTCTGTCCATAGGTGGGATCTATTAAAATCCCACTAGTGGGATTACCATAGATAGAAAATTAAGCTACCTTATTTTGATTAAAAAGAGGTTTATTAGGTTCAGTTATTAGATAAAAGCTTAGAAAAGTGTGAAAGTTTGTTACAACACTTCACAACACTTTAGCAAGGTACCATTAAAATTAATTAGCTCACAAGGGCCCAAGACCTAATGTGAATGTGTTAACCACATTGCAACACTAAATCAAGTCAACATTAAGCCTAACTCACAAGGAGGGCCCAAACAAGTTAGGAAAGTAGTAAAAGGGTTACTTTCTATGTGACTCCACATACACATATATAATGTCCTACATACACCTCTAAATGCTCAATATTGTCAAGTATGATCCCCTCCATAACACCAAAATAAAATCCTCGACAACACCCATCTTGTTCAATCTCCAAGATAAAACAAAAAATATGTATCATGTAATCATATGGATGTAATATTCTCAAGAGAAGACCAAACTAGATCCATTTCCCATATCAAGAAATCATTGCACTACCATATCCTAAACTCCTCATACATGACATAACAATGTCAACTCATAAGATCAAGGAGATAACCATGCTAAAAATTTCTCATAATGAATCCTCCATAACCATCTGACTATAGCTTGAGATCCATAGCTATGAAAGATAAGCATACCAGTGAGAGGAATAAAGGGATAGATGCCTCTCAAGTGATAAACTATAAAGTAGACCAAGAGTTGGGAATGAGAATGCTCCTCCAAGATATCCAAGTCATCATGAATTATCCAAAAGAAATATCCTCATAGGTATATCATGAACTCACATCCATGTCTAGGTGAAAAGCTCCCCGGACTTCTTGCTAAGATCTAAGAGTGTACCCATCTCAAAAAAATAGCCTCACCCTACATCTCCATGCATCCATGAGCACTAGCAATCAATCAATTCATGCTAAGGTCTAAATGTAAAAACTATACTCTCATAAATCTCTCAAGAACATGACCAATGTACTCAAAACACAAAGAACTTTCCATATTACTATTATAGTTTAAACTATAATTAGGAACCTATCATGATCTAAAAAATATCATTCCAACACTCTACTATGTAATCAAGAATTCATCACAGTACACCACTAGAACCCATCCTCTCAATAGAGGATCACCATCTTCTCCAAGGATACCAAATGCTCCATGTGAAGAAACCATGGTCTCAAGAGCAATATAATATGCCAAAACTCTAATGTGCCATCAACAATCTACCATGACATACCAAAAACATATTCTAAACCAACATAACTTGTCAAAGAATTACCAAAACCCCCAGAAAAGACTCCATGATTCCTCCATGGCTCTAAGATGTCAGACATATTAAATCTCATGAATATGACTATCTCCAAATAATGTCCATACAAATGTGAAAGAACCTTTCTGCATCGATAGGATCAAAGAGCTCCTCTTAGTAACATATACAACACTAAAGAAGATCATCCATCAACAAGTGATGAATACACAATCATTGCTAAAGATCCCATTGAATACTAATACCAAGCTCTACAAGTATAATGACTGATCCATCTCATAATCTTAAGATCATCCAAGTCCACACACCCACATGTCCATCTAACAATAATATCAAGTGGAACCAAGATATCCAAGGCAAGGAAATACACCATTACTATCACAATAGCTCACACAAAACATTACATCCAAGCTATCCATGACATCATGATAAAAAATGCTATAGGTCCCCATAACTAACTAACCAGATACTCAACACCATCCTTTCATCCCAATTAAACACATACCAATATATAAATGAGCATAGACAAGTTCAACTAATGAAGTTTGCATAAACGCTAAATCAGTCTCAAGGATATAGATAGTCCACATATGAGTTATCTCATTGCAACCAATGGGTAGCTAATTCACAAACTGCATAACTTGAAGATCTAAAACATTGAACATGCAAACCGATTATCATATTAGTAACATGCAAAAATAAGATATCAAAGAAGATACCATGTATCTTTTCATGACTCAAACACTAGATCACCAATATATTCGATTTAATAAAACCACAACACAAGCACCATAGTCAAGGAACCCTTCGAGAATTCACCAAAGAAATGTTGAGTGGCTAATCACATACCAACATCTCCATATAGAGAAGATCTAATATCTCCTTAAACCATGCATGAGGCATGCATGTAGAGTTGCAACTATCTTACATCTAGAATCATCCAAAGATCATGACCCAAAAATTGGTTATCTAAAAATCTACAAAACCACAAGTTTTTCTTGACCATGGAAAAGCTTTAAAACCATCATATTTTTCAACACACATGCAAATCCACATCCACTTATCATCTAGAAGACCCAAAGTTCAAAGAGAAAACATAACAATTAACCCAAAACAATAGATTATCATGAATATACATCACCATAGATTTTTAATAGAAAATCCATAAAAATCTCAGATCCAAGGAACATGAATCTAATCCATACAAGTAAAAAAATACATCAAGAAAGTAATGGTTCGGGAACTCCAGGTCCATTTGTAGGCCAACTCCACCATCATTATTCACATGCATCTAAGAGGGAGATAGGATTTTCCAAAAGCTTCCAAATCATTAAATGATCAACTCCATAGCCTACATGCATTTAGTGTTATTGAAATAATCCATTCTAATATTAGGAACTAAAACCAAGCACCCAACATAAGAGCACCAAATTAAAATCATAACAACATGATTTATCTTTAGGGTTATGTGGCTTAGAATTCACATGTTCTTGATTGCACAATTTTGAGCATAAATTTTGCATATGGAGTTGGATTTTTTTATTTCAAAGAGGTGTTGGAGATAATTTGTAGTGTACTACATAGTGAATTAATCATATTTTCAACTTGTGGTGTAGGATGAGTTTGGTACTTGTTTGATCATTTTTAGGAGCTTGAGATTGAGGGTGTGATTGTGTGAGCATCCAGATGAGTCAAGAGGAAAAACTTTTGGGGAGTACATGCTTTTATATGATATTTATGGTGGTACAATTGATTATGAGTTTGGTACATCATGGTATAGGTTTACAGGTGTTTTCTAGAGTTAGAATTTGATGGTGTTAGGTACACAAGTTGTCTATGGTTTTGAGGGCATGGATTGACATGAGTGGAGAATTGCAGTCTTGTATGGGTGATAGTTGAGTGTAAGTACAATGATGGCTCTGATTATGGTTTCATGAGTGCAGGTACATTTGATGCATCAACCCAACATGATAATGTATGTGGTTGTTTGGTGGTGATATGTTTTGGTGTTAGGAGATTTCCCTTATCTCCTTTATGTTTATTTGGTTCCTTGAATATGGTTACTCATTTGTGGACATGATTGGAAAAATAAATCTATGGTTGATTTGGTGTTTGAGTCTTGATGTCTACTAGATTATCTTCTTTGATATCTCGGTTTGTAGGTTACTAATGTGATGATGAGTTTTCTTGTTTCAATGGTTGGATCTACAAGTTATGTAGTTGTATGGATTGATCACCCATTCATTTGTAGTGGGATGACTTAGATGTGGACTGTCTATATCCATAAAGTTTGATTCATTTTTATTGCAAATTCCATTAGTTGGCCTTGTGTGTGGTCATTTGTGCATTGGTATATTGCTTTGGGATGTGAGGACAGATGGTTAGAGTACATGATTAGTCAGCTCATGGGACTTGTAGCATGTGGTTTAATCATGATGTTGTGATAGATTGTTGCATTTAATTGGTTATACACTTTCAATGGGAGATTTTGATAGTGATGACTTGGTGGTATTGGATTGGTTTGTGATAGTTTGTTGGAAGTTGTATATGTCTTCTTGGTTTGGAGATCTTGGATTCAATTGTATGTTATTGACGTTGCAGTTGAGTGTATGTAGACTTGAATGATCTTCATGGAGGAAATGGCAGTCACAATGCCATGTATAGCTTGGTATCATGGTTGAGTGGGATTTTTTGGAAGTGATGTGGATGCATCATTGATGATGGTCATCTTCATGTGGTTTCTTGGTTTATAGTGTGATTTTCTATGTCATGGTTTACTCTAGATACTATTTTAGAGTTTGGCATGGTACATGTCCTCTTCAGACGAGGATGTATGTATTGGTACATGTGATCTCCTAGGAGGAGATGGTTAGATCATGGATGTCATGATATGTTCCTCATTTTGAAATTGGAGCTTTGACATTGATCTTGGTAGTTCTCTTTGTATTGGGTGTGTGCAAGAAGTTGAGTCCACTTTTTGGCCAAAAAGTGGAAGTGTTTTATTTGATTTTCAGCATTTGACACATTTGACCTTAAAATTTTGAATCACTTAGAGATGAAATATTTAAAAAATTCACTAATCATAAAATGTAGTGCTCAGAGTATAGTTTCCAAATTTGTAATTTATTTCAATACCCAGATTGTACAAATTGAGTTTTAATAGGCATTTCTAAAAACCACTGTTTAAAAGTCATTTTTTTTACCATACCATGCACGTGTACGACATCCATATTTTGACTTAAATTATCATATTTTTCTAAATCCTTTTGGGATAAGTTTTATGACTCACTGAAGCTTGTTCTTGATATTTTTTTGTATTTTTTTATTGAAATTTTTTTTTTTGTTAAATTTTTATTAGGCAGATTTGTCGTTTTGAAAAATCGTCGTGTACGAGATGCATAAGATGACCTAAAATTATCATTTTTATTTTTTTTTTTTTAAATTGAAAGAATTGTCTAAGTTTGTTCTCGTGCAATCTGTTTGTCAAAATGTTATGTTGATCAAAAGTTATTAAAATAGTAAAAAACTCGATATTGAAAGTTTATGGACCAATTTTATTAGAAATTAATTGAAAAATAGAAAAAATAATCCAATTGCAAAACCAATATATATTTAGAATCTGCATTGTTTCATCTAAAATGGGTTTTAATTTCCTAAAACTCTGCAAAAGGTCGTCACCATATGTCCAAGGTTGAAATTTTTCTTTGATTGTTAGGACCTTCAACTTGCAGGTCAAACCAGGTTGAAGGTTGAGGTTCAGGACTTCCAATGCTTTTCCAACCAAAAACCTAAGCAAAAACCCGACCTCACAATGCAAAAAGCAATCCAAATTAAAAAAAATGGGATCCCGATTATAAACGGATCTTGTTTATCATAATGGATCCCATTACATTTAAACCACATTCTAATCAAGAAATCGTGAATGGCATCCCATTTCATAAATGGGATCCCGCTCACTAAGCAATGGCTCGACGCTCGGTCAAAGTCGGATTGGATCCCGATTATAGCAAACGGATCCCGCTTTATATACCGATCCCGCTTACGATCATTTGAAGGGGATCCCGTGTTATTAACGGGATCCCATTTATATGATTTAAATTCACTGTGCACAAGTTTTCTGAAGTCTGCAACTTGCATGTACAGCCGAGAGCACTAAAAATGAATGATTTTTCATAAGCTATTGTATTTACAGGTCAGAACTTAATTTTTAAAGTGGAATTGTGGTAGTTTTCTACTTGTTTTGATGAACACAAGAGGAAGAATTTTGTCTTAATAGGTATTCAACTTCCAATTTGGATTGAATATTTTGAAGAATTTCACTATTAACATTCATTTGTGCTTGAGAATTTTATAATCATGGGAGATAAAGCTCGTAATAAAAGAAGGAAGACATTGACTCCTCAAGAAGTTGAAGCAAATAGGGAAAAAGAGAGACAAAGACAAAGAGAAAGAAGAATGAGAATGAAATCAATGAATGATGGTGGGCAACCAATTCAACAACTATTGAAGATGAAAACATTGAGGATACCATGGTTGTAGATGAAGTTAATTTGCAAGGAGTCGATTTGGAGAAGAATATGATTATATAAACAAGTCCTACTATGTCTTCAAATCCCTCTTTGAATGCTATGGAGAATGTTTCAATATGCACAAATCCAGGTACGTCTTCAAATCCACATGTTAGTGAAATGGTAAATTTGTATGTAGAAGTTTTACAAGATGCTGGACTTAATGATGTTGACATTGACTATATTCAAAGAGACGAACCTTTTATAGAATTTGTTGAAAACAAAAAAGAAAAATCTTTTGTTGCAAGTGAAAATCAAAATGATCATTTTCTTACCTGTATTTTTGATGAAAATGAAAATGAAAATGAAAATGAAGATGAAGGTGAAAATGAAAATGAAAATGAAAATGAAGATGAAAATGAAATGAAAATGAAGATGAAATGAAGATGAAAAATGAAAAATGAAAAATGAAAATGAAGATGAAGATGAAAAAAATGAAAATGAAGATGAAGATGAAATGAAAATGAAAATGAAAATGAAGATGAAGATGAAAATGAAATGAAGATGAAGATGAAAATGAAAATGAAATGAAAATGAAATTGAAAACCGCTTTGTTGATGAAAATGAAGATGAAAATCTAGGAATGTGATGTTGAATTTAATGAAAATACTTTTTTTTTAAATTGGAAGTGGTGTTTTCAATAATCTTCCTGGTCAAATTTCTTGGAGGCAAATAAGAACACATGAAAATAGAATATACACCAAATTCTTTTATCGTAAAAAATTTGCATTTCAATGTCAATTAATGATGCAATTGATGAGAATGCAAAAAATGAGGAAAGTAATGAATAGGTTAGGCTTTTTATGTTAAACCAAAAAGAAAAGATCAATCATTAAATCATGTTATGTCTACTGTTGCTAGTGCCATTCAATTTATTGGGAAAAATAGTCGATCTAAAGATAAAAACGCAACAAGAAGAGCTATAACTACTGCTATAGTTAACAAAGCAACTTTAAATAAAAGAATGGTAAACAATATTAGTGAAGTTTTAAAAATACATCCTAAAACATTAGTAAGAGTAGTAAAAGAAGAGAAAGTATAGAAAATGATCCTATCAATCAATGTTGAGTTTCAGTGGACGACTACCAAGGTTTTATATGAAATTGAATGTTGAAATTAAATCTTTGATCGAAAAATATTGGCATGATAATACTAGGGTTTCATCTAATGCTCAAATGTTTTAAAATTAAGGGTGGGGTCCAAAGTTCATGATCCTCACTAAAAACACCTATTAGATACAACACAAACTGAATTTTATAGAAAATTTTAGGTTGGTGGCCCCCTACCGGTGAATAGTAGGGCAGGCTGGTAGTCGGCCCTTCGTGCATGCAGGACCAACCCCCCGTATATTCTAAGGGGCCCGATAGATTATATTCATGGGAGGATAGCTCGGGATAGGCCTTGGGTGGGAGGCTATAGTTGGAGATAGAGCGGGTCTGATTCTCATATACATAATTATGGATAACTCATGGCATCTTGATACACGGTGGAAAGATGTGCTTCCCAAGCAAGATACATAGGGGCGGGTAAGGAATCCGATTCGTAATGGGATGGGTGGGAACTGGCACGCTTTCGATCAACACCTGAGAAAGGCCCTAGGGATTACGTGGCAGGCACGATTATACCACGGCACTGGGAGATGGGCCCTTTATCTATCTACGGAGGGATGAGATAGATGCATTGAGCTCACAGCGGACCCATCCCTTTCTCTGTCCCATGCTATCTCTGGTGGCTATCCCCATCTACATCTGGATATACATGGGTGTTACAAATATGTATACATCCGAATCTACACCAACCAATGGAGTTAGAACTCCCTGCTGATGGCAGCCCCTAGAGACAGCAGCCATGAAGGCCTTCTTTCCCCGAGAAGGTTGGTGGGCTCGGTTCATGATTAATTCCCCTTATTTCCTATCTTCCTTCGGCTCTTCTCGGAGGGGGCTTTTGGTTGGCATCATATCACATACGCCCTTAGAATAGTAGGGGCCCTAAAATTCTATGGGCGCCCTAAAATTCTATGGCTCAATAAATGAATAGAAGGGCTCAGTGGAGACTTAACCCCCCTGGGGCTGCAGGGAGGGAGGCCGGGGCCCTATTGCCACCCACCCACCCCCGGTGTGGAGGGAATTATAGTTCGGTGGGCCCTACTATTCTAAGGATCAATGCTTTAGAAGCAGTGCTTGGTCAAGTGGACCGCTATCACTCGCTTGATAGATCAATTCCTTAATCTGTATGGGAGATACCCATCACTAGTGGACCTTGCTCCTTTTCCCTTCCCCCATCCCTTCCGGACTTAATAAAGAAAGGCGGCCCATGCTTCCCAGCAGGGTGGGAAAAGTTATAGCTTATAGCATCTCGGTAGGGCCCCCCCTCTCCTAAATGAGCACTCGCTTTTGAATCCCGACCCGACACGGAATGAATCAACTGCAACATCGACTACTATCCGGCAATAAAGCGGGCGAAAGCACGAACCCATCAACTAACACATGCCTAAAGCAAAGCTAACACCCACTCAACCACGCATACACAGGGCGGATACTGGCCGCTGCACTCGACACTATCCCGATAGTGGTCGTAAAAGGTTGATCGGCGCTACTACTAGATAAGTGAATGTTCCTTCAACCAATGCTGCTGTAGCCGAGGCTCCTATACAAAAAGAGGTAGTGCCCTTCAATCCGGCGGTCTGGAATCTCTACATTGATAAGTGGTGGGTACCAAGAAGATGGAATAACCGAGAAAGCCCGGAGCCGAACCTGCTTGTGTCCTATCCTCCATCACTGCTGTTCCAGCTGTAACGACCGGGTCACCCTACCATACTCTATTCAACGTGCCTAAGCCTCGCCCGCGCGTCTGGAATGGATGAAAGAAAGGGCCTCATGCCCTTAGAATAGTAGGGGCGGGTGGCTAGGAAACTATAGTTGCTCCACCCATAATTAATGAGTCGATCAATCTCCTTCGTCATCAGCGGGGCGCTGAAAGGAAGAATCTTCATTTCATCCATAATGCACACTTCTCAGCGGATTCAACGTCTCGTGTCCCATAGGGATGGGTGGGAGGAAACAATCCTAGATATTTATTTTCTACTCATTGCAATACTGCATCTTTATTTTATAATCATTGCAATTCCGGGTTATATCTATTGCCGGGTAGGGATGTAGTATATTGTTTGGAACAGACATTAAAATATTGCCAATT
>VDFB02000003.1:714573863-714821488 GCA_007258455.2 Sequoia sempervirens
AATTTAGGAGCAAAGGATTTCTATAGTAGATAAGATTAGATTAAGATTATGTGAAATTTGATTATGAAGGCTATGGGATATGAAAGCTTTGGAAATAAATGATGAATACGTTAGTTAGGTGAGAAATAGGTTGTGTAACATTTTTATTTTTTGGGAAACACTTGGCATATGGAGTGGAATAGAAGTAAGAGATGAAATTTTTCAAAATAGTTCATGTGGCTCATCTATGGTTTCACATTTTGCGTACATGTCCACTAGGGAAATTTTGATGACAAGATTCTATAAATTCCTTGTTTACTAATGACATCACCAATGTGTGGTGCTTGCATCACCAACCCCAAAGACCAACTTGACACTCATTTGCAAGATATTGATAGTTATTTTCTCTTTGATGACATCATTATTAGACATTTATATCCAAACCTAATATCCAATGTTTTTACTCAAATGGTTTAAGATGTATTGTGGCTGACTTGTGTATGAATTTCTCGCATTAGTGGAAGCATGTTTCTCATGTGAACCTAATATTAAAAAGTGTTATACATCTTGTTCATATATGCTCTCTCACATTTTGATGCAATTTAAATTTCCCACATAAATGGATCGAAAGGACATGCTATCGTAGTTAGTTATATTTTTAATTATAAAAAGTTATGTTTATGTAAATGAAATAAATTTCTTGTTTCACATGATATGAGAATGAATGAAAGATAACTTAGGTCTAAATTTTGGAAAACCCTAATCCTAGAATAAATAGTAACAAATCTTGGGATTTGGTAATAGAGAGTATCAAATGTCTTTACAAGACTAATGACTTAGAGGGTTGAGAGGATGCAAGAGGAATTTAGAGGTATGTTCTCATAATATGCCCCATTTTTCTTCTAGGAAAATTAGGACCCCATTTTTTAATTTTTCTTTTGCTTGTGCTGGTAGTCTAAGGATTTTTTTTTGTAAAATTGAAAAATTTCAAGTTCTGGCGATCCTCTTTATTGAACCACATGATAAATCAATAAAAAATAAAAAAATAGCAAGGGTTTCCTCTTTTACTTTTGTCATATTTGTTAAGGCATGCAAGATAAGTGTTTGTTGGTTTTGTCTTCCTATCTACCTTAGTACTAGTTTATGAAGGTTTGTCTTTTATTATGTCTAGTTCACTTGCATTGATCTATAAGAAACTTTAGCTTTAACTTGTGCCGAAGTTCCATGCCCAATTAAACTTCTCCTTTTCCAAGTGTAGTTTAAATATGTCAAGTTCACATACATTTCTCTATATTTATGGAAGTTTGAGTTGCTAATTTGCATTATTTCTTTTGTAGCTATGTGTTCCTTGATATGTTATAACCTTTGAACTCGACCAATACATAAAATATGATTTAAATCATATAGGAATCTATCACCCACGTGAACTACACTTTTCAAGATGGTATCAAGTTCACATAACTGTTTCCACATAGCTAGTTCAACAAAAAATCCTAAAAAAATCACTTGCAAATGAACTCCCCACATGGTTAAGTGAAGAAGCATGTTTGCACAAATATTTCATCTATGGAACAAAAGCTACCATTTAAACCCAATCTTACAAGGGTGTTTTCTACTAGTTCATTTGGACTTTTCTACATAGAATTTAATCA
Organism: Sequoia sempervirens; assembly: GCA_007258455.2. Taxonomy (NCBI): domain Eukaryota; kingdom Viridiplantae; phylum Streptophyta; class Pinopsida; order Cupressales; family Cupressaceae; genus Sequoia; species Sequoia sempervirens. The sequence continues at coordinate 714,575,495 of VDFB02000003.1, forward strand.
AATTTAATCCTTTTCCAAAGTTCAAACCCCTACTAAAATTGACCTTTTCCAAATAACATAATGAGCCATTTCACTCAAGAATCTCCACAATTGTACATTGCTTGTGTTATGATTAGATCATGTGGTGACCTCAACCAAGTCTTGTAGATGATTTGCGTCCATATAAACTTAACAATTTCAAGAGTGATTAGCAAGTTCACTAAAGAAGTTCATGGAAGACATGGGAGAATGCAAGTGGACACGAAATCTAAGTTCACAAAATAAGTTCACATGGACAAGGCATCTCCATAACCACTAGAGCATATCCCAATCCGCCCCAAACCTATACCTAGCCATTTTTTAGTCTCTACCCTTTCAAAAAATAACATCTAAATCATATTTAAATATTACAAAATATCCCAATGAACCCTGAACCTTTGTACAGTGTCCACATAGAGATGATATTCCCACAATTGTTCAAAAAGTGTAATTTTGTATATACTATATGTCCTTAATTAGGTTTTTTCATATGTATTACATACTATTAAGTTACTATTACTATTAACACTATAATACTATGAAGGTGAGTACTTGCCATTATGTGGCACTTGTTCTAGTTATCTTTATTAAACCATATTATTAAAGTATCTATTATACTTATATTGTTATTAGAAAGGTATTTTTTAATTTCAAATTATAATTAATAGTCAATATTTGGTTAGGGTATGTTATTTAATAGTTTTTAGTTATATTCAACAACAAAAATGAAAATGTATATATGAAGTATATTATTTTTTATCAATCATTTACAAGTATAGTCTTGGTCAATTCAATATTTGATATATTAATTGCAAAACATAGTCTTAATATCCATTTTTAAATTCTAGTATTGGTAGATCAATAGTGTAACTTTAATAATTGAAATTAGAAACAAAGTTCATAATATTTACCTTATGGTTGATTTATCATGTAGATCTCCATTTCTTAGTTCTTTGTAGTTTCAATTGAATAATCATTTTTATTGTATATTGATTAAATTGATATCCATTCATCATTGCTATAAATTTGATAAAAAAAAAATTGTTATAAAAATAAATTCTACTAATTAAAAAATAATGAAATAGACTAAAATTTGAATACACTTGGTCATCCTAGTTTACATTATTCAAATTGATGAGTGAATTATTTGGAGAGATAAATTATGAAATCAAGTGGATTATTTTCATAGAGGGCTCTATTCTAGTAAATTGAATTGGGAGTGGTCAAGATCCTTTAGTTCATTAAATTCATTATTTTTTCTTAGGTTTGAAAGATATCTATTATTAATTTCATGTTTTAGGTATTATTTTGTTAATATTTCTTGGTCATTAATTTGGCATACATAATTGTTGATGTGAATTATTGATGACTTAATTAAAATTGAATTGTTGAGATTCATTATTCTTTTATTCTTCACATAGTTATGAATTATTGTACATATAGTTATCAATGTAATATTGTTTTAATAATAAACAAGGACCCTTGAGTACTTGATGGTTGATAAAAGCTATAGAACAATATTCAACTATAAAATTTATTTGTGTATGAGAAAATACCACCAAGTACCATTATTATTCCCTTGGATTCCCCTGACAACCTTACTCCTTCCTTGAAAACTAGAAAGAAGTACATATTTGGTGTGCTATCTAGTATTATAAATAATTTGTTCATCATTTAGATGAATAAGTGTTTAACATGTGAATATAGAGTTTGATCATTACTTGAGGAACTTATGGTTATAATTATTTTGAAGCACTTTAGTTATTGCATCAATTTGTTGTTATCATTGTAACATTTGGTTAAATCTTAGTTATCTTTAGTTTTTTTTAATCAATTATAATAATTATTTGATAATCTATTTATATCAGTATAGTTAATGTTTGAAGGCCGTATTCATTATTATCTTAAAAATTAAAGTTACTAATAATCAATGAGTCATGAACATTTATAGTTAAGGTTTTAGGCATTAAAAGTGTTAGTCTTTAGTATTAGCTAATGACTTGTTATTCATCTAGATGCACTAGTTAACATTGTGATATCCATAACCATAGAATGGTGATCAATTAAGGATTCACTAGTCATTGACTTGATATATTCAATTATAGATTGGATTAGTATAATATATGCAAAGGTTAATCAATTGCATTAATTAATAATTGATATTCATTAAAATTGATATGTTAACAAGCTATCATCGTTTCTCCTAGTTATTAAGTTATTACAATTTTAATGATCTTATTTGTTATTTTTGTAATGATATCAAGATGTTATCACCAAGGTCATCACATTGTATATCTTACATTATATTGGGGTTAAATTTTTTAATTTCTTGTTAATTGGATTATTATCTATCATATACCAACAAATTGATCACATACGTGCCCAAGAATAAACCTTCACCTCCCCACTTGTTTAACCACTCCAACTTCTCAGTGTATAAGTCGAACAAAGTGGAGACAACACGAAACCCTATTTGACATCAACACCACTTCCAAAACACCGAATAGACTATTGACCATCCCTTGTTCTGATTTTGGCTTGAACATGATCATAAAGTCTTGGACAACAACTCTATGCTTTTTTTGAAATTCCAAGCTCTTCCATTTTGTTTCAAAGTTTGTTTCTAGACATAATGTCAAATGTCTTTTTGAAGTCAACAAAACAGCGAAAAAAAAGCCTTCACTTCCTTGTTTATTCCAAACTTTTTCAATCTTATGCTAAAAGTAATGTAAAGATCAATTGTAAAATGCGATAATCTAAAACCAGCTTGCCCTTTCACCCTCTTATCCTCCTCAGCTGAAAGGAAGTCCCAGCGTGTAAATGACGTCCCTTGTTTTGAGCTCCGTGGGCGATAAGAATACACAAAAGAGTCCAGTCAAGACAGACATACTATCACTTACGCAGGGCACATGAAAGCACGGATTTGAAATAGAGTTAAAAATAAACAAAAGAAAATATGGCGTTAACATAAATCGGCAATCTTGCTGACTCCGATACATTCGCGCTATAGTGGAGTCAAATCAAGAGAGATCCATTCTCATACTTGCCTTTGTTATGGAAAAATATTGTTTTGACAATAATGAGAAGGAAAAATATATAATTATAAATATTTTTGAAATAAATTTTCAGATGATTGGCTGAACATTTTTGGTTCTAAGGGCGATTATTACGGAATAGTGGACGATTAAACCATTTAAATATTTTTTTTATGGCATTTTTTCCGCCATGAGCGAATCTCAGAACGGGTATTACGGGCGTCTGTTTCAATTAGTCTTAAGTTGCGATCTTGAGGGTTACATGAGTTTTTAGTTTTTTTTCATTTTAATCTGCAATTACTTTTAAGAATGTGAAAAGGAGAAAAAAATTAGTATGTTTTAGTGGGCTATTTGTAGCAACAGCGCTGGCTGCTAGAGTGGCGTAATTATAAATAAATAAATTTGGCCGTTTTGTTGGAGCCGCATGTGACTCTAGTCTTGTAACTGTCAATATAGGATTATATTGTGAGGGCATATTAATTTCTGAAACCTCATTCTACACGGTAAAAGCAAACCGGGCTAATAGATGGCAAAGATTTCTCTTTAAATATTTGTAATTTTTATTTATTTAGAATTAGTCATATAGTGTGACATTTGAATTGAAACAAGTCCCGTCTGTAAATCACTCTTGAGTTGTCGAAAATAATTTTGGCTATGTATGGTGTGAGATTTGAGTCTAAAACAAGTCTCACACCTTCAAACTCACTTTTGAGTTGGAAGACAAATTTTAATTGTTGTTTAATGGTAAACTAACTGCCATTTAATGGTAAAAGCATCTAAAATATCATGTAGAAAGCCTCCAAAATCTTACTTAAAAGTAGATAAATATTGATTTTCCAATTGTATGGAACATGCATTTGCAATGTTTTTTGACAATTTGATGGCAACTATTTTTTTTATTTGCATTGCTTTATGTTTTAAATCTGAATGCAAATATCTCAAATCAAATAATACTTAATTTCCTTAAGGTAAAAATATAGATTTGTCTAAGTTTATTTCATTTCATTATTTAGCACTTATTATTAATTGTTTAATCCAGCCACATATAACACATATAACACTTACTTTCTAATATACTAACATACATATATAGTTTTCTATCGATAATCCTTGAACCTCCTTTAGGTGCAAGTATTAAAAGTCATTAATTGTGATGAGAGGGGTAATATGAACATGAGACTTTTTAGTCAAATTTATGTTAAGTAGTGGTTACAATATTATTGCAAAGTAAACTTTTATTTCTTCTTGTGGAGGATCATAAAAGGACCTTTCTTTTCCTTTCTTTTTTTAAGTAAAACCTCCACAAATTTAATATGGAAGTATTTGAAAATTATTTTTAATATTAAATATATGTTTTTTAAATTTATTTTTTATTCTTAGAAGTGATGTTTATACCATCAATTAAATATTGATAATTAATAATAATGTTTTGAATTAAATTGTTCTTTTACCATTTTTATATGAAAATAAATTATTTATGAAATTAAATATTATTCAAATGTCCAAGGTCCTTGATATATATATTACATGCCACTTCTATCATATTAAAGTCTATTTAATTTAAGTATTGATAGCAATGGAATTAGTAATTCATTTCTTTCAAAAAGAGTGTAAAAAGTATATAATATAAAAGATTATAGTGTAAATTATAGCATAGGCAATGAATTTATTTGAATGCATATAATAAAATAGAACTTGAAGAATTTAGTGCATATTTAATCATTTATTTGATATTGTATTTTTAAACATTAGGTCATGACGATAGTTAAAATATCTACTATACAAGATGGTGTACACAGTTTGATACAAGATCAATCTTTTAGGAATTTAAAGTATATTTTAACAAAAAAATATGATTAATGAATTTTCCAAGAATAATTTCTTCACTATAAATAAAATTTCCTTTTTAATATTGATTATATAAAATTCTAAATATAAAATTCTAAATATAAAAGATATAATATAAAATTTCAAATATTAATTTCATCACAATTATTTGTATATTATCTTTGACATAATAACAAAATATAAAAGAGTATAGTTTAAACTACAACATAGACTTGAGGAATTTATTGAAATGCATATTAGTCCATTTTTAAAAATCCTACCAATGTGTTTGAGAAATTTATCCTACTTGATTAGACTTATAGTTAATCATTGCCCTAGGTTGAAGTATCTACCCAACTATTTGGGACACCAAGGTAATTTATAATATTTAAAACTAAGGTTGTTAGGTGTGAAGTATATTTTCTTGTCGCTTGTGGGATTCAAATCATTTTCATATCACACATTTGAAGGCAAGTGGCTATAGTGAAATATACATTTACAATAATAGTGTTGTGTCTATAATAACTCCTTGCAAGAACTCTCACATTCTCTTGCTCATTAAAAAATGGGAGCACCTTATATTCTTAGCATCTTTGACTCTATCTACCTGCAACATGTTTTTAAACTAGATTGCGACACCATGGAAAATGTAGCTCAAGTGATTACTAGATTTAAAATCTTTCAAACTCTTTTGTTTTTATATTATGAAGTTGCTTCCTAATTCCTCTCTAATGCAATTGACCTTGTTTAGAATATGACTCTCTTGATGATGTTGACCCTAAATAATGTCCAAGATTACATTATCCTTGAGCAAAAGCTTATGATAGCAATAGAAGGTTATGAATTTTTCCAAGGTACTACTCTCATTGGGTGCCTCTTCACACTCAAGGAACTCAAGAGGGACTTTGCAATCATATGTATTTTTAATACTATACAAGATTCTCTATAAAATGATAAACTAATCTTCATGGAAGAGGTGGTAAAAAATCATCTACTTAAGTTTGGTCCTATTTTCATGATGCTCCCTCCTACACCACATTGTACAATAACAATCACCTTCTTCAAATATTAGTGAATTATTTTTTTATTATTATAATTGTATGTAATTTTTCTATATCAATAAATTTTGATCATATTCTATGATATTTTATGATCATATTTCTTACCCATTTTGAGGAATGATCCTTTGCACCACTCTACTCTTGCTTTCCCTTTAAGTCATATATTAGAAGTTCATCATTGATTTTATTTACTAGTTGTTTGACTCTTCTATTTTGAGATTTTTTTTTTTTTATTGGAATTATATAAAAAAAAAAAATTATTAGGTTTTTAGATAAAAGTAAGATATGACTTATTTTTATATTTTTCTAGTTTTTTTTTGTTTAGTTTAACACTTTATAACATGATATTTTTTATTTTCTATTATATTTTTTTCAATTGCTTGAATCAATTTCATTCTTTCAAGAAAATTAATTTATCATTGTCTTATTTTATATGCATCATCATTATAATTTTAATTTGGAAGAAACTAGTTTTAATCTTCTAGATTACACAATCAATTAAATTGTAAATATTTTTATGATGAAATATGCATATCCATATCAATTTTTGTTTAATTTTGTGTCTATTTTGAAAGAATATCTTAGTAATATGGACAAATGGCATTGCCTTTTCAAAATTTCATTTAGAATTTGGTCAACAATAATTAATTTTTTCCACGCCACTATTTATATTTTTAATAAATTAAAAGTCTTGGCCTTGATCAAGAAATGTGATTTTGGAGGCATTGTTTAAGGCATTTCTTGATTTTTTAAAATTACACTAATATTTTATACTCTCATCTTTGAGATGAAATAGATTGTATTTTTTTTATTTTAATACATAAAACCTATTTTTTTCTATTATAAAAATAGTGGCTCCTTAACACACCTTTTTATTATTACATGTAAAGATAATCAAATTTTCAATGGTTAAGATTAATTAAATGACACTTGTTATATTATAGTGTTTGAAAGATAAAAAGTACCTATTTTATATTATATTATATTATTAATATTATTTTATTAAGGTGAGAACTATAATTAATATTATGTAAATATAATTCTAATAATATAATTTAAAATAATAATAATTAAGAATTTGGTTTAAGATTATGTTTATTATTATAATTATGATCACATAGATTAATTTAAAATTATAATTATATAAATTTTTCAATTAAATTAAGATTAAGGTTATAATTAATTAAAATACATTTAATTAATTTAAGTAAGGTTCATTTTTTAATTAGAATTAAAACTAAAATTATATAGATTATTTTAATTACAAATTTATTTAATTTTATGGTTAAAACATATATACAATATAATTCTAACTTTTTTTTTGATTTGTAAGACGCAATCGAAGCTACATAGATTATATTGATATTGTCAAAAAAATTACATCGATTTTGCCCCCATGAAGTAGTAGGGTGAAGGAGGATCTGTGGGCTTACAGTCCCAAACATTTCTCATGAAACTAGACCTTCATATTACAATACAAAAAACTAATGCTATAAAAAAACAAAAACATCCCTGTTTGGGTGCTGACCTTGGGTTTAGTCAAAATGACCACCACCACCACCCACCTTCACAATCCTCTTCATCATAGAAGTGACACGATTCCACCAGATCTACAAAATCATGAAACCACTGGATACCTTCAGCTTCATTTAACACCAGCCTTTGACACAGGAAATTGTATCCCACGGTAGCCCAGTGCCTATGGCGGGTTCGACCAACTTCATCAAGGGTGATCCCACAATAGTGGTTTACAATTTTTGGTCAAACTAGACAACTGCAATTATTATTTTTAACTAAATCTTCACATATGAATTGAGCAGTATCTATAATGCAATGATATTCTAATTATGTAATGGACGTGCAAGTGGGTATATCTCTAAAGTGAATTAGGGTTTATCTTTTAGACAAGATTTTAGCATGCGAATTTGAATGTTTTGTGCTCAAGTTGGCAAGTAATAGGTAGTTAGAATTGAGTCAGCTTAGGCCTATTTTGAAATTTGGGGCTGAAAATCATAGCTATGCTTTAGGTTCTAAACAAAGTTTAAAACCACATTTTGTGGATTTAATCTAAGTTAGGGAATGATGAATTTGTAAATCAAATCTAGATCCTTGGATTTGTGGAGTCAAGTTTAATTAAGGTTTTAATTAATTGCCAACTTTTATGTTAAAACATGCCACTTGTATGCTAGTCATTACATTTGGGTCAAACATGGTAAAGTTTAAAATGAATGGAGAAATGTAAAAAATATGAACATTTCACCTTTCATTTTTTTTTCACTCTAACTTACATGTGAATTACTATTAATCATGCATATCAAAAAACAAGTTATATACACTAGAGAAATGGCGTCCTTATAATGAAGGCTTAATTTCTATGCTAGCAAACATAAAACTCCATGATTAGCAAATAGAAATTTAAAATAGGCACTACTTCACAATGTTAACAAACAAAAAGCAAAACATAGAGAGAGAGAGAGAGGTGGGGGGCTATGAAGGAGCTAAAATAACATGAAGTTATTTAGGGTTGTGAAGAAACCACCATTGCAATAAAATGATCAACATGAAGCTTTACATTATAGGGCTAAGAAGTCATCATAATGAGCATGAAATTGTATAGGGCTATGAAGTATCCATCACAAAAAATGTTAGATGCTTGATATTGACCCCCAATTTTTTGCATATGAATGATGTAATGAATTGGAGAGGATAGTAAAAAGGTAATTTGAAAAAGAGAATAACAAAGCACAAGAATCATCTAATGATGTCGTGTGTATCATTGTGTGACAAGAAATAGTTAAGATAACGGGATGCAATTGTGCAAACACATGTAAGAAGGGTAAATAAGGTGTCCCCAATGCTGGGGACAATGGATAAGTAATACAACATGCTCAAAAGAAACATGTAAACATATATATACATGTAAAATGTTAACATGATAAACATAAGTAATTGGCATATAGGATATGATTATAGATAATTATCATATAAGCATGTAAGCATAAGTATGATATCATAAGATAGCATGAAAATTATAAGCATGTGTCATACAAAATGTGAACATGTGTGCATTATATCATGAAATCATGTAAATAAATGAACTTGTAAGCATGTGAGTGAAACATCACAAAGGAGAACAAGACAAGTGACATAAGGGGATGTCCCCAAGTGGGGAAACATAAAATGGATCATGTATAGAAGAAAAGTATGAAAGACATGATAACACACGATATAATATAGGTGAAAATAGAAACACCACAATGATATAATAAAAAAGGAAAACACAAGAAAAGAGGTTTGCAACATGACTTAAGAAAAAATGTCAAAGTCAAAAAGAACATAAGACAATAGTAGACTTGATGGAGGAGGAACACAACAAACATGGATTAATAAAATACAACAAATCACAAAGCACAAGAAACTATATTTATGTTCAACTTAATGGGAGTTTTTTCCAACCACTTTATAACTTTACATCCTCCTAAAGCATAGAGGAAACACAAAATATAACATGATATAAAATATAAAAGACACGACATGAACCATACAACAAAATTTTAAATTCACATGAACACAACATAGAGAATAAATTAAAAATAAAGCAAAAGCTTAAGGTCTCGACCAATAATATGGGAAGAATCTTCCTAAAAACTTACTATCCCAATCATGAAACTTTGCTCACTTAGAGTGAAGCTATGAATCCTATATCATATGCTCCTCACCATGCAATATAGAACTTAACAAACATATTTTAGACTAGCACCATTTCTAATTTCTATTTTCATAGCCAATATTCCTATTTCTATGAAAACACTTTTTCTTGTAGATTCTACATCACTTATTACCTATATCTTTCCGTGCTGGTATGAAGTAGTTGAACGACCTTTTACAATTGAATCCTATATCATAGGCTTATGCTAATGACACCATACAATACCCCACCTATGGGGTTGAGGTGAGTGATGTACACTTTAGATCAGGGAAAATGTTAGCTGGGCCTTCATCTCCTCATATCATTGAATTGATTGATGAGGAACTCCCAACAAAGCCCATGGAAAAACAACCTAAGAAAATTGAGTCAAATTAGGTCAACCCAACAACCATAAGTTCAAAGCCTCTATTCCCTAAAAGATTAATAGTTGAAAAACACCATCACAAGCTGAACCTAATCTATTGTGACAACTAAGGGATGTTTGTATCAAGATAACCCTCATCCAAGCCATTAAGGAAGTGCCCATTTATACACAAAATAATGAGAGAATTATGCCTCAAGAAGCCAAGCAAGAAACCTAAGGACCCTTAGAATGTACATGTCTTAGGACAACTTACAAACATTATGTTGGGAAAAATAAAGTTGTCTCCAAGTATGTAGACCCTGGGAGCCCTGTAGTGGATGTCAAAATCAATGGTACTCTCATTAAGAATACCTTAATTGACCTTGGGGAAACCATCAATGTAATGACGAAAGAAACTATGAAATTATTACAACTAATGGACCTTAGACCTACACCTATTGTGCTACAAAACTAGCATATAGGTCAATAGTCAAGCTTGAGGGAATCATAGAAGACTTGATAATAACATTAGACTCATGGGAGTACCCTGCAGACTTTAGGAATTATCTACACAACATACAAAACAACATTTGACCATTTTTATTAATTAATTAAAAATAAAGATGCAATGCATTCTTTATTTTTAATTAATTAATAAATATGGTCAAATGGTCATTTTGTAGGTTGGATAGACATTGCCTAGACTTTATGGTGTTGCAACCTAAAGCTAATCTTGAAGGATATCCCCTCATCTTAGTGAGACCTTGGTTGGCAACTGCATATTCCTTTATAGGTTGCAAGTCTGGTAACATGGTCATTTCCAATGGAAATGTGACTAAGAAACTAGTCCTCTACCCACCTTCCCAACCACATGTAGATTTGGAACAAATTGTATGGCTTGCCTAGATGAGGAAAACTAGTAATCCTTACAAACTTTGATGACTATTGAACGTAATCCCTTGTTATAAAATTAGGATGAAGATGAACTGATTACGAACATCATGTAAAACAATTATGGTAGGGACCCACAACAACATGACTGTTTAATGTATGTTTGCAAGACCCCCTGTTGAACATAATTCCTGCCAATACATTTGAGTCCATTTCACAAGTTTTCCACACATTATTTCCACATAATTGTATTCCAAATATAGCAAGTCTTGAAATTTCATCTATTCAAACATCATCCTTGAATTTAGAGATTATACTAGAAACAAGACATTAAATGTAAATAGCCAATTGTTTACTAAACAACATACTTCATTGTTGGATGTGCTGCAAGCACATTCAAATGCATTTGCATGGGATTACCATGATATGAAGGGTATAGAAACAAACCTACACATGCATCAGATTTACATCAATGAAGGCTATAAACCAGTTAGGCAAGGCACAAAGGAGAATGAACCTTGCAATTTGTGACATAGTCAAAACAAAATTACAAAAGTTGCTAGATGCAGGATTCATCTATCCAAGCTCTGAGAGTCAATGGGTGTCTCTACTAATGATTATACCTAAGAAATGAGGGAAATAGAGAGTGTGTGTAGACTACAATGAGTTGAATGCAACAACTAGGAAATACCACTTTCCCCTTCCATTCATTGACCAAGTACTAGATTAGTAGGAAAGTAATAATTTTTCCTTTTTGGATGACTTTAGTGGATACAATTAGATTAAGATAGACCCATGAGACCAAGGCAAGAAAACTTTCACATGCCCTTGGGGTACATATTCTTATCTGTCTTGCCATTTGGGCTATGTAATGCACTTGCCACCTTCCAAAGGGTAGTACTGAGCATATTCTCAGAATTTTCTCATGAATCCATGAAAGTTTACATGGATGATTTTACAACTTATGGGAATACCTATGAAGAAGCACTTGCCAATTTGGAGAAAGTACTGCAGAGATGTCAAGATCGTCAGCTATCCTTGAGTCATGAAAAATGCTTCATGATGAGACTGAGGGAGTAGTTTTGGGATATTTTATGTCCAATAAGGGAATCCAATTAGACCCAAACAAAATCAAGAGATAATATCAACTCTACCTGTACCCTAAAAAAGGATGTTAGAAGCTTCCTTAGCCATGTTGGGTACTATAGAAGATTCATACAAGATTTTAGTAAACTTGCAACACCATTATTTGTCTTATTTTCCAAGGATGTAGAGTTTGAATGGACACTTTCTTGTCAACTTTCCTTTGAAACTCTCAAGGCAACATTAACCAAAACCCCCGTCTTAAGAGGACCAAACTAGAATCTACCTTTACTTATCCATAAAGATGCTTATGATTTTGCAATAGGAGTCGTGCTTGGACAAATGGATGGAAACCTTAAGTATGGAATTTATTATATTAGTAAAAATCTTCAAGTGGCAAAACTCAACTATACAATGACTGAGAAGGAAATGTTAGCAGTGGTTCATGTAATCAACAAATTTAGAGACTACATTACATGGTATTCTATATTCATACATGTACTAAACATACAACAATAAGGCATCTAACAAACAAACCAATAGTTGGTGGCAGACTTGTAAGGTGGTTACTACTACTTTAGGAATTTGATATGACTATTGTGGACAAGCCAGGGAAAGCCAATGTAGTAGTATATTTCCAACCAAATTAGAAGATGTTGTAGAGGATTGAGGAATGTGATTGAGTCTAGATGTTAGGTGGAAGTCCTTCCTTGTGTGTTTATTGTTATGTTGATGAGATATATGCATAAAATGTATATATATGCATATATACGTGTCTGCAGTGAACTCATACATGTGAGTGAATATGTATATGAGTACATATGTAGGTAGACGTACATACACATGCTCATGGATGGATTAACCATATGTATGAGAATATTGATTAGACTAAGATGACACATATATATACACACTTCATGTATATATGTCGATCGATGGATATGAGAGTATGAGTGTTTTTATAAGGGTATTAAAATAATATTATGTATATATATATATTTTAACATATATGTATAAAATAATATAGTTACATATATATTAATATACATTTATATATAATTGTGTACACGTATACATATACATATATATACATATATATACATATACATATATATACATATATATACATATACATATATATACATATATATACATATACATATATATACATATATATGTGTACATATACATATATATACATATACATATATATACATATACATATATCTAAATATATATACATACATATATATACATACATATATATACATACATACATATACATACATATATATACATATATATATGTAATGTTATTCGATATTTATTTATATATGCTTGATAATCGACAATTAATGTATTTGATAACCATATGAAATGAATATATATATATATATATATAATACGAAAGATATATACATATACATATATTATATATAATGTATATAAGTAAAAATCATTTGAGATAGTTATAAAGCACAATACATAGCGCTATGGTTAATGATAGTGAAGCGTTGAAATGAAACATAGGCACATATATATGGCACGCGCTGCATGGTGAACCTACACATAAAGCAACAATAGACCAAGTCAACAAGACTATATTGCACGTAGGAATAAATGTTGCTATATATACATTGCAATGGGAAGTAAATGTAGTTTTAAGCAATGTAGAAATAGTCTACTTGCACTATCTTCAAGGGGTGCTAATATATGAAATGTGGCACCAATGCAAAAGTAAATGGAATGTATAAGAATTCTGCTTGTTTTGCATAAGTTTGGAAAAGTAATATCTTAGCCATGAGAATCAATCAATGTAAACTTGGGAGCAATATAAGAAGGAATTCAATATGTAAACCAAATAGGAAATTTGCTAATAATTTTGCTGTTCATTTGACTCAGTAAAAGAGTCTTGTTATCCCTTGAAACAAGTTGACTCAACCATTTGAATGGTGAGGGCTGTTAAGTGTTGCAAACCTGTAAGTTAGTTTGATGAGTCGTTGCACGGGGATAGAAAGGTGGTAGAAATAATAACTTGTTTGTAGCCTTTGGTTGCTCACAATTTAATATAAATAGAGGTGCTCATTCTACCATTTGCTACACTTTTCAATATGATTGCCTTGTGTTATTCTCCTATATTTTATGTGCAAAGTGAGTTGAGAGCTTGAGAGTAAGAGAGTTGTATTTTTGATTTGCATTAGTATTATTGAGAGATTTGGTGTGAAACTAGTAGTGGATTTTGGGTTGTTCTTAGAGGAAGTTGCAAGCAAGCTTGAGCCATTAAGCTAGGAGGCAAAAATAATCGGTTGGAGCTTTAAACAGGCATGCTGATTTCTACTCCTTGTTATTATGTTGGAAAGTTTGTTTACTTATGTTGCCATGTTTGGAAATATTGTCTTTTATGTGTGTTAAGATGCTTGGATATGCTTGCATGTCTCTTGGTAGTTTCTAGTATTGGTGAAACCTTTCTTTGATTTATACATATAGATATTTATTCTATATTGGGTTTTATATGATTTTATACTATTTATACTATACATAGAATGTCAATACTATATGTAGTATGACCACACTCTAGGTGTGTAGCATAAGACAAAGTTGTTTTGAGATACTTAGTAGCAATGCCATTTAAATATGAGTTAATGGGAAGGTTGTTCCTGGGGTTAGGATAATCGATGGGAAAGGGGATAACCTTAGAATAGAATACTAATTTGGTCAATAAAATTTGAAAATTATTGTGGTCAATAGGTGACCTCACTCGAAGTATCTGGGTGATGAATCTTTGGCCAAAGTAGTGTAGGTAGCCACTGTCTACATTGTCAGTTCACTGTGATCAGATTTACATTCTAGGTTGGGGAAATCATACATGTAGAATTAGACATTATGGTAGCTCTAGATATAAATGACACACCACTATGCTCAAGAAAGGCTTTATGAAGGATGAGTTTACCAAACCAATCTCTTTGTCGAAGGGAGGGCTATCTTACCAATTTTGGTAGATGTGGGGGGACCATAGTAAGTCCATGGTTGGTGGAAAATCACTTGAGTGATGCTAGTCCTCATGCAGTTGGTGGCCAATATTTGAGAGGACATTTTGGACCAATTATATTTCTAGTTCATGTAAGCTTGTTGAACCTATGCATGTAATCATGTGTTATTCTCTATGGAAATTGTAAATGTGAAATGTTATCTTGAATATATTTATGTAAAGTGAAATCACACTTATATTGTTGAAATGATTATTTGATTATGCAATGGAAAATTTTGGAAAGGTTATGTTTTCAAATGGTGCATTTATTATTGTAAAAAAAGGAAAATTTTATTTCTCAAATTATGTTAGATGTATAGACTATTTACTTGTGGGTAAAACATAGTAAAATTATTGGATACAAAATGGGGATGTTGCAACTTGGATAAGTTTCAATAGCCAAAAAGAGGAGCACAAAATGAATGAAAAATGCATGTGTGAGTAGCATCTATTTGATTAGAGTTAGAGTCGATAGTATTTGCAGAGGTTCTACAAATAAGAGGCATGGGAAATTTAGGAGCAAAGGATTTCTATAGTAGATAAGATTAGATTAAGATTATGTGAAATTTGATTATGAAGGCTATGGGATATGAAAGCTTTGGAAATAAATGATGAATACGTTAGTTAGGTGAGAAATAGGTTGTGTAACATTTTTATTTTTTGGGAAACACTTGGCATATGGAGTGGAATAGAAGTAAGAGATGAAAATTTTCAAAATAGTTCATGTGGCTCATCTATGGTTTCACATTTTGTGTACATGTCCACTAGGGAAATTTTGATGACAAGATTCTATAAATTCCTTGTTTACTAATGACATCACCAATGTGTGGTGCTTGCATCACCAACCCCAAAGACCAACTTGACACTCATTTGCAAGATATTGATAGTTATTTTCTCTTTGATGACATCATTATTAGACATTTATATCCAAACCTAATATCCAATGTTTTTACTCAAATGGTTTAAGATGTATTGTGGCTGACTTGTGTATGAATTTCTCGCATTAGTGGAAGCATGTTTCTCATGTGAACCTAATATTAAAAAGTGTTATACATCTTGTTCATATATGCTCTCTCACATTTTGATGCAATTTAAATTTCCACATAAATGGATCGAAAGGACATGCTATCGTAGTTAGTTATATTTTTAATTATAAAAAGTTATGTTTATGTAAATGAAATAAATTTCTTGTTTCACATGATATGAGAATGAATGAAAGATAACTTAGGTCTAAATTTTGGAAAACCCTAATCCTAGAATAAATATTAACAAATCTTGGGATTTGGTAATAGAGAGTATCAAATTTCTTTACAAGACTAATGACTTAGAGGGTTGAGAGGATGCAAGAGGAATTTAGAGGTATGTTCTCATAATATGCCCCATTTTTCTTCTAGGAAAATTAGGACCCCATTTTTTAATTTTTCTTTTGCTTGTGCTGGTAGTCTAAGGATTTTTTTTTGTAAAATTGAAAAATTTCAAGATCTGGTGATCCTCTTCATTGAACCACATGATAAATCAATAAAAAATAAAAAAATAGCAAGGGTTTTCTCTTTTACTTTTGTCATATTTGTTAAGGCATGCAAGATAAGTGTTTGTTGGTTTTTTCTTCCTATCTACCTTAGTACTAGTTTATAAAGGTTTGTCTTTTATTATGTCTAGTTCACTTGCATTGATCTATAAGAAACTTTAGCTTTAACTTGTGCCAAAGTTCCATGCCCAATTAAACTTCTCCTTTTCCAAGTGTAGTTTAAATATGTCAAGTTCACATACATTTCTCTATATTTATGGAAGTTTGAGTTGCTAATTGCATTATTTCTTTTGTAGCTATGTTAGTTCCTTGATATGTTCTAACCTTTGAACTCGACCAATACATAAAATATGATTTAAATCATATAGGAATCTATCGCCCATGTGAAGGACATCATTTCAAGATGGTATCAAGTTCACATAACTGTGTTCATCACATATGCTAGTTGCAACACATCTTAGGTCTAAAAAACCCTAATCAGAATGCAAATGACTAATGACTCCTCCCCCATTTTTCTTCTAGGAAAATTAGGACCCCATTTTTTAAGTTGTGCTGGTAGTCTAAGGAAAAATTGCATGGTGATCCTGAACCACATGAAAATCAATAAGCAAGGGTTTTCTACTTTTGTCATATTTGTTAAGGCAAAGATAAGCTTCCTATCTACCTTAGTACTTATAACCTAGTTCACTTGCATTGATCTATAAGAAACTTTAGCTTTAACTTGTGCCAAAGTTCCATGTTTTCTACTTCAGGAAGTTCATTGCATGTAGCTATGTGTTCCTTGATATGTTCTAACCTTTGAACTCGACCAATACATAAAATATGATTTAAATCATATAGGAATCTATCGCCCAATACACTTTTCAAGATGGTATCAAGTTCACATAACTGTTTCCACATAGCTAGTTCAAAAAAAATCCTAAAAAATTCACTTGCAAATGAACTCCCCATATGGTTAAGTGAAGAAGCATGTTTGCACAAATATTTCATCTATGGAACAAAAGCTACCATTTAAACCCAATCTTACAAGGGTGTTTTCTACTAGTTCATTTGGACTTTTCTACATAGAATTTAATCAAATTTAATCCTTTTCCAAAGTTCAAACCCCTACTAAAATTGACCTTTTCCAAATAACATAATGAGCCATTTCACTCAAGAATCTCCACAATTGTACATTGCTTGTGTTATGATCAGATCATGTGGTGACCTCAACCGAGTCTTGTAGATGATTTGCGTCCATATAAACTTAACAATTTCAAGAGTGATTAGCAAGTTCACTAAAGAAGTTCATGGAAGACATGGGAGAATGCAAGTGGACATGAAATCTAAGTTCACAAAATAAGTTCACATGGACAAGGCATCTCCATAACCACTAGAGCATATCCCAATCCGCCCCAAACCTATACCTAGCCATTTTTGAGTCTCTACCCTTTCAAAAAATAACATCTAAATCATATGTAAATATTACAAAATATCCCAATGAACCCTGAACCTTTGTACAATGTCCACATAGAGATGATATTCCCACAATTGTTCAAAAAGTGTAATTTTGTATATGTTATATGTCCTTTATTAGGTTTCTTCATATGTATTACATACTATTAAGTTACTATTACTATTACCACTATAATACTATGAAGGTGAGTACTTGCCATTATGTGGCACTTGTTCTAGTTATCTTTATTAAACCATATTATTAAAGTATCTATTATAGTTATATTGTTATTAGAAAGGTTTTTTTTTAATTTCAAATTATAATTAATAGTCAATATTTTTTTTTAAGGTTAAGGTATGTTATTTAATAGTTTTTAGTTATATTCAACAACAAAAATGAAAATGTATATATGAAGTATATTATTTTTTATCAATCATTTACAAGTATAGTCTTGGTCAATTCAATATTTGATATATTAATTGCAAAACATAGTCTTAATATCCATTTTTAAATTCTAGTATCGGTAGATCAATAGTGTAACTTTAATAACTGTTCTAATATTTACCTTATGGTTGATTTATCATGTAGATCTCCATTTCTTAGTTCTTTGTAGTTTCAATTGAATAATCATTTTTATTGTATATTGATTAAATTGATATCCATTGATCATTGCTATAAATTTGATAAAAAAAAATTGTTATAAAAATAAATTCTACTAATTAAAAAATAATGAAATAGACTAAAATTTGAATACACTTGGTCATCCTAGTTTACATTATTCAAATTGATGAGTGAATTATTTGGAGAGATAAATTATGAAATCAAGTGGATTATTTTCATAGAGGGCTCTATTCTAGTAAATTGAATTGGGAGTGGTCAAGATCCTTTAGTTCATTAAATTCATTATTTTTTCTTAGGTTTGAAAGATATCTATTATTAATTTCATGTTTTAGGTATTATTTTGTTAATATTTCTTGGTCATTAATTTGGCATACATAATTGTTGATGTGAATTATTGATGACTTAATTAAAATTGAATTGTTGAGATTCATTATTCTTTTATTCTTCACATAGTTATGAATTATTGTACATATAGTTATCAATGTAATATTATTTTAATAATAAACAAGGACCCTTGAGTACTTGATGGTTGATAAAAACTATAGAACAATATTCAACTATAAAATTTATTTGTGTATGAGAAAATACCACCAAGTACCATTATTATTCCCTTGGATTCCCTGACAACCTTACTCCTTCCTTGAAAACTAGAAAGAAGTACATATTTGGTGTGCTATCTAGTATTATAAATAATTTGTTCATCATTTAGATGAATAAGTGTTTAACATGTGAATATAGAGTTTGATCATTACTTGAGGAACTTATGGTTATAATTATTTTGAAGCACTTTAGTTATTGCATCAATTTGTTGTTATCATTGTAACATTTGGTTAAATCTTAGTTATCTTTAGTTTTTTTTAATCAATTATAATAATTATTTGATAATCTATTTATATCAGTATAGTTAATGTTTGAAGGCCGTATTCATTATTATCTTAAAAATTAAAGTTACTAATAATCAATGAGTCATGAACATTTATAGTTAAGGTTTTAGGCATTAAAAGTGTTAGTCTTTAGTATTAGCTAATGACTTGTTATTCATCTAGATGCACTAGTTAACATTGTGATATCCATAACCATAGAATGGTGATCAATTAAGGATTCACTAGTCATTGACTTGATATATTCAATTATAGATTGGATTAGTATAATATATGCAAAGGTTAATCAATTGCATTAATTAATAATTGATATTCATTAAAATTGATATGTTAACAAGCTATCATCGTTTCTCCTAGTTATTAAGTTATTACAATTTTAATGATCTTATTTGTTATTTTTGTAATGATATCAAGATGTTATCACCAAGGTCATCACATTGTATATCTTACATTATATTGGGGTTAAATTTTTTAATTTCTTGTTAATTGGATTATTATCTATCATATACCAACAAATTGATCACATACGTGCCCAAGAATAAACCTTCACCTCCCCACTTGTTTAACCACTCCAACTTCTCAGTGTATAAGTCGAACAAAGTGGAGACAACACGAAACCCTATTTGACATCAACACCACTTCCAAAACACCGAATAGACTATTGACCATCCCTTGTTCTGATTTTGGCTTGAACATGATCATAAAGTCTTGGACAACATCTCTATGCTTTTTTCGAAATTCCAAGCTCTTCCATTTTGTTTCAAAGTTTGTTTCTAGACATAGAAATGTCAAGTCAACAAAACAGCGAAAACAAAAACTTCACTTCCTTTTTTATTCCAAACTTTTTCAACCTTACGCTAAAAGCAGTGTAAAGATCAATTGTAAAACGCTATGATCTAAAACCAGCTATGATCTAAAAGGAAGTCCCAGTGTGTAAATGACGTCCCTTGTTTTGAGCTCCGTGGGCGATAAGAATACGCGCAGAGTCCAGTCAAGACAGACATACTATCACTTACGCAGGGCACATGAAAGCACGGATTTGAAATAGAGTTAAAAATAAACAAAAGAAATTATGGAGTTAACATGAATCGGCAATCTTGCTGACTCCGATACATTCGCGCTATAGTGGAGTCAAATCAAGAGAGATCCATTCTCAGTACTTGCCTTTGTTATGGAAAAATATTGTTTTGACAATAATGAGAAGGCAAAATTTATAATTATAAATATTTTTGAAATAAATTTTCAGATGATTGGCTGAACATTTTTGGTTCTAAGGGCGATTATTACGGAATAGTGGACGATTAAAACATTGAAATCTTTTTTTATGGCATCTTTTTCGCCATGAGCGAATCTCAGAACGGGTATTACGGCCGTCTGTTTCATTTTAATCTGCACTTACTTTTAAGAATGTGAAAAGGAGAAAAAAATTAGTATGTTTTGGTGGGCTATTTGTTAGCAACAGCGCTGGCTGCTAGAGTGGCGTAATTATAAATAAATAAATTTGGCCGTTTTGTTGGAGCCGCATGTGACTCTAGTCTTGTAACTGTCAATATAGGATTCTCTACACGGTAAAATGGCGAAGATTTCTCTTTAAATATTGAAATTTTTATTTATTTTTTAATATTAAAAGTCATTAATTGTGATGAGAGGGGTAATATGAACATGAGACTTTTTAGTCAAATTTATGTCAAGTTAAGTATTTGAAAATTATTTTTAATATTAAATATATGTTTTTTAAATTTATTTTTTATTCTTAGAAGTGATGTTTATACCATCAATTAAATATTGATAATTAATAATAATGTTTTGAATTAAATTGTTCTTTTACCATTTTTATATGAAAATAAATTATTTATGAAATTAAATATTATTCAAATGTCCAAGGTCCTTGATATATATATTACATGCCACTTCTATCATATTAAAGTCTATTTAATTTAAGTATTGATAGCAATGGAATTAGTAATTCATTTCTTTCAAAAAGAGTGTAAAAAGTATATAATATAAAAGATTATAGTGTAAATTATAGCATAGGCAATGAATTTATTTGAATGCATATAATAAAATAGAACTTGAAGAATTTAGTGCATATTTAATCATTTATTTGATATTGTATTTTTAAACATTAGGTCATGACGATAGTTAAAATATATACTATATAAGATGGTGTACACAGTTTGATACAAGATCAATCTTTTAGGAATTTAAAGTATATTTTAACAAAAAAATATGATTAATGAATTTTAGAAGAATAATTTCTTCAGTATACATAAAATTTATTTTTTAATATTGATTATATAAAATTCTAAATATAAAAGATATAATATAAAATTTCAAATATTAATTTCATCACAATTATTTGTATATTATCTTTGACATAATAACAAAATATAAAAGAGTATAGTTTAAACTACAACATAGACAATGAATTTATTGGAATGCATATTAGTCCATTTTTAAAATTCATACCAATGTGTTTGAGAAATTTATCCTACTTGACTAGACTTATAGTTACTCATTGCCCTAGATTGAAGTATCTACCAACCTATTTGGGACACCAAGGTAATTTATAATATTTAAAATTAAGGTTGTTAGGTGTGAAGTATATTTTCTTGTAACTTGTGGGATTCAAATCATTTTCATATCACACATTTGAAGGCAAGTGGCTATAGTGAAATATACATTTGCAATAATAGTGTTGTGTCTATAATAACTCCTTGCAAGAGCTCTCACATTCTCTTGCTCGTTAAAAAATGGGAGCACCTTATATTCTTACAATCTTTGACTCCATCTACCTGCAACATGTTTTTAAACTAGATTGCGACACCATGGAAGATGTAGCTCAAGTGATTACCAGATTTAAAATCTTTCAAACTCTTTTATTTTTCTATTATGAAGTTGCTTCCTAATTCCTCTCTAATGCAATTGACCTTGTTTAGAATATGACTCTCTTGATGATGTTGACCCTAAATAATGTCCAAGATTACATTATCCTTGAGCAAAAGCTTATGATAGCAATAAAAGGTTATGAATTTTTCCAAGGTACTACTCTCATTGGGTGCCTCTTCACACTCAAGGAACTCAAGAGGGACTTTGCAATCATATGTATTTTTAATACTATACAAGATTCTCTATAAAATGATAAACTAATCTTCATGGAAGAGGTGGTAAAAAATCATTTACTTAAGTGTGGTCCTCTTTTCACGATGCTCCCTCCTACACCACATTGTACAATAACAATCACCTTCTTCAAATATTAGTGAATTATTTTTTTATTATTATAATTGTATGTAATTCTTCTATATCAATAAATTTTGATCATATTCTATGATGTTTTATGATAATATTTCTTACCCATTTTGAGGAATGATCCTTTGCACCACTCTACTCTTGCTTTCCCCTTAAGTCATATATTAGAAGTTCATCATTGATTTTATTTACTAGTTGTTTGACTCTTCTATTTTAAGATATTTTTTATTTTTATTGGAATTACATACAAATTTTTTTATTAGGTTTTTAGATAAAAGTAAAACATGACTTATTTTTTATATTTTTCTAGTTTTTTTTGTTTAGTTTAACACTTTATAACATGATATTTTCTATTTTCTATTATATTTTTTTCAATTGCTTGAATCAATTTCATTCTTTCAAGAAAATTAATTTATCATTGTCTTATCTTATATGCATCATCATTATAATTTTAATTTGGAAGAAACTAGTTTTAATCTTCTAGATTACACAATCAATCAAATTGTAAATATTTTTATGATGAAATTTGCATATCCATATCAATTTTTGTTTAATTTTGTGTCTATTTTGAAAGAATATCTTAGTAATATGGACAAATGACATCACCTTTCCAAAATTTCATAAAAAATTTGATCAACAATAATCAATTTTTTCCACACCACTATTTATATTTTTAATAAATTAAAAGTCTTGACCTTGATCAAGAAATGTGATTTTGGAGGCATTGTTGAAGGCATTTCTTGATTTTTTAAAATTACACTAATATTTTATACTCCCATCTTTGAGATGAAATAGATTGTATTTTTTTTATTTTAATACATAAAACCTATTTTTTTCTATTATAAAAATAGTGGCTCCTTAACACGCTTTTTTATTATTACATGTAAAGATAATCAAAATTTCATAGGTTAAGATTAATTAAATGACACTTGTTATATTATAGTGTTTGAAACATAAAAAGTACCTATTTTATATTATATTATTTATATTATTTTATTAAGGTGAGAACTATAATTAATATTATGTAAATATAATTCTAATAATATAATTTAAAATAATAATAATTAAGAATTTGGTTTAAGATTATGTTTATTATTATAATTATGATCACATAGATTAATTTAAAATTATAATTATATAATTTTTTCAATTAAATTAAGATTAAGGTTATAATTATTTAAAATACATTTAATTAATTTAAGTAAGGTTCATTTCTTAATTAGAATTAAAACTAAAATTATATAGATTATTTTAATTACAAATTTATTTAATTTTATGGTTAAAACATATATACAATATAATTCTAACTTTTTTTTTTATTCATAAGACACAATTGAAGTTGCATAGATTATATTGATATTTTCAAAAAAATTACATCAATTTTTTCCACATGAAGTAGTAGAGCGAAGGAGGATCTGCGGGCTTACAATCCCAAACATTTCTCATGAAACTAGACCTTCATATTACAATGCAAAAAACTAACACTGGAAAAAAACAAAAACATCCCCATCTGGGTGCTGACCTTGGGCTTAGTCAAAATCACCACCACCATCCACCTTGTCAATCCTCTTCATCATATAAGTGACACGACTCCACCAACTCTACATAATCACGAAACCACTGGATACCTTCAACTTCATTTAACACCATCCTTTGACACAAGAAATTGTATCCCATGGTAGCCTAGTGCCTATGGTGGGTTTGGCCAGCTTCATCGAGATTCAGTATGAAGGGGGGTGATCCCACAATAGTGGTTTAAAACTTTTGGCCAAACTGGACACTGAAATTATTATTTTTAACTAAATCTTCACATTCAGGCATCTATAGCGGCTAAACTATGAGGAATTTGAAGATGATGCAAACTAGAGTCTTGTCACATTTTGTCTGTAGATTCTAAAAATATTTTTTCCAAAATTTTTGGAATCAGATTGCACTTATTTTTGTATCTCCCACGGAAATTGGTTTTTTTTTCAGAAAACAACATTTTTAAAAAGTGACACACATCGTATAAGACATAAATTGTTTTCTATGAAGGATAAAATTCTAATTCTTTCGAATTTAGATTTGTAACTTTGATATCTAGTGCTTCCAGTTGGTTAGATAGTTTTTAATTGAATATTATTTCTTTAATCAAGTTTTGAAGTCAAACCAATTACAATTCAGACATAGTGCGACTGTATAACGCGTAACTATTTTTGTATATATCGTTCAATTCAATTTTTTTTGTTGGATCAAGGACTTCAATATCTGGTGCACTCATATTTTTCAATTTTTTTTTTATAATCTGCTATTTTTCCACATGTGCAGAACAGAGACCTTCATTTTCGATGAAAAACCTATGTTCAATAAAACTAAGAAATCAAATACATAATAAAACCAAAAAATATTAAAATTATATTCGTTGGATAGCTTGTTCTGAGGACTACCTACTTCCTGTTGGCATGCACATTTTTTTAACCTACGTATTATTAAGTCCAACTCTTCATTTATTTCTTATTCGGCGCATTATTGTGTTTGGTCGTCTCCTTTCCTTTTTCATCACCTGCTCCACTGACCTTCTCTGCTGCGCATTACCTTTTTGGATGGCTCCTTGTCTATCTCTTGCTCTATTTAACAGGGCTTTGTTTATTGTAAATTCATTCTTGATCAATGCAAATGATCGACTGGTTCATGTGAAGGGTTCTTTGTCTCCAAATCCAGATTCTGGATGCTCTATCATGGTATCAGAGCGGTTGATCTGTAACTCCTTCCTTGCATTTTTTTTACCAGTTTAAGATCAGTGTTTCTTGTGCCCTAGTCGTAGTCT
This sequence comes from Sequoia sempervirens, assembly GCA_007258455.2. NCBI lineage: Eukaryota > Viridiplantae > Streptophyta > Pinopsida > Cupressales > Cupressaceae > Sequoia > Sequoia sempervirens. The sequence goes on from VDFB02000003.1 coordinate 714,601,010, forward strand.
CTCGCCTTTTCATGGCTCACAGGCTTCTTGTATGCCTCGGTTCTGGCGTGAAGGGTTATTTGCGTGGATGAATTTTGGTGTTTTTTTTGCCCCTCTAACTCCTGCGCATGTCTTGCAACTTCATCGTTCATTTTCTTAGAGCCCTCGCTCTGGTGGACAGTTTCTTTGTGGAGGCATTGGTTTAGCTTCAGGAGCAAGCCGTGGTCTCTTATTAAGACTATGAAGGCGTTACTCTTTTTAGTGAAGCAAGTTTCCTTCATTTTTTAGAGGCCTGATTTTTTTGGTGGAGACCAAGCAGTATTTTCTATCTGATTTGAAGGCCGACTCTCTTGTATTGGCAGCAAATATACCTCTTTGGTTCTGCATTTTGTGGAGAGAGGAACTGCCTGCCAGCGTTGGAAGGAAACAACAAATTTCAAAAAAGAATTTGTAGTGAGGAGATCGCGGTTGCTGTGAGATCGCTGGAAGAACAAAGAATTGAATGAAGAGAGAAGTCGCTGCAGAAGTCGCAGATGCAAACAAGTGAATCATCCAAAGTTTATTTTAAAAGGAGAAAAGCGTCTGTTTGCAGATAAGTCTACATCTCCAGTCAAGAGTGCAGATCGCTGTTCTTTCCATAGCTGCCACCTAAGATGGCTAATGTTTGTTGAGGGAAATCGCTATGCCTGAAAGGAGCAAGTCACTGAAGATTTGGTAGGTGATAGCTGGGAAGATTTTGATCTTTGCATCAGAAATTATAGAGACTACCTTGGCCAAGGCACAGCTACAAGCTTAGAGAAATGAATTTTTTTTAAGCAGTGAACTCTGGCCAATTCTTGAGATTGGTGAGGCACCTTTTTTTTCATGTGGGTTTTTGTTGATAGAGTAATTTACTGCTAATTCTTTTTTTTTTCACCCGTCATTACTTCATTCACTCTCAATCATGATTATGAGAGCTTGTAAGGCAGAACTGTGCTTTTAAAGGTGTGATGGGCTTATTTTGATGGTAATATTATGATTTTTAGAAGTTACAAATTGTTACTATTATTATTGTATCTATTCTGGGGAGGTGTATCGTGTATCTTGCTTTTTAGTCCTTTGTGTTCCTTTGTATATCATGTCGGACCCTAGGATTGAATTGCTCACTCCGCACAACTATCACACATGGAAGCTCAAAATGTCACAATTGTTGCAATCTCGGGGTCTATGGCAATTGTTGGATGCCGACCAACCTGAATTCACAAAAACATTTGAGCTATTTGTTCATAGAAACAAAATGGATGAGGCCAAAGGACTCATAGGTCTTCATGTGTCTGATAATTTGTTGTTTCATATTGCTGAGTGTAAAACACCTAAAGATGTGTGGGATAAGCTTGCAGAATTGTATGGTAAGGTCAATCAGTTTAGGATCTTGCAACTTGAAGCCGATCTCACTTCTCTCTCTCCAGATGTTTTTCCTTCTATTAAGGATTTCCTTGCACAGTTCAAATTGATTTTGTCTCAATTAAAAGGATGTGGTCATGCCAAAGATGATAAGGAGTGTATTTTCTTGATCCTGTCTAAGCTTAGAGGTCCCTTTCAAGTGTTTTCCTCTACTTTCTATTCTACTATGGATGCCATGGGGGATGATCATAAGATGCCTACTTTTGAGGAGTTTTGTGATCGATTGACTAGGGAGCAGGCCAAGTTGATTCAGATGGATGCTCTTCCTAAGAGTCATGCTTTAATGGCTCAATCTTCCAAGGGCAAGGGTAAGAATAAGAAGAAGCCTAAGATAGATTCGTCTTCAGGTGGTGAGTCTCCCTCCAAGCCTAAGGTGAAGACTGATCAGAAGAATAATCTTTCACCTCCTCCTCCTTCTAACTCGGGCGAGTCATCTTCCAAGTCTAAGAAGAAGAAGGAGAACTGTTCGTTCTATGGAAAATTTGGGCATAATGATGCACATTGTTTTGCAAGGCTAGCAGCATTAGAGGAAGCTATGAGGAAGCATAATCTTGCCATGCCTAAGTCTTCTTCTTTGGGAAAAGGGCAAGCCCTCTCAGCTACAACTTTGTCCTCTACCAGTTCTAGTTGGATTCTTGATTCTGGTGCTTCTCATCACATGACTCATACTGAGGCTCTTCTTGATTCTCTTTCTGATAGTCTTACTTCACATATTGCTGTTGGGAACTCTTCTCAAATTCCAGTTTTGGGAATAGGCTCAGTTCATATGAAAAATGGTAGCATTGATGATGTTCTTCTTGTTCCTGATATTTCCCAGAATCTGCTTTTTGTCTATCAAAATTGTAATTATGGTGATGGAAGGCTTGTTGAGTTCTCTCCTACTGATGTGACTATTCGAGAGATGCAGGATCCCGAGAAGGTCATTGCTATAGGAATAGTTGATCGTGCGGCCCGTTTGTATAGGTTTGATGGATTTGAGTCTTCATCAGGATCATCCCTTATTGCTCATATAGATTTTACAAGCAAGCTTTGGAACGAACGGTTTGGGCACCTGAATTACAGATATCTTTAGCAGATGAGCACACAAAATTTGGTAATTGGTCTACCTCAGATCTCTTGTTTAGATGGAGTTTGTCAAGGTTGTGTGCTTGGCAAGCATCATAGGGATCCTTTTCCTAAGGGTATGGCCACACGTGCTTCGGCACCCCTTGAGTTGGTGCATAGTGACCTCATGTCATTCCCCACTCCTTCTTTTTCAGGGGCCAAGTATGTGCTCACCTTCATTGATGATTTTTCTAGGCGCACTTGGGCATATTTTTTGAAGTACAAGGATGAGGTTCTTCGACATTTCATGACCTTCCTTGCATTTGTGGAGAAGCAGTCAGGACATTCCCTTCAGAAGATTCGCACAGATAATGGGGGGGAGTATGTCAATCAGGCGTTTCAAGAATTTTGTAGTACTAAGGGTATTCTTCATCAACACACAGTGCCATACACTCCTCAACAGAATGGTGTAGCCAAGCGGAAGAATAGAACTTTACGAGAGATGGCCAATTGTATGCTCCAATCTAGATCCATGGCTCCTACATTTTGGGCAAAGGCTGTCAATTGTTCCAACTACATTCAGAATCGTATGCCCCATAAGGCAGTGCAGAATATGACTCCCGAGGAGGCTTGGTCTCATGTCAAGCCCAAGGTTTCCTACTTTCGAGTATTTGGGAGTGATGCATGGGCATTCATTCCAGATGGTAGGTGCAAGGCAATGGAGAAGAAAAGTCAACGGTTCATTTTTGTTGGCTATTGTGAGGATGTGAAGGGTTATCGGTTGTTTGATCCTGTCACTCGAGAGGTTCATTTTCGTCGTGATGTTCAATTTGATGAGTCTTTCACTTCAAAGGATTCTCCATCACAAGCCTCTCCCTCTCTTCTTCCTAGTTCTTCTTCAGAGGATGTTGTGCTTCCAGATGATAATGATGATGCTTGTAATGATGTTGTTCCTGATGATGGTATCGATCTTGTTGTCGATATTACTCCATCTTCTCCTTCTCCTCCACCTGCACCCCATCGACCTTTATGGGCTCGTACACTTCTTGAGGATGCTGGTTCCCTTGTAGGTGATCCCATAGCTACACGTTCCACTCGTTCCCGCACTTCAGGTAGCAGTCTTTTGAGTCATGCAGTTTGTACTGATCCTCAGAAGTTTTCAGATGCTTTGGGTGTTCCGGAATGGGATAATGCTATGATAGAGGAGTATTCTTCTTTGATGAAGAATCATACTTGGGATTTGGTTTCTCTTCCTAAAGGAAGAAAGTTGGTTCGATGCAAGTGGTTGTATCATACCAAGTTTGCATTTGATGGTGCTATTGATAAGTATAAGGCTCGTCTAGTGGCCAAGGGCTTTTCTCAGGTTGAGGGTATTGACTATTCTGAGACCTTTTCTCTTGTCGCAAAGATGGATTCCATACGCCTTGTGCTTTCTATTGCTACATCTAAGGGTTGGTCAGTGTATCAGATGGATGTGAAGAGTGCTTTCTTGCATGGTGATCTTCATGAGGAGATCTATATGGAGCAGCCACCTGGCTTTGTGCAAGACCCTTCACTTGTTTGCAGGCTCCGACGTTCATTGTATGGTCTCAAATAGGCTCCTAGAGCTTGGTATGAGAAGATGGATAGTTTCTTGCTTGTTTCTGGATTCACTCGATGTCACTCCGATCCTACAGTTTACATTCAACGACATGGGGGGGATCTTCTCATTCTTGTTCTTTATGTGGATGACTTGATTCTCACGGGGAGTTCTAGTGCCATGATTGAGGATACTAAGCATGCTTTGATGGAGCGTTTTGATATGACAGATCTTGGTTTGTTGCATTACTTCCTTGGTCTTCAAATCCATCAGTGTTCTACTGGTATTTCTCTTTTCCAACAGAAGTATGCTCTTGATTTACTTCAGAGGTTTGGAATGGCTAATTGCAAGCCAGCCCCTACTCCTTTTCAGTCAGGTGTTGTGTTGTCCACTAAATGTACTACTCCATCCGTTGATGCTACTTTGTATCGGCAACTAGTTGGTAGCCTTTTGTACTTAACACATAGTCGTCCTGATATTTCCTTTGCTGTTGGTCTTGTCTCTCGTTTCTCTCAAGATCCTCATGAGAGTCATTGGAAGGCAGCCAAGCGTATTTTACGATACATTCAGGGCACTCTACAGTTTGGCATTCACTACACATCAGGTGCTACTTGAGATTATGGGCTTCACTGACTCAGATTGGGCTGGTGATGTTGATGATAGAAAGTCCACTTCTGGCTTTGTTTTTTGTCTTGGTTCTGGTCCAGTTGCTTGGTCTTGCAAGAAGCAAACTGCTATTGCATTATCATCAACTGAGGCTGAGTATCGAGGAGCTGTCTTGGCTAGTCAAGAGGTTCTTTGGCTTCGACAGTTGATGGCTGAGTTTGGCTTTCCTCTTGATCATCCCACTATTCTTTGGTGTGATAACCAAAGTTCCATTCATATTTCTCACAACCCAGTGGAACATCAATGCACTAAGCATATTGAAATCCACATGCACTTCATTCGGCAACTCATTCAAGATGGTGTTCTTGCTTTGGAGTATTTGCCTACGGCGCAACAGGTTGCAGACATCTTCACTAAACCTTTGGCATCTCCTCGCTATCTTCAGTTGCGATCGATGTTAGGGGTGAAGGAAGTTGTCCTTGGGGGGTCTTAAGGAGTCCTCCTTCCTTTCACTTTTGTTCTCTCTTTTGGAGAGGAGTTTTCTCCCATAGGGTTTTTCTCCTTTTCTCCGGTTATGAGAGATTTGTAGTTCATTGCATTGTAGTTGTACATAGGTACCTAACAAGGCTTTATTGCCGGGACCTATAATGCATCTCATATTGCATATTGCATTTTCTTTTTCTCCCTAAGTTGCACTTAAGGGGGGGTGTTGGCATGCACATTTTTTTAACCTACGTATTATTAAGTCCAACTCTTCATTTATTTCTTATTCGACACATTATTGTGTTTGGTTGTCTCCTTTCCTTTTTCATCACCTGCTCCACCGACCTTCTCTACTGCGCATTACCTTTTTGGACGGCTCCTTGTCTGTCTCTTGCTCTATTTAATAGGGCTTTGTTTATTATAAATTCATTCTTGATCAATGCAAATGATCGACTGGTTCATGTGAAGGGTTCTTTGTCTGCAGATCTAGATTCTGGATGCTCTATCACTTCCAATTGGGTTTGTGAAGATTCCTCCATTTTAATCCTCAACCCAAGCTTTGAAGCATAAAAATTTAGGTTTTTTTGTGTTTCAGGGGGAGAATGAGGAATAAGGGGGGTTCGCCCAAACCCTGGTTCAAGCGAACCACCCTCAATATGCATTTCCTTTTGTCATTTTGTGCCAGAAATGTGGGCCTACTAATTAATGGGTTCGCTCAAACCCTTGTTTAGGCGAACCCCTTTTGGGTTCGGTTGAACTTGTAGGTTCATTTGAACCCATAAAACCAATTTTTTTGCCATGGGGTCATTTTTTCTCAGTTTTCCTTCCTCCATCAAATTGTAAACCACTATTGTGGCTTCACCTAGGGGTGCCATTCTACTTCAACCCCTAGTAAGAATATCTTGTCGATGTCATTTGGCCACGAGATGCCAACCCCTAGCTGGGCTACTACAACTACATCTACATCATCCACCAAGATCGCAACCTTGAACACCATTCTGAGTAGTAGTAGAAACCACACCTTTGGAAAATTCAAGTCTAAGAGAGAGGCGAGGAATTGTGATGATATATCAAAATTTTCTTTGGTTTGTTTGCTCGAGAAGTAGTAGCTCTTCCTGAGCACCATCCTGATTGCCTCAAGGCATAAAATGTCTTTGTTTAGACATATTTTCTTTAGCCTCTGATCTGTTATAAAACCTAGGAATGCTAATTTTTCTTGGAACTCCTCAATCTTATTGGGGTATCCATTTTGTGAGCAACAATGTCATCTTTGCCGATAGATATAGGGAGTCTGCCATTAATTCCCATGCACTGCCAACTTTGAAATAATAGAAAATTTTCACAACTACTCCACTCCTAATCCATTTCATATGATTTACAGGAGGTGGCATCAACTTCTCTATAGATAATTGCACAACATTCGAGCTAGGTGTTCACCAAGAATATCTTCCCACTATACATTATCACCATTGTTGAGTACTTTTTTTTCTTATTCTCCTATCAAGCCACACATTCCGAAGCCATCTTAGCCAAATTCTGATCTCTATACCTATGGAATGGCTTGAGAGTTAATGTCCTTGAATCTGGCATAGGATATGTTACTCGAGTGAGGAGTTAATGCACCAATCCTCTGTTGAGAGAGGGCGCCCATGCGTCAAGTCCATCCAATCTCCCTTCATTTCCATGTTTAGAAATCAATCCCTCCATATGAGTACAAAGCCCTAGTGGTAGGAATGATGACTCTACCTGCGTCATCTTGTTTCCTTGGGGATAGAGATGCCCATGTGCCTGATCTGGCCAAGGGGCTACGACTATGCCAATTTAATTCTAACTTATTAATTATTATCTTGAAATTTAAAATCATCCTGGTAATCATTTTTATCCATTGCATATTTCATATAGTCATCTGCATAAATCATTTAACCATTTGCATAATCATTAAATCATCCATTTCATTAATCATTAATCCATAATCATTTAAATACATCCATTACGTGCATTTTTATACATAACCATTATATTCATACGTAATCATATTTCCATAATCATAAATGCATTTCATAAATACATTTGCATGGGAATTTGTCCATTTCATAAACCAATTTCATTAAATAATTTAAATAATCATTTATCCTTCTCCTGTGCATAACATTTAATAAATTCATTATTCTTAATCTCCAACGTATTACAAATTACATTTAATTAAAATGGGATAATTATCATTTCTCCATCTCATTCTTTTATCCCACATTCTTCCTGAAATGTGGATTCACCCATGAGGACATCTATATAAGTTCGCTTCCTCCTCACTTTTTAAACAACTACTCCAACATTTTGATCAAAATCCATTCTACATAACCTCTTGTGCTTTTTGCTGCAAAAATTTGAGAGCAAAGACAAGATCTTGTAGATAGGATAACAATGGAGTGTTTTTACTTTTGAATACATGTTTTTGATTTCTTAGTAATTAGTATTTCATTTCTTGCATTTTTTTTCATTTGTAAATACTTCATTGATGTGATGTTGAATGCATGTTGATTCTCCTTTGTGAATTCAATTAGTTTTCAGTTTTCAACATCTACATTTTGGTGAACTCGATGTGAATCAACTTGTTTTAGTCAACTTTTGAAAATCTGGTTTCGCAGGTGACCTCCAGAGCTCAAACAAACCTCACTATTGGTCTGGGAGGCCCTTTTTGTGAAAAAATGACTGTAAATTTGTTAAATTTGGCTATAGGAAAAAGTTTGAATTTTCCTTAGTTTTAGCCCCTACACAGGGGCGTACCATATGAAGTTTTATGACCTCTACGTAGGGGTTTGGGTGAAATTTTTTGTTTTCTGGTTGCAAGTTGATTTTGTTGATTGTAGATTTAGGGCTAATAATATTTGTTTGTAGGTTGATTTCATTGATTGCAACCTATCTAAATCCTTCTGTTGGAGTGGGTATTTTTTCAAAACCTAACTGTTAAAAACCCTAAAACTTTGTTTGCCATTGCTCACTGCAACTCCTCCGATGTTGTCGAGAAACTCCGTCACAGTCCTCGTCTTCCCTGCTCTGCCTTGTTCAAACCCTAATTCACATTTCCTTTGCCTACCTTGCATGATTTCTTGTCCTCACTGGTTAAACCCTTGGCCTCCTCTAATCTTTTGTCATCCACCTCTGCACATAAACCCTAGGTCGCTACCACCATCAAATCTCTTGCCACCTCTAACACTTCGGTCACCGCTGATGCGTGACTCAGTCACCTCTTAAAAAAATCCTAGTTGCTGCCTTAGTGATCCTCATTGTCATCCATAAAAATCCTATCGCATCCTGCAATCACACCACCCATCTTGACTATACCCTGCAAAAATGTCATTCCCATGACTTTTTCTGTTTTGAGTGTACCATGCAATCATAACATAAATATTCCATTTTGAACTCATATCCTGGATTTTCTACTGTCGACCTTCTGATTTTTCTTTAGTTTTATTTAGTTTCTAAGATTAGATAAATTAGATTAGATTTAATATAGAGTTAATTTTAAATTAGATTAATTTAAATTAATTTAGTTTTGCTTACTTTAGATTTAAATATAGAGTTAGATTTAGTTTTTAATTTTGATTTAGAATTTAAGTTAGTTTAGATATAATGTAATTTAGATTTACTTTTAAATTAAGATTATTACTAATTTAATTTAGATTAATTCTAATTTAGTTTAATTTTTTTTAAACTTTTAATTCAGTTTAGGTTTTTTTAACTTTCTAATTTAGTTTAGATTTCTAATTTCTAATTTAATTTAGAATTTTTTAAAAACTTTTTAATTTAGTTTAGATTTCTAATTTTTAATTTAGTTTTTTAATTTAGTTTAGTTTTTAATTTCTAAATTTAGTTTAGTTTTTTAACCTCTTGTGCTAACTAGGGTTTTGCAGCTTTCCATCAGTCCAAGACATCTTTGAAAAACTACTAATGGGTGGTTTTTCCGGTTTTCATATGTCCCAAAATTTATTCTAAAATAACTAAATCTTTTTTGTTTTAGAGTAAATCACACTTCAATTGGTGCTTAAAAAGAACAATTGTCTTCTTCCACATAGATTTAAATAACTAGGGGTTTAATAAACCACTATTTGCTATGCTTGTAAAGATGGTAGGTGCATGCTCTCACCTTGTGCAAACTCGGTGATTAGAAGCCAGACCCATCTCTTTATGTTTTTAATCCCTTAGAGGGCCTACTACCCCGCTTCGAAAGGTGGGAATGACCCAAGTGGTAATGAGCTATTAAAGACAAGTTCTTCTGAACCACTATATAATTGTGTGGTTGTGACAAAAATTGTGATCAACGGGAAGTGGTACATGATAGCTCTCCCCCAATATCTTTATGATGTGAAAATCCCTTGTTCTAAGGGTTGGGAGACCTCTTGAGGGAGTTTATCATAGTATCCCCTGAACCAAATGCCCTTACTAGACACCTCTTGTTTTTAGAAGCCTAGGAGCCTTTTGACCATTGCTTGGTATAGTGCAAGGTACAATATCATGCCTAAAGATACTAACTACTAAGTCCCTTGAGTAGAGATAGAAAATTCCTCTTTGGGGAATTCAAAGTTGGTGTGCTTGAGAAGTGAGTGCCGTGGAGGGGAGCCAGTGCCACCAAACTTCTAAGCTATCCGCTCTCGAAAGAGAGAAGTATTTCACACTAATCTTGGGGTATTTTAGTGGGTTATACCAAGTATACAAACCTTTTTGAAGAACTAGGTTGTACTTGTCTTCGAGTCAAATCAAAACATCAAGATATTGTGCTTTCATGTTTGAACTATATTATTGTCACAAACATTTTCAATCACACTAAAAAATCATCACCTATTATAACCTTTGGGTCTCATACTTCATCCATCATAATAATAATCCCTAAACCATCCATAACCTTTCCAAAATTTCACTAATCATCTTACAACATCCTCACAACATCCTAGAAATTTCCTTAGATCCTTTCTAAACTTTCCAAGATCATTTATAATCCCCTTTCAAAAAATCTCAAAGCCAAACATGCCTTCATCCCTATCTGCCACTTCATTTTCTACTAAATATTCATCTAAACCTAAACCAATAATCACACTTAAGGGAGTTCCTAATGACATTCCTCCAATAAAACCAAAATTTGTGCTTAAGGGAGCCCCTAATCACATTCAAGCACCTAAACCAATAATCACACTTAAGGGAGTCCACACACTATCCTCTCCATCATTCATGTCTAACTGCTATCCTTCATATTCATTTGTGACCCATGAACAAGACCAAAGGATTGATTATTTTGACTATCATTTGAAAGATCTTGAAAAACAACTAGAATCCCAACATTTGAATGAAGTGATGCAATCATCTCATAAGCCTTTATCCTCACCCAAAACTACATCATCCAAGCTCAATGTCCACATGACTTTCTGCAAAGGCTAAATGAGAAACCCAAATCTAAGTCCTCAAAAAAATAATAATATTGTGCAATCTTACCATATCATGCATCTATCTTCATCCCCCATAAGTCAAAATAAACCTCCTGATTCTTTCACTCCAGTTAGCAATTCTATCCAACCATCCTCTCCTATCATACCATCTACATCCAATGATTCATGTCAATGTCTTAGTCCAAAGCATGCTAGTATAGACTCCCTTGCACATCAAGATCAAAGTATTTTTTCCACTCCATCCAATGATACCAAAAATCTCCAATCCCCTCCAATCTTTGACCAAGATCCCATCTCTCAGGAACCTCATGATGATCCCCTTCCATCTTAATAAAAAAGTATCCTTCCAAGTTCTCCTTCCACCTCATCTTATGAATCCATACTATCTCATGATTCCATTGCATCCCAAGAGAATGATAGTTCTTCCATCATATCCAATGATGTCCTACCATTTGATGATCAAGATATGCTTTCCACAAAATCTCAGGATTCCCTTTCTCATCAAGATCAAGATATACCTCCATTCAAGGATACCTTTCATTCCATGATGATGTTCATCCTTCTCATTGTTGAAAATTGAGATGTTTTCTTAGCTTAATACTTTGCAAAAGGGTATGCACAAGATCATCATGGAAAAGGTAGGCCCTTAAGTGGCAAAAAATTCAGAAAAATCATAGTAGGTGCATGTCTGACCGCCCTAACCACAATTTAATGATAATATTTTTTTATAAGATTTTAGATATAAGTAGAGGACTCATGTCCCAATGTGATGCATATTTTTTTATAATTTTTTTCCAAGTAAATAATTAATTATGATTCTTTTATTACAAATTTTAAAAAATGTAAAAAACTTGTATGTCTAACCACCTTAACTTGGTCAAAAATTCATGAAATTCATTTCTTTTTTTTTAATCCTATATTATGTGAAGGCATATAATGTGACACATTTTTGGATTTTAAAAATGTGATACTGTTTGAAGGCTATAGATGTTTTTCAATCTGCCTATCAATCAAGACTTTAGTTGTAGTTTAAATAGTTCAAATGAATAATAATTATTTATTAAATTCAAAGTAAAGCATAATTTATATTGGTGGAAAGCTGAGAATCTCCTTTAAAAACCCTTTTCATTTCATCAATTTTGGGTAAAAAAAAGTTGTCAGCCACATACCCTACACATACACATCATATCGCCACTTTTTGGCCCATCATGATCTTGCTTATACCCAAAACTTTAATATTGCTGATCTAAATATGCTTTTCCTTTCTTACAAATTCTTTGTGGGTGATTATCTGATTAATTCATTTTACTATTTATAGAATGTAGACAAAATTTGATAGAAGTAGACATGATATTAGAAATATTACGCAAGCATGTACCATGGAGAAACCCTTTCAGGAAAAAACTACACCAAGAATTAATCTATTATTCAATCTCTGAAGTAGATTACAATAGCTCCAATTCTTGCTTGAGAATGCTTCTTTTTCCTTAACCAAAACTTCTTCACACCTGCAATAAAACTGATAATAACTCTCTTCAAATTGCTTGAGATAAATAAGCTTTGATTAACTTCGTAAACTCCAACTGAGTTACAATTACAATGCTCAAGCCCTATCCCTAAAAGGTACGCCTATCTCATGCAAATAGAGTTATGCCATGAAGAACAATGTCAAATCCTCATTTTCATGCATTTGGGCATCCCAAACTGAAGTATCAACTCAACCTCTATTGTGTAAATATCTTCAAGGCTTCATCCTCAAAGTAGGTGCGCTAAAGAGGTCCCACTTAACTTAGCCTTCTAAAATATCTCAACATGCAAAGGAGTTAATTCCAAGAAGCCAACTTGGGCACCCAAGTTGGCTCCAAGTAATTTCTTGTTAACTGAAACATTTCTCAACACCATTCATGCAAGAATCGTCATCCCTTGTTAACTGAAGGTAGTCCCTATTATCTGTCATGTAACTCAAGTCATTAGCCATGCATTCCAAGTTAACTAAAGTCAACTAGCATTCAACTAAAACTAATTGAAGATAATTGAACTAATATGAACTAAACTTCATGCATGCAAACATCAAACCCTAACTCCTAGGATCTTTACATGCATTCAAAAGTGTTATCTCTTACTCTGAATAGTTAATTGAACTCAAGGTGAGTGTCACTTACCATATGGGCGCCCCATGTGCCCCTATTATTTAGGAACTCATAATGGACGTCCTTACATACTCCTAACATTTAGAATTAATTAAAAATGTCAATTAACATGATTATTTCATCAAATATTAATCTCTTCCTAATCCTAGTGTTGATGAACACATTCCAAGGACTTACGAGATACATGAAATAAATAATGTTTAGGATTACAATTTAATGGAATCCTATTCCCAACTCTCATGATTAATATATGAATTTCATACCACTTCATGATGATTCCATATCTAATAAAGATCAAGTTACTCCATCTCCTACACCTTGTGATCCTTTTTGAGGTCAAGATCAAAGTATCCCATCATCCCCATGTCAAGATCCTATCACCCATCCTAATTCCCCTCATGATCACAATCCTCCACAAGAGTCTATCACCCCTATTCAAGTATGCATGAGCCCCTTACCTATCAAATGGGTTCCCTCTCTTTTATCCAAGGTGGTTTACTCCAAGATCTTGTTATTCCTTCTATATCACATCTACCTCACAATGGAATTGCATCTAGTTTCATAAATAATACATATCCCATTGGCAAACAAATGTGTCAAAGTCTGAACTATAAAGGAAAAAGATTAGGCCTTCGTGAACAAGGTATCCTAGAACCCCTTTATATCCAAGAAAATCCATATTATCATGGCCTTGGTTATACACCTCACGCTCTAGACATTGGTACCCATTGTAAGTCCAAATTCCATCAAAATAAACCTAATTATCCTAGTCCATCAAACCTTCCATCTACCCTAGGTTCTTATCCTAGTCCATCAAACCTTCCATCTTTCCTTGGTCCTTATCATCCAAACCATAGTTCATCAACCCTCCCATCCATATTGGGGCCCTACATCCCTCCATCTCCTATTCATCAAGAACAATAAATGCACACAACCTTGATGCCCTCTCAAAATTCTACCTACATTAACCCATCCATAATACCTCCATATCATTCATCTCCATCCACCTATCCCATTGCTCTTGGAAGCAATTTGGGTGCCAAATGTCAAAAGATTCCATACCAAAATCCACATATATCAAAGGTCAACATGTCTCCTCGAAGAGATATGCAAAAATAAAATAAAATCTGATCCAAAGTCAAAAGAAAAAAATTCAAAGGCCACAAAGGCCCATAAATCAAAAATAAAAATTTCAAAGGCCACAAAGACCCATAAATCAAAAAGAAAAATTTAAAAGGAGACAAAGGTCCATAAAGAAAAAAGAAAATTTTCAAAAGCAACAAAGGCTCACAAAGCAAAAATCAAAGGAAAAATCTATGTGGATTCCTAAAAGTCTCATAGAAGCAATAAAATCTAAATTGGCATCCAATTTTTTTAATAAAAAAGCTTTCTCTAATCGTCCATCTAAAAACCTGTCACCTTCAAGTTCCATTTTTCCTCCATCACTCCACCACCCTTCAAGGTGTGTGCCAATGTTGATCTTTCCATCATTTCCATATAACCATTAACAATCATTCCAACCTCCTATCCATTATCCAACATCCATCCCCCATTATCCTCCTTTAATCCAAACCTTTGCATAAGTCCTGAGCTTCTTCCATCATACCATTAATCTAACAAAATTCATGAGCCTAATCCTCATTGCCATGGTTTATTAGAGCACATATTTGAGGGATATTAGCCATGAAACTTGATGCTTGAGTCCTTCTTCCACGTCCCTATCATGCATATATTATCTTCCATATTCATTTATCCATATCCATATCCTATCTTCCATATTCCTCTTGTACTTTAGAATTGGGGGGAAAGTTTCATCCATCTTGTCATTCATATTCATTATCCTCTTTACATTCATCCTTTTCCTTTCCACCTTTGATCTTGACAAGGTTAAGGATCTTCTTGAATGCCATGTATCTTATCCTATACACTTTATCCATGTATCTTCCATGCCATATCCTTCACCTTATCCATATTCCACCATCCTATCTAAATGCACCATTTCTTCCCTTTGTTGGTCTTGATGAGGAATAGGGAAAAAATACTTAGGCATTGTTTCCATATCTTATCTATTGATCTTGATCATCCTATTCATTATCCTTATCCTTGCATTTTTTCCTATTTCCTTCCTTTATTCTTGATGAGACTAGGGGTAAAATTACAAACACATGCTTTGGATTCCCTTTCATATCCTTATGTGTTACCATTCCATCATAGTTCACATCCTTATCATTTATCCATGATTACACTACCGCAGGGTGGGCCATCATGTCCCTTTGCAACCTTGAATCTTATCGTGCAAATCATATTTGAGCCTAGTTGTAAAACATTGTCCAATCCTCATATCTTTTATCAATCAATCATCAAAAATCATCAATCTTATTGTACTTAGAGGAATCAGTGATCCTAAGTACTTACCATCATCATGCCCTAGGGAAATGATCATTCATGGCATCCAATCAACCAACCATTATCATCTTTTGGCAAAAGATATGTTGTTTGTATGACATGTTTTGTAGTGAATCTTTCCTTTTGATTTATCATTTATCCATGGTTGCATTACCTCTAATGTGGAAGATCTTATTTCTTCAATCAGTCATCTATCACATTTCATCTCACTCCATCTTTAAAAAGTTCAAAAAATCCCTAACAATCATAAAATGTCTTGAAAAAATCCCTCAAGACCATAAAATATCCTAAAAAAATCCCTAAACATCATAAAATTTCCTGGAAAAATCCCTAAAAAGCCATAAGATGTCCTAAAAAAACCCTAAAAATCATAAAATGTCTTGAAAAAATCCCTAAAAATCATAAAATGTCCTAAAAACATCTTAAAAAGTCAAATATTCCAAGAAAAATCCAAAAAAATAAGATATATTAAAAAAAATTCCAAAAAAATTCAAATAACCTCAAAAATCCCAAAACAGTGACACTTTTAGATCACCATGCAACTTTGAACTTTAACAAAATCAAAATGTGCCATTATTGACAATCAAATGAGCATTGCATCATACCTATCAATCCATCTTTTAGATCCAACCAAAATGCATAAATTGTGACAAGAATTAGATCTACATGGAAACATGATGCCTATTTGTTTGTCGATATTTGATTATTTTATGATTTTATCTTTGGTGGCATGTCTTTTAGCTTCTCAAGAATGTCTTGGACTAGAGAGGCAAGGATGGGGCATGATCACTTGTTTGCTATCTGTGGATTGTTTCTTATTCACAGGATGATTCATCTTAAGACATGGTTATCTAAAATCATCGAGGACCTGAGTCTAGTGTGGATAAGAACATTCTTTGTCTGATAGTGTCTTCCATGCAATAAGTATTCAGGTCATCTAAGGTCCTTATACCTAGATGCTTATACTTCACTGCTAAATAAAAACAAAAAAAATATTTAGGTCGTCTAGATGTTCATGTTATCTAGACGCTTATACTAATTTGTGACATAATAAGCTCTACGCTAATAAAAGCACTTTGTAAAGCACAAGAAGGTTCACTGCTTTCCTTTCCTTCATATCTCTTTTTCATTTATCATTTCTTCCATCATCCATTTCCTTCATCATTTAGTTTTCTTCGTGCTCCTTATTTCAAAGGGTAATTAATCGATTTATCTAATTGATGCTTATCTTTTAATCCAAATATCAAATCAATCAATCTGCTCCTTGATCACTCAATCTATTAATCAATCATTTTTTTCACTAGCATCAATCTCAATTAGCTTCATCAGATCAATTAGCTTATCAACCTAGCTACACTGATCATGTACATCAATTTTTTAGTTACGCCCATCAACTGTGCATTTTCATCAAATGTAGATCTCTGCTTAATCATTTGCACAATATCAATTATCAAATCTTCCCCTCGTGATCTATCGAGAAATTAATCTTATCACAACTTGTTCGATCAATCTCTCAAGGGGGCATATCATTGTTATCATCATCCTTACTAGGATATCCATGGAGCATGTATCAGTTAATCAATCTTTTTTTTCTTCTTTGGAACAACGTGACAGGTTGCATTGTCTCAAAGAGGGAAAAAATGTAGACGCATAAAAATGTCCTTATAATCATTTTTATCCATTGCATATTCATATAGTCATTTGCATAAATCATTTAACCATTTGCATAATGATTAACTCAACCATTTCATTAATAATTAATCCATAATTATTTAAATACATCCATTACATATTTTTTTACATAACCATTATATTCATACATAATCATATTTCCATAGTCATAAATGCATTTCATAAATACATTCTCATGAGCATTTTTCCATTTCATAAACCAATTTCATTTAACAATTTAAATAATCATTTATCCTTCTCCTATGCATATCATTTAATAAATCCATTATCCTTAATCTCCAACATATCACAAATTACATTTAATTAAAATGGGATAATTATCATTTCTCCATCTCATTCTTTTATCCCAAATTCTTCTTGAAATGTGGATTCACCCATGAGGACATGTATATAAGCTTGCTTCCTCCTCACTTTTCAAACAAGTCCAATCTCATTTTGATCAAAATCCATTCTACATAGCCTTTTGTGCTTTTTGCTGCAAAAATATGAGAGCAAAGACAAGATCTTGTAGATAGGATAACAATGAAGTGATTAAAGACAAGATCTTGTAGATAGGGTAAAAATGGAGTGATTTTACTTTTGAATGCATGTGTTTGATTTCTTAGTAATTAGTATTTCATTTCTGGCATTTGTTTTCATTTGTAAACAGTTCATTGATGTGATGTTGAATGCATGTTGATTCTCCTTTGTGAATTCATTTAATTTTTAGTTTTCAACATCTACACAAATAATTATAAAACAACTATAAATGTTTAATCAATTATATTATAAAACTAATCCTAATTACTTATTTATTTTATAAAATTTATAATTATTCTAAATATTTTAATTAAATAAATATTAAGTAGGGTTATCAATACACTTTAATTTATTTTTTGAGATTAATTTTCTATATACTCACTGTTAGGATTAAGAATATTTTCTAATATCAGTACACTATAAAGGTTTGGCTTAGAAAATGTGTCAAATTGAGGTCCCATGTACCAAACACTATTATTTAATTTTAGTTTTAAATTTTAAAATATTTTTTCATATGCATTTAAATATATATAGTAATATTTATGCCTTCCATTTACTTTGAAAATTATTCAATTTTAAGAATTTTGATATAAGTAATTTCAAACTCTTAAAGTAATTGAAATAATTATAAATAACTTTTAGATAAATAAAATAATTCTTAAATAAAAAATGTAAATAAAATAAAATAGTTCAATAATTCTAAATTAAAATTAAAATATATTAATAATTCTTCAACAAACAAAATATTCTTAAGTAGAAAAATATATAATAATGTAATTAATATATTAACATTATATTGTAATTATATTGATATAATTATTATAATTATTATAATAATAGTATATATAAATATACACACTCACACTCACATACACATTATATTTATATTATTGTTATCTGGGCATAATTATTATAATCAATATAAAAATATTATATAAAAAAATTCTATAGTTTTTCATGTAATGTAGTGTTAATTTGATTTTATTAGTACATTATCTTCAATATTGTATTTATATTATATTGTAACCGATATACATATAATCTAATTAACATTTTAAATTACATAATACATAATAATAAATTTTTTTTATCACAATTCTCATTTTGACAAAATCAACTTCATTTATTCTTCTAGGGATCTATCTATCAAACTTAAAATCAACTAATCAATCAAGTAGTGTAAATTATATGATAATTCTCATTTTGAAAAACTCAACTTTGACTATGCTTCTAGAGATTTGTTTATTAGAATTAAAATCAACTAATTAATCAATTATTTATTCTAAGGATCAAACTAAAATTCAATTGTGCTAGTCATACTTGCACCTTAAATGAATAAAACTTGGGGTCAAGGTAATCCCTAACAACTATAATATCCACTGACCTAGTAATATTGGGATAGATTTAGCTTGTAAGAGTCCATTGATCTCAAACTATTATTAACCTACCTCTTAATTAACAAAAAATACTTTTATTACAATACTACAAAGGTAAGTACTTGCCACTACATGACACTTGCTGGTACTTGTTGTTAGGTAATATTATTGCAATGCATATTGCTTAATTAGTTATTAATAATTATGTTTGAAAATAATTAAAATTTAGCATTTTTTATTAAATATTTTTAAAAAATTAAGCTGAAAAATTTATAATTACAAATATTTTTAAAATAAAAATTGGCTTGTGATAATTTTTTTTTAAAAAAAATCACTCATGAGTCTTTGAAGAGAAGGAAAGGTGAAAGTTAGAAGATTGATGGAATGATTGGCCACTGAGAAAATGATGGAAATCACATAGGGGTGGAATAGTAGATGCAAAGGAAGATATGGATGGAATGGATATTCCCAACCAAAACTTTGGGGTCAAAATCAAAGGGGAAGTCTTGCAAATCAAAGAACAAAGAAATACAAAAATTGTGATGGTGGGAGAAAAAGATAGAAACCTACATTACCAAATGTAGTAAATAGAATGAGAAGTAAGAAAGAGAAATGGATGCCAAAAGGAATGGAAATAGAAACAAGTGAAAATTGCATTCCTCTTAACCTTGAACACCAATTTTTCCATTGCATTTTTTTTTCTTAAAGATGGAAAATTAAACAATTCAGTGGTAAAATTGAAAGTAGCATTTTCATGAAATGCATCGGGGACTATTTGACTAAGCCTAAAATTAGGAATTGGTGTCATTCCAATCGGGGACGAGATTTTTGTTAATTTATAGGTGGAATGGGTGATGTGTCATTATTCCATTCCATCCTCCAACTTCTTGTTACTGTTGCTTGAGGTTTGGTTAAACCTTTCGTGACTCGCCATAAGTGAGGACACATTAAGGATCCTCATGACAAGGAATCTTCTAGGTGAGAACACTAGATGTACCCTAAGAGGTTGGGTGTCCAAAGAGATTATCTCACACATGTGTGATGAAGAGGATAGGGTTGATCATGAGATTATAAGTGGAGGTGTAAAATTTCACCTTCACATTCAATGATTCAAATATTGGGTTTTATATTTATTTCTCTCTTGGGATTTTGGAATAGAATTTTTATTTCCTTTTTATCTTTATTGTTAATTGTGAGATGGGAGAGGACTTCTTGATCATGGTAATTTTTCTTGAGTTTTGGAGAGAGTTAGAGAGGAGCTTGAAGAGTTTTTGGCTTGAGAAAGGATTTGGAGAAGGCTTGGTTGTTGGAAATCATCAAAACCTACATCAAGGTCTTGAGAGCTTTGAGAGGTAGGGTTCTATACCTCTAGTTGCATATTTTTGTGAATGTTTAAATGGATGAATGTTAAATGATTTTTTGTGTGTAAATATATTTTTGTGTAGATTTATATATTAATTTGTTTTGATTTATGTTGGATGGATTATGATGGTAGAGAGAGGTTATCTCCTCATCTCTCCATAGTACTTTCAATCTTGAAGGAGGTTCTTATGATGCTAATCATTGTGAGTTTTTATGTCTTTTGTGAAATGAAAATGAGGGTGTATGTTTCCTTGTGTGGTGCAAATATTTAACTGAAGTTTTCCAAGAGGCCTCCTAGCTTGGGGGTGGGTTGTGAGCAACCCTATAGTTGGAAGGTGAGATTACCATTGACACATGGATGGTTTGTTGTGTTACTTTTTAGGTTAGAGAATTCAATGGAGTACCATTTTCCATAGAAACAAAATTATTCATCTTTCAATTGTATATTTATATTTTGGAACAAGTTCTAGTAGGATACTCTTAAAGGGTTCTTTTTGGAAATGTAGTTTCAATTTTAAAACTTACTAGATCATATTTGAGTGTGAAATTATTATTGTACATAAAAAATATTCTAATATAGGAACTGTTATGAACTGTGTCTCTAGTCCTTCTTGCCTAGTGAATATTTTGAACTCCTATTTTCCCTGCTCATCTACCACTCCCTTGTCTCATGCCTCTCCGCTTGGGTATAATGTCGTAGTAGACCTCTTTGCTGTGGATTTAAAGCTCTCTGTGGAGGGGGTTGTGGATGGGCATCTAGCTGTGGGCTCTCATGGTGCATTTAATGCAGTGAAAGGAAATGTTTTAGGTTCATTCGTAGATCCTGTTTGAAATAAAAATAATGGGGAGAGCTCTGTACACCCTTTGAAATGTGTAGCTACTTCTGTGATTTCTATGGGTAAGGAAGTTTCATAATGTATTGAATTATTTTCCAAGACTGCCCTAATTTGTAGGTTTTTTAATTTTTGGCTTTCACTTCTTGATCTTCACCAGTGGATTTCCAGAAATTGGTCTCCAATTGTCGGAGGTATGATGGAAATTTATCCTTTCACTAGAGGAGTTTTTGTTGTTGGTTTTATCTCTTATGAAGATAGACAGGCTGTTTTAGATCATGGTTTGTGGGAATGGGATTCTCACCCATTGTACATGAGGCATTGGGTCCATTCCTTCAACCCTTTGAAGGAAACTATTGATGTAATGCTTGTTTGGGTAAGATTTCCATATCTTCCCTTATAGTTTTGGTGCTCCTTTTCTTTTGAGGGCATTGGTAATGCTCTTGGTAGGTTTTTAAAAGTGGATCATGCATCCAAGAATTTTACTCATGCCTCATTTTTTAGGATTTTGGTGGAGGTAGATTTATCTCAGGCTTTACATGAAGAGGTGGTGCTTGAGGTTAATGACTGGTCTTAGTCTCAACTTGTTGATTATGAAGGTATCCCCTTCCATTGTAGATGTTGTTTTGCTACTGGACACTTGGCCCGTGATTTCCCTAATGGCTCTCATCCTATTTCTTCTTCCACTCGATGGAAGAATTCTCATAGCGAACATCTAGATATTTACCTTCATGCAAACTATGCTTCTGATAGTGAGGCTTCATAACCTCCATCTCTACCTCAAACAAATAAATCTACTGCTAAGGTTGCTATTTCTCTAGTGAATTTTGCTGCTCTGGCTGAAAATAAGGATGTTCCATCTATTGTGTGCGCTATCTCCTTTGAGGCCCTTACCTCTTCGACTCCTGTCGTTGATGGTGTTGTCTCTCTGGTGGCTTCTACAATTCTGATTCAACACTTGGTTGTTCCCTCTGTGGTGAGTGATGCCTCCCCTGAGGCTCCTCTTGATTTTGTTTCTAATTTAGTTGTTAGGAATTGCATGCAAAAAATATCAATTAAATGCAAACAAAGATTAAATAGAGGAATGAAAAACACAAAAATAATAACAATGAGAGAATATTTAACATTGTTCACCCAAACTCAGGCTACATCCACCAACAGAGAGTCTAATATTATTATCCAGTAAATAGAACCAATTACAACCGGTAATCCTTGCAACTCAATACTGCTGCAAATGCTACAATACAATGCCAATGAAAACCCTAACCCTTAGCGTTTTATCAAGACTTATGTCAGTTACAAAATAGGGTTTTTATGTTGGCCAATAGAAAAAATAATGCCTGACACCTTTATAAAATAATATAAAATCCTGAGAGGTTTCGGGGGCATTGCCCCTTGACCCTACCCTATATCGCGATAGGGAGTGCACCAAGGGTGCTTCCCCTTGAATCCATCTTGGGGGTGTTGCCCCCAAACCCCCGTTAAATAATTTGGGAGAAAATTGCGCTGATAAAAGTGGGGAAAATTTAACCTCCAAGTCTGATTAGGCTCCATATACCAACATTAGTTTTTGATACTCCCTAAATGGTTGTGCAAAGGAAAAATAAATGCACTCCTAAGAAAAGATTTGATGAGTTGCCTTTGTAGGAAAAGTTGTTGGTTTCAAGCTTTGGTGCTTAAATTGTTTCTCTATGTTTGGCTATCTATATTTAGTTTGGTCCTGGTAGCTATGTTCTTGCTACTAGTATGATTTTTCTTGCTGTTCCTGATTGGTTGTTGTGTTTGGCCAATTTGTTTTATAGAGTTGTTCTGCCTAGTTGTACGCTTTGATTGTAATATCCTTTAGTGTATAAGGGAGTAGGGCCCTTTCAAATTCCCCGCTTACTTAATAAAAAACATTATTCTAATATATTGCTCAAATTAAATTGAGTTTTCATGAATAGTATGTAAATAAAATAGTTCCAATTAAATATCCTTGTAAACACTGTGTAAAGGAGTAGAGTTGGAAAATAAATGTATCTAGAAATACAATTATGTGTTATCTCTACCTCATTTTTGAATCATGTATATAGTAAGTGTTTGTAAAGAACCATTAATTGTTAGAATTTATTTGAGTGTTATTAGAGAATAAATATTTAGAGTTTTCTCGATTTAATACACATTTCAAATGAGAGGTTGTAAAATGAAAAGAAAAAGAGATATCTAATATTTCACTTGTTGAGTATAATTTCAATTGTGAGTGAGTGATGCATAGTTTACTTGAAATAAATAAAATAATAAATATAGTTCTTCTTTGAAACTTCTTTGTAAATGAATATTGCTGAAAATAAAAATCAAGAAAGGATATGTCTATGGATTTTTTTCTCATTTCTAGAATATTTGTTGCAAAAAATAAATAATTCATTAAAGTCTAGCTTATAAGACCAATATTCTATTGTATGTAAAACTTAGTTATTGTTGTTAATTTTTTATACACTCAATAAGATTTTGGTGGACATCAATTGTTGCCCTATCTTATTAGTTTTTACCTAAAATACAAATTTTATATTTGCTCTTTATTGTCATAATAAACATGATTTAAATGAAATATATTTATCTAAGTAATATATATGTGTGTGTGTGTGTGTGTGTGTGTGTGTGTGTATAAACATATTTATTTCAAATATTACACTATTTTAAATTAATTAAATGTGTATTAAAATTAAAATTTTTGGATGTAGGGGTGGGTAAGTGGACAAGATCAGAGCCTTGCCACCAAGCCACAACCCATTGGGGCCACAAACTCCTATAATTCTCAGGGGTACAATGACCTTGATGGGAGGTGAAAAACCTACCCATGGGGACTAAAACCCCAATATTAATGTTCATGATTTATTTTATATAAAAACAAAGAAAAATTTGTTGCAAAATTAAGAAAAAGAAATCATGGCTAACCCTCCCATATTTGAAAAAAAATTTAAAAACAAATATAATTATATAATGTTGGGGTATCAATATTCGGCCACATCTTTGATCTTTGACCTATGAATGAAACTCTAGTTTGAATTCCTTGTTAAGACTTGGCCAACTATTTATTTTAGTGAATATTTGTTCTTGTGTGTATGTTTTTACCCTATAAGAAATAAACCTTTTTGATAAATCTTCATCATTATTTTAAAACTTATAAAAAAATTGCAACAATCTTCTCAAATAGATTTAATCTAGGAATGAAAATAGGAAAAATAAAATTTAATAAAAAAAATTAGATAAACAATTCATTTCTAGATTTGAAAGAGAAATTTCTCCTCTATTGCATTCTATTCCATATGCAAACACATGAAAAATTATTTATAGAAAGAATGAGATCTTATTTCTTCTAAAAAAGAAAGAAATAGGGTTCACTTGGTGCCCTAACTTCATTAGACTATTAAACTAGATTAATGATGTGATTAATTTTATTAAGTGAGTATTAATTTATTTAATCCTTGTATAGTAGTATGAATTTAGAGAATTTAACTAATAAATTTTGATGGGTGAAAGTTTAGGATAAAAGGATCTTAGCAATGACATTTAAGATTAGTTCAATTTGTAAGGTGATTTAAAAAAATCCAAATGAACTAATTTTGTGATTTAATATTACTTGTGTTGAAAAATGATCATTTTAGTTGGGAAATATTTTAAATTTAATTCAAAAATAAACCTTAAAGAGAATTAAACAAATTGGTTGTGGATAAGAGTTATAATTAATTCCATTTAATTTAATATTACTAAATTTTACAAGATGACTATTCAACTAAATAATTTAAAAGTTAATTTGTAATGTTATTAAATAAATTTCATTAATTGATTCCTTGAGAATATTAGACAAAAAATTGGTGGAAAATATTATTTTAATTTTAATTTGATTAAAAAAATTTAAATGTTAGGAGAGAAGAAACACTAATTCTACTCATTGAATTAATCAATGAGCTAGACTAAATAATAAATGTGATTATTTTCTAAAGTTAGTTTATTAGTAGATTTTTAGAATAAATTTTGGTTAAATATGATTAATCTAATTGATTTAGTCATTTATAGGAGCTGGGTCTCATCATAAAGACTTGAGCAATTCACTTCCACATAGTAATCCTAAGGGTATGACCTTGTGTGGCCCTCCCTTAAGGTGTCACACAGAGAGACACCAATCCTAACTAGGATTGACCACTATCATAGGGTGTGTGGGATAGGTTCCACAACACCCACTCACATGATTTCTCTTTCCTTGCTTTCAACTAGTTTTCTTGTGACGATGTTACATGTACAACCTCAACAACTGCACACATGAGTATATCATGTCGAGCATGATAATAATTAAAATTTTAGTTTTAAGAAGAAATAAAATTATTGGTTTGCATTCATGTTCACATGTAAAAATGTGGGCACGATAGTTTTTACAATTAAAAAGGATAAACCATAATTATTAATGTCTACACCTACTAAGCATCTATCACCTTTTTCTTTAGAGAGACTTCTTAATCATGATTCTTTGGTATGGTGACTTGTATTCCCTTCCTTCTACTATTTTTTCATTTTCTTAGGAAAGCTTAAGTGGAAGTGAATTGAATTAAAAAAGGAACGGTTTGACTTTTGATGAGAAGAAGAAATAGTAGAAAGTAGAAGAGGCTTTGTATGAAAAATTTATTTGAGTCCTTAGAAATCCATCATGACATGCAAGTATGCACATGCAAAAAAACTTGAAAATAATATTGACATATGGAGGAAAATTTGGCAAGTGCTTGAGCAAGTGATCTAGTTGTTACAATGGAGGATGGCCACAATTCATTACTTAATAGGAGATTGATTCTCATCAAAAGAAAATGTTTCTTGTGAACAAAAAAAATATTATGCCAATATATATGAGGGTAAAATGGGAAAAGTATTTTCATTCACAGGGGATATTATGTGTATTCTAGTTTGCTAAGGTTGCTTCATTTTCTTTAGAAGGTCAAGAAGGGTTGAACTTTGAAACTTGTATAGAATCTATATATGAGTTACAAAAGTTGAGTATTTTAGTTGAAGACATTAAAATATATAGCTAAGAAGAGCTTTGGATCTATTTTAAAAAAAGAGGCAAAATCAATTTCAATAGTTAGTAAAATTCCAAATTATGATTCAACTCATTATTATAATGGAGTATCTATTAGCAACTTCAGTATGTTGTATCCCACTTCTACATGTATGGTTGTAGAGCTTGTTAACTATCCTAAATTGGGGAAAACCCCAAAATTAATTAATTGGTTGGAAAGAATAAAACTAGAGTCATATCAATACCTAGAAAACCATATATTTTCAAACACTAATATTTTTTTGACAAGCTAACATGCTATGTGATTATCCCATTTTAGTTTTTCTAGCTCCAAAGTTGATGTGATTTCTTTTGGGGTTTTCCCATTGATTTAATGATGAGTCATATGGTGACTATACAAGTTATAGATGAAAAGGTTCCTAAACATATATTGAAAAATATTTATTGGATATCATTACCTAAGAAAAATCACATGAGCCACAAGGTTTGCTAGATAACACATGTAGCTTATTTTTTTGAAATAACACATAGATGGAAAGCTACCTCATTTTGAAAGGTGAAGATGTCAAAGATTATACATCTTTGGAATTAGAAATAGAAGATTCTAGAGTGGGTTTGGAGGAGGGAGCTTTGGATATCCATGGTGATCATCCAATATCTACTTCCTCTATAGAAGATGATTATGTAGACATTAATGACCAATTTTTTCACATGGTAAATGGCGGCTCTAGTGAGGAAGCTAATTCAAAATAAATAAATATTATTCTTAAATTAAGTAAATATATTCTAATTAATTATAATTCTAATCCTAATTTAATTAAACAATGTATATAATTATAATTGTAACTTAATCTATATAATCTTAATTATAATAATAAACTTAATCCTAAACCTAAATCTTAATTGTTATTATTTTAAGATTATATTATTGTACTAGTTTTTACATAAAATTAATTATTACCCTCACATTAATAAACTAATATTAATAATTATAATATAATCTAAACACTATAGTGGAAATACATTGGTTTTATCTTTCAAACATTATAATATAAAAAAATCATTATCCAAAAAATAGTCATAGTTTTTATATGAAACAAATAAATAAAAATTATCATTAAATTTAATTTGAATTTGGATACAAGGGAAGGAATCACTTTCACATTGGTGCAATCATGGGTGGAGGGTCTAGAAAGGACTGTCCAACCATGCAACTTAGAGTTCAAAACAATAGAAATAACACAAGAAATGCTCAACAGACATAGATTATTATTGATTCAACAACTTGAAGTCTTACACACATCATATGCCTTATATGTAGAATAAATAGAGATCACAGGCCTGCCACAAGGGTATTACAAATATTATAATTGATAAGTAGGAGGTATTTTTCCACAGCGTGTCAAATTATGATATTGCTATCAGGATTCAACTGTGTAGTTTCAAGTCAAACTCATTGACCCATGTTTCATGAGTAGTGGTTCAACAAGAACCCATCTCTCATGATATCGAATATCCACTTAGCACTCATTGCATCTAGGTGATGCTCACAGAGGTGAAGACCGGTCCATCCCGGAGGTCACCCATCCCAAAGACGCCCAGCTCAAGCACACTTAACCAGGGAGTTTTCCCAAGGTTAAGCCCGCTTGAGTTGTTACCCCATTTGCAAAACCTTCAGCAAGTGTTGTGCCTTATGAACCATTCATAATAGATCCCCTTTAGCTCATCAATTAATAAGTAGGAGGTATTTTTCCACAGCGTGTCAAATTATGATATTGCTATCAGGATTCAACCATGTAGTTTAAAGTCAAACTCATGAAACATGGGTCAATGAGTTTGAATTGAAACTACACGGTTGAATCCTGATAGCAATATCATAATATTATAATTGTCACAAGGCCTTATTACATTCCACAATCTAGAAGGATGAATCAAACTATCTAACTCCTAACTCAAGAATTACTAATTAATTGCCTCTTACTGCATTACAATGATCTTAAATATGAACCTCCATCTCCGATTATGGTTCATGTTGGCCTCAAAGGTTTACAAACCCAATGCAAGATCAAACGTGGAGGATGACCCCAAACATGAAAGACAAGCCATTGGTAAATGAAATGAAATTTATATCTCCAAGAAAATTCCCTTAGACCTAAAATACCTTGAATGATGTTCTACTAAGGTCTGCATATTTTGGAAAAGGTTCACACAACCATGTACCTAATCTTAGAGATAGGCCCAAATGCTCTATTTGAGAAATGTCAGTGAAATTTTGAGAGTGATAACTATTTGCAAATAAATGCAAACACCTAAAATATAGATATGTTGTAGGTGACCTCGTGTAGAAGCTATATCTTGCTCCATGTGCTGAGAAATGATACAATGGTAAAATGCAAAAGAAACTACTGAGATAGCTATAGACTGAACTGTAGGAAAAGAAATGTTTTTGGTTGATACAGGATTTCTTTACAACTAGGGATACTCCTACATCACAATTTCAACTTACCTCATCTTACCCTAGCCTTTTTATATTTCTACCATAACCCTATTTCTAACCCTAATTGTAACCATACCCCTAATTCTAACTCTAACCCTACTTCTAATTGTAACCTAAATAATACCCCTAGTTGTAACCCTAATTATTATCCTAAACTTAATTCTAACCCCAACCCTAATTCTAATCACACCCCTAATTATAATGATTTTATAATTATAATAATTAATAATTAGAGTTAAAAATTATAATTTTATTATTAATAATAAAATTTATTTTTGATAGATTAATGTGACGCTATGGGGTCACACCTGTAAAAAATAGAAAAAAAATTGTAGGCCTATAAACAAGGGTGCCCAAGTGCATTTCAAAATTTCAATTTTGTAGAAGATATCAACATCTTTTAAGAAAAGGAAGCTAGTAAGCAAACTAACTTTCAATAACTACCATAATATTTTATCCCTATGATTACTGCCTTACAAGCTTTGACTTGTAGCTCCAAGTTTGGTGTGTGAGCAAAGCTACATCATGAATGCACCTACATTTTTCTTCCTCTTCCTTTTGACAACTATCCATTTTCCTACTTTTGATTCATTGTTCATGACATCCTCTATTTCCCTTCGGGAAACACTTCCCCCCCATATCCAAAAATTCAAATTTCCTGACTGTTCTTTTGAATCTACAATTTGGTTATGGTTAGTTGAGGCCTTAACAACATCCTTATGCATAGGAGTTGAACCACCACTAGATCCAAGAGATGGTGGTGGTGGAGCCTTAGAACCACTATCCCCAACCAATTTTTCTGGGGCAGTGTGGTAATTTTCCACTTTGCTAGTGCTAGGATTGGTTCTAGGAAAATTCATCGCTAGCAATTCACTGATGGAAAATTCACCGCCAACAATTCACCGATGGAAAATTCATCATCAGCAATTCACCATGGGAAAATTCATTGTCAGCAATTCACTATGGGAAAATTCACTGCCAAATAAAATTCACCACCAGCAATTCACTGAGGTGGAAAATTAACTGCCATTAATATTTTTTAATATATATTTGAAAATTTTGTTTTTTTTTCAAAAGAATAATTTGATTTATGATAATAAAAAATTAATTGCATTAACTTTAGAGAATTTGATTTATGATAATAAAAATAAAAATATTTTTCAATATATTTTATTTTATTAGTTATCTATAATGATAATAAAAAAAAATATTTTTAAAAATATTTTTATTTTTTGTTTGCACATATAGATGAATAGAAATTACATTCATATCAAAATAAACATAAAAATAAATATCAATAATTATTATTGAGATGAATAGAAATTACTATGGGTAAAGTATTTTTATTGTTTGCAAATATGAAGATGAATATAAATTACATTCATATCAAAATAAACATCAAAATAAATTGTAACAGAGGTGAAAATTATTATTTTTTTAAAAAATTCAAAGTTATAGAAATATATATTAAAAAATATTAATGGTAGTTTATTTTCCACCTCGGTGAATTGCTTGCGGTGAATTTTACTTGGCGATGAATTTGTCATGGAGGTGAATATTCCGTTGGTGAATTGCTAGCGATGAATTTACCGTATGCTGCTAGGATCATATTTTTCCACAAAATAATGATGGAGGGATGCACCACTCCACCATGTAGCATGGACTTCAAATTTTCATTTGAAGCAGTGGGTAGCCATATGTCCTATCATGTAGTATCTTTGACAACTGAATGATAGGCCCTCATAGCAGAACCATTTGTGACTAACTCCCACTCACTGTTTGGAGCGAAATTTCTTCCAACATATCTTTGGAGATGTTGATCTCCATGAGGATGCGAGCATGTGTGGTGTGTATGTAGCTTGATGAACCCTCATCAATGCCTAAGAATTTTCCCAAGGAGTTACCCATTGCTTCAAAATAGGAATCAAACCAGAATTACAACTATAGATTCAAAAATATTGTCCATATAGGAATATATGCAAATGATTCAATGGAGGGGTTAAAATCATGATACCATGGTTTCAACACCAAAAAATGTTCCTCCCAACTCCACTAAAATTCACACAAAATAGTATTTCTATCCTTCACATTATCACATACCACCACAAAGAAGCCCCATGCACATGGATAGATTTCAAGCTCCCCATCAAGATTTAGTTTCCATGTCTCTAAAATCCATTGATGGACTTAACAAAGGCTTGGTCTAAATCCTCTAAACCTTCCAATCATATCCTTCTCAGAAAAGTAGGCTTCATTTTTTGAGATCTCGCCTTATTTCATCTCCAAATTTTACTTGTGATGAGATCTTGGTGCACAAGAAAGGGTGTAAAGTTCCATTAGAGAGAGCATCTATATTTCCAAAATTCCACCCATGTGTGTAGAGGGGGAACTAGGTAGATCTACGTGCAACTTCCTCCCCTTCATTCATAAATATTCTTAATTTTTAAATATTTTTAGTATAATATTATAATATTTAGGTATTATATATTTAATATTTATATATACTATAATTTATTAAATATAAATATCATAAAGCTTTTTACATATATTATTAATTAAAATATGAAATATATTATAAGTTTAATATTTATCTATATTTATTTTTTAATTAATAATTTCTATTAATTTTCAAAATATTTATTATTATTTATATTTTATGGTATTTATTTTTTATTGTAGATTATAAAATATAATTTTCTAGAATATTCTTAATTTAGTACTCTAAAATAAAATTACCTTTTATATATTTAACTATTTTTCATAATATTATAATATTTAGATATTATATATTTAATATTTATATACACTATACATTATTAAATATAAATATAATTTAACTTTTTACATATATTACTAATTAAATATATTGTAAGTTTAATATTTATCTATATTTATTTTTTAAATATATATTATATTTATTAAAAATGGTTAAAATATTAAATATATTAGAAGTTTAATATTTATCTATGTTTATTTTTAATATATATATTATATTTATTGAAAAATATATTTAATTTATATTTATTATTACATATTATATGAAATATGATGCATATTATTAAATATAAATATTATATACATACACTCTTTTTTCCTCCCACCCTAGCTCTATCTCTCTACCTCTACCCCTGATTTTGATGATCTTTTCTTTGCCGATTTTCGCGATCTTTATTTTGTCGATCTTTGTCCTGCTTTAGTTTTTTATTTTATCACGAGATCTTTGATCGCTTTCGACTTTGACGACTTTGAAGATCTTTGATTGATTTTGAAATTTTTCGATTTGATCTTTCTCGATCGAGTCGATTTTTTTGATTTTTGACGATTTCTGGATTGATCGATCGACTGACGCCGGATTGATTTATCGGATTTTGATTGATTTCGACGTGATCGGATCTTTGTCGATGCCGATCCGCCGATCTTTGACGCGATCGACGTCGACCGGATCGCCTGACCTGACTCGATCGATCCTGACCCGGACGCCCGATCGAGCGTTCGACGGAGTCGCATTTTATCTTTGATCTGAGATTTTGATCTGGATACTTTGATCTGGCGATTTCGATCCCGTTCGACGATCTTCGGTTTCGACCTTGTCTACCCTTTCCTTTGTTTCGACGATCTCTACCTTTATCGATTTGTTCTACTCCGTCCTCTTAATTTATCATTCACTTTATTCTCCACCTCGAATGTCTCTTCGCCTTATCCATCTCTTATCTCTTCCTCTTTCGCCGTTCTTTGATTTCACCGCAGACCTTTATTTACATTTTTTCGAATGATCAACTACCGAACTTGCGGCCTTTATGGATATGACTCCACTTTAAATTATTCCACAAGTTTCACTGGCATTTTGGCCACCTTGATTGCCAATATAATACAGTATAACACTTATTGCAATGCGGAAAAGATAAATACGAACCACTAGTGACACTTGTTTATATGCTGTATTTCCTCTTATTTTTCTTCACATTCACAGATATTATAGTGGATTCAAATCTTTAAGGGGAAAGCCGGAATCGTCCTGTGTGGACTATTTTTGCCTAACTTTTTGCCTTTACAATTTTAATTAAAACATCAGATTTTCTAGATGTTTCTAGATTCAAATTTTACACAGTTGAATCAGAAAACGACATGCACTAATGACTATTTTTAAATATTAAAAATCACACAGTTGATCGATCACTGACAATTTTTTCCGTGTTGAACAGACTGACTCACTTATAATACAGTCGCTTTGGCCTCAATGATTCGTGTAGAAGATTTGTTCTAGAAATGAACACACGTATGCTGATCGCAATGCTGTGCTTAGGCTTGGCTGTGGCATTCATATTAACTACCGCCACCGCAATAAATCCCAACAGTTCCTCTTCTCCTCATGTCTTTGAAAGGTTTTCTGTCGCGAAAGATCGTATGCTGCGACAGAAAGTTTATGATGCTAGCAGGGACATTGCAGCTCTACTGTCCTTCAAAAATGGCATTACAGCTGACCCCACGCGATCACTCTCCAACTGGAATACTACCAATTCAGAAAACGTGTGTTTCTGGAACGGTGTTTGGTGCAGAAAGAATACCAAGAGAGTGGTGGCCATACTTCTCCCTCAATTAGAACTGGAAGGTACCATTTCTCCATCCATAGGAGGTCTCTCCTTGTTACACACTTTAGATCTCAATTTCAATTCTTTCAGGGGAAGGATTCCACCTCAGCTTGGCCAGCTGAAAGCGTTGAGGATACTTGACCTTATGAAGAATAGACTAGAGGGTTCCGTCCCCAAATCTCTTGCCAATTGCTCGCAGCTTCAGTGGATTAGACTTTCGTGGAACAACTTGACGGGGAGCGTACCTGCAGAATTTGGTGGTCTGGGGAAGTTAAAGAATCTCCGCTTGCCCTTCAATCATCTGACCGGAAGCATTCCAAATTCTCTAGGAAACTGCACGTCTCTAATTTTTTTGGTCCTTTGTGGTAATACTCTCACAGGTGCGCTACTCTCATGTTCCTACTTTGAAGGCAACGTGCTATCTGCTTCCCTCCCCCCTCCAAAATAATTTCTTTGTATTATACTTCATTGAATTTGATAGGGACAATTCCAAAGGCCATTGTAGAGCTCAAATCTTTGGAACAGTTGGTGCTTTATGACAACAGTCTAACCGGACCTATACCACCTGAACTAGGAAACTACACACTTCTTAGTTATTTGCTCCTCACCAATAAACTTGTCACAGGTGCGTTATTCTCATGACTTGTCTTGTCTTTACTTTGAAGGAAACATGCTATCTGCTTCAAGCTCTCCTCCTCTTAGTAATTGTTCTGAATTATTGGATTTAATAGGTAAAATCCCAAAGACCATTGGAGAGCTCAAATCTTTGAAATTTTTGGCACTAAATGAAAACTATTTAATTGGTGAAATTCCAAACGCCATCGGAGAGCTCAAATCTTTGGCATCTCTGTATCTGAACGAAAACAATTTAACTGGAGCTATACCACCTGAACTAGGAAACTCCACGATTCTGTTGAGTTTGTTTCTCAACAACAATCATCTCACAGGTGCGTTACTTCTCATGTTGTTACTTTGAAGGAAACTTGTTCTCTGCTTCAATCCCTCCTCTTAAAAATTGTATTGTATTATATTTCATTGAATTTAACAGGTAAAATTCCAAAGGCCATTGAAGACCTCAAATCTTTGGAAAATTTGTATCTGTATGGAAACAATTTAATTGGAGCTATACCGCCTGAACTAGGAAATTGCACGTCTCTGGTCAGTTTGCTTCTCAACAATAACCATCTCACAGGTGCGTTATTATCTTGTCTTTACTTTTAACACAACAGGCTATCTAGTTCTATCCATTCTTCTCTTATTAATTGTTCTGAATAATAATTCATTAAACTTGATAGGGGAAATTCCAAAGGCCATTGGAGAGCTCAAATCTTTGGTACATTTGTACTTGAATGGAAACAATGTAACTGGACCAATACCATTTAATATTGGTAAACTCAAGAATCTTGTTGAGCTTATCATCTATAGAAATAATCTTTCGGAGGGTATTCCTGAAAGTGTTGGTGAGTTGATTTCACTAGAGAAATTAGATGTATCTCATAATCAGCTGACGGGAAAGATTCCACCATCCACAGGGAATTGCAAGAATGTAACTGATTTGGTACTGGCAGACAACTTTTTGTCTGGAAGAATTCCAGCAACATTGAGTAAATGCACAGCCCTAAAGAGGCTAAAGCTCTCCAGCAACTCATTTAATGGACATCTAGAAATCCAATTTTCTTCTTTTATAGAAGTTTTGTCTGCTCATTCTAATAACTTTTCTGGGACCCTGCCGGCATCGTTGGTTAATTGTACACAGCTTACTCTTCTTGATTTCAGCAAGAATAGATTGGTAGGTGAGCTTTCTTCATACCCTCTTGCAAATTGTCTACAGTTGAGGGTTGTAAGCTTTAGCTCTAATGAGCTTAAGGGCGATATTCCTCTATGGATTAGAAATCTCAGCAGATTGCAGGTGTTGGATTTATCCAATAATAAGCTTGGGGAAGAATTCTCTCTGCTCTAGAGAACCTAAAGGGATTTAAAAATCCTGAAGTTTCACAACTGGGTGGCACTACGCTCTATGAGGATATACCAGCCATCAAAATAAAAGGATTTGAGTATAGACTAGAATATGTGTTGGCAGCAAACACT
Source organism: Sequoia sempervirens (assembly GCA_007258455.2). Classification (NCBI taxonomy): domain Eukaryota; kingdom Viridiplantae; phylum Streptophyta; class Pinopsida; order Cupressales; family Cupressaceae; genus Sequoia; species Sequoia sempervirens. The sequence goes on from VDFB02000003.1 coordinate 714,636,138, forward strand.
ATACTGGATCTCTCAAACAATAATCTGAAAGGAGAAATACCACCAAACATTGGGATTCTATCTCAATTGAGGTTGCTAAATTTGTCTAGAAATCAATTGGAAGGTGTGATACCAGCATCTTTGGGGTAAATAGAATCTCTGGAGCAGTTGGACTTGTCTCAAAATAGTTTGAATGGGGAAATACCTGACGAGCTATCTGAATATCCAAGCTGAGCTATTGGAATGTATCCTTCAACCATCTATGTGGGCCAATACCTGGAGGAAAACAACTTATGACTTTTGATGAGAGATCTTACAAGGGAAACCCTACATGTTTGTGTGGGTATCCTTTGCAAAGTTGCAAACAGAATAAAAGTTCAAAAGTGCCTTCACCTTCAGAAATAGTGGGCAAATCAGTGTGGAGCATAGTGGATGAACACATCTCAGTGATTGCTGTGGGGTTGGAATTTGGGATTGGAGTTGGTGGAATGATATCACTAATAGTATGGTGGGATAGACTTCTAAATTTCATGCGAGGCCTTAAAATAAGAGGATCATGTACAAGTGCAGATTCCCAAAGTTGTAGTTGGAGTTTGAACTACAGCCCACACTTCTCCTTTTTCTCATCCACTAATTAGTTTCTCTCTCTGTTACTCAAATTTAAAATGACTTTATTTAATCTTTTGAGTAGAAATAATCATCAAAAGATTTAACAGTAAGGACTTGTGTTCCCCCATAAGAATATGTTCGTTTACATTTAATACTTGAGGGATTGTCTACATTGCTTAAGTTGCCAGAATAAGAATGTTTTGTTAATAATTGTGATAATGATTGTGGGAGAGAATAAGACATTGAAAATTTGTATGACGGGGTCTGCAAATTGATTATCTTGCTAGCAAGTAGACAATAAGTAATGTGCTTATGATGGGGTCTGCAAATTGATTATCTTGCTAGCAAGTAGACAATAAGTAATGTGCTTGTTTAGGAGTGAGTATCGACTTAGACGATATGTATTGTGATATATTTCTAGCTTTTATTTTATATTCAAGATTATTGGGATATAATTTAGTCTTTATTGTATAAAAATAATGATATGTGAAATGATGAAAATTGTATACAGTTGCATTTTTTTAATTTCTTTTGATGGAATCTTCTTATATTTTTAAATGTTGGATAATTAATTTTTTAATAGTTGAGTAGGGTCAAAATAGATGTGTTACTATGCTAAGTAAAGCATTTTTCTTTTTAACTTTTAGGATGTGTTAGACAAGCTATTAAATGTTTATATTTATTAATTTTTTTTGTATTTTTCTTTATTTAAACATTTTAATAGCGAATTAATTGTGACAAACTATATATTTTTTAATTCATAAGTGTTATCGCCCTTGTCTATGCAGCCATCAAACTACGCATTTGACCTTGTTTATTAATTTATTAAAAATAAGAATTTAATGCATTTTGTATTTTCAATTAATTAATAAACACAGTCAAATGTGCACTCTAATGGATAGGTGGACGTTGCTAGTGTTATCATGGGGTAACTCCTTTTGTATTGAAATCACATAAAAAGAACGACAAGAATAATAATTGTGTTGGAATCTTTGAGATGCATCAAGAAGCAGAGCCCCTTAGAAACCTAGAAGAGACTTAAATAATTAGAACTAATGAAAACAAGTTAGCAAAATGAGTAGGAAAAAAGGGAAAAAGTCTCCAAGTTATTCCAATTTAGACCTTCTATGAAATTTTTTAACAACTTCATAAGTAATTTTATATAGCTTTGCTACGAAATCATCAAAGACACAAATGGAAGAGCCATAATCAAGGAAAACATTTACTATATATAGAGCTTTGTTTGCATCATCCCCCAGATCCAACACCAATCCTTAACTCATATTTCTTGAAATTTGCATTATCTTATTGAAAACTTCTTAATACACACAACCATCATGAAAATGTCAATTATGGCAGAGGAAAAGAAATACAATGCAGTAGAGCAAAAACCCCCATTGGAGGTAAAATAAAACATATATTCATCTATCTATTCAAAAAAATTGGAATATAATATTTAGATCTTTTACAATGTTCTAGAAGTAGTTGGAAACTACTTGCTACTGAAAGAGTAAACTAGTGAAACATAGATTTTTGGGACCCTATGGACTACTCTTACACTTCTAGGGTTTTTCACCTAAAAGGAGAGAGATAGGGCCAAAAATGCTAATGTATCACTCAAATTAAGATGCATGCAATGTTGTTTAATGTAAATGAACTTAACTAAATGCAATAAAAATGAATGCAAAACTAAGATTTATGCAATGTTAGAAAACATAGTGTTGTTTGCAAAAAGATTAAAATAATGAACAAAAATGCATCTTTTAACCAAACAGAAAGCTGTTTCTCAAAATATGTGTACCTAGTAAGTTGTACAAGAATGGAGAACAATCTAAAAAGTTGATGAAATCTGAACTTGGGCTGATTGGGACTCATTCGTCACCTTGGGCGAATCAGTCCTAGATCAGGACTTTTCTGCACAAAACCTGTTTTCTTATAGTCGGGGATCTGAAATTGCATCTGACTCAAATCTACATCTTAGGGTGGAATCATTCACCATGCATGGTGAAGCAGTCATCTTTCTGATTTCTATAATCTCAAAACTCAGATCTATACCTTGACACCTGCACAATAATTTTTGACGGGAACTTGATTCTGGATCTCAGAAAATCCCTGCAAAACAACTTAAAAGAGTTGGTCTAATGGGGGGTTTTCCTTGGTCAAACCCCTAGATTGGTAATTAAACCTTAAATAAAGAAAAAATTGCATAAACCCTAGCCTTAGATGTGCTAAAAACTAGGAAAAGATGAAATGTAAGAAAGGCCCTATTCTATTGCTCTAGAATAAGACATGCAAGAGTAATTAAAGTGATGCAAGACCTCAACCTTAGAAACCTTACAACACATGGGACATAGGAATAAAATGACATGTAAATGCTAAACAAACATAATGTAAACCTTAATCTAAAGATAGAGTGAAAATGGAAGATGGAATCAAAAGGAAACCAAGTCCTTAGGCATGATTTGGTGGCTAGTTGTACCTCTTCACCCTAGATTTCTTCATGATTCACCATAGGAATCTAGCATCAACCCTTTGCAATGTTGGATCTTGACAAGAAAAGTGAGCTTCAAAACCTACAAAACCCCTAGTTTGCTGTCCTAAAACTTCATTTTTTGCTAATGAAACTTGTTGTAAAAGACTTTGCTCTTGAGAGATGATAAAAATATGATAAAAATTGTAGATAGATGTGTTAAATGACTTGAAATGTGTATTTATAAGCAACAACACCTTATTTTACCATTAATTAGACCTAAGAGGCCAACATTCATTGGAAACAAAAGTTAAATTGATTAAATTCCCACTTAATTTTGAATTTTCCCTCAAAGGGACTTATTCACCACCCTTGGTGAATGGTTCCCACCAGAGGGGACTCATTCACCCAAGGTGGCGAATGGGTCCCACTACTACCGTTTGAAGGTTGGTTGTCGGGGTATGATGTTAGTAAATGTTGTTTGTTGGGTTTTATGTGATTTCTCATGTAAAACATGCCTCTAGATCAAAATTAATAGGTCTAAGGGGCCTATAAATGCCGTTTTGAAGGGAAATGATGTGAAGGGACTCAAAAGTGGGTCTAATTATGTGAGAAATTGTCTCTTTTCTCAAGAGGGTCCAATTTTCTACGACACAAATAGAAGGAAGAAAACCTAATACAGAGCAATCTGGAGTCTTCTAGAGTTAATGCATTTACCTATTGCACCTACAAAACTAGCTAAATTAAGCAGTTTAATAACATGTTATGAACAGTTGAATTAACTCTAACACTCCCTCCTAATCTCAACTATTATAGTTATCAACACTAACTATCCTCAAGTGTTATCTTTGAAATTCAAAAGCATTATTTCCCAATGGTTTTGTAAAGATGTTTGCTAGCTGATCTCGTGATCCACATAAGTCAAGAAAATTTTCTCAATTATGGACAAGCTCTCGAATGAAGGGAAAGCAAGTGTCAATATGCTTTCTTTTCTTATGGAAGACATGATTTTTAGACAAGGAAATGGTAGAGCTATTATCATAGAAAATAGGAGCTGGCTCCTTTTCAATATGTGCAAGATCATTCAGTATCCTTCTTAGCCACACTACTTGACAAGATGTTGTAGTTGCAACCACATACTCTACCTCTGCCGAAGATATTGAAAGTATGGGATGTTTCTTGGATGCCCACAAGATGAGATTTGTTCCCAAGTGAAAATCATATTTTGATGTGCTTTTCCTATCATCTATGCTTCCAGCATAATCGTTGTCTGTGTATCCTGAGAGTGAAGTATCTTCAAATTGAGTGTACAATAATCCATAGTTGATTGTCCCTACAACATATCTCAGAATTATTTTTGCTACCTTCTAGTGTGGATCTTTTGGAGAGTCCATGAATCTAGATACAAAACTTGCAACAAACATTATGTTAGGTCTAGTTGTAGTGAGGTACAAAAGACTACCAACTAGCCTCTTGTACAAGGTAGAATCAACAAGTGGTCCATCATCTTGTTTGCTCAACTTTGCTCCTTGAGCAATGGGTTTGTCTGCTGGTTTGCAACTATCCATTCTAAATTTTTTCAAAATTTATAAAGCATACTTTTGTTGAGAGAAAAAAATACCTTGAACAGATTGGTTAATTTCAATCCCCAAAAGTTTTTCATGATTCCAAGATCAGTCATTTCAAACTCCATTTTCATGGTAGCTTTGAACTCATCTAACATCAAATTTCTTGTATTGAGAAATTCATCAACATAAAGACAAACAATGAGAATTTTACCTTCATGATCTATTTTTGTATATAGAGTTGGCTCATGAATGCTCTTGATAAATCCACTATTGATGAAGTAAGAGTCAATCCAAATGTACTAGGCTCTTGGAGCTTGTTTTAAGCCATACAAGGCTTTCTTCAACTTATATACTTTATGCTCTTGATCTTTGATTTCAAACCCTAGTGGCTGATCTACATATATCTCTTCTTCCAATATTCCATTTAAAAATGAAAATTTGATGTCTATTTGGAAAACCTTCCATTTATTTTGAGCTGCAATAGCCAAAATAGTTTTGACTGTGTCTAACCTTGCTACTGGGGCAAAGGTTTCTCCATAACTAGTCTATGCCAAGTTGTTGAGAGAAGCCCTTGGCAACCAGCCTTGCTTTGTATTTTTCTATCTTTCCTTTATCATTCAACTTTGTCTCATATACCCACTTCACACCAATGCTAGTTTTTTCACTTGGTAGATTAACAAGATCCCAAGTTTTTCTCTTTTTAATGGCTTGAATTTCCTGATTCATTGCATCAACCCAATGCTCCTCTTTTAATACTTCTTCAAAGTGGGTTGGATGATATGAAAGAAAGGAAAAAAGATGTTGTTCAATTGCATTTTCCTACTCATATATTTCCCTTATGCTTCTAGTTCTTTGATTGTCTATAGAGGAAGATGAATCACTATTGGGAGAATTACCATTTCCAAAATGTTGTTGTTGACCTTGTACCTGCAATCTTGGTAGCCTTGGTGGATGAATTTGCTGATCTGAAGGTTCATCAAATAACTGTAATGGATTTGGACCATTCAAAGTTGCATTTTCTTGATCACTCTTTGATTTATTCTCAAAGAACTTGACATATATTCTTACCACAAATTTCTTGATGATAGAATTGTAGAGTCTATAGGATTTTGATTGTTCACTATAGCCTATGTACAAAGATGCACTTTTCACTCCTATTGTCAAGTTTCTGTCTCAACTCCTCTAGAATGTGAGTGAATGCAATGTAACCAAAAATTCTAAAATGAGATACATTCAACTTTGTACTAGACCAAGCCTCTTGTGGCACCTTTCCCTGAACACTAGTTGTAGGAGATCTATTTAAAATATAAACTGATAGCAACAAATTCTACCCAATAATCATTAGAAAAATTCTTTTCTCTAAGCATGCATCTAGCCATATTCATGATGGTCTGATTTTTCCTTTCAGCTACTCCATTCTATTGTGGAGTATACCTTGTTGTGGTTTGCATAAAAATCCCATGTTGTTTGCAAAAGTATATGAAATATTTTGAGCAGTATTCTCCTCCTCAGTCTGACATGAGGAATTTTATATATTTACCACTTTGTTTTTCTGCTTTAGCTTTGAACTATTTGAACTTTGAAAAAGTATCAGAATTGTTCTTGAGAAAATAAATCCATATTTTCCTACTAAAGTCATTAATAAAGGAAAGAAAATAAAAGCTACCACCAATGGATTGAGTTTGCATTGGTCCATAAAGATCTATGTGGACTATCTCTAAGTGTTCTTTTGCTCTATTTGAGGATGATGGGAAGCTGTCTCTCTTATGCTTTCCAATAATACAACTTTCACATTGACTGTCAAGTGATGTTAAAGTAGGAAGACCTTTGACCATAAATTGATTTTGAAGAAGACTAAGACTCTTAAAGGGAAGATGACAAAACCTAGAATGCCATAATTGTGACTCATCCATGCTTGAGACATTGTGGGAAAATTACTGTGATAGAATGACACTCCTAAGGTTTAGGGGAAACATTCTATTCTTGGTCCTTTCAATCTTTGCTATAAATCTTCTACCTTGAGGTTTGTCAAAAATAAAAGTTGTACCTTTAAAGATTATATCATATCCATATTCCATCAATTGACCTACACTTATGAGATTGTGTTTTAGGTTTGGAACATAATATACATCATGTATGTCTTTTCGCTATTTTTGTTTAGTAAGAATAGGCACAGTTCCTTTCCCTTGTGCTTTTACTCAAGAATCATCACCAAGAGTAATTTCATAATTTATAGAAGTATCAATGGGTGAAATTAAATCTTTGTTACTTGTCATATGATTGTTGCAACCACTATCCAACAACCAAAGGTCTTTGGTGTGATTGTCTTCAGAAATATGGCAAGAAAGAAACATTGCTTTAGAAGATCCTCCTTCATTGTTGGAGACATGTGCTCTACTATTGTTTTGGTTTGATTGTTTCTTTCCGCATTTAGATTCATAGTGTCCAAATTTCTTGCAATAGAAGCATTGGACTCTGGATTTATCAATCCATTTTCTGCCTCTTTGTGCTTGATTATGAGAGTTTCTATATTGTCTTGATTGGTCTTGTGTCAACCTTTCTTCTCCATATTGATTTGATCTGCCTCTATTGTTTCTCCCTCTGTTTCCTCTGCCTCTACCTCTATTGAAGGAGGTTTGAGTCTCGAAAGCTTGTTCCAAAGAATCTTTTTCCAAATTTAGTCTGGTCTCATGTGACAAAAGTGATCTAGTTAGCTCTACTGCCAAAAAAGCAGTGAGATATTTGGACTCCAAAATAGCTGTTACAACCATTTCAAATTTCATTGGTAAGCTTCTAAGGAATTTTTCAACAATCTTCTAATCTTCAATGGTTTCACCATTAATCCTGATTTGGTTTACAATTCCCATGATTCTAGTCATAAATTGATCACAATTCTCTGAGTTAGACATTTTCAATGTTTCAAATTGTGTTCGCAAGTTTTGGAGTTTGACTATCTTAACTTTGTCATTACCCTCATATGTAGATTTGAGACTATCCCAAGCCTCTTTTTCTATTGCTATACTTGTGATTTTTGAGAAAATAGAATCATCAATATTATTTTGAATCCAACATTTTTCCCTATTCTCTTTCTTTCTCAAATCAATAGTTGTGTTTCTTTGAGCATTATTCATAGCAGCTAAGTCTATTGGAGTGGGCTCTGTGTAGCCATTCTCAATAGTTTCTTAGCATTCCTGGGCTTGCAGAAAGTACTTCATTCTCAAGGACTAGAATTCATTATTTTTACCTAGAAGTATAGGAGTTTGAGGAAAATTACTAGAGGTAGCTAGGATAAAAAAAACTTCCAATATTAAAAAAATGGTTACCCTTCCTTAAAGAGCCCTAGAAAATATGCCTTGGATGCCTCTTGCAATGCTTGAAATGGTAGGAATTTGGAAGCTCAAATCAACTTTAAGGTCCTGCACAATTTCCCTTGGTAGCGACTTCATAGAATCTCCTCTTTTAACGATAGTGGAAATTTTTTCTATTGTCTTTATTTATAGTGGCAACTATCTCCATAGGGATCGGGGCCTAGCTTTAGACTTGACTGGACGTGATCTCATTTGACAAAGATTAAATTTCCTTAGCTAACATTTGACCAACTCTCCAGGGTCTTCGGTCTATATACAATCCCCTTTGGTGATGGAACAAGGATCTCCTTCAACTTTGCAATCCACTATGCTTAGCGACTGAGAGGACACCTTCAAATTTGTAGATTTTGCTTCACTCAACAATGACTTATGCTTCCTCCACACAATTTTCTTCAGCAACGATCTCCTTTGGTGCATCTCCTTTGACTTCCTTAACTTGATCTAGTTGCTCTCCATTTAAGTATGAAGAGTCTTATGCAACCTAGGTCTTGTAGTATGCTCTGATACCATGTCAATTATGCCAAAGGAAAAGAAATACAACACAACAGCGCAAAAACCCTTTTTAGAGGGAAAATAAAACATATATTCATCTATCTATTCAAAAACACTAGAATACAATATTTAGGTCTTTTAGACTCTTCTAGAAGCAGTTGGAAACTACTTGCTATGGAAAGAGTAAACTAGAAGGAAGAAAACCTAATATGGAGCAATATGGATTCTTCTAGAGTTAATGCATTTACCTACCGTACCTACCAAAAATAGCTAAATTAAGTATTTTAACATGTTATGAACAATTGAATTAACTCTAACAGAAAATGCCCCAAAATTCAAAATTTAGAGCCAATATAATATGATGAATTGCCGCAACCACACCAAATATATCTTTCTTAAATAGTATTCGATTGGGTTGAAGCACATCTTCTGAACCACAACCAGAGAGGAACAAGTCCAAACTATCAATGTTTAAAGGATAAAAACTAAGAGAATCAATCATAAAGTCATCCTAACTAATTATAGAAATGTGATCTACCTCTAAAACAGACTTGAGTCCTTCCCAATCTAAGAATCACTATTATAAAGTCATCCTAATTGATTGATATCTTCAACAAATTAAAAATAAGCACAAAAATCATGTCTATGAATAAAAATGAGTGCGCAAATTTTTAATGATCATCCTTTTATATAAAGGCAAGGAAGAGGGGGTCAGAAGGTAGCACTAATTTTTTGACTACCCATCAAATGTGCAACACATGTTAGCTTATATAACAAGTATGAGATAAAGTGTAAGTGTAAATGAAATAGATGCCTGAAAAGTGAGTACATGTGTCTCAACCACATGTAGTGAGACAAAAGCTAAAAAATTCCTAAATGGAGACTTAACAAATGTGAATAGGCCAACCTAGAAAGAATGATATGCTAACTCGTTTGATAGTGACCATATTTACACTAACATGGATCTTATCAATAATCTTAAACTTAGCCTTCTCCAAGAGTTAAAATACAACAACTAACTATCCCTTAATGCTCACTAATAAATTAATGTCAAGAATACAAGATCTACGTAACCAGGGTAAAAGTCCAAAATATATAAGGATATCAAATATAAATTAATAATTCAAATAATCACTCTTACAAATATCTACACCCAATTTTTAAATATTTTGAAATCAAAACATATATACAACAATAATAAAATATTACACAAAACTTGCTTCCTAAGTTAAATAAATCCCTCAAAAAATTTCCAAATAAATCTTGTCATAAATATCTATTTAATCTTAAGATTATTTTTTAATAATGTAAGGGAATGATTTTTTTCCAAAGCATCTAAATTTACTTATTTTTGTCCAAATCTAATCCCTTACATTTTCAAATGATTTAAAATATTTCACAAAAACATTAAATTCATTTTAAAACCTATTAATATACCTATGCATGCTAAGATAACATAAAAGCACTCATGGATCATAATAACTTGGCTGCATGTATATAACACAACTCATGCCCAATTACCCTAATGAAGTAAGATGGACACACACACAAGTCCATAAGAATGTCTATATTTTCTCAATATTAGTTTACAAATGTCTCTTTTCCACTTTTAAAACATGAAACATATCAAGCATCAAATAGTTGAAGAATAGTATAATATGCAATGAGTACACACACTCACACAAGGCACAACACAACATTGCATAAATTAACTCATAAAAATCTCTTCACAATTTAATAATCTCTAACAATTAGGAACATATATAAGGATAGATGATTAAACCATATTTAATCATTGATGAATCAATAACACCACATCACTAAAATTGATGCGAATAATATTATACCTAACATTTCATTCCATTATAGATATAATATACTTAAAAGTATTTAAAAAAAAAAATCATAAACTAATCATATGTCTTGTAACCATATAATAACATGTGTAGGAAAGATAAATTTGTAATGTTTATGGGTATTACAACAATAATAGGTTTGTTAGAAGTGTTTTATGAGGTCCTTGAAGAAATGTTGTTCATCGAGAGTTCATGAGAATGATTTTGGGGAATGTATGGTCTAGTTGAGTGACCAATAATTATGTGAGAAGACAATAATGACCTATGGTAGAATTTGGCAAGTGCAAGACAACTATTTAAGTCAATGAGATTCTACAATGTTGGTCAATCCCATATTACTTCAATCTTGTCAAGATATTCATTAGAAAAAAGTGTTGGTCGTTCCCATATTGTTTCAATATTTTTAAAATATACATGTATATCATATTGGTTAACTATCTAGCCAAAGTATTAGATTTGTATAGTGTCAAAGTGTAATTGTTTGAGATTGGCTTGCATCTTATTTTTGTGTAGTATATTGGGTACACAAGATATCCACTTCAAATTATCTTCCCAAGTTTTGTTGTAGATGAGGATTTCACCCAAGTAAATGATGGTTAAGTAGTTAGTGAAGTATTTGAGGATGAATCGTTTAAGTAGTTAGTGAAGTATTAGAGGATTTCATTCATCATATGCATGCATATGGCTAGAGCATTGGTTAAGATAAAGAGGATAAGTTTCGTCCATTAATATAGTCTTTCCTAACTTTTTGAAGTGGATTTCCAAATGCGGTACATGATTATATCTTAATTTGATGTTCAACTTGGTGAAGTATTGTGCCCCTCAGAGCTAGTCAAGAAATTCATTCATATATTATAATAAAGAATATCATTTTTTCACCATGATCATGTTGATAACTCAATAGTTAATGCATAGGTTCTAAGGGTCATCCTTTTCAGATACAAGAATTTTAGGTTGTTTCTTAGAAAAAATATTTCATTTCTTTCTTGATTGAATAGATTTAGGATCTAGTGTCAAACCTTATCATTTTCCCAAAAGGACCTACAATATAACTTGAACTACTTAAGAAAGGACATGAAAACAAAATTGATTTTAAGTTGTACTAACTAGTGTGTTGGAAGATCTTAATATTCTACAAATACATCTTGATATCACTATAATGCCTTGTCAAAAATATGCTTATGTAATGGACTAAGTAGGTGAATGAATATTGCTAGCAATCATGCCCTTGCTTATTTATTGGTCTCTGGGTAGATTATGAGAAGCATGAACTTTGGTTTGTGGGAAATGATTTTGTGACATGGTTTAGTAAAACGAGAGCTAATTTTTCCAAATATTTATATTTGTGGACATTAAAATATCAATTTTTAATGTTTAGCATACATTATTGTGGTTTGTAATGATATATCCCATTCTAGCCATACATGTATTGTTTTATGAGAAATATATCACACAAATCTAGATGTATGATATTATAGACATTAGTGTCTTGCATGGATTTAAAAACATACATAAAACTGAATTATCTAGTTACCTTAATTTCCTTATCATATTGTGATGCAGGAGCATCTTGGGCGAATGCACAATCCTACATCAACCAAAAAGATGATGTTTCAATTTTGTTGGACTTGTCTCAATTTGTTTCAACTATGGTTGATGTTCTCTGTTGATAGGTAAATACAAATGGGGATTTGGAAGTGGAAAAAACATTCAATCAGAAATATCAAGTCACATTAAATACACTGGCACTAACAAAGTTTAAAAAAGCTCAAATAATCGTCGAAGAAGGATTTAACAGGGTTTCATGGTTGCAACTATGTCACAAAGTAATGGATGAACAAATTTATATGTTGATGGTTGTGACATTTCTATTTCCATTTGATTTTCATCAATTTAAACTCAAAGATAAATAGTTTAAAACAGTTTGAAATGCAATGACAATATATAATGAAATAAAAACCAAAGGGGCGACGCATCATTTGAATCCAATATGTAATGGAGATTTGATTACTTCCAACACTAAAGCAGAATATGAGGCATTAGGTAAAGAAAGGTAAGATTAAATTTTGAATAAAAATTAGAAATGGATGGGGCGCCATATGATAACCAAAAGGCAGCGCCATGTTTGGAAGTTAATTTCAGATTAAACTAGCACTTGCACCATAGGGGGTGCAAGGGTTACGCCGATAGAAAAGTATATGTAACTTAACATGTTTAGGAGGCATTATCTTTATTTTTATTTAAGATGAAGATCAAAATATTAAAACATATATAGAGAATTAAATAATATAAAAAATAAAAAATAAAAAATAAATCATAAATCATATTATTTAATTTAATTAATTGCGTAATATAATCATTCTTCCTTGCTACCCAAGGATAATTATTGAGCCTCACCAACTTATACCTCACTCAATACTTGTTTTTCAATTAAATAGATTTTTCCAATAGTAAACAACTCGTTTGAATGGGACGAATATTAAAAAAAATATTAAAAATTAAAAAGAATAAAAAAAACATTAGGTAGGTTCGCATTTGGATTTTTTTTTCGTTTAACACACCCATCTTTCATTTTTCGCTACTAAAATAACTAACTCATCTATCTTATTAGATAATCTATATAAATAACATAATCCATTTTGCAATTTTATTGTTTTGTGTTTATAATAATATTCATTAGTTGCATCATAATATCATATCATTGGATTATATTATAGGATTGTAGAGTACAACCACAACGTATGATATTGAATTTAACTAAGGAGAATGAATATTGTCTATACATAAGGACATTGTATTGAATGAAAAATTATCACTTACATTAGTTGTATTCTAAGGTTTGGAACTTGTGTTCTTCCACTTTTCCTTTTGGAATTTGTTGTTCTTTCTTTAATTTTTCATATATATCGTAATAGGAGGTGAAGGAGTTGTAGTAGGACTCTCAAAATTTATACCAACCACATGAAACCCCCTCAAGAAAAAACTCACTATAGAGGGAATGGGAAGAGAAGAACTGACATTCCTATCACCTTCTATTGTCAACTTAGAATACTAACACAAAACAAACCAAGAATTAAGGCCTTACATTTTGCTTCATTAAATATCTATATCCCAAGACATAAAGACCCTCCATATAACATATTCCTTGAATTGTCCCTAAACACAAAGGTGCCCCTCAAATTCCCTAATTTGTTTTCTCCAAGCCGTTGAATAGGTTAAGATTGTTGTTATTATTTTATTTTCCTTTTATTCTATATATGTTGTTGCTTACCTGTATTATTTTTTTGCTTTTTTACCTGGGCTTAAGCCATAGATGATCATTATTATTATTAGCTTCTCCTTAATGAATTCTTTTTGCTGCATAAATTGAGCTTTGTTGTGAAGTAATTCACCCTTGATTCTAGATTACTATAACATTCTATTTATTTACAAAAGAGATACATTTTAATCCAACTCTTCTAATTTTCTTTAACATATAATGCATGAAGCTCTTGATATTTACAAGCCATCATACTTCATATTCATGACAACTTGACCAATTGTATTGACGGAAAACATTAACATCATAGATAAATTTTAACATTTGATTTCATAAGAAGCTATATTTATACTTCATCACCTTTATTTCATTTTTAAAAAATATTTATATGAATTCTTTAGAAAAAATGCATTAATTAGAAACAATTAGCAAAAGTTCAAATTTTAAAATGTCATTATTGTCATGCAAACAAAAATTAGATAAAATTTTTTATCATTAATTTACATATATATTTAAAAACATTTAATAACTTATATATCTTACATTTTCAGACACCATTTTATTTCATGTAGATAATTATGCCTTCTAAAATTTTACTTGTAAGCTTTCTCTCCAAACAAGATTTTCCTTTATTCTCTCAACAAAATTTGAAGTTGAATTCTTCTTTTCTTAAGAAAAAATCAAACCTTAAATACATTTAATAATTGAATGCTCAAACATAATTTTTCCGAATGTGTTCTTTAAGAATAAAATTTACCGATTGAGGGAATGAACAAGGCTCAATCTGATACTTGCACCCGAACAATCTATACAATCTACAGGGAGATAAATGATTTACCTACTATTCATCCTTGTTATGGAGAGTTGACCACCAAACAAAGGTTGAATGGAAGTAGTTATGTTGAGAGTTCGGAATCTACTATATTACAATGATAAAATCACTTGAAAAATCCACATATTTTGCCCCTAAAGAAAGAGATGAACTCATGCCAACTTACAAATTAGACACTCAAATGTGGATACTAAAATTGGCCAAGGAAGAAGTTAGTCACTTCAATGATAACAAAATAGCTCGAGTGAAAGGCAATCTAAACCCATATGGAGCAGAAGTGGAACTGATCATCAGCAATCAACAAAAAGTGTGTTGAGATAAGTGAATTGAGTGGACAGATTAATATTTTATTCCTCAAGTTTTGTATCAATATTTAAAATTCTACTATCTGGTTGTTTTTTATTACATATTTATTGGGTTAAATGGTTTATAATATCAAATCATTGGGTTCAACATCCTCTGAGAATTATTTTGATAATTCTAAGAAAATAGAACATATATATATTTAACTAATAGTTTAAGTGTTTCAAGGATTTTTTATGACTGCTACAGCATAGATATAACTGACAAAGTCAATTCCTTGCATATAAAGTCTACTTATGGGCTTTGGCACTGTTAATAGGTATAAAATATAAACAAAAAAATGTATTGCTATTGACCAAACCAAAACAAATTAGGGTGGGAAGAAGCAAAGAAAATGGTGCCATGATAGGAGCGATCTATCCTATTTATGCAAGTCAATTTAGGCATATTCTATGATGAAGTCAAATTCTCAATTTTGATCCAGGCATAGCATTAAAAGAGTCAAATTCATACGAGGGAACATCACAAAAACAACTGCAGGCCACAGAGTAGCGCTAACTTACTAAGAAAGACCATTGAGGCTAAACCGGATTTAATTGACTTCGTATCTCACCTCTTAGTGGTAGAAGCTTCCAAATCAATGAAATCAATGTTTGTAAATCTGCAAGGACTCCAATAGGGGAGTATTTGGCATGCTATTTGGCTTTTGCTTGAGATTTATGGAAGACTAACAAGTGTTTTACAGATCTACAGAGCGCTCATTATGAATGGAAAAGTGGAACCACTCACTGGTCTTATCATATTGTTCAAATTTGTTGCAAGATCCAAGCAATGCCTTTATCTATTTCAAAATTGCTCTAACATATAAATATAAACTGCTCTTATTATATCTCACAATTTTTGCATGGGCAAATTTTCGCTGAGGTAGTGGCTTAATTTTTAAACATCAAAATTTTTGAAAAATATAAGGTGATATTAAATGAAGTAAATGGCGAGACCACCTAAAAATCGTCGGCTATAAATAGAGACTCATAGGATCATGGAAACATGCTTATAACCTGATTTTTTTTGAAATGGTGAATTCTTTTAGTCTACAGCTGGTAATAACGAGGTGCATGCATATTTCTAAAAGAATAATCACAACAGAAAATTGATGATTGTACATTGCAAATGATAGTCCCATGCTATAAGTTTAGATGCTTTCTCTATTCAATCTAGCCATCCAATGCACTTCTCCAATACAATGCCGATTTTCCCTCTTTAGGCTACAAAATGCACAATTAGACTTAAATGGTGCCTACTAAAAATCTTTCCCAATTCCAAACCTTAACTGACAAAAAAACTAAAAGAGCTCACCACTGGGAAAAGATTGTGTGGGTGGAAGCATTGTAGAGATCAAAGGCAAAAGTGTCATTTAAATCCTTGAGCACTTGATCGACCGGTAAGGACTTCTGTTGCGTAAAGCCCTGTATGCCTCTATGACCATCATCTCCTCCTTGGCATTCATGCAAATCCCATATAGTTTTTACATGAGTTCTTGAGGTCAAAGATGACTGTAACAGTAGAGAGCAACAGTGAAACATAATGAATAAGCAAGTAATTCTCATCAACGTAGGCTATAGAGAATTTTAGGAATGCTTGCAAAATCTACAATGCATTTGAAAAAATAGATGGAGCAACATGATTGCCAAGATGATAGTGGAGGCAAGGAAGTATATATTCACTCTTCTACACTTTCATACATTTTAACTTTGGTTTTAATAGGTACCAAAATGTTATCAGACTTCCATTTAGGTATTACTAGAAAAAGAATAAATGGAGTTTTAATTTTTTATACCAATTGGAGGTTGAAAACACTTAAATGGAAGAGCCCTAGATTGGCAAAGAAAAATTAGAACCATGATTTGAAATCGAATTTCCCTCTACTTCACATAATACCTTAGCGATTGTGTCTCATCTCCGTGGCAATTTTGTTTGTCTCAAACCAAAAAGAAGAGTACCAAATAGGAAATGGTGTCATTTCAAGTTCCTTGTTGTGTGGGATCTCTTCTTCAACTTATTTGCTCATCCCTTTGCACAAAAATGCCATCTAAGGGTCACAAAAAGACACTAAAAATAATTCAAGGCAATGGAGATGCATTGAAGCATTGCCAAGGGTGATTTATGGGAGCTCTTGAGGTCAAAGATGATTGTAACAATAGAGAGCAACAAGTAATTCTCATCAAGGTAGGCTATAGAGAATTGTAGGGTTGTTTGCAAAAGTTAGAATGCATTTGAAAACTCAGATGGAGCAACGTGATTGTCAAGATGATAGTGAAGGCAAGAAGTATATATTCACTCTTTTAGACATATCCTACATTGAGGTAATCCAAGCTAAATCCTTGTGTCTATCTCTGTTTATATATGTGTTGATTCACCCGCTTGCTACTCCCATTCCATGAAACTACTTCATTGTCTCAAGCAATTAAGAAAGCATAAGAATGAAATGTTCAGCTGAAGATAGTATAGTATTTGTTCATGATAATAGATAAATACACTTCTCAAATAAGTTGTATAAGAAAGCTTACATCCTGGAAGCTTTTTGGCTTGTTAGAAGTAATATTTTGTTGCACAATACATTTTAGCTTTGGTTTCAATAGATACCGAAATGTTATCAAACTTCCATTTAGGTATTATTGGTAAAAGAATAAATGGAATGTTAATTTTTTTACCATGAAGCTTGATTTCCATATAGTAGGCCATAACAAAAGCTCCCTCAGAGCTTGCAATGCTTTGTGATTTCCTACAATCACTTGTTCTGCCTTCCATTCAACATCATCTCCGGTTATTGTAATTACATACCTTACACAAGTGAAATGGTTCGGTAACATTACAATCTGTTTAGTAATCCATGAATAACAACAATAATAATAGCTAGCTTGCATTCTGCCCCACCCCATTGGGCAGTAGAGACTAGGGCTCATGGGGATCTTCTTCTCACAAGTCCTCTACACAGTCAGCTTCTAGTAGCTTTTGTATTTTGCAAGCTTCTTTTCAGACACTCCATTCAACTATCACTAAAAAAGTGGAGGGAGGCCATTTTACACTACGATGCCCTTGAGGTCTGATGGTTCTGTTTGTTTGATGGAGGTCCTAAGCAAGTCCTAAACATAAGGAAAGGAGAGCATAACCAAGATAACCAATTTTTGTCTGAGCTACTTTCTAATAAGAGTTATAGATGAACGCTTGAAGTCAGT
The DNA here is from genome assembly GCA_007258455.2 of Sequoia sempervirens. Taxonomy (NCBI): domain Eukaryota; kingdom Viridiplantae; phylum Streptophyta; class Pinopsida; order Cupressales; family Cupressaceae; genus Sequoia; species Sequoia sempervirens. Next base: position 714,654,110 of record VDFB02000003.1, read on the forward strand.
TTTATTGGCATTATGCATAACACACATGTTTTTAGTTTTGTCTTTTTGTACTATAGGCTTTCAAAATTAGAAGCTACACAGTATGAAATGACTCAAAATACTTGATGATATGGTCGCAGTCATATTCCAAAAAAATAAAAATTATTGAAACCATGGCAAGTGACTTACGTCTAAGTGCAAATGAGTAAATGAGCATTTGACAGAGATAGAAGTCCTACCAAGTAGAGTCAAATACTAATGGCGGATGGCGGATCACGAAAAAGCATTCACAAGGCAGCTCTGTCACTTAATAATCTCCTTTAGTAATGATCTCTTCCCTTCTCCTAATCAATGACCTAGGGTTTCTGCCACTTCTACAAATTCATATCACTCTTTCTTGTGGTGAATCCCTCATCACGGAGGTGGTGCATGAATCAAAATTGCAACCAGCATGAAACCTAAGAACATAAAAAGAGTGATAACTAAATTTAGTGTATAGCTGTATTGGGTGAGGTGCGGGAGTTTTGACTCAGAGGAATGGCCATGGCTCTACAACAGCAGTAATCAGCTCAACCAGTTGGCTTGACTGGTACTGGCGACAACAACAATGAGGGTAGCAATAGTATGAGTAGTAATGTTAATAGCACGCTTGTAGATCATCAGGGAGGGGATAAGACTTTTACAAAGAGGGTTAGCATGGGAGACCAAGAGGGAGACCATGAAGAAGTACTTTGAGTAGTTTTGTAATTTTTTTTTCTTTTTTCAGTTTTCTTTGCACGCCCATCTGTAAATAGAGTAAAAAGGAGATTATTTTGGATGATCTTGTCTGTGAATGAATGAATAGATGTATCCTCAAAATAGTTGATGATCTGGCTACATACATATGCCAAAAATAAATAAAACTTACTGTGCAGAGTTTGTAGGAAAAACTTAGGAAACCCTACCATCACAAATTATTTTTTAAATGAGATGAACCAAAACCAATCTCCTCTAGGTTAACACTAATTGTACAAACTACAAAATTGTGGGCAAGACTCAATAGTTGCACATCCGAGGGTAAGACTCAACAGTGGCACATCCCATGGCGCAGGGGCCGCTTTTTGTAATTTATGCAATTAGAGTAAAAATATCAAACCTAAAGAGGTGCCCAAAGAGATTCATCCAGAACATTCACAAAAGCCATACACATCATCAAATAGATTTTTGTTTGAACAAATTAATTAAAGAGTTGTGGGCACAGACCAACTGACTAATACCGTTCACTGTCACCTACCTCACTATCCATCATAAATTCTTCAACAATTGCTATGCTACTCATACTATAAAATAATGATTTAAATGATCTCCAAAGGTAAAAGTTGCTTACCGCTGGAACGAAGTTGTATACGGGCGGACGAAGATTGTATAGTGGTGTGTGAAGGTTTCAGGTGAAACGTCCAACTATATGTAGCCTCTCGGATAATATGGAAAGGAAAACCCTAGCGCCCCTAGCCCTAATTCTCCTTATTTTTTGTCATCTCTTTTGAACATTCCAGCCTCCTTGTTTTCCTTGCATGGCTTCTTGGGAGGCGGCGGCCAGGTAAGGGAAGAAGTCAGCTGCAGTTTCACTATGCCTGCGCTAAAGGGGAAACAGGGAGGCGAATAGCTTTGTAGTGCCTAGCTTTGTCCATGCCCCACTGTCCTCTTTTACTCTTCCTATAATATCAACATTTGTTGTTAATCATCACTCTGCTAGCTATACTTTTATCAGCATCTTTTTTTCTTGCATTTGATGTTTGAACAGTTAAATGACATGCAAAAATTGAATGGATTGTTCGAAAATCTAAAACCCAATTTAAAAAATTCTCCATTAATAAGATCCATTGCATAGCATGCATCGAAGGCACCTGATTCAACCCACAGTTTACCTCACTTACAGATTCCAAAACTAAAACTCACCAAGACCATGGCTTACTTGAAGGTTCTGCAGAAATTGTGTCGTGCTGTCAATGATGCCAATGAAAAAAAAAGGACAGAGTCTACAAGAAAAATGAGAAGAACCAAAACCAATCTCCCTACACCCGCTGCTTTAATCTATAAACGAAAAGTGGATCCGAAAATATCAGGGTTTTAGGGTTCGCGTGCGATGAAATCTGATTTGATTCAAAGATTTGCATATTAAATGCTAGTTAGGATTTGTTTCTCGGCGTGAGGAAAGCAATGTTTAATTGGGTTGAGACAACATAGAAATAAACGATGACGGAAAATTGTTTAACAGCAAGGTGTTTGTGGCGTGAGACAAGTTTTTTCTCAAAGTTCCCACAATATATATAGCCTATCGGCTAAAGATACTTACCACTAAGGGGGTGCGCAGCAAATGGAGGGGAAGGCTGCATTGAAGAAAAAATGAGGAAGTAATAAAAGAGGCACCAAATTGGATGAACACGGGGCTGTGAAGGAAGATGAAACTCCCACATGGGTCATGCCATATGATATGGCTATATAAAATTCAAATGCAAAAAAGTTTCTAGAGAAGAATGAAGGCTGCGAGTGAGTTGGAGCCTTGAGCAACAGGTAAAGAGTGTGGGCAGGCCGTGCATACCAGAGTACAAATTTAAGAAATTAAAATGCAAACTAAAGGGTGTATTAAAGGTCGATATGGGAGATTTGAGTGAGGCTGCGTAGAGTAGGAGAAAGGCAGCGACTAAGTGCAGTGATGGGGCATCGACCAGCAAACAGGGGAGATGGGAAAAACTAAACATTGATAGCAAGAGGAGAATGGAAAGGGCTGCGTGGGAATGTAAATAAGCAGCAAAGGAAACAAAAGGAAAATGGGAAATGAGGAAAGACAGTGCGCGATAGAAATAGAATGGAGGTGTGAGAAGGATGTAGTCCAGAGAAAGGGTAGGAAGCTGCACAGTGGAAGGAAGAGGAGAGTCGTGCCACACCTGAAGATAGGTGTATGAGGAGTAAGAAGGAGCACAGGGTTGATAATTGCAAGACAAATTAAACTTGCAACTTGTAATTGCCTGTAACTAGTAATAGTGGAATCAATTAAATGATTAAATTTTTGATAGTATTTAAATTTGAGTGTCAATAGAATTTGAATTCATGTGGTATTTTGAGTTTGCATCCATTTAATTGCGAAATTGAAATGAGACTCAAACTGACAAATGCAATTGCCAATATAACTTCGAATTGTTGTGAGGTTGAATGAAATATTGTAATCTATGAATCTATGTATTTATGTAAGTTGGGGTTTATGACAGTGAGAGGGGGAGATGTTTTTTCCTGTCTATATTATGTTGTTACCATCATAGGGGAGAGGGGCTAGTAGTTGTGCAGGTTCTAATGGTCGTGCAGTCAATTGTGATTATTCATATTAGTATTAGAATGAATTAATATTATATCTTGTATATATACATTTCATATATTAATCAAAATATTACCAAATATGTGACATTATAGGATCAATAGTTGTTCACTTCAAAAATTATAATTCTCAAGTAAAAAAAACATAAATACATCCATGAACAAGTGAAATAAATATTTTTTGTCTCAAATAAAATATCATAACTATCCACTAGTAGTGTGTCATTTATAAAATTAAATGCTCATTTAATAAAATAAGACACTCATTTAAACAAGTATTGTTATCATAGTGAAAAAATATTGTTCTTATGTGTACAACTATTGGGCTAGTAATGTACAAGCATTGGAGTATTTCATATTAAAAGTTTTTCCTATCACAAATATAAAAAGTGAGCACAATAAATACCATGTATTTTTTCATTAAATGTGAAGGATTTTCAAAAAGTTTTAGTGTTCAACTATTGGTTCATTTTTGTTTGATAGAAGTTGTATTTTAAATAATTATATGTTCTTATAACAACAAATAGTTTTTATGTGTTCAACTATTGGTCCATTTGTGTTGAATATAAAAACTAGAGACAACTAAAATTTATGGTTACCAATAGGTATTTGGTCCATTTAGGCTGCATATAAGTTTTATTTTAAATAAAAATATGATATTCTACGAGCAGCAAATGATATTTTTTTCATCAACTACTAGGGGTACTATGATTAAGTTTTAGTTGAATCTTTAAAAAGTCAAAATTTGGACACTTCTCAATAGATGTGCTAATGTGGCAAGTTGCATGATGAGTCATGCCTCCAAACCTTAGTTATAGATTGATAAGAGGTCAGTCCACATTTCATAAAAAAATGAAGGTCCTACGATATTCTAGTCAATCCCTACATGTTGACAAAGTCAGCCAACATGACTACTGACCCCTCTCCCCTAGAGACTAGGGTTTTGGATGTGCATGGTAGATAGACCCAGGTGTCAAACTACATCATGTGTATTGATTTTATTTTAGGTTATTAATGATGATGATGTGGAAAAGCTATTCAATTAAAAAAAATTCATGTGGAAGATACTCCCATATTCCTCCAAAGCATCAATGGTTACATTATTATTGGTAAAAATTATGCCTCGATCAATATCATCAATGGAATTAGAATCTAACATGGCTTGTATGAAAATGGACTATTACACATGGTATAAAAAAACCTTTGACATATAGTGTGATGATGATGATGATGACACCACTATTTATCTTATTTTGATTTCTTACCCTTGTCTCAACCTAGAGAAATTGTTGGAGATTTCATAGGGATTTATGGTTAATTTGAAGTATACTTTCTTATTTTATGTAGAAGATTATTCTCTATGTACAAAAGGATTGTAGCTAATTTTCAATGTACATTTATTATTGGAAAAAAAATTATGCTCAAGTTTCACCTTAGCCTCAATCTTGAAGATGTTATAAAATATGTTTCTCAAGATATTTGACTAATGATAAACCATATATGTATTTTATCAAATTCAATAATAAATTTGGGAAAGAATTGATGTAGGGGAATCATTTTATTTTAAATCTATTTCCTTTTTCCCAACCACTACCACATGAAAGGGTTGTTAAAGATTTTAAAATTTAAAATTTGAATTTTTTATTTTTTTGAGGGAAACTTAACCTACTTGTATGCTCGTTTAATGAGAAACAACAATAAAAAATGAGAAATGGATAAACTAAGTGAGATTTTTTGAACTAAAAAATAGGTAGTTGGAGCATTAATGACCATTTTGAGTGCTACCCTAAGGTTTGGATAGTATTTTGTTGAGGAAGTTTCAAAATAGTAGCAAACATAGAAGAAAAAAAGTGATAGAGGGAATAGAGGAAACATTAGCTGAAGTAAAAGAAACAGAGGAAAACAATAGACATGTAGCATAAAAAAGGAAAAGACAATAGTAAAAAAAGGTCAAAATAGTAGATATAGAGGAGAATAGAAGGTAACATAGAACATCAAAGGATAATAGAAGAATGTTTTGAGAGTGGTCAGAGAGGCCCATAGTAAACAACAAGAAGACAATGTGGAGGACTATAGAATCCAAGTTTTATTGCAACAGTTATAAATGTGTAAAAAGATTGTTGATGTTTCTATTTTTTAAGTTAGTAAAAGTAGTTCTACTTCTTCCTAGTCATAGTTCTCTAATTTTGTGTGTGTGGTTACAAGAAATATTATATTAATTTTCTATTCTGAAAGTATGATTTTTTATTTTTAAGTTTGAAGTATTTTATGAAGCTAAAACTATGAATAGTTATCTACAACCATTGCTGCAACTACCCCCAACAACAATCTATTTTTGACAACTTAGTTTGAGTATCTACAATTAATTTTATGCCTCCAAAACTAATTATTGGAACTGTAACATGTGTGTAGAACTCTGTAGAGGTTGTGTGAGATTACCTATAACATAACCCCTCATTTTCCACTTGCTAGCTTATTTCTAAGTGGTTTTGGGCACCTATAAGGAGGTGAGTGCCATCGGCATGGTATCAGAGCACAACTACAACTTTGGGAAGAGAGTTAGTGGTTTGAGATTGGGATTGGATGAAGCCCTTTGAGTGTGAATGTGGGGGTGTCCCTATAGCAAGGGATATTGCAGCCAAGAGAATCAAGTAAGGAGGAAAACAAAGGAGATTAGAGTAGTAGGATGTTACCAAGGAGAAGGATGGAGGAGGTTGCAGCTATAGAAGTAGTAGAGAGAATAGATGAGGTGTTAGAAACTCTAAGAGGAATGTAGGAAAGAATGAATGCAATATAACATGGAATGAGAAGAGGTAGAACATATGAAGACATTGATTGTGATGATGAAGGAGCAGATATGGCTGGACAAGAAGGTGAAAATCTAGATGGAGATATGGATGCAGGTGAAAGAAGACTTATAAGAGATATTTCCAACATTGGGAAATTAACAAGGGTTGAATTACCAAGCTTCTTAGGAAGTCTAGAACCAGATGGACTAATTGACTAGATACTAGAGATGGAGGAATACTTTAAATATGATGAAGTAGAAGACCCTAAAAGAGTGAAGATTTCTCAAACAATATTGAAAGGGCATGCAACACTCTGGTGAAAAGAGGTGTAGGTTGAGAGAAGAAGAAATAGTAGAGATAAGATCACAAGATGGGAACAAATGGTAAGAAAGATGAAGGCTAAATTTCTACCTGGTGATTATCAACTTGAGATTCTCAAGAAATTGTAGGATTTAAGACAAAGGGAATTAAGTGTCAATGGCTATATAGAGGATTTTTTAAAAATTTCCATCAGCTATGGTCATAATGAATTAGACCATGAAAAGGTAGCAAGATATGTTAATGTATTGGGGATAAATATTCAAGATGAATTGAACATGATAAGGTTACAAAATGTAGAAGTAGCATGACAATATGAACTAAAGTCCAAAGAGAAATTGGGAAGGAAGCAAGGAACAAACAAAGGAAAATGTGGATTCAACAAAAGCAAAGTGCAACAATAGAAAAATTACAACCATGGGAAGGAGGCTAACCCTTCTAAAGTGAAAAAGATAAAGAGGAAACAAGATCAAGGCCATACCCAATGAGAGGTAGAGGTGGATATGGAAGAGGCCAAGGTAGATGATTCCAAGGCACATGTTTCAATTGTGGATAGTCAAGCCATAGATTTTATGAGTGCCCACAACGCAGACCAGAAGGATCAAAGAGAACATGGGAAACAAGTACACATGTAGCAAAAGGAGATACTGAATCTACAGGGTCTGTTAGTCATCCTGATGAACTTGAGAGAGGAGAATCACTTATGATGAAGAGGACATTATTGAAACCAACTAAGAAAGAAGATGAACTTGTCTAAAGATTTTTTTTTTAAAACAATATGTAAATTGAGTGGAAAATGTTGCAAAGTCATAATAGATAGTGGCATCACTAATAATTTAGTTTCACTTCAAATGGTGGACAAGTTGGGGTTAGAAAGGATAGCTCACCCTACCCCTTACAAGGTTTCATGGTTGCAAAAAGGGCATCAAGTCTTGGTTGATCAACAATGGCTTGTGAATTTTTGAATAGGCACTTATGAAGATGAGGTGTGGTGCACGATATCATTCCCCTGGATGTATGCCACTTACTCTTAGGAAGGCCATGGAAATTTGATAGGAATGCAATCCATAATGGAAGAGCAAACACCTACACTTTTGATAAAAATGGAAGAAATCATACCCTTACACCATTGTAAACTACAAAAGAAGAGGTGGAAAGTGGTCCAAGAATGTTGCTAATGACATGATTTTTTTTTTTAAAAGCTCAACTAAAGGGGAAAAGTTGTGTTTTGTAGTATTTCACAATGAGGTACACGTAGATGCAACAAATGATATCTGTGACATGCCTTTAGAAGTAAAGGGGATTTTGAAAGAATTTGATGAAATTGTGTCCAAGGAATTATCAGAAGGACTACCACCTATGAGGAGTATCAACCATCATATTGATTTGATTCTAGGGGAAATTTTACCCAACAAGGCTGCCTATAGGTTGACACCTATAGAAAATGAAGAGGTGAACAAATAAATGCAACTATTATTAGAAATAGGACTGATTAGAGAGCCTTAGCCCATGTGTGGTACCAGCTATGTTAGCACCAAAGAAGGATGGTGAATGGAGAATGTGCATGGAATCAAGAGCCATCAACAAAATAACAATAAGGTATTATTTTCCTTTACCAAGAATGGATGATCTCATGGATTGTTTGGGAAAGGATATATATTTTACAAAAGATGATTTAAAGAGTGGATATCATCAAATTAGGAAAGAGAGGGTGTTGAGTGGAAGATTGATTTTAAGACCAAGGAGGGACTGTATGAATGGTTAGTAATTCCCTTTGGGTTAATAAATGCACCCAACACGTTTATGAGGTTAATGAATGAAGTATTGAAACCATTTTTGGGGAAATTTGTGATTGTTTATAATCTTGATGATATTTTGATTTTTAGCAGTAGCAAAGAAGAGCATTTGTTACATATTAGACAAGTCTTACAAAGGCTCAAGGAAGAAAGGTTATTGGTGAACTTGGAAAAGTATAGTTTTATGAAGGAGAAATTGGTCTATTCAAGGGATATGTTATCACTCAACAAGGGCTGCAAATAAATCCAAAAAAGGTATGTGCTATAATTGAATGACCAACATAGGAGTGTACATGATGTTAGAAGTTTCCATGGTTTAGAAAGTTTCTATTGTACAAATTTATTCAAAATTTTAGTGGGATATGTGCACCCATAATTGAAACTATAAGGGGAGATAAGAAAGAGTTTAAGTGGACAACAACAATAGATAAAAGTTTTGATATTTTGAAGAAGAAAGTCACTAAAGAAGTAGTATTAGCATTGTCCAATTTCCCAAAAGGTGTTTCAAGTGGACTGTGATGCACGTGGGACAACCATTGGAGCAATTTTAAGCCAAGAGGGAAAACCTATTGCATATTTTAGTGAGAAGCCTAATGATTCCAAGAAGAGGTATTCCATTTATGATCAAGAATTTTATGCCATTGTGTAAGCTTTAAGGAAGTGGTGTCATTATTTGCTTCTAAAGGAGTTTATTCTAGATACATAGATAATCATGCTTTGCAATTCATTAATAGTCAAACCAAGTTCAAGCAAAGACATATGAAGTGGGTTTAATTCCTACAAGGATATACTTTTGTTCGCAATCATAGAAGTGGAAGTTCAAACAAAGTGGTGGATGCATTAAGTAGAAGAGCAACATTGTTGATTGAAATGAGAGCTGAAGTAGTTGGATTTGATGCTATGAAAGGGTTGTATAAGGATGATTTGGACTTTAAGGATGCATGGACAACATGTGTAGAGTGTACTACTGTTGATAGGACACCTTGGATGGATTATTTTATGAAGATGGATTTCTATTCAAAGGACAACAACTTTGCATACAGGTCTCAAGGATCAATGAGGAAAAATTTGATAAGAGGAAAAAGTGTGGTGGATTAGCTAGACATTTTGGAGTAGATAAAATAATGGCACAACTTAGTGAAAGATATTTTTGGCCAAGGATGAGGGAAGAAATCAGAAATTTTTTGCAAGGATGTCAAGTTTGTCAATATTACAAAGGAGGGAGTCAAAATATAGGCCTATATTAGCCATTAACCATATCAAAGAAATCATGGGAAGATGTGAGCATGGATTTTGTGCTTGGACTGCCAAGAACATAGTGAGGTAAGGATTCAATTTTTGTGGTTGTTGATAGATTTTTCAAAATGGCTCACTTTATAGCATGCAAGAAGATAGATGATGCAACACACAAAAATTTTTTTCTTCATGGAGGTTATTTAAAGATTGCATGGTTTACCAAGAAGTATGGTTTTAGATTGTGTTACTAAGTTTGTAAGACATTTTTGGAGGACACTATAGAAGAAATTAGGGACTAATTTAAAGTTTAGCACTGCATATTGTCATCAAATGGATGGAAAAACTGAAGTTGATTAATTGAAGCTTCGGTAATTTGCTAAGATGTTTAGTTGGTGAAAATCCTAAGCAATGGGATTTGGTATTGCCTCAAGCTGATTTTGCATACAATGACTCAATAAAAAAAGTACGGGTAAGACCCCATTTCAAATTATTTATGGGTACAATCCTAGAGGTATTTCAAAATTAAGGGAGCTTACAAATACAGAGGGATATAAGAGAAGTGATGAAGGAGAGGGGTTCTCCAAATATACATAATATTTACACTAAGTGAGAGAAAAAATTAGTTGGAGTAGCCAAAAATATAAAGAGAAATTTGATTTGAAGAGGAGAGAAAATAATTTTGAAGTTGGAGATATGGTATTGACACACCTACGAAAGGAAATATTTCCTTGCCATGCCTACAACAAACTCAAGTGGAAGAAGATTGGATTGTATAAGATCATCAATAATTTTTTCCAAATACCTACAAGTTGGAGCTACCTAAAGGTTTGGGAATCTAATCCATATTTAACATTTCATATTTATATAATTATCATGAGGGAGAGACATCACAACAATAAGAAAAAGAGAAGACATTACTGAAAAAATGGAAGGAGCATCTATCCAAGAAAGCATGAGAGGAAATTAAGGATATTTTGGATCCCAGAGTTGTTAGAAAGACAAGGGATAAAGAGTAGTGAATATTTAATGAAATGGAAAGGTAGACTGGTGGAGGATGCAACATAGATGAGCCCAGAAGAGCTAGAATCATTCTAGTTAACATAAGATGATAGAGTTGCTGATCCACAACAACATGACCTTCAACTTGTAGCAACATAGAGTTTTACACATTGAGAATAGGCTCACAAAACTTTCTAGCCTAGTAGTTTGATGCAAGGGCATCATTTTATTTTAAGTCTATTTCCTTTTTCCCAACCATTTCCACATGAAGGGGTTGTTAAAGTTTTTAAAATTTGAAATTTGTTTTTTTATTTTATTTGAGGGAAAGTTAACCTACTTGTATGCTCATTTAATGAGAAAAAATAGTAAAAAATGAGAAATGGAAAAACTAAGCAAGAGTTTTTGAACTCAAAAATAGGTAGTTGGAGAATTAATGACCATTTTGAGTGCTTCCCTAAGGTTTAGGCAAGATTTTGTTGAGAAATTTTATAGATTTTGGAGGAGTTATTTTGAGAAGTTTCAAAACAACACTAAGCATAGAAGAATAAAAGTGATAGAAGGAATAGATGAAATATTAGCTAAAGAAAAAGCAATAGAGTTCAAAAATAGACACATAGCAGAGAAAGAAAAGATAACAACAAAAGAAAAACTTTAGAACAATAGAAATAGAGGAGAATAGCAAAAGGTAACAAAGAACATCAAAGGACAACAAAAAAATGTTTTGAGAGTGGTCAAAGAGTCCCATAGCAAACAACAAGAAGATAATGTGGAGGACCATAGACTCCAATTTGTATTGTAGTAGTTATAAATGTGTAAAAATGTTGTAGATGTTTATATTTTCTCAGTTAATGAAACTAGTTCTACTTCTTCTAAGTCATAGCTCTTTGATTTTTTGTGTGTAGTTACAATAAATATTATATCAATTTGTTGTTCTGAAAGTATGAGTTTTTATTTACAGTAGGTTTGAAGTCTTTTATGAAGTTGAAATTGTAAACAGACACCTATAGCCATTGTTGTAGCTGCCCACAACAATAGTATGTTTTTGGTAGCAACTTAATTTGTGTCTCTATAGTTGATTTTATGCCTCCAAAACTAATTATTGGACCTACAAAATGTGTGTAGACCTCTATGGAGGTTGTGTGAGGTTACCTACAACAACATAGCCCCTCCTTTTCCATTTGTTATCTTGTTTCTAAGTGGTTTTTGGGTGCCTACAGGGAGGTGGGTGCCATCAAGAATTATCTTTGCTCTAGAGAACATAGAGGGATTTAAAAATCCTTAAGTTTCACAACTGGGTGGCACTATTCTCTATGAGTATATACCATGCATCAAAATAAAAGGATTTGAGTATAGACTAGAATATGCGTTGGAAAAAAATGCTATACTTGATCTCTAAAATAATAATTTGAAAGGAGAAATACCACCGAACATTGAGAATCTATCTCAATTAAGGTTGCTAATTTTTTCTATAAATCAATTGGAAGGTGTGATACCAACATCTTTGAGGAGTATAGAACCTATGATCCCAAAAAGTTGGTTTACAATTTTTGGGAGATTTTGATTTTTGTTGAAATCACATATTTTTAGAAAATATAATGATTTAAGCCTTAAAAAGTTCCATTTAAAGCATTCCAATTGAAGAGGGTTTGATCAAACTACCTTAGATCAAACCCCCTTGGATGGAACCTTGCTAGTTTTAAACCATACCTATAACAAAGTCTCCTTTACACCTATCAAAATGTTGATAAAGAACCACTTTTGATTTACCTTTTGGGGAATCAAATGAATTCATTTAAAATTTATTTTTTATAAGTACACAGTCCTTATTATAAGCTTCCCAAAAAGTATAATTTTAGATAAATTTAATTTAATTATTATATTTATTTTTTATTTCTTGTGAATGTAGGTTTTTCACTGAAAATCAAGATCTTTGTTTTGCAGATGTTCAAAAATAGAAGATTATCAAATAAAAACTTTGAAAAATATGAGTGCACCAAATATTGAAGTCCTTGATCCAAAAATAAATAAAAAAATAGAATTTTGATACATACAAAAAAAGTTATATGTTATACGATCACACTATGTCTGAATTGTAATTGGTTTGACTTCAAAACTTGATTAAAGAAAAAATATTCAATAAAAAACTATCTAATGAAGTGGAAGCACTAGATATCGGAGTTAAAAATATAAATTCGAAAGAATTAGAATTTTATTCTTAATGGAAAAAAAGTTATGCATTATACGATGAGTGTCACTTTTTAAAAATGTTGTTTTCTGAAAAAAACTATTTTTGAGGGAGATGGAAAAAAGAAGTGCAATATGATTCTAATTTTTTTGAAAAAAATATATTTAGAATGCATAGAAAAAAATTAATGAAACTCTAGTTTGCATCATCTTCAAATTCCTCACTGTTTAGCTGCTATAGGTGCCCAAAAGTGAAGATTTAGTTAAAAAGAATTATTTCAATGTCTAGTTTGGCCAAAAATTGTAAACCACTATTGTGGGATCACAATGGAGCAGTTGGACTTGCCCCAAAATTGTTTGAGTAGGGAAATACCTGATGAGCTATCTCAATTATCCAAGTTAAGCTATTGGAATGTATCCTTCAACCACCTCTATGGGCCAATAGCTGGAGGAAAAAAACTTATGACTTTTGATGAAAGATCTTACAAGGGAAACCCTACATGTTTATGTGGGTATCCTTTGCAAAGTTGCAAACAAAATAAAAGTTCAAAAGTTCCTTCACCTTCAAAAACAATGAATAAATCAGTGTGGAACTTAAATTGGATTAACACATCTCAGTGATTGCTATAGGATTGGGATTTGGGATTGGATTTGGTGGAATGATATCACTAATAGTATGGTGGGATAGACTTCTACATTTCATGCGAGGCCTCAAAATAAGAGGATCAAGTACAAGTGAAAATTCCCAAAGTTGTAGTTGGGGTTTGAACTACAACCAACACTTCTCCTTTTTCTCATCCACGAGTTAGTTGCTTTGTCTATTACTCAAATTTAAAATGTCTTTATTTCATGTTTTCGGTAGAAATAATCATCAAAAGATTTAACAATAAGGACTTGTGTTCCTAAATAATAATTTGTTTGTTTATATTTAATACTTGAAGGATTTTTTGCATTATTTAAATTCTTAGAATAAGAAGGTGTTTGTTAATTATTGTGATAATTATTGTAGTAGAGAATAAGGCATGTGAAAATTTGTATGATGTGATTTTCCTGCAAATTCATTTTCTTGTAGAGAATAAGTTTAATGTGATTATTTAGGCTTGTGACTTAGACGATATGTATTGTGATTAGTTTTTATTTTATTTTCAAGATTATCATTGGGATATACTTTAGTTTTTATTTTATCATAAAATATTGTGATATGTGAAATGGTGAAATTGCATATGTTGCATTGTTTTTCTTTTGTGTACAATGGAATATTATTATATGTTTAAAATGGAGGATAGAATTACTATTTTAATGGTTGAATATGATCAAAATAAATATGATACTATTTTAAACAAAACTTTTTGTTTTTTTTTTTTTTTAAGATGTGTGTTCCTATTCAATACATAAGTTTATTTTATTGTCTTATGTGAAAGTGGGGCTTTTAGACAAGCTATCAAATGTTATCATTTTTTTTTTGTATTTTACTTTATTTAAACATTTTGATAGTAAATTAATTGTGATAAACTATATTTTTTTATTCATAGTTGTTATCATGGAGTAACTCCCTTTGCATTGAAATCACAAAAAAACAACAACAACAAGAATAATAATTATCTTAGAATCTTGAGATGCATCAAGAAGTAGAGCCCCTAAAAAACCTGATATCCTCAAATGATTAGAACTACTAAAAATAAGTTAGCAAACTGACTAGGAAAATGGGTGAATGTATCCAAGTTGTTCAAATCTAGACCTCCTCTGAAAATTTTAATAGCTTTAAAAGTAAATTTATATAGCTTCATTGCGAAAGCATCAAAGACACTAGCGAAAGAGCCATCATCAGGGAAAACATCTACTATAGAAAGAGCTTTGTTTGCATCCTCCCCCATATCTAGCTATAAAAAGTTTCCTACCAACATCAATCCCTAACTGAATATTTCTTAGAATCTACATTACCTTAGTGAAAAATTATTAATACATTTAACCATCATGAACATGCCCCAAATCCAAAATTTAGAGCAACCACACCAACTATATCTATCTTAAGAAGTCTTCAAATGGGTCAACACATCTTCTGAACCACAAATAGATAAGAAAAAGTCCAAACCATCTATATTTAAAGGACAAGAATCAAGACAATCACTATCATAAAGTCATCCTAACTAATTAGAAAGTCTGATAGAATCCTTTTGATCTATGCCATAATTTTCTAGCTAGATCGCGGATTTGTGACAAATTATTGTCATCTATGAATGACTCTTTATTCATTTACTAGTAAAAATAAAATAAAATAAGATAGTTTCTTAAAAAATGTCTACTAAATTATCATATAATATTGGGATTAAGGTGTCTCAATCTTTTCAAGTTCTAACATTAATGTTGTTAATTAATTATTTATTTCTTCCTATGTATTTATTTTATGACATTCTTGAGATGTCACTTTGTGGGACCTACTTCGGTGATTTGGCAACTTACTTGAAAAGTGACTAGGATGACATGCATTCTATTTTGGTGCAAATAGGCATCCCACTTTGTAGATCCCATTGTAAGCTATTTAAGTGGAATTTGTCATAAGTTGTAAGAGTTGAACTATGATAGCTTGTATGATAGCTCGCAAGAGTCATGACTAGTGAAATTGTGGCAGGTGTCGGTCTTGCATGTGGTAGGCACTATGCATGTTAAGAGGACTAAAAATTGGTATAGAAACTTATGATACTTGTCTTGCATGTTGATATTAGCTTCAATTTGCATAAGCACGCAGGTGCTTTGCATGTTATCCTTTTTTTTTGCATTCATGCAGTGGAGGATGTTGACATATGACAATTTTAGGCATCCATCTTTGAGCTCTATAAATATGGAAATTTTCTAGAGTTGTATGAGGAGAATGTTTCATTGTAGGGTTATGCTGTTAGATTTCCTCCAGAAGAGCAAGAAATAATCTCCATGTTAAGGCTATGAGCCTACAATGTATTGTAATCATATTGTTGTAGATTAATACATTGGTTTGATGCTTTGGAGTGTGGGATTTTTTACCCAAAAGGGTTTTCCCCACATATATCATGTTTTCTTATCTTTTGTCTATTTTTCTTCTATTCTTCTTATTTCTCATTCTTGAAATCTTAATTTACTTACCATTATGTTGTTGTAATTTTCTTAGATATGAAGCTACATCAAATTTCTTCTAAGGGTTAATGCATGGGAAATTAAACTATGTTTGTTTCCGCTTTAAGTCATAGTAGTATGTGCTTGTATCAAGTTGTTGATACAATGGTTGGATGCAATCAAATAATTTAATGAACCTGGAAATACAATATAAATCAAGATGGACAAAAATGAATGGGGTATAATCTGGCTATGTCTTGTATATTTTATCTTACTGAATATTTTTAAAGAAAATATTATATATGCTTTATTGAAATGGTTGGATGAAATTTATCAAGCCAAGAGTTTGGTATAAATTTTATTTGAAAATAAAATGATTTTCTCTTAAAATGAAGGAAGGTGAATCTATTGTTGAGAATTTATATAATTTAAAATTCAAAATTTTGATTGGCTTAGCCTCAGTCGATGTTAATATTGAGAAAGAAGACAAATGAATAATGATACTTTATTCTTTGCCCAGTTCATGGGGGAATTTAATTCTTGCTATTAGTCATAACCTTGAAGATGAAAAGTTTGATGCCCTTGTTGAAACTTTGTTGGATCATATTAAATGAATAAAAAATCTATGGATAGCTCGGTGTATGTTCTTAGTGTCAAGGTTGGTTAAAAGGAAAAAGGACCAAAAGGACATTATAAGGGGACTAAGAAAAAATAAAAGGGTAGGTCTACAAATCCTATAAAGTAAAACATATTTAGGTTTTGAAACTATGAAAAGAGGGGATAGGTTAAGAAGGAATGTAGAAACAAAAACAAATAGTGAGATTCCTTTACAGAAAAGTTCTTTGATGTAGGTGACGAGGTTTTACTTTCTACATGTAAGACTTATCTAATGAACATTGGTTGGATAACTTAGGATACTCTTATCACATGAATCCTCATAAGGAGTGGTTCTCCACATATGAAAAATATGATGGGGGTAATTCCTACCTTGAGGACAACACTACCTATCCAATTATTAGATGAATAAAGCTATAGTTGTGTTTCAATGATGAGAGGATTAAAATCCTCCTTGGTGTTTTACATATTCATAGATTGAAATCTTATTTCCATTTCAAATTTTAATGATTTAGGAATGCATGTAATATTTAACAAAATTGGTTATAGATTGGTGATAGGAATCTTGGTGGTAGTGAGGGGAAAAAGGATGAGAACTCTATTTAGTCTTGATGCCACTACTATTTGTAAATCCACCTATGTGATAGAGAAGGTTGAAAATACATGTATGTTGTGGCACCATAGACTAGGTTGATAAAAAGATGTTGGACGGTTTCTCCTATTTTGATGAACACTTCAATTTTTGTTCTTGCATTGTGTGTTTGGTAAAGAAAAAGAGAATCATTTCCTTTAGGAAGCGATAAAGTGAAAAATAAATTATAAATTATTCATATGATTGTGAACTTGATCCTATGGAGAGTGATTTAATTGGAAAATATTGTTATTTCATTACCTTCATGGATGACTGATCTATATTTATATGGGTTTACTTTATGAGACATAAATATAAAGATTTCAATAGGTTTAAGGAAATTAATGTCTTAGTAGAAAACCAATTAGGACTTGAGATAAAAGTATTGAGATCTAACAATGGAGGGGAATATTTCTCTAAATAATTTTATGAGTTTGGTAAGCATGCAAGTATCATAAAATAGAAGACAACTCCATATACACCACAATAAAATGGTGTTGCAAAAAGGATGAGCCAAACTATTATGGAAATAGTCAGAAGTATGTTGAGTGATGCATAGTTGTATAAATGCTTTTAGGTAGAATATGTGAGTAATACTTGTTAATTAATAAATAAATCTAATTATAAGGCTATTTTTTTAACACCATATGAAGTGTAGACAAGTAAGAAACATTTTATTTCAAATTTAAGGATTTTTGGTTATGAGGCTTATGTTCATGTGCCTAAATAAAAGTGTTCTAAGTTGGATCCAAAAGCATAGAAGGTATCTTCATTGGATATGGTGAGTATGTTAAATTTTATAAGCTTTGGAATCATCTAACCAAGAAATTTTTCTATTCCAGAGATGTGATTTTTTAGGGAACTTAGAGCTATTTCTAATCTTCTACAACTAGAAGAAAATGAAAGGAAAAATATAGCGCATTTTGATTTAAAAAAAAGAAGATTCACATCAAGAAGAAAAAAATGATGGATTTGAGGATGGAGAAGAAGAAGAGGGTTCAAATAAAAGTTCTAAAGAAAAAGATTCTATGATTACAAAATCTTGAAGTTGAACATGTAGAAGAACAAGAGGAAGAATCCCTTTCTACACTCTTGAGAAGATCCACAAGACAATATAATCTAGTTTATAGCTATAGAACACAAAATTTTTATTGTATATTTTCTTTATTGAGTAATAATAGTGAAGTTAGATCCTATAGGGAATCTACTCTTGTAGATGATAGCAAGTATTGACAACTAAAAATGCAAGAGAAGATGATTGATTTAGAATCTTGTGATAACTGAGATCTTGTTCACTTTACCAAAGGAAGGAAGGCCATTGGGTGTAAGTGTCTCTACATTTTTTTTGGAGTAGATAGTTCATTGGAAAAATACAAGGCTAGACTAGTAGTCAACAAAAACTCATAGAGAAAGGGAGTTGGTTTCAAATGGATTTTTTTTTCTCTCATGTTTCTAAATGATCTTCTATTAGATTTATTTTATCCATAGTTGATGCTCATGATTTTGAAATTAAGAAATATATGCTAAGACTATATTTTTTCATGGAGGTCTAGAAGAAGAAATTTATATACAACAACGTAAAGGTTTTGAGGTAAAAGGTAAATACAATTTGGTTTGTAGGTTAAAATGGTATCTTTGTAGTTTGAAACAAACACCTTGGATGTGGTATCAAAAGTTTTCTTTTTAATGGTGAAATTGGGTTTTGTGAGAAGTGAATAAGATCATTGTGTTTACATTAGATGTATTGATGGTTAGTTACTAGAATTATTGCCCTGTATGTGGATAACATGTTTTTCACTAGCACAAAGGGTGTGATTATTGAGATGAAAGCTCAAATTTCAAGTGCATTTGAGATAAGGATTTGGAGGCATAATGGGAATAGAAACCAAAAGGGTTTGATGTACAACTTAAGACTTTTGAAGTTACAAAGTAAGTATGTGAACACTATTTTTCAGATTCAACATGCAAAACTATAAAGCTAGTTAGAATTATTTTGCTTGTTGGCATTAAGCTTACTTTGGATGTGTTTTGAATCTAAGGATGATTTATAGGATATGTCTAGTGTGCCATATGCTAGTGTTATAGGAATTTAGATGTATGCAATAGTGTGTAGTAGGCTTGATATTGGCTAAGTACTTGGGAGTATTAAGCAAGTTTATGCCTAACCTTAATAAAGATAATTAGAGTTATGCAAAAAGGGTGTTAAGATATTTTTGTGGTACTTATAATTATTTTTTGATTTATGTTTGTACTAATAGTAGGGATAAGACATAAGACATATAGGGTTCTGTTGATGTAGATTGGGTAGGTGACTTAGATAGTCAAAGGTCCACTAATGGGTATGAGTTTACTTTATTTGGAAGAGAGCTATGAGTTGGATGAGCAAGAGGAAACCCATGATTTTTCATCTACCATTGAAGTAGAGTATATGGTTTATACCCATGTTTCTAAGGAGACCATATGGGTTCAAATATTGTGTGTAGGTGTTGGTTTTGATTGTATGACAATTTGGATTGGTTGTGATAGCTAGAGTGCATTTTTTAGCCAAGAATCATATGTATCATGATGGAACTCAGCATGCAAATTTTCAATATCATTTTGTTTGAGAAATGGTTGCAAATGAACATATTGAGCTATAAAAAATTGACACACAATTAAATATCATTGCATATTATCTTACTAAACATGCGAGCACATAAAAGTTCACTTGGTATAAGGAGGCCATCTGCCTTATTTCTTATGATTAGTTGATTCCATGATATTGTGATTCCATTGGCTCTTGCAAGGTATTTGAAAAGTGGACGAATGTTGAGAATTAAGGTGTCTCAACCTTGGAAATTCCTAATTTTATTTATTTATTACTGTTTTATATTTTTTGAATATTTTTGACATTTATAGTGTTAAATAATTTTGCTCCATCAAAAAGGGGTGTGCGATTTCAATTTGACACTTTTTCACATCTCAATGCCTTCAAAAAAAGGTTATTAGTTTTCAAAAGATACCCATTTAGTGGTATAATATGAAAAGCCTATTTTAAATTATGTTATGATAGATTCTATAACAGCTAGATAAGGAAAAAAAATAAGAGAGATCATTTTGGACATGTGAGAATCATGTTGATGGATTATTTATGATAAATTATGATAAGATGAGAGCTACATGTTATTTTTGGATATTCCACATGTGTGAGGGGTGTGAGAATTTGTACCTCCATTTTTTAGAGTTGTTTTTGGGTTTGTATGTCCATTTTTGGCACCTAGTTTTGGACCATGGTTTTAGCAATTGATTTACAATATGATTTTTGATATTTATTTTATATTTTTCCTATATATTGAGATTGTGTGATGGTAGTTGGTATGATAATTTTTATAGGTACATAGATGCTATTAGATTGGACATAGGATTGAAGGAAGTTGAATGTATTGTAATATCTTTGTAGATAAAATAAACTTGTCCTCTTATCTCATGGAGTTTCTCTTACTCGAAAGGGTTTTCTCCATGTAAATCATTATGTTATATGTAAATATCTTGAGTATTATTGATTTTATTTTTTGCTTGTTCATATTAGTTTAAATCTCCATTGGTATTCTATAATAGAATTTTCAAATTTTTATTTTAATTTTTCATATTGTAGTAGTTTCCTTCTTTTCTAACATGAACCTACCAATAAATCAAAATTTATGTATGCTTAATGTTAGATCCATGCCAACTTTAGACCATAGATATAAAATCACTTAGTGAATCAAGTTCTAATATAAGCTTGCTCTCACAATTATTTAAATAAGGCTTATGGATTTAAATGACATGGTAATTAGGTTTAATAGGTGGCTCAATTCTAGACTCAATTTGGGATACAATCCCACATATGTGAGATAGTGGATACATTATAGTCCACCAAAAAAATAAAGAACTTAGTATTATTAAGTGTTGAGAACTAGGGAACACTATGTAGTTGAACCATCTCTTGCCCATTTAATATAAGAAAAAAGGTAATGAAATGTTATAACACCAAATTCATGCTATTTAAAACAATTATGTTAAGTGGTGACTACCTATAGAGAGACATGTTCATAGAGTTTTCTATTGTATTATGTTAAACGTGCACCCAAAAAAATTTCAAACAAGCATTAGTATTGTTGAAAACGAAGGTGAAATTGTAGCTTAAAACTTGTAAAAATATTATACTGTAGACTTACTTAAGTGTTCTTTGTCACAATTCTTTGTGTATGATTAATCTTTTTAGATCAATTTTACAAAATTGTAGAAAGAGACAGAAGATTGTAGAAGAATGAGACAAGGAGATAGAAGTGACAAAACATATATGTGGAGAAACCCTTTCAGGAAAAAACTCCACCAGAATCAATAATGCTTGTATTATTTAACTTTAGAACAAGATTACAATAATACTGTATGAATCCTTGATTGATATGCTTCCTTTCCTTCAACAATCCTTCTTCACAACCTACAATAAACTCTCACACACTTTCTGCAACACAAGCTATCCATGCATTCCATGTGACCAAGAAAAAATCCACACATCTCATGCCATGCTTCAAACCCTCAAACATGCACAAGGTCAACCTACTAACCTGCAACCAAGATTACAAAATCTAATGCAATTGCTGCAATTAATAGATAATTAATGAGCATTGTAGAATCCTAATAGTTGTACAAAGCAAGAGCATTAAGATCCTCTAAAAAATCGATGCCTAGATTGTGCAAGTAGAGTTCCACACTGTAACATGAAGTAAAAAAAAGGTCTCAATTTAGGTGCCCCAAATTGAACACTTAACTAATTGTTGGTCAAGAAAATATCTTGCAAGCATTACGTTAAAGTTGGCACCCAAGAATGGGACCACTTAACTAAGCCTTGTAAATATCTTCTCATACAAAAGGTGTTAACTTAGAGATGCCAACTTGGGCACCCAAGGTGGGTCCAAGTCAATCTTAGTTAACTAAAACATATCTCTCCACTAATTCATGCAAACATTATGTACGATTGATCATCCCCACTTAACTGAAAGTATCCACCTATTATTTGTCATGCAAATAAAGTCATTAGTCATGCAACTCAAGTCAACTAAAGTCAACTAGCATTCAACTGAAACTAATTACTTGTTCACAACTAAAGATAACTAAACCATAACTGAACTAAACTGAATTGAATTGATACTGAATTGAACTAAACTCCACTCATGTAAATATCAATCCCTAACTTGTAGGATCTAAACATGCATTACTGAAGTGTTATCAATCCTCCAAATAGTTAACTTAAGCAAGGTGGGTTCTACCTTCCATATGGGCACCCCATGTGCTCCTATTTTGTAGGAGCTCTTCTTGGATGCCCCCACATGTTCCTATCACTTAGGAATAATTACAAATGTCAATTTACATGTTCATTTCATTCAAATTTAATCTCTTTCTAATCCTAGAGTTGGGGAACAGTTTCTAAGGACTTAGGAGATACATGAGATATGTTTAGGATTACAATTAAATAGCATCCTATTCCCAACAAGTATTATTTGTGGAGATGGTTCCAAGGGGCCGAAAATAGTTTAACATTGAATTTAACCCTCTTGAAGGAATACAAATAGATTTTAATCATAGTGGGTCCTATTTATTGGGGAAAATAGAGTCTCATATACTTATCCCAATGGATTCCAAACTAAATTAGATGATTGAAGCTTATTTTAATTTTACTTAATGAAGTCCAAGGGCCTTAGATCCAATGAAAAACTATATGGATTTTTTGTGATTTCATTTGTTTTAATGCATGCATCAAGCATAGTATGACCTCAAATCTATAGTGCCTAATATATAATACATGATTCAAGAAGTCACGTAAACCAAAGTGCAACCAAAACTCAAATAAAAATAGCATATTCAAAATAAAGAAGCTAACTAGAAACCTAAAAAATTCCCAATTTGAGACATAAAAAAGAAAGGGGGTCCATGTAGTTTCACCAAGTAAAATGGGGCATGTGTGTGAGATACAACACCTTATTGCATCATGAAGATTAATAACAAGACTTTGGTGATTTACATTCCTCTGTTAGTTCCTTAATTCCCTTGGCGTTTGATATCATGAATTG
Source organism: Sequoia sempervirens (assembly GCA_007258455.2). Lineage (NCBI taxonomy): Eukaryota > Viridiplantae > Streptophyta > Pinopsida > Cupressales > Cupressaceae > Sequoia > Sequoia sempervirens. The sequence continues at coordinate 714,677,187 of VDFB02000003.1, forward strand.
TCTCAATGGTTTTCTAACCACCAAATGTTAGGATAACTCTATATTTATCGTGTTATAATAATTATATTTTATTCAAAATGGACATCTTGGTTTCTCTCAAGATGACTATCATAGTCTTGGATACCACACATCTTATTCTAATTTTATTTTCTTCCTAGCTCTTTTGAAAGTAAAGATCACAACCTTGGTTTTGCTGATGTTCACTTGCATCCCCACTTTTTGACAAAATAGATCTAGAGCTTTTAGATGTTCTTGTTTATTATTTGTTGAATTTTCCATTAAGGTAAGGTCATATGCATTACCAACAACTTGATCACATAAGTGGCCAGGAATACACCCTCACCTCCCCACTTGTCTAACCATTCCTCTAACTTGTCTATATATAACCCGAACAAAGTGGGAGACAATGAAAAGCCTTGTTCGACCCCAATGTCCCTTCCAAAGCACTCAAATAGACCATCCCTTGTTCTGATTTTGGCTTGAACCTGATCATAAAGTCTGTGGATAGTAGCCTTATATTTTTCCAAAATTCTAACCTCTTCCATTCTGTCTCAAAGCTTGCCTCAAAGCTTGTTTCTAGATGCCATATCAAATACTTTTTGAAGTCAAGAAAAAATTAAAAAAAATCACTCCCATGTCCATGTTGAAAGTAATGTAATGGTCAATTATAACCAGTTTTCCCTTTCACCATCTTATCCTCCTCAGTTGAAAGGAAGTCCCAGCATGTAAATGGCGTCCCTTGTTTTGAGCTACGTGGGCGATAAGGATATGCAAAGAGTCAAGTCAAGAGAAAGAAAATTTTATAATTATAAATATTTTAAATAACTTTTCAGATGATTGACTAAACATTTTTGGTGTTAAGGCAATTATTACGGGATAATAGACGATTAGGGGAGAGGACCCAGTACCTGAGCATGTTTCAATAGTTGTGATAGTAGTTGTCTATATTATGCCCAATATTTTTGTCAATATTAGACCAATAGTTGTGACTTTAAAGTTTTTAGTGTTGATGATGACTACCCATAATTAAACAAAATGTATTCCTTTGATCTAAAAAGCAACCAATCATGTGATTCCACATTAGCGCTCAATAAAACATGTTGTGAATGTACAAGTATTGGTCTCACTTTTTTTTTGGGAATTTTTGGACACCTTGACAAAAAGCATGTTGATGTGGCATCATATTTGATGATGCGGCCTTGAAACCTTAGTTATAAGTAAGGGACTTGCCAAGTAAGCTGCTGTAAAAAATTGGGAGTGATTTGAAATTTTCATGTAGGATAATTAGAAGCGCTAAGTTAGGGTGCACAACTACTGGGTCCTCTCCCCTAAACCATTTAAAAATAAAAATTAAGGCATTTTTTTGCCACAAGCGAATCTCAAAATGGGTAAAACAGAATCGTATTTTTTAGTCCTAAGGTTGGGGTCTTGAGGGTTACATGATTTTTTTTCATTTTAATCTGTAATTAATTTTAAGAATGTGAAAAGGACAAAAATAAATAAATAAATTTTCCCGTTTTGTTGGAGCCGCATGTGACTGTAGTCTTATAAGTGTCAACATAGATTTTTTTAATAATATTGTGAAGAATATTGGGCGAATTTTGGATAGACGTACAAGAATATTTGTGAAACCTCATCCTACGAGTTTAAAGCTAGCCTCTAACAAACGGCGAAGATTTCTCTTTAAATATTGTAATTTTTTTATTTTTAATATTAAAAATAATTAATTGTGATGAGTGGGGTCATGGCTTAAATTAGATGGCCGTATGGTTGTATTTAGTCATTTTAGCTATATAATACAATTAAAATTTTAGGAAGACTATATCACTTGAAGGGCAAAATTTTACTTAAACTGTCAAAATTTCTATGTAATTATTCTTATATATGTTTTTTCAATCTACGTGTATTTTTCTTAAAATAGATAACCTTTAATATTTGAAAGGCAACTTCAAATAAATGACCATCATGAAAAAATTTAAGCCCCGAGTGGGATAATATGAACATGGGACTTTTTAGTCAAATTTATGGTAAGTTGAGATTACTATATTATTGCAAGTATATTCCAAAGCTTTTATTTCTCCTTTTATTTATATAAAACCTCATAATTTAATATGGAAGTTTCTGATAATTATTTTTTAATATTAAATATATATTTTTAAAATTTATTTTGGTTATTAGAGCTGATGTTTATACCATTAATACAATATTGATAAATTATAATGTTTTGAATTAATATTTTTTTTTTACATTTTTTATATAGAAATAGATTGTTTATGAAATAAAATATTGTTCAACTAAAAAGTCTTTGATAAATATATTTTTAACTAAAATAAAAAATATTTTTTAAAAAATAAATCTATTATATGTCATTTTAAGGTCTATATAATTTAAGCATCCATAGTAATGGAATTAATAATCCATTTCTTTCAAAAGGAGTCTATTAAGTGTACAATATGAAAGATTATAGTGTAAACTATAACATAGACAATGAATTTATTTGAATACATATAATAAAACAAAACTTAAAGACTTTAGTGCATATATAATCATTTATTTATCGTCCCTTTAAACGTTGGGTTATAAAGATAGTTAAAATATCTAGTGTATCAATGGTGTACATAGGTTTATACATAATCAAAATTTTAGAAATTTAAAGTATATTTTAACAAAAATGATGATTAATGAATTTTAGAAGAATAATTTCTTCACACTATACATGAACTTTATTTTTTATTGATTATATAAAATGTTTAATATAAAAGATATAATATAAAATTTAAAATATTAATTTCATCATAATTATTTATATATTAAATATAATATTATAATATCTTTGACACAATAAAATAATAAAAAAGAGTATAGTTTAAGTTACAACTTAGATAATGAATTTATTTGAATGCATATATAGTTCATTTTTTAAAATCCTACCAATATGATTGGGAAAATTATCTTACTTGATCAAACTTACAATTACTCATTGCCTCAAGTTGAAGTATCTACCAAAATTTTTAGGACACCAAGGTAATTTATAATATTGAAAATTAAGGTTGTTAGCCATGAGGTATATTTTATTGTAATTTCACATATGACTTTATATGTGGGATTCAAATCATTTTTATATCATGCATTTGAATGTAAGTGGCTATAGGAAAATATACATTTAGAATAATAGAATTACAATAACTCTCACATTCTCTTTCCTATTTAGAAATGGGACTACCTTATATTCTTAGCATATTTGAATCCATCTACCTACAACAAGTTTTTAAACTAGATTGCAACATCATAGAAGATGCAATTCAAGTGATTATTCAATTTAAAATCTTTCAACTCTTTTGTGTTTCCTTCACTGTTATGAATATTCTTCCTAGTTCCTCTCTAATGCAATTGACCTTGTTTAGAATATGACTCTCTTCTTGTTCTTGGCCTTAAATTATGTATGAGATTACATTATCCTTGAAGAAAATCTTAAGGTGACACTATACGGTTATGAATTTTTCCAAGAAACTACTCTCAATAGGGGCCTCTTCACACTCAAGAAGCTCAGGAGGGATCTTGCAATCATATTTATTTTTAATGCTATACAAGCTTCTCTATAAATTGATAAACTAATTTTCATGTAAGAGATTGTAAACAATCATATACTTAATTTTGGTCCTATTTTCATGAACATGATCTAAGGACCTTTTGTGCTTTATACTTCCTCCTACACCACATTGTACAATAACAATCACCCTCTTCAAGTAATAATTTGATGTATTTTGATGTTTTAATGGTAAAATTATTTTGAATTTGTTTTGGTTAATAACACATAATATTTCTAATTTACATTAGTGAATAATTTATCTATTATAACTGCATGCAATTTTTAATATCAAAATTTTGATCATATTCTATGATATTTTATGATCATTTTTCTCACCCACCACCCAACTCTTGCTTTCCCATTAAGTCATATATTGGCGGTTCATCATTGGTTTTATTTACTAGTTGTTTGAATCTTCAATTTTGAGAGTTTTTTTAATTTTATTGAGATTGAGTAGGAAACAACTTAATGGCAAGTTTCTAGATAATACTAAGATACAATTTTTATTTAATATATTTTTTAGTTTAACAATTTATATTGATATTTCTTATTTTCTATTATATTTTTTTAATTGCGTAGATAATTTCATTCTTCCAAGAGTATTAATATAATTGTCTTATTTTATATACATTATTCTTACAATTTTTAATATGGAATAAATTGGATTTAATTTCTTAGATTATATAATCAATCAAATAGTAAACATATGTATGGTGAAATTTGCATGTCCATATCAATTTTTATTATTTAATATTGTGTCTATTTTGAAAGAATAGCTTAATCATATAAACAAATGACATTAACTTTTCAAATTTTCATAGCCAATATCAAATTTTTCCAAACCATCATTTATAATTTTAATAAGTTAAAAATCTTTTCCTTGATAAAAAAAGATGAGTTTGGGGGCATTTCTCAATGTTAGTTTTAGGATCAGATTTAATAGAAAGCAGAAATACAACAACACATGAACAATAGAACACAACATATACCTTGGGAAAACCCTCCTTCTTGAGGGAGAAAAACCTAGCCACAATATATCACTTATATATTGAATAAAAGAGCAACAAATTTCTTTACAATTAGGCCACACACTAGGCCGAACTGATGCAATGATTATAGCACCCCTTTAGATGCAAATACACAAGCAATAATGAATATCAATCTCCTTGATCTCCTTGATGCAAATATAGATCTGATGTATGAAGTTGAACTCCTCCCTGAATTATGCAAACTTGTCTTGAAATTAAATTGGATGCCAAATGAATGTGAGTACCTTCAATATATAGAAACCAAGATGCCTTTTCATGAAGTGTCAACTACTTCCATAAAAGAGATGTTCTTACACAAAATGATGTGACTTCTAATCAAGTCGGCTTTAAGAAATAAATAAATTATCATGTCAGCCTCAACATTTAATATTGTTTATTTTATATTTGAATTCGAAGGAGAAAGAAATCTCGTTCCACTACAGTAACATCAAAACTCAAGGCCTTTTTTTTTTTTAAATTGGGTGATCTCACAATAGTGGTTTACAATTTTTGGCCAAACTGGACATTGAAATAATTTTTTCTAACTAAATCTTCACTTTCAGGCACCTATAGCAGCTAAATCATAAGGAATTTGAATATTCAATGCAAACTACTGATTTGTGACATTTTTTCTATAAATTCTAAATATATTTTTTTCAAAAATTTTGGAATCAGATTGCACTTCTTTTTCCATCTCCTTTGAAAACTAGTTTTTTTAGTAAACACCATTTTGAAGGAGTGGTGCTCACTGTATACAACATAAATTGTTTTTCATGAAGGATAAAATTCTTTTTTTTTTTAATTTAGATTTATAACTATGATATCTAGTGCCTCCAATTAGTTTCATAGTGTTTTATTGAATATTTTTTCCTTAATCAAGTTTCAAAGTAAAACTATTTACAATTTAGACATAGGTGGACCGTATACAACACATTTTTTTTTGTATGTATCAAAATTCATTTTTTTTTGTTGGATCAAGGACTTCAATATTTGGTGCACTCATATTTTTCAATTTTTTTTTTGATAATATGTTATTTTTCCACATGTGCAAAATAAAGAGGTTGATTTTTGGTGAAAAACCTATGTTTAATAAAACTAAAAAAAAAAATAATAAAACCAAAACATATTAAAATCATATTCATTGGATAGCTCATTTTGAGGACTACCATCATCTAGTTGGGTCTGCAAAGTCTCCTCCATTTTCATCCTCAACCCGAGCTTTGAAGGAAAAAATTCTGGAGTTTTTTAGTGCCAGAGGGTGAGAAGGTGAGAAAAGGAGGGTTCGGGTGAACTAGGGGGGGTTTGAGTGAACCCCCTTTCCACAAAGGTTTTCTTTTTTTTTTTTAAAGGAATGGTGGGACCTTGCATTTAATCGGTTCGCTTGAACTAGGGTTCTAGCGAACCCTCTTTTGGTTCACTCAAACAAAAAGTTTGTTCGAACCCCCAAAAACAAAAATCTTTTGCATAGGGTCATTTTTTGCAACTTTTCCTTCCTCATTGGAATTGTAAACTACTTTTTTTGGTTTACCCAATTACAATAATACTTTATACTTTCATCTTTGGGATGAAATAAATTTTTATTTTATTTTTTATTTTAAAACATAAAGCCTATTTTTCTATTATAAAAATATTGGCTCCTTACCACACCTTTTCATTATTACATGTAAAGATAATATTTTTTTAAAGATTCAAATTAATTAACTAGCACTTGTTATATTATAAAAAGTACCTATTTTCACTATAATCTTTATATTATATTATATTATATTATATTATAATTATTAATATTATTTTACCAAGGTGAGGACTATAATTAATATTACTTAAATAAGATTATAATAATATAATTTTAAAATAATAATAATTAAGAATTGGGTTCAAGACTATATTTATTATTATAATTATAATTATAGATTATGTTACAATTATTGTAATGCCCCGCCACGCAACCCTAGAGGAAGTTGCAATTCACTACTTAAACGTACCAATTTTTTTTTGTTTAAGTACAATAACATGCAAGGTGAATACATATTGCCAACAACCTCTAAGGCCACGAGACAAAGATTACTTATAAACCCAACAACAAATAACATTGACTTAAACCGAAACATTAAGCACTTAAGGAAATGAGACAACATACATTCCATGCAAGATAAATTACAAGGATAAAAATACCTCGAGATTCCAATTTAACATTTAAACAATAAGGTTACATCACTCATTCCCCGAATGAGGAAAATCAAACCAAATGATTACATATTACAAATTCCACCTCGATACAAATGAGGGGTAAAAGATACAATAAGAACTGAAAGAACAAGGCATGAGAAGAACTGATTCCCACGAGCTCACCAGCTGGAAATCATGAATACACGAACATGAAGAAGAACCAACGGAAAGATGCACGCCACCCGACCACGTGGAATCCAAAAGGTTCCACTCCCTCCATGCTAGGAGATAGTAACAAGGAATTCCTACCCAAGACCATCTACCACTAGATACAAACAAGCACACTGAACTGAAACAAGAACAAAACCCACATTACTTAACACAATGGTTACAATGCTTCTAGAGTACAAAATCGAGTACCATCACTGTACAAAATAAACTCACGGTACAACACCATACCGACTGCTGTCATAGGAGGAGTGTCATCGCAAAGGCTGCATTGGTTATCCAATGGTGTTCTTCCTAGGTCCCGGCTCCCCTCTCGGTTTATCCTGGTAACCTCTCATGAACCCGGCGCCATATGCCCACCAGAGCGGAATCGATTATCTTTCGAGAAGACAAGATAACGATCTTGCCATTCCAGGCCTTCCCGACTCATCTCAAGTCTCGTACAAGCCCTTGAGCCAATGAGCGAGGCTAAATTATCTTATTAATGTTCAAAGCTACTCTCTCCCTAGTAAGTTATTTTAATTTTCACTTAATTAACTAACTCTCAAACGAGTTATCCTGGGACCACTTTGGGCCCGGCGCTTGTTTGAAAGCCACTCCCCTATCGACAACACATAACTCAACCACATGCCAAGGGTAGACAATGCACTAACATTTATCACAAATAACCAAACACCTCAACAGGCAACACATCCCTACGGATGTCCAAAACTGAAACCAAAACGTGCACTACCCAAGGCTAACACAAGGTTGACTACATAAAGAAACCCACATAACAACTGAAACTCGACTCAACCATGAATCACAAGGTCACACAACCCGTTCAAAGAACCAGGTAACCACTTGAGCTTAACTCACACTTAATCCAATAAGGCCAAAGCAAAACATAAGAGACACAACATCGTCTCAAGAAAACGCTGCTGGAAGACTTACATGATCGACAAGAAATGACTTACAGCCAACAATCATAAAAACTTACGTATAAACACCCATACCAATAAATGAACCCATAACAGGAAGATTCACAAAACATTCACTCTCCTTCCACAACATCGAAGGCGAGCAATTAACATTGAAAACATTTCAGACACATAGGTAATCTAATGTTCAGATTTCTTAAATCCATTCAAACACAGATTTCATGACTTGCATTCATCCAATCGATTAATCCCATTTCTTTTCACAACATTGAAATGTTTAAAGAATAGATCATTTACTCTAAATTTCATAACCACATTCATAATCAAAACATGTTAATAACGCCGCTATCTGGTTAAAATTAAAACAACTGTTCTCCCTAAGTTCCAGGATCACATGCTAAAGATAAACCACTTGATAAAAAAAACATTTAAGTTAACTAAAAAGTTCATCCTTTACTCTCAGTTCCGCAACCATAATAATCACAAGGTCGTTTAGAGGTCCTAATTTGACATTTAACATTATCTAAATATAACAAATGAAGTTATATTTTATTTGCAACTGGATTATTTAAATAACTTTAAATATAACTCCCATTGAATAACTATAACAAATAACATATACATAGATTTTCCAATTAAATTATATTTCCAAAAACCTCATGATTAACATAACATACTTTATGAACTTATTAAAAATTCCTTTAATTAAAAAAAACATATATCAAATAACTTATGTATTTTTCAATTACACATTTCTAAAAACCTTATGATTAACATAACATACTTTAACTTATACCAAAATCCATTTAATCTAATATATATTAAATATATTATATTTTATATATTATATAATATTAAATATTATAAATATTATATAAAATATAATATAAAATTAATATTCATTAAAAATTTAAATTTTAATAAATAAAATAAAAACAATTTTCGAATTTAAAATTTTTGAAGGGAAGAGGGCCGGCCCTAGGCACGCAGCCCTGCCTCCCGCCGGGCGGCGGTGGCCGTGTGCAGGGCACACAGCCCGCCTCCCTACGGCGGCGGTGGCTGTGTGTTTACACACAGCCCCCGCCTCCCCCGCGGGCGACGACGGCTGTGTGTAACACACAGCCCCTGCCTCCCCCGCGGCGGCGGTGGCTGTGTGTTCTCACACAGCCAACGCCCCCTGCCGGGCGGCGGCGGCGGCGGCGGTGGGGTGGGGTTCGACCTCCCACCTCACCAAAACAATTTTTTTTATAAAATAAATTTTCTGTGTTTTTTCTAAAACGAAAAATACAGAGGTTTATTATTTATTTATTTATTTTTCTGGGTTTTTATCCAAATATAAAATTTTCCAAAAAACAGAAAAATATTTATATATATCTTTGTGGGTATCATCATATATTGATATATATGGTTGTTCTCACAATTATACATACCCAAAATTTGATTCATACTCAAATTATGAAAATGATCTATCTAAATCCATTTACAATTTTTTTGCAAATTGAAAAGCTTTTCCATGCATTTTGTTGAATCTAAAACTATGCTTTAACCATTCAAATGAGCAAGAAGAGGAAGGGAAAAGAAAGGTAGAACCTTATGTTTTCTCCAAAAATTGTAAGCTTCCACCATGGAGATTTTTCCAAGCACTCCTTCAAGCCTCTCCACCCAAAACTCCAACCAAGAATCCATGGAGGTTGAAAAGAAAACCCTAAAATAAAAATATACCTTTTTCTTCCAAACTCCCCAAATTCACATTCAAATTCAACTTCCAATTAAATTCAAATTCTAATTAAAATTGAACTCAAATTCAAATCAACATTTCATTCCAATTCCAATTTCAATTTCAAACACAAATATCTTTTTACCAAAAAAGTCAACTAATTCAGAAAATATCCTTTTTACCCCAAAGTCTTGCATAAGAATTATTTGAATTTTTTTAATAACTTTAACCCATTTTCTATTTCCAATTTGAATTCAAAATTATTTTAGCACTTTACATTCAACAAAATAATTAAATCTTTTACACTTTTAATTCATAGGGATAATTTAATTAATTCACACAATTAATTCAAATTATCAATAAAATAAGTCTAATTCAAAATTAGATTATTTTATTAATTCAATTAAATTAATTAACTAAACACTAATTTTTCAACATCTCCAAAAGACAAAACATTCATCATTTAAAATTCCCAAAAGCTATTAAATCACTTTTAGCTTGCAACTAAACACGTTTAATCATTAATCAAACTACGCAAGTCATTTAATGAACTTTAACTTGAAATTAAATAAACACTCAAAGGGAACTGCCCAAGATAAAACAACTGACCCCAATGACGACCCAACAACATGCTACGACTAGGGTGACGACTTGGTTCGGAAAACCTAGCTACTATCTCCCAATTAATTTCCATTGATCAATGGACACGCTCAGACCTGGAAACCAGGTGGAGTCGATGTCATATACCTGCCAACCTGCAACAAAGAGCATGTCGAACGTGCATATATACATAATATGATCAGACACACCGTGAAGAGGAAATCTCAGAATCGTAGGGCACTCGCAAGCGAGTGATACAACCCCGTCCCCTTCACCAATACAATATCACTAACTGACAAAGCTAACATTATTAACATAATCAAAGCATAAAGCATCATTAATTCACATGTTAACATGATCGAAGCATAACATAGGAAGACATTGCCTGATTATCAGAGTACAAAAAGGAGGGGTGTTACAATTATAACTATATAGATTTTTAATTAAATTAGGATTAAGGTTATAATTACTTAAAATATATTTAATTAATTTAGTAAAATTATTTTTTTGAATTAGAATTAAAGCTAGAATTATACAAATTATTTTAATTACATATTTATTTAATTTTATTGTTAAAAAATATATAAATTATAATCCTAACTTATTGATTATTATCTTGAAATTTGAAATAATTATAAAATAACTATATTTTTTTAATTAAATTATTATTAAGTAGGGTTATGGTATAGTTTAATTTGTTTCTTAAAATTAATTTAATATATGCTTATTGTTAGGGTTAAGAATATTTTTTGTTGTGAGATACACTATCAAGATTTGGTTTAGAAAGTCTGCCAAATTGAGGTCCCATGTACCATTTAACACTATAATTTGATTCTAGTTTTAAATTCTAAAAGATTTTTTATATGTATTTGAATATATATTAATATTTATACTTTTCATTTGCTTTGAAAATTATTCAATTTTTTAAAAAATGATGTAAATAATTTTAAAGTTTTCAAATAATTAAAATAATTATAAATTAAATTTTAGCTAAATAAAATAACTCTTAAATATAAGAATGTAAATAAAATAAAACAGTTAAATAGTCCTAAACTAAAATACAACATTGTTTACTTAAATAAGATCATTCTTCAACACATAAGATAACCTAAGTAGAAAAATAGATAATCATGTAACTAATATATTAATATTATATTGTAATTATATTGACATAATTATTATAATCATTATGATAATCATATATAAATATAATTCACTCTTTATATTACTATTTTTATTAACTATTTCTTGCAAATATATATACACATGCACTCACTCACATATACATTATATTGACATAATTATTATAATTAATATAATAACATTATATAAAAAATTTGTATAGTTTATCATGCAATGTAGAGTTAATTTGATATTTTTGGTTGATTGATTCTTAATAATGTATTTATATTACATTGTAATTGGTATGTACATATAATCTAATGGGAGCAACAATGAATGTGAAAGGGAGTGGAGGGGGAATTTTGAATTCCCTTGAGGTGAGAATGGTGGTGAGGCTGAATCTAAGGATGATGATCAAGTTTGTTGGCTTTTGGGAATCCTTCATCAGTATTTTTTCTTGTTGGGTGCTTGGGGGATGGTATTTCGGCCCTCTCTTCACTCGGTTTGGATTGTTTATGTTGTTTCTGGGTTGTTTACTGCTAAGATAGTCACATTTTCCTTTGATTCATTCTACATGTTGGGAGATGTTGATTTGCCTCTAGATGGTGTGTCGATTGTGTGGTTGTCCTCCTTTTCCTTTTCTTCCTATGAGGGGCAGTGGCTTAGCTTCTTTAGAGGTGTTGCTGAAGCTAGGCCTTCTTTTGTTGCTACTTTCTGTCCTTGGCTCTGCTATGAATTTCTTGTGCGTTTAGTGCATGGCTTGGGTGTGGCACTAGATATTGTTATTATGGTGAGGACCCTTTCACTTTTTTTAGTTGTGGTTCCTCTATTCCTCTTGAGGTGGAAACCTATCATATTAAGGTGGAGAAGGATTCTGAGGGTGTGGTAGGATTTTTGTGCTTCTTTAGTTGGTTATCTCCCTTGCAAGTCCTATGGAGGTGGAGACCACTCCTATTGAGGTGGAATTTTGGTTGGTGGGAGAATATTCGCTGTCATGGTAAGAGTTCTCTTGGAGAGTTCTCCTATAGAGGTGGAGGGGAAAGTTGGTTGGAGGGGCTATTTTACTTCATTAGAATTGGGTCTTTATGTGACAAAATTGTTGTAGGGTAAAAATATGCTTGTATTAGCTTTGAATCACATGTCCTATCCACCTATTTTCTTGTATTATCTTTGAATAACATGTCTTATCCACTTATACGGTGGTTATTATTGTGTTTCTACTTTGTGGATGGCTTGTTGGCCTATTCTGCTAACTATGAGGCCTGTCTTGATTATGGTTTGGGTTTTAGGTCCCATTAAAACATGCATGTAAGGTTTGATGGTTGGTTAGTCTTGACCACCACAAGGGTCAACTTGTTGTGTTTGGGCTATTGCTATTTATAGCTCTCTAGGTGGCTTGTAGGCCTATTCTTTTGGTTGGTCCCTATTCTTCCTTTGTTTTGTTGATTATGAGGCTTTTTTCACATTGATGTATAGGGTCAAGGCCCTTTAACCATGTTTTCTTAATAAAAAGCATAATATATAATGAAAATTTGAAATTATCAAAATTCTCATTTTGGTGAACTTATTTTTTCAACTACATTGCTAGTAGGGTGATGTTGTTGTCCTCTATCTTATAGGATCTTCCTTTGTATAGGTTCATGGTGCTTTTCACTCCTAGTAGTGTTTTAAAAGAGCTTGAATCCTTATCTAGAAAAGTTTTATGGGTAGGGAAACTCGATAATAAAAAATGGAGCTTGGTTAGTTGGGATCAAGTTTCTAAAACTAAGGAGTATGGGGTTTTGGTATTAGGTAGATAAAGTATAACACTCTTGCTTTGGTTTCCAAATTATATTGGAGGTGGGGAAAATTTCCAGATCAACCTTGGGCTCAAGTATTGAATCATAAATACTGAACACAAGGAAATATGGTATTTCACTCTAGTTCATTCAAGGAAATGTTAGAGACTCAATTAACTAACTCAATTGAGGGAAGGAATACACAAGGGGTTTCCTTAGGTGTGATTAAAGAGAGGGGTTCACCACTAAGAAAATGCTTAGAAAGAAGGAAATGAAAGTAACATGCACATCCAACTATATAACCTAGAAAATGAAACTTAAAATAAAATCACTAAACAAAAGATACAAAAAAGTACCTGGAGGATCGGAGATGACTAAACAAGACCTGAAAACTCTAAAAATTGTTGATCTTGCTGTGCAATGGGACTCATACGCCAGATAGGGTGATTTAGTCCCAGTTAGGGTTTCTTTGCTAAATCTAGAATTTGTTGTTGACAAGCTAGGATCTATAGAAAACTACTAAAAAATGGGTATATTGGGACTCATACACCCAAGGTGAAAATTTATTCCTAGTATTAGGGTTTGAATGAAACCTCTGTAATCCTCTAGTGATCTTCTGTAACTTTCATCTTGTTTGATCTTTGAGTCTAAAAGTCTAAATTCTAGCCTGTAGGTGAGTTTTTGTGAAGATGACAACTTCTTGACAACTTTGACAACTTTTCTTCAATCTTGCAACTTTTTCTTCAAAGGATCTTCAAGCTCTAAAAAACCTAGATTTTCCATCATAGATGGAGAGGGATTTTTTTTTTTGGTTAGGGAATGGGGGTTTGCTTTGGTCAAAGCTTGTTCTCATAATCAAACCTTAATGAGAAATGAAATAGAATGAAGGAATGGTGAATGAACAATATGCAATGTTGCAACTCAATAATCCCTTGAAATAAAGGCTACAATCTTATGTGAAATGGATAGCATGAATGTAGATCTTGACTCTTGATTGAACACTTGAAAGCTGATCTTGGATACTTGCTTGAATCATGAAAACCTACATCACAAATGTTAGCTCAAAAACACACATGATGCATGATGAATTTGACATGATGCTTGAATCTTGAATATCACTTCAAATTATTGATAATCAACTCTTGAATTCTCTATAATTCTCTCAATTTAATGCTCATAAGATCACTTAAAATTTCTAGGAGAAATTATGTAAACTAACCTTGTATTTATACTTGTTTATGCCAAATTTCCTAAAATTACAACACTACAAGCTGACATCAAATCTAGGATAATAGAATCCTACTAATACTTCTATTTTAATTTAAAATAGGTCTTGGTTAAAGCGTGAATCATATGCCAGTTGGAGTGTATGAGTCCTAATGTCTTAAAAATGAGACACAAACTCCAATAAATGTTAAATTCAATACAATATTTGAAATAAGGTCCCGAGACCTAGATGGGATCCATATGCCCAAAGTGGCATATGAGTCCTAGATCACTAGATCTAGAACACATAACCTCAAATAATAAATTATGATTTTCCATTTGTTAAATGTCGAGATTATCCTCAGAAAAATGCATTTAATTAGGCTTTTGGATGCAAAATAGGACCAAATAAGGCATAAATGAACCTAATTTCAAGAGGGAGGACCTAAAAAAGTGTGAAAATGTAAAGGGATACATTTCTCTACACTAAATTTAGCCCCCACTTTAGTGAGAGAAGGAACTTGCTTCAAACTCACACTAAAGTAGACAAATTCACATCAAGAGAGGTCCAACTATACCAATGAAGATGGTATAGGATGACAAAGATCAAGGAGTTGTCCAAGCCCCGAGGATCCAGGATCCTACATCAAACCAACATAAGCACAAAGGGAAACACACAAGGTGTATGATATGCAACAACAAGACAACATACACAAACATACAATGTTAATGACTAAAACAAAGAAAAATAAAAATAAAGGGGGCGGATCAAGCCTTGACTATTTTTCCAACATGATGCGGATCAAGCCTTAGCTATTTTTTCAAAAAACAAACACTCACTCTGAGGCAACAAAACTTTAGGCTATTTGTTGGGCGAGTATCCAAAAAGGGTGGCTTAGTGAGAAAGTGATGCCTCTATATCAACTTCTCACCTTACAATGAGAAAGTCATGCCCTCATTTAGGCTTCTCATCATACTAACCATACCTAATCTATCCATTTGATAACTTCAATAGGACACCACAAAATGAAACTTTGAGCTTCACAAGGCCTAACAAGTTGTGTTAACCACTTATGAACATTTATGCATGTAAAGTATTTTCTATTTTCAAGGAATTTTGCTTAGTTCGTGCAAGGTATCTTCTTAGGGAACATCGTGCCTAATGTCTCAAAGAGAGGAAAAATCAAAGAAATGTCATGCTCTCAAAAGAAACCAAACCCAATGGTAATAGTAAGAAAGGGATGCATCGTAAGAATAAAGAAAATCACATAGTGAAACATGAGTGTCGATGTATACCCCCACTTTAAAGCAACTATGAACACCATTCTTGTGAGAAATCTAATTTAAAGTAGAAGAAGCCATGTGAGCTTATTCAAAAATCCCTATTCTGACTCATATGTTCCTAAATGAAACTACATCATGGATAAGGGGTTGCCCACAAAATGCAACAACTATTTAAAGATAATTTAGTATGTCAAAGGTGAGCCAACTTAAGGTATGTCATCCACATCCCAAGCTTGCTCCTATATATACATGGAAGGAGGTCAACTAGCCAAAAGAGAAAATCAAAAAGTGCCATACAAGGACAAGACTAAGCTACCTAACCCCTTGCCCCCACTTAGTGCAAGACAAGGATGAGCTGAGATGAGTGATGAGAAATAGTATTAATTAGAGGAACTAGGTGCTGCAAAACAAGGAAGAGCACCACAACCCTTAAGATATTGAATTTTATTACCCAAATCCTTACATTCATTAGTAGAATGACCATGAACTCTATAATATGCACAAAATAAACTCTTGTAGTAAATTTTGTTTCATGTTCTTGGAGGGAGAGATATCAAGTGATCTTGGAGGAGTCTCGACAAGATACTGTCTTGATAAATAGTAGGCGATATTTCTTTCTTAGCACAAGTTATCATACACAAAATAGATGATAAGGCCTTAGATGAAGATGGAGATAAATGTGGTAAACCTAGATTGTTCTTGAAAAGGTATGGTATAGAATCCACTTGTTCTCTATCATTTTTCTCCATGTTTTCATTGTATCCATGTTTAGAAAGGGGTTTGTATCCAAGATCACAACATTCTTCCAACTTTGACGAAGGGGTTTTTTTTTTCAAAGAAGGATTGACTTCTTCATGAGAACACAAATCCTTCATAGGTTTTTGAAAGTTATGCATATTCCTCTCATGAGGGATGGGGGTTGGAGGGACCCTATCAGCACCATGGGGTGATGGTGTTGACCTAGAACCAAGTTGAGCATATGAAACACAAGGTTGTTTAAGTGTAGATTGTGGGATTTTTTACTCTCCCACAAAGGATGGCGTAAAATCTAATGAACCCTAATTGTCACTAAAGTATGTTTCCGAAAATGAATTGTTTTTATATAACTTTCTAGATTTTGAGGGTGAGATTTTGGATTCTTCATTGAAATGAAGCATAAAATATAACAACCCCCAATCATCACTAAAGATTTTTGTTGTAGGTGAAAGAAAATTATAGGATTAACATCAAATTTTATAGGTTCTACTTTTGAGATTGGAATAAAAGTGTTAGGGGAGCTGGAAGTGTTATGATAATGTTTAACTTGTGGTTTATAACTTTTTTCATATGATTCAACTATGTATATCTTGTTGTTGTATTGAAATTTTATCACATGATGAAGAGTAGATGGGACTCCTTTCATAGCATGAATCCATGGTCTCCCTAGGAGAAGGTTGTATGAAAGAGGTCCTGGCATGATATGGATAGGAGTAGGAAAAACTATAGGTTTGAAGGTCTCAATAGGTAATGTGATCATTCCTAATGGTTGCTTATTAACATTGTCAAAGCCACAAATATTAACATAATTGAGTTGAATAATCTTCTTGTCCAGATCGATTTTATCTAGGAGATCAATGCTACAAACATTAAGACCCGCTCCATTAAGTATAAGGGTGCACCTAACTATAGTTTCAATAATAATCACCTTTATCATCAAAGCTTCATTCTTATGTTGTATCTTAAGCAAGGGTAATTCATGTTTAGGGAATGTGAATTTTGACTTTGTCACTTTCATATTTAACCAAAGGAGGATGTTGCATGATACAATTTCACATAAAATGGGATACCACTCATCTGCAAAATTGCTTGGAGCATCCTATTGTATATAGGTGATGTTTGAACAAGGTCCCAATAAGATATTGGAGCAGGAGTACATTTAAGTTCTTCAATAAAATCATGTAAATGCAAATAAGGGGCATTAGGAAAAGTAGGTTGAGGCAATGGTAATGAGATAGGTATGGTTTGCTGTTGCATATTATATGTGTGAGAAATTGTATTGTAACTCGGTTGCTGTGAAACATTGCTACTACACATTTTCCCTATAATGTTCATGATGAATTCTAGAGGTAATGGTTTAGGTTGTTGTATGATGGGAGGTGATCTAGGGGGAATATTAATTAAAGGAGATCTAATTTTTGTAGTCATAACCTTAGCTAAGTTACCTAAATAACCTTCTAATTAGGAGGGATCTAATGTGAACTTAACGTCTTCATCTATGCCATCCGCCTTAGTGTTTGTTGAGAAAAATGTAGTATTAGAAGAGGGACAAACAATATTCTCATGATTCTCAATATTTGGGTCTTCTAACACCAAAATACTTTCATCATGAAAATGGGAGAGGCATTTGGAGAAGAACAATTAGGATTATCATGATGGTATATGTGTGCATCCTATTGCATCAAATTTTTAATGGATGATCTAGGTGAGATGAATTCCTCAAGGGCTTCATCTAACATTTCAAATTCATTGCAACTAAAAGGTGCAAGATTCACCATTTAGTGTTTGTTTTATTTTGTTTGATGCTATTGATTTTTTCTTTTTCTTTTTTTTTGTTTTCTAATGAATGCCAAATGTAATATAATATTATTAGACTACAAAATAATGATAGAAATGAAAAAAAAGTGTATTAATATAATTCTATCCACAATTGAAACATGTACTTGAAAAGAAACGAATTTAAGCTAGATCTAATGAAATGAATGAAATAGAAAATCAACAAACTGAAACAATGATCAGTCAACAAAAAACAAAAGCATAGAAATGAAGTTTTAATGTCGTAAAATGCAGATTCAAACCTGATTTAGGACTAAATCACCTAGTTGGGTGAATGAGTCCCAATAAAGGTTTCTAGTAGGTTCAAATATTGAAAAATAGACAACACATAATTCCTAGAAATCTAGAAAAATAGCTTATATACAAGGACTAAATCACCTAGATGGGTGTATGAGTTCCAGATTAGGGGTTTTCAATCAAATTCAACAAATTCTAAGTTGATGTTAAGGTTTCTAGTTTGTATTCTCAAATGACTATTTGCAAACACATTTTTCCAATGAAATTTAATGACGCAAGATGCAAAAATGCAACCTATATGCACTTTTCCACTAATGGAAGATTTAGGAGTCCTAAATGCAATTCAACTAATGAAAATATAATGAAAATTTAACCTAGATATAGGACTAGAATGTTCTCCAAATAAAAAATGAAAACTCCCAAAGGTCAGGTTCACCAAAATGAACAGAAGGAAAGAGGGTTCCACCTTTTAGGAGATGGAACTAAGAAGACCTACTTCACTCTAGCTCAATCAAGGAAACCTTAGAGACTCAATTAAGTGACTCAATTGAGGGAAGGAATACACAAGGGGGTTTCCTTAGGTGTCATTAAAAAGAGGGGTTCACCACTAAGCAAATTCTTAGATAGAAGGAAATGAAAGTGAACAAGGTGAAAAATAGGTGCTTTATAACCTAGGTCATAGAACACCACTCTTCTCCAATTGTCATTCAATAATGTCCTAGGAGTCCTAATTGGATTCACTATCAACCTCTCAAGGTGAGTCAATTCTCAACTAGGAAGACCTAGGAAGGGGTTCTTTAAGATTTTAGGGGTTCCCCACCAAGAAAATGCTTGGAAAAGACAAGTAAGCATTCAATGAGCAAAAAACCTAATAATGCAAGCTAAATGATGAGTGTAAATGATGAAATAATGCAACAAAAAGTTAGGATATGTGTACTCGGGAAGTCTAGAAATGTAATGAGGATTTGAAAAATGCAAAGAAGCTATAAAAATGAGCTATGGAGGACAAAGAATCCCTTACTGTTGTCTTAGTCCCATTGTTATTTCTTAGGGAAAATACAGAATCTTTGGATGCCGAAACAAGATCTGAAAGAATCTCTGCTAAATTCCACTTGGAGGACTAAGATTCCATTTCTATTGTCCTAGTCTCTATCTTAATTTTTGAAAATTTTGAGTGTGATCCTAAGGTTCAAGGTCTACACTTCCTTCTCCACCAAGTCTTCAGATATGAACTTGCAAAATGAATTGCAAAACAAAGGCAATTGGACTGATTGTTTATGGGGGTTTTCCTTAGTCAAACCCCTTGTTTGGTAATTAAACCTTGATGAAAAAGCATAGATCTAAAAATGGAAATGTGTGTGTTCCCTAATCTTAAGTGTGTCTAGGATTATGCAAGTTAGAACATGAAGAAACTCTATTCAAATTTGTTAGAATATAATTCCTAAAATGCAAATGAAAATGACCTATAAAGGAGATCTCTAATTTCCCTAATAGGCTATAAGCATGAAATGTACCTTAGGTAGAAAATAGAACAACAATGGAAGATGTAATCAATCAAAAAACAAGTCCTTAGGCTTGGAAGAATGGTTAGTTGGATATCCAACCTAGAATCTCATGATCCTCCATAGACATCCATTATTAGTCTTTGGAAATGCTAGATCTTGACTTGAAAATGAACTTGAAAAACTTGTAAAAACACTAGAAGGTTGCTCCAAGACTTGAAACTCTCCTTCAAACTTGCTTCACTTGTCTCAACTTTCTTCTACTTCAAAAATTAGGTGAAAATGAGCTGTGAATCTTACTTTTATAGGAACTCCTATCTAATAACTTGAGTATTAGATCCCAAAGGCCGACAAAATGCTAATTTAAATCAAATATTTTTTTTTCCCACTTTTAATTCCCAAAAATAAAGCATTTGGGACTAAGAAACCCTAGGTGGCGTCTTGGTCCCACAAGGCTTAATTTGCAACTTTGAAAGGTGGGCTACCAAGATTAACAGTTGTTTATGGATTTTGGTTAGGTTTACGATTGAAATATACCTCGAGATGTATAAAAAGAGGTCTTAGGATCCAATAACAAGTAACCTAAAGGGAATTTAATGTAAGGGGTGCCAAAATATGTCCAAATTAAGTGTGAAAATGCAAATGTATGCATTTTTCTACACTACATTTAGCCCCCACTTTAGTGCCCATATGACAGTACGTGCATATGCAAGCTAAAGTAATTTCAACAAGTAACTTTATAAAAGGATACTCAATATGTATTTGTTAGGGAGAATGAAGACCCCAATGTAGTCACTTGCAAAACCACAATGTTAGGAACCACATCCTGAATCACATATTTTTTAGTAGCTAAAAAATAATCCTGTTATCTAACTTGCCTATAAAATTACATTTGAGGGAAGATGTTTTCCCCCCCTTGATTCTACTTGCATTTACAGAAGTGGAATCAAGGTAGCAATCCAACCATATCAAACTATACAAGTCCATTATAGGGAATTTCCAAGTACCATGCCACCTGATGATAGACATTTGATGAGAACGATAGTGGAACCATGATTCCAATACAACAATTGGCATCGAAAACAGAGTTCACTAGCTCCAAATATGTTAGTTTAAATAAAAAACACTTTTCTTTTTAACAAAAAGTGACCTAAAAATGCATGTATACAAAGATAAAAGAGAAGGTGAATTACACTCATTTTATCATTTACCTTTTTCTAGAGTGAGCTTGGGGTAGAGTGAGCCACTAGGTTGAGTAGATGTCCATCCACCTATCCATGGATCGAGCTTCTATGGGAGGCAATTCCACGGGGTGAGCTATAGTCTACTATGAGTGGATTTAGCCTTTTATGTACTTTGATTTAATCAATTTTTTATGTTTTATTAAAATTTTAGATGAATTTATAGTCTTGTTAGTGATCCAAATCTACACCCTAATGCCAAGCTATGAATGAACTTAGTAGGTTTGGATGTAACACGGGATTGCTTCCAGGTTGTGGGTATCCTATTTGAAAGCAAACCTCTAGTGATAAGGGCTAGCTTCCCCTTTTGATGTCACATAACTACTAATCTCTGAGGTAAAGGGTAAGAATTGCATGAAAATAAACCTAATACTGAATAACCTAAGGTGATGCACCAAAACAACTTAGACCTGTGAACAACCTATCACATTCAAATTAATATCATAAAACTTAATTCACACAACTCACTTTCCAATGCAATTTACATAAATAATTTATAAGGTGGTCTATAAACAGTGCTTTTAAAAGGAAAATAGGGGTTTCACAACTAACATCACTTCTAAACAACATAGCTTATAACCTATAAACATACATCTTCTACTAAATAGATGCCTAAACATGAGACAAGTTTGCAAGAAAAGATAGTTTTTCATAAGACAAACTGATCAATCACTAACAACATACATGAAAAACATGAAATGAGAAGGTAAAAATGCTCTACTTTACTAATTCAAAGTGCTTACTATATCATAAGTCCACATGAGTTACAATACTGCTCCATGAAAAATAGCTCCAAGAAACAAAACTATCCTGCTGCTGGAAAGAAAGAACTAGCTCAAAATGCTCAAAATGAACATACTTAAGAAAAAAACCCACCAAAAACCCCTCACAAATGTCCACCTAGAAGGTTCTGGTTTGATGCAGCAATGAGGCCAAAAAGGAACCTTCTAAAATCACTCCAAAAATTCCTCCAAACAGTCCAAGGTCAAGCCAAGACCATAGTCATGCCAAAAGTATGACAAAACAACCTCCAAAATAGCACATGTTCCTCTAAAACAGTCAAATACCTCACCCCCACACTTTCCTCATGCTTGTAGTTCAATCATTCTATCTCCCAGCCTTGACTCATGCAGTATGTGTGTTTTGAAAACACAAGACTCCAAAAGGAATTAAAGATAACAATCTTGATTAATTGATTCATAATGCATCACTTAATCAAGTCATTTTACATTTCATAGCACAAAATAAGGGGGGGCCACCATCAATATGAATTACATTTCATTTGCAAGTGAAAATATCAAAGTGATTAACAAAATCACTTAAATGACATTTCAATGTTTTGAAACAAATGAAAAAAGTAATAATGAAATGCAAAAATGCTTTAAAAAGCATTAATAATGTCAATAAGGCACATGGTCATCTCACCTCTTTAAACTTTGTATTGTAAGGCTACATGGGGTCAATACTTTGATTTGCAAGGCAACATAAAAGCTCAAAAAACTTGGCAAATATGGCTGACCTCCACACTTCTTGGAAAGCATATTCTCCAAGGCACATGATGCATGATCAAAAACCAAAGGAATATACACATAACCTAGCACACTCCATATGCTGTATTGTTTGAAGGACATAGGACTTGGCAAAATCTTGAAACAAGGGGAAACACTTAAGGCATAAAATGCCTAAGTCAATAAACATAAGTTTGGCCCTATAAGATATTAACACATGTTTTCATTTTTTAAAATATGGGAAGAAAAATCCCATCGCCATCGAATAGGGTAAAACCCTAATCATCAAGAGACAAAAGATGTGAAAAAAACCATCATTTTTTCATTGAACATTTTGAAAAACATGATGCAGCCGCTGTGGGGTTTGAGTAAACACAAAAAAATGGAGGCCTTGACACTAGTTTTGTGGTGATTTTTTGAGGAAACACCTTGAATAGAAGGTAGATGTTTTTCTGTTGCACAAAATCTCCATTTTGACACCATTTGGAGGCCATTTCTAAGTTACAGGTCGTGACCATGGACATATTTCTGACCATTTGTTTCATTTTTCTCTTTTTGTGGGTGTTCTTATTTGTTCACAGCCATCATGAGAAACTCTAATGAAGCTCTGGGTAAAAGAAAAAAGCTTGAAAGTTTGCAAAAATTTTTGAGCAAAAGCTCCAGTAAGTCAAATCAACTCCATTCTTGTAGATTTTTGAGCAAAAACGACTCATAGTTGTTTCCAATTTGATGATAAAGCATGAAATGTTTGTTTCCTTTCTGTATTTGTTAATGAAGATACTCCATATTGTTTACCTATTGCTTTCATTAAGAAAAATGTTTCTTGGCCGTGGCCATGGACAAAAAATAGGGTATTTTTAATATGTAGCTTTGCTTCACTTGAAAGCCCCATAATGTCTTTTCTATTTTCCTTTGTATTAGTAAATTTATTATCAACCCAAATGGGTTTTTGATATGCAGAAAAAAAAACAAACCTGGCTTTGAGCTTGACCTCCATTTTTTAAAATGGGTCTCCTTTGTAAATCTGCTCCTTTTGCAATCTAATTGCAAAACCCCTAAGTGGGTTTCTTGTAGCACTTATATTTTTGTATATGCACTTTTTTTGCAAAGGAATCCAAGTGGGGTTTCTTGATTTTTTTGAAGAAAGTCAGATTTTGCTGTAGAAATACAAGTGGGTTTTGTGTTATACCTTCCTTTTCCTTCAATTTATAGCAATGTTGTTTCATTTAAAAACCCCAGATGGGTTTTCTATATTTACAAAAACAAAGATCTACCCAGCTATGACCTGCAAGAAATGAATTTCCATTTGTCATTCATATTCTTTTTTCTCCATTTTTTAATGCTTCTACATTAGCCTCTCATGATAAACCCATATGGGTCTTTTTAATTTGAAAGAAAAACTCAGATTTTGTTGAAAAATTATTCAAAGCCATTGTACAGTGTGGGTATAATTTGAAAGCTCCAATTTGTAGCAAAAATTGTGTTTTTTTGTGAGCATCTAAATTGGGTTTTGTCAATACACTTCTTTTTCTTGTAGAATGTCTTTGAAAACTAAAACCCCAAAGTGGGTTTGTCATTGTGAAGAACCTCTTGCATTTGACATTTCCTTTTAAGAGTACCATACTCTGTCCTTTTGATGATACCTCCTCATGTTGCTAAACACTCATGGTAACCCCTTTTGATGCCTCAAACACTTTGAAATGACACTGCTATATGAAACTTTGGCACCATGACTATCACTGTATATATCTAGCAAGGTGATTGCAATGTTTTCTAAGAGGGTAATGTTCATCTTCATCCTTGCAACACTTTTCTTGACATTCATGAAGTGGCTACTTTCTTTTCACAAGATAATTATCTTATCACACTATATTCCATTGGTCATTTCTATTCATGCATCAAGATCACTCTGACTGGATACTCCCTAGAACATAAATCTTCTTAAGCTTCAATGCATATTCTCCCTTGATGAAAGCACTATATATATGCACCAAACTATGTATTCTTATGAAACACAATTATCATGCTTTGATCATTGTCAAAAATGAGCTCCTCCATTTCAATAAATAAGATTATTACCATTTGTGATAGGGTCCTTCTTTGAATCCTTTTGTCTATGCTTAGAGGAATCATTTCCAAAGGAAACCATTTTGGAAACTTGCAGAGCCTACAACATTAGTTAATGGCCCAGTATTGAGAGTAGAAGACCCTTGTTCTTTGCCTTTCCCAATTACCACTCTGCTTTATGAATGAAAACGGTTTGCAAAAATGATTCAATTCCATTGCACAACACGGGTATGAGTCAAAGACCACACACATCTACCATTCCTTTATGCACATTAATCGAGACTTAAATTCTTGGGACTATCCATTAGGCTTTATAAGCTCTTTTATTTCATAATCTCTATTATGGGCATAACAATTGTATCCTGATCACATCATATGAGGGTTCCAGTGTTGTCATTGACTTCTTGTAATGGAATCTTCATAAAATATGATTGTCCTTTACCTTTGATTCTTGTCTTCCTACTGAGTTCTCTCCTTTCAAGAAAGCAAGGTACTTGGGAATATCTACCAAAGGATACCCTTCTTCTCCATACAATCTCTAGCATTGTATCACCAATGTCAACTATCATAGTCAATGACAATGACCTTACTCACTGCACTTATTTTAACAAATGCACCACTATTGGCATTCGAAATTCCATTTTGCATCCAATGATAAACATTTTATGGTCTATTCCCTTAGGACCACCCCTTGTAGATTTTGCAAATGTGGGAGAGCATCATAACATAGGTCACTAGCAGATAATGACAACCCCATACTTGTTGGACCTTGCTGTCCTATAGCATGCATTCATGACTGTATTCAGATTGTCTCCTTGGCTTCAATACGCCTATAGCTTTATGTTTGACCATCACTTGAATAAGTTGCATAGGTCATAGGCTTTGCATGTTGTTGTCCTATGCACTTCAACTTCTCCATTTCTTGGCATGTGGTTGCATTATGGTTGTATTCTGATGCAAATGGATGCTTCACTTGAGTATGATGACATGCCTCTTGTTTTCTCATGGCTTATTTATTTTGCTTGGTCAATGCTTGATGCCTCCTATGAATTTTCTATCTAATCTCCACAACATTTTCTTACCTTTTGATCACGTGTAACACATAAACTGTCTCCTCACTTTGATCCTAGTGGGAAAACACATGTCCCCTATGTCGATGACCTAAAAGCTCACTGTCCTATGTGATGTGTGGCTATCTAATAGGGTCAAGGTGAGAGGGAACTAACAATACTATGGATTGATTTCTCATTATTTAAGAGATGCATAATTGAACTTGATGCATCTTTTGAATCTAATAATGAAAGTTGATCATCTGGTGTGATTCCATATTGGTTTAATGCATTAATAACAGGTATATCTTTGATCAAGTTGCTCAATTTCCTTTTTCTTTAAAAGCATGCTAAGCTCTACCCTCGTGGGAGTCACATTTACCCCACATGTTGTATTTAACTAAATCAGAATAGTAACCAAACTTGTCCTAAATCTGCACATGAACCAAACAAGTTAGAAAGTAGATGAATATTTTGGATGTGTTTGATGACTTTGTTGTTTTCTAGGACATCCAAGGTTTGCATGCTTATTTAATGCATTTATGGATCAGTTTATACATGCATATGTAGGTGTGTATGTAAGGTTTGAGGTCTTTCATTTCTTAGATCATTGCTCTAATATCATTGTTTTTCTAGATGCAGGAGCTAGGAGCATTCCGAAGCTGGGAAGGACACAAGCAGCTTGGGGCAGTAGTAGCAGGACAAGAGGGAAACTTCATGACCAATCATTCTCAGGCAATGACTGGTCTCCACTCTAATATACACATTCTATTTTACTTATTCTTGTATAAATTGTTTCTTTATTTTCATTGAATAAGTAAAGTTAGTCCCTTGGCTTGTGAGGGACATGTACACTTCATGATTATCAATAAAGATTACATTTGTACACATATGATTCTCTTCTCATTTCTTGTAATTACAACATTAGAATGAACAAAATGTAATATGTTTCATTTGGAAATCTTTTTCCATGCATATCACACCTAGCAGAATTATGGTTTATCTTTTAATTGTTTAAATGAACAACACAGAAGAATAAACACTAAAGTTGATTTCAGCTGAAAGCTAAAAATCAGGTAACAAGTCTAGGGAGGGTTTTTCTTTCATTTTTTTTAGATTGTTGCAAAGTGTCCCAGTTAAGGAATAAAGTGTCTAGAATCCTTAATTAAGATATTCTAGAGAAAATTTAGCACACTTTTTGACCATTAAAGCACAAATTTAATATTTGAAGATGTTTTAAATGTCATTTTACTTCTTTTCTTATGGCAGACTGCAACTCGATTGTGCTAACAATTGGGAGACTTTACATTCAATCATCTTTGAGAGCTTGTTGATTAGCTACCTAAGGAGGATGTGTAGGTCCTCCAGGAGATAGGTCTCTATTGGGCCTATCTCCCGCCAGCCATGTGGTATCATGACACCATGCTAATGGTGCTGATAGAGAGATAGGATGCAAGTACCTACACATTCCATCTACCTATAGGAGAGATGACAGTCACATTGGAGGACATGCATCACATACTGTGAGTGCCTATTCGAGGAGAGAGGGTATTCCTTCCACAGTGTAGGAGCTTTAAGGAGATGCGATCTGACACCAAGTATTTCCTAGGAAGATTGGTTCATTGCAAAATTGTAGGATTGCGCACTGAGCTATCAGGGCTTCTTCATGCACATTCCCCACTAGTCAAACACATCTTGATTTTTAGAATAGTGTTGGTACTAGTCCCCGATGGCTGCAGAGCACATCTGGAGGGGGGACTAGTGCACATGATTCAAGACATAGAGCACTACCATGTCATCTTCGCATGGGGTTAGAGGATAATGATGCACATTTACTATAAATTGGGTGAGTTTACTTACAGAGAGCTGTACAACATGCTACACTGTACCCTAATACAGACCTGGATCATAGAGATCATTACCTACACTAGGACTATAGGATTCCTAATTGCCACAATTGTGGGATACCCATGGGCCTTACGTTATCCCTTTAGGAAGGCATGGCAGCACGATGATGTACTATTCTAGAGGGTTATACTTGATAGACTGAGCAAGGAGGACATTTTATGGAGACCCTATCTGATGGAGCTATTTTGGACAAACACTATAGGATAGCTAAGGAAAATGCAGAGGGATAGGCTTTTGCTAGGATGATGTGATCACATAGTGAGACCCTTCTACTATGATCACATCATGAGACAGTTTGGGTAGATATAGAGATGACATGCACTGCAATCCTCATATAGATGATCAGTACAGAGCACTCGCAGACCAGGGGACCTAAAATGGCTAACAAATGATGTTGTTTGGAATGATGCAGAGGAGGAGGATACAGATGTGCCCCTAGTCTCCGACGCAGACTATGCCGACATGACATAGGAGTACAATGAGTGGTGGGAGGTGGTTCGGCTAGGAGCTATCTTTCCTATGGACTATCCTGTGGACTTCATAGGACCTTTACCAGATATAGGGGAGGAGGATAGAGAGTCAGGTAGGATGGTAGATCTAACAAATTTATTCCTAGAGGGGGATGAGGAGTCAGAAGAGGACAACAACTATGAGGAGGAGGAGGATGTCAAGGAGATAGAGGGTGAGTAGAGCCAGCCTATGAGCAAGGACAATGACAGGGGTGAGGCTAGTCCTCCTAGACCTGAGTGGAGAGATACAGTTCCCACATGGGTTACGAGGTCATAGTCTATACGTGCCAGTGTCTGAGAGCACGAGGAGAGAAGTAGGGTGTTTGAGATTCCTATAGATCATGCTACAGACCTAGGTGATGATATTTATTGTTATGCTTTATGTTTTTATGTATATCATGCTCATGTATATGTATATATTATGATTATGTATACTGATTATGCTTATTATTTCTATCTTGTAGGGCCCATGATAGATCCTGGGGACTTCTTCTGACGTGCAATTGTAGAGATAGTGCCACCCCTTCCTGCAGATGAGGCTACAAACACACAGTACATGTCCCCACCATTCATGGCATAGTGCATGGACCTGTTCGAGCCTTATGTGAGGCTCAGGGGGCATATGATGGCATATATAGGTGTGTTGATTGGGTTGAGGGTTAGGTATTAGCACCAATGATAGAGTTAGAGGAGGCTCAAGTAGCTCGGCAATTTGAGAAAGAGGCTATCTTATAGTCAGAGGTTGAGTGGCTTTAGAGAGAGAATTTTTGAATCTAGGCTGATAGAAACCATGCAGAGCAAGAGCATGTGGAGGCACTGATATGTGAGGGTGAGTGACGTGGGGAACTACAGACTATGCGGGAGGTATCCAGCATGAGTAGATCTCGATCACACATCACCGTCTCTCGACGGGCATAAACACCACATCTCGAGGGATCCAGTAGTCATAGGCCATAGTGATATTGTACTATTTATGAGATGTATTAAAAATTTTGATATATATATATGAGCATGTTTGGATTTTATATTTATGTGTTAAATGACACTATGATTTATTAAATAATCTCTATTATACTATTCAATAAATATCTCCATGATCTAACATGTCTTTTCTTAAATTTATGATTTATTATGTTATGCTAAATTAAATGCACTTATGATTTAATTGTATAATATTAAATGCAAATAAGGATTTAACGTAACATAACATACACCATAAGGTTTGAATAGCATGATATCTAAAGTAAGAATGCAAAACCACACTGGACCCACTACTCCACCATTCGAGACACACAGGACTATGTGTAGGGAATGAAGCAAGTGTGAGAGACAACATCATACTAGATCCATCAACTCTAACAACGTTGCTTTAAGAACTCACACTATTTAGAAATGATAGGCATAGTACCGACACAAATGTGTGGCATTGATAGGTTCCCGAAGAGGTTGACCATCCATTTTGGATATCAGGTATGATCCAGACCCATAGCTCTCTTGAATTACATAAGGTCCTAACCAATTAGGGATAAAATTTCCTTTCTCTATCATGTTGGCATTGACATTTTGCTGATTCTTACATAGCACCAAATTACCCTTGTTTAATGAACGAGGGATGACATGATCATTATAACTTTGTTTCATTTTATTAGGATAAGCTTGAAGATGTTTGAGGGTGTTTATCCACCTTTCATCAAGCATTTCAAGCTGGTGTAATCGTAGTTCCCTATAATTATTATCATCAATTATCCCTTGAAGAATGATTCTTAAGGAGGGAATCTCTAACTCTAGGGGCATAATTGCTTTGGCACCATAAACAAGGTTATAAGGAGTGTTTCCTGTTGAAGTTCTGATACTAGTATGATAAGCCCATAAGGTGTATGTTAATTGTGTATGCTAGTATTTATTATGTTTGTTCACTATTTTTCTTAAGATTTATTCAAGAGTTTTGTTAGTTGATTTGGCTTGTTCGTTAGATTGCGAGTAGTAAGGTGCTTGAGAATCGATGTTTTTTATTAAATGTTTTCAAGAACTTCTTCACATGTCATTATTCTTAAATGTTGTTCCATTGTCCAAAAATAACACGAAAGGAAGTCCAAAGTGAGAAATAATGTGTTCCAATATGAAAAGACATATTACATCAGTTGTTGTTGAACGCAAGGGAATAACTTCTGCCCATTTCATGAAATAATCTATTGCCATGATTATAAATATATTTCCAGCAATGAGGGTGGAGATATTTTTCCAATAATATCCAAACCCCATATTGAGAATGGCCAAATAGGAACTTGTGCACGAAGCTTGGAGGCAGGATGAATTAAGTTTTGAGGCTCTTGATACTTATCATATTTATTAACATATTCAAATCAATCTTGTTCCATGTTCTTCCAATAATATCCTATCTAGATTAGCTTTTGAACTAATGATCTTCCTCCAAAATTCCCCCCACAAGCACCTGCATGAGATTGTTCAAGTGCTATAGGGATTTTGGATTGCTTAAGACACCTAAGAAAAAGGCCATCAACGAACTGCTTAAATATAATATGTCCACTAGGATGATATATCTAGATGCAATTTTTTTAAGATGAGAGCGAGTGTTTTTATTTGTTGGATCATGAAAGGTACCATCTTTCAAATAATTGAATATCGTATCATATCATTCACTCAAGTTTTCAATTGTTGTTGCTAACACTTCGTATTCTTTATCGTTGATTGATGGTTTCATAATTGTATGCACAATAAAGGTGAAGTATTTCAAAGGATCTTGAGGGGAAATAAAAGAAGCTACACTTGCCATTGCATCCATATGATGATTATATTTTTGAGGGATGCTATCAATGGTGAATGATTCAAACTTCTCTAACAAATTCATTGTGAGATCTTTGTATTTTGATAATTCATCATGTTTTGTTTATTTGTTTGATGACTAATTGTGAACCGCCAAATATCTTAATGTCTTTAGTGCCCATAACTAGAGTGGCATGCAATCCAACAAGTAATGCCTCATACTCAGTGGTGTTGTTTGTACACATGAAATTTAATCAATATGATAAGGGAATAGGCTCTTTTGTGGGCGGTTTTATTATAACCCCCATGTCGGAGCTAGTTCTGAACATAGATATGTCAAAATATAATTCCCATGTATCTTCTTCGATTGTCAACATGTTATCATTAGAGAAAGAATTATTACTAGGTAATGCTAAAGGAGGAGCATCAACCAACTAGTTGGTCAAGGCTTGACCCTTAATTACTTTTTGTGAAGCAATTTTAAGGTCAAACTTAGTTAACAACATCACCCACTTAGCTAAGCGTTTGAATAAATATGTTTTAGTGAAAAGTTTTTTAAAGGGTCAAACTTCATCATTACTTGTATTTCAACATTCAATAAGTAATGTTGCAACTTACTATTAGCGAATACAAGATCCAAACATTTCTTTTCTATTGTTGTGTATCATTTCTCATAATTAATCAATGTTTGAATAATGTAATAAATAGGATGTTCTTTACCCTTTTCATCTTGTTGAGCAAACAATACTGCAAGAGCATGGGCTGATGCTAATGTATAAAGGATGAATGGTTTGTTTTGCATAGCGAGTTGTAAAACAAGTGGAGTGACAAGATAATCTTTCAAACTCTTAAAGGCATGTTTAAAATCCTTGTTCTAATCATTGAAGTGTATGCATTTCTTGATAAGATGTGTAAATGATTACATTTGATCTGTTAAGGATGCTGCAAATTGTCAAATGGCTTGAATTCTTGCTTGTAAGGTACACAATTGAGAGATATTTCTAGAAGGTGGCATGTTAACGATAGCATCAGTTTTATTTGTGTCCACTTCAATGCCTCTATGAGATACAATAAAACCTAGAAGTTTTCCACTATCTACACCAAAGACACTTTTTTAGATTCAATCTCATATTGTATTTTCAAATTCGCTCAAAGATCTTCCACATAACATTCACATTGTCTTGTCTTGTTAAAGATTTAGCTAGAATATCATCAACATAATCTTCCAAAATATTATGCATGTAATCATGGAATATCAATGTCATAGCTTGTTGATATGTTTCCCACGCATGCTTCAATCCAAAATGAAACATAACCCAACAAAATGTTCCCCAAATAGTTGTGAATGTTGTTTTGTATTGATCTTGAGGGTTGATGAAAATTTAATTGTATCGATAAAATCCATCCATGAATGACAACAAAGCATGTTCGATAGTCGAGTCTACTATCATGCCAATATTAGGAAGGGGAAAGTCATCTTTTAAATATGCTTTATTAAAATCATGAAAATCCATACACATCCTAATATAATTGTGAGGTTTTGCGACAATGACAATGTTTGAGATCCAAGGAGAATAATCTATAACCTGTCTTATGTAACTAGCCTCAAGGAGTTTTTCAATTTCTTCCTTAACTAGCAAGGCTATTTTAGGGTTCATTTTTTGAATCTTCTCTCTAACGGGCTTAGCATTTTTAGAAAGGAGTATTTTGTGTGTTACAATCTTAGGGTCAATTCTGGCATATCAAAATAATTCCAAGAGAAAATTTCAAGAGAGTCATGAAGCAAACTTACAGTATCCTCTTGTTCTCCATCATCAAGGCATTTTCATATCTTAATGACTTTATCTTTATCATTGATTTCTATTTCTATATCCATTGTATCTCCTAAAAGAAGTGCATTTGATCTCAAAAATTTAAGATTGTATTGTTTATTATTCATCTCTATCTCACCGTTCTCTTTTTCTCCATCTTTTTGTTTGGTGCTTATCATAGCACATGTAACCTTATTTTTGTGAGGAGGAGTAGATGGTTTATCATAAAATCCTAGCATTTGTTTCAAGGCTTCGTCATCTCCAAAGTATTCCTAGGATGGTTCATAATTCATATCAAGCAATTTTGGATGCTTCAAAGTGAGATTGATTTTTGGTTTACACGTAACAGTGTTGATGTTTAATGAAGGTCTCTTGTTTGCTTGCATTATCTTAGAAGGACAATATCCCAAACCATTTTTCATTTCTTGTGTGTTAGGTTCTATAGGAACACAAATTATTTGTTCTTTCTTTCCACATACTTTTCCACTATAACCTAATTGTTTCAAAAGTTCATAACCTCTCCCATAAAGATTTTCCATTTTTTTCAGGTTTGGTGGTTGTTGATAGTGTATCTCAACAAAGTTTGTTGTGTAGCTTGTGTCTTCTTTAAGAGTAGATGAGGTAGATATTTTTAAGTTTTCTCTCAATTTTTGTGTTGACATAACCATTGGTTACTTTTATTTTTCATCCTTTTCTTGTGATTATATATTCTCCCATGAATGAAGGTGTGAATTCCAAGGAACCCCAATCATCATCTGCTAATTCTGAGACTGTTTCCATCTCTTGTGTCTCCACTATCATAGGATCTATTTTTGATGTTGGAATTAATTTTTTTAGAGGACTGGTAGTTCCTTTTTCAATTTGCAAGCAACTTTCAGGCTCGGGGTCCATTTCAATTTGGTATATCTTATTCTTATAGACACACTTCATGATATGATGAAGATTTGAAGGCACCACATGAATCTCATGAATCCATGGTCTTCTTAAAAGAAGATTGTATGAAAGTTCATGAGGCATAACATGAATAGAAGTTTGTAAGGTATCCTTTCTGATTGAAATAGGAAAAGTAATCACACCGAGTGGTTTCTTTCCTATATTGTCAAATCCTCAAATCGATAAGGAATCAAGTTTTATTTTTGATTAACCCACTCTCAACTTATCTAAAAGATTTACATTACACACATTCAAAGCTGAGCCATTATCAACAAGGGTCCTTTTCATTCCCGTGGTGTTCTATCTGGCTATTATCATGAATGCATCCTATTTCTTTCTCAATTCCAAGGGAGGGAGCTCATGTTGGTGAAAGGTAATTTCTACATTAACTATATGCATTCCTTGTATTAGAGCTACCACATCATTTTCAATTGTATTAGGAGAAACCACAACTTGTTGTAAGGTTGTTTGAAGCATAGTGTGGTAGCTAGGCACAAGGTTTGAATAAGATAAGGAAATCTTAGTAGGAGTATTCTTAAGTTTTTCAAGAAGATCATACTCCTTTCCATTATGTGATGGTAAACAAGGAGCACTAGGAAATATAGGATTAGGCAATGGTAATGAAGCGGGATTAGGTTGAGGTTGTGTATTATTCCTTGTGTTATATGTATGAGCAACAGTATTATAACTCGATTGTTGCAACACATTTTCTTTAGGTGCTTCAAGGCTAAGGACTGGTTTGTTTTAAGGTTGAGGTTTATTTGAAGCTAGATAAAGGATAAGTTGAGGTTGAATGACATTTAATTCTCTTTGTTTAGGTTTTTTAGAAAAATATTTAGTGGACGAACCTTGCGAGATGAAGTCCTTAAGGGCTTCATCTAACATATGAAAGTCATCACTACTAAAAGGCTAGAGGGTTACACTAACTTGGAAAAAGGGTTTTGACATATTTTAAATAACCATGAACCTATGCTTGTCTAGATTTAGTGTTTTGGTTTTCTAGTGAATGTAAAATAAAATCTATGTCT
The DNA here is from genome assembly GCA_007258455.2 of Sequoia sempervirens. Lineage (NCBI taxonomy): Eukaryota > Viridiplantae > Streptophyta > Pinopsida > Cupressales > Cupressaceae > Sequoia > Sequoia sempervirens. The sequence goes on from VDFB02000003.1 coordinate 714,711,997, forward strand.
AACAAAATGAAAGTGCAATAATCTATCTTTATCGAAGAATTGTAAACGTAAACTATGAAAATGCATGAAACAGTAAATTGGAAAATTGAAACAACAAAATAACTACAACAAACAAAAGCATAGAAATTCATTGTTTAATCCTAGAAAATGTAACCTTAAACTACATAGGGACTAAGATGCTAGGAAGGGCATCTTGGTCTCCCTGATGAAATTTGGAGGTTCCAGAAACTAGAATAGACAATAGGAAACTCAGATAGGATTCTGGATCAAAAACCCTGAGAGGGACTAAGATGCCAGTAAGGGAATTTTAGTCCCAATAAAGATGTTTTTTAGAAAAATAGCAAGATATGAGTTGATAATAGTGTTCCTAGGTTTCCTACCTAGGGACCTGGTGTTGAGAAACCAAAAACTATGTAAATAAATGCAAGAAATAGTAACTAATGACAAGCAATTGGATGCAATGTTGAATGCAATTTTTTTTCAATTTTGGATGCACTAAGAATGTTTCTAAATGCAATTAGGATGATGAAAAATGCAGTTTTTAGTTTTTGAATGAAATGAAATGATGCAAGAAAAAAAATGCAACCTATATGCACTTTCACTAATGCAAATATGAGAATCCCTAGATGCAATTTCACTAAAAATGAGAAACCCTAGGTGCAATTTCACTAATGTGAGATGAAATGCAAGAATGAATGCAACCTAGATCTAGAAATTTAATAAACTCCAAATCAAAAAATGAATGCTCAAAAAAGGTCGGGTTCACCAAAATGAACAAGGTGAAAAAGGGGTGCTTTATAACCTAGGTCATAGAACACCACTCTTCTCCAATTATCATTCAATAATGTCCTAGGAGTCCTAATTGGATTGACTATCAACCTCACAAGGTGAGTTAATTCTCAACCAAGAAGACCTAGGAAGGGATTCTTTAAGATTTTAGGGGTTCACCACCAAGCAAATGCTTGGAAAAGACAAGTAAGCATTCAACTCACAGAACCTAATAATGCAAGCTGAATGATGAGTGTAAATGATGAAATAATGCAACAACATAGGATATGTGTACCTGGAAAGTCTAGAAATGTAATGAGGATTTCAAAAATGAAAAGAAGCTATCAAAATGATCTATGGAGGAAAAATATTCCCTTATTGTTGTCTTAGTTCCACAACTTTTTTTGGGGAAAATGTGAAATCTTTGGATGCTGAAATAGGATCCAAAAGAATATCCGCTAAATTCCACTTGGAGGACTAAGATTCCCTTGCTACCATCTTAGTCCCAATTTGAATTTCTAAAATTTATGAGTGTGATCTTAAGGTTCAAGGTTTGCACTTCCTTCTCCACCAAGTCTTCAGATCTGAACCTACAAAATGTCTTACAAAACTTGAAGGACATTGGATTGATTATTTATGGGGGTTTGCCTCAGTCAAACCCCTTGTTTAGTAATTAAACCTTGATGAAAAAGCATAGATCTCAAAATGGAAATGTGTATGTGCCCTAATCTTAAGTGTTTCTAAGATTATGCAAGCTAGAACATGGAGAAACCCTATTCAAATGTGTTAAAATAGAATTCCTAAAATGCAAATGAAAATGACCTATAAAGGAGATCTCTAATAACCCTAATAGGATATAAGCATGAAATGTACATTCCTTAGGCAGAAAATAGAATAACAATGGAAGATGAAATCAATCAATAAATAAGTCTTTAGGCTTGGAAGAATGGCTAGTTGCATCTCCAACCTAGAATCTCTCATGATCCTCCATAGGCATCCATTATTAGTCTTTGGAAAGTGTAAATCTTGATTTGAAAATGAACTTGAAAAACTTGCAAAAACACTAGAAGGCTGCTCCAAGACATGAAAGTCTCCTTCAAACTTGCTTCACTTGTCTCAAATTTCTTCTACTTCAAAAATTAGGTGAAAATGGTGTGTGAATCTTACTTTTATAGGCACTCCTATCTAATAACCTGATTATTAGATCCCAAAGGCCGACAAAATGCTTTAATTTAAATTAAATATTTTCATTTCCCTCTCTTAATTCTTGAAAATAAAGCACTTGAGACTAAGATTCCCTAGGTGATGTCTGGTCCCACAAGGCTTAATTTATAACTTTGAAAGGTGGGATACCCAGATTAATGGTTGTTTATGGATTTTGGTTAGGTTTACGATTGAAATATGCCTCAAGATGCATAAAAAGGGGTCTTAGGGGCCCATAAAAAGTAATCTAAAGGGAATTTAATGCAAGGGGTGCCAAAATAGGTCCAAATTAAGTGTGAAAATGCAAAGGCATGCATTTTTCTAGACTAAAAAAAGTAATATGCAAATCCAACTATATAACCTAGAAAATGAAACTTAAAATTAGATCACTAAACAACAAGATACATAAAAGTACCTGGAGGATCGAAGATGACTAAAAAAGACCTGGAAACTCTAAAAATTGTTGATCATGATGTGCACTAGGACTCATACACCAAATAGGGTGGTTTAGCCCAGTTAGGCTTTCTATGCTGAATCTGGAATTTCTTATTGACAAACCAGGATCTACAAAAACCTTCTAAAAATAGGTATATTGGGACTCATATGCCCAAGGTGGTGATTTAGTCCTAGTATTAGGGTTTGATTGAAACCTTTGTGATCCTCTAGTGATCTTATGTAACTTTTGTCTTGTCTGATCTCTGAGTCTAAAAGTCTAAATTCTAGCTTGTTTTCTGTGAAGATGACAACTTCTTGACAACTTTGACAACTTTTATTCAATCTTGTAACTTTTTCTTCAAAGGATCTTCAATATCTAAACCACCTAGATCTAAAATCACACATGAAGAAGGAAAAATGTTGTTTTGTTAGGGAATAGGGGTTTTCCTTGGTCAAACCCCATTTTGGTAATCAAACCTTAATGAGAAATGAAATAGAATGAAGGAATGGTGAATGAACAATATGCAATGTTGCAACTCACCAATCCCTTGAAATAGAGGCTGCAATATTATGTGAAATGGATAGCACAAATGTGGATCGTGACTCTTGATTGAACATTTGAAATTTGATCTTGGATACTTGCTTGAATCATGAAAACCTACATCACAAATGTTAGCTGAAAAACACGGATGATGCATGATGACTTTGACATGATGCTTGAATCTTAAATATTGCTCCAAATTATTGATAATAAACTCTCGAATTCTCTATAATGCTCTCACTTGAATTCTCATAATATCACTTAAAATTGCTAGGAGAAATTATATGAAATAACCTTCTATTTATACTTATTTATGCCAAATTTCCCAAAATAACAACACTACAAGCTGACATCAAATCTAGGATGATAAAATCCTACCAATATTTTGATTTAAAATAGGTCTTTCTTAAAGCATAACTCATTCACTATTTGGGGCATATGAGTTCTAGTGTCTTAAACACGAGACACAAACTCCAAGAAATTTTAAATTCAATGCAATATTGAAATCAGGTCATGAGACCTAGGTGGGACCTATACGCCCAAGGTGGCATATGAGTCTCAGATCACTAGATCTCAAACACACAACCTAAAATATTAAATTATGATTTTCCATTTGTGAAATATCAGAATTATCCTAAGAGAAATGCGTTTAATTAGGCTTGTGGATACAAAATAGGACCAAATAAGGCTTAAATGAACCTAATTTAAAGAGGGAGGACCTAAGAAAGTGTGAAAATGTAAAGGGATACATTTTTATACACTACAAATACTTGGGAGGAGTCATTATTGAGGATATACCACATATGGAATCAATTGAAAAAGGTTTTATGATTTGGAGCACTATGAAATAGGGTTTGACTCTCATCAAGGATGGCCTCTTTTGGATTGTTCAAAAAGGTGATTGAGATTTGTTTTGGTATGAATCTTTTGAATTCCATCCCCTAATTCTATCTTCTTTTCCCCATCTTTGACCTTTGAGTGAGTTTTTAGAGGCTACCGGGTGGTTCAGTGTTGATAGGTTCAAAGGTTCTACCCATATGGGAGGCTCTATAGTCTTTTAGTGAAGAAATCTGAAAAGTTGGCCTGATGGTGGTTCTCTTGAGGAGTGTAAATCGTTGGATTCCATTCTTGTAGAGTGACCTTGTTGTTCTTTAGAGGACAATGACTTGTATGCCTAAGGACATGAAGCAAAGGGTATATACTTAGTGGCTCAAAGGTAATGCTTTATTGGAGTCCTAACATGCTAATTTGGAAGTGTACCCCTTGTGTAAATGCATGTGGAACAAGGTTGGGTGGCCTAAGTGCAATATGTTCTTATGGTTGTTGAGTCAACAAATATCTTACTTGGGAGAAAATTAGGAAAAGAGGTTTTTGTGGGCCATCTTTTTTCTTTCTATGTGGGTGTAGTGAAGAAAGCACTAATCATATTTTCTTCTAGTGTACCTTTTCCTTGGATATTTGGAGAATTTGGTGGAAGATATGGAGGAAACCATTTAGGTATTCCTTGTCTTTACATGAATTTTGGGAGCATTTGGGTCCTCTTGCTTCTATTTCTTTTTTGGTGGAAGCTTGGGATTTGGGCCCTACCATCATTTTTTGGTAGATTTGGTTGGAGAGAAATTGACACATCTTCCAAGAGAGTTGAAAAGTGGTTTTCCAAGTTTGGTATAAGGTGTTGGGTATACTTACAAAGAGTATTACATCTAAATTTGACTTGGGGAGTCTTTTTCATCATCGAATACACATATTTCTAGTCTTCTCAAGCTCTCTTCTTCCCTTGGCACTCAAGAATATCAAAGTAATAGACAAAAACCATATAGGAAGGTGAATCAATTAGGTAAGTGGTGTCCTCCTCCTGATTTTTGTTTTTAAAAAATTAATATTGATGGTTCTGCACAGGCAACCCTGGTGATGCTATGATTGGAGTGGAACACGATTGTAGGGAGTTTTCTCAAATTTTATTTTCCATTCATATGGGGGTATTTTCCAATAATTAGATGGAGGCTATTACAATTCTCAAGGATATAGAGAAAGCCTGTGAATTGGGTTGGACAAAAGTGGTTAGTGAAACAAATTCTATTCTCAATAAGAGAGATTTTCAAGACTCTCCATGGATGTTGGTTTTAATTATGAAGAAAATTCATCATCTTGCTTCAAATTTCAAAAACATTTCATTTTCCCATATCCCTAGGGAATGGAACATGGTTGTTGATTTCCTAGCCAAATGGGTCTTAGAAGGAATGGGACCTTGGAATTTAGTGGAATGGGGACAATTAGATCAAGATAAGAGTAGTATTTTATTTAGATTTATCCATGAGGATCAGAATATTTAACCTTTTGGGGGGGGGGGATGTATGGTTACTTTGGTGATGTCAGTTTCCTTTTAGGTCTTATTTGTATGTATCATAGTTGGGTTTGGGCACTAGTGGTGTTTTTTTTTATGACTTTGGTCATTTGGTTTTATTATTGTACTTGTTATTTCTATCTTGAATAAAGCTAAATTTCACCCTTTAAAAAAAGAAAAAACTTAACTTCAACTACCCTTCTAGGGATCTAGTTATCAAATTTAAAATCAACTAATCAATCAAGTAGTTGAAATTATGACAATTCTCATTTTGAAGAAAATAACTTAGACTATTCCTATAGAGATTTGGTTATTAAAATTAAAATGAACTAACTTATCAATTCTTTATTCTAAGGATAAAAATCAACTTCAATTGTGCTAGTCATAGTTGCATCTAGTATGAATCAAAATTAGGGTCAAGGTAAGCCATAACAACTATAACATTCGTTGACCTAGTAATATTGGGATAGATTTAGCTTGTGAGAGTCTATTTCAATCTCAAAATATTATTAACCTACCTCTTAATTGAAAAATAATAATTTTATTACATACTACAAAAGTATGTACTTGCATTACATTAAACTTGTTAGTAATTGTCATTAGACAATATTATTGCAATTTATATTGCTTAATTGATTATTAATAATTGTGTTTGACAATAATTAAAAGTTAACATTTTTTATTAAATAATTTATTTTAAAATAAATTTGAAAAGCTTAATACTATTAATATTTTAAAATAAAAAATGGCTCATGACCAAAGAACAGAAGATAATTCACTCAAGATTCTTTGAAGAGAAGGAAAGGTGACTGCTAGAAAATAGACGAAATGATTAGGTATTAAGGAGATATTGGAATAACATAGGGGTGGAATATTGGATAAAAAATAATATATGGGTGGAATGGATATTCCCAACCAAAACTCTTGGTGAAGATCAAAGGGGAAGTCTTGGAGATCAAAAAAACAAATAAATAGAAAAAATGTGATGGTGGGAGAAAAAGTTGGAAACCTACATTACCAATTGTAGCAAACAAAATGGGAGGAAAGAAAGAGAAATGGATGCCAAAATGAATGGTGGTAGAAATAGGTATAAATTGCATTCCTCCTAACCCTAAACACCAAGGTTATTGTATTTATTTTTTTCTTAAAGATGAAAAATTAACAATTCAGTGGTAAAATTGAAAGAAGTAGCTTTTTTAATGAAATGGGTTGGGGAATTTTTGACTAAGACTAAAATTAGGAATTGGTATGATTCCAACTAGGAAAAGGGATGTTAAGCTAAAATCATTATCCATTTGGTTTCATTTTAGTTGAATTCCCATCTAGGATAATTAAGAGGAAATATTGAATGGAGGGCCATATAAATTGGGGCTATATGTTTCAATACTATACCACTACCACCTATCCTAAAATAAATAGAGATTAAGTTGAATCAAAGAATATGGAGACAACAAATAAAAATTGAAGAAGCAATAGAAATATGTAAAATTTTCCTAGAAAATAACCACTTAGCAAGGGATTGCACAACTACAAGCAGGAATTAGAGAAGGATAATAATATATGACATTTGAAATGAACCAAAGAAATGAAGTAATTGATGGGATATGTTACACTCTGATTTTGTTTTATAAATTAGTTTTATCTATTTATGTTAAAATGTGTTTTGATATTTGATGATGATTATTATATGGTATTCAATATTTGGATGAAATTAAATTCAATGCAATGTATTTCAATTTTAATGATTATTATTGTTATTGAGTTAAGATTATGATGGTGTTGTGATTAATAACAGGATAACTATTTGATTGAATTTCTATGTGAAATGAAAGACTAATTTCTTACCGTCTAGAGGGAGAGGGAGAGTATCACCATAGAGAGGAGTATAGACTTCAAAAATAACAAGTTAATGCCAATTGAGTTGAATCACACACTCACAAAGATCTACCCTAATGCCATCTTGGATTCAATTATTATGGTTTGTCTAAGTTTTTGAAAAGGAAAAAATAGGTTTTATAGGGACCTGAAACCACAGAGTTTAAACAACAAGAGATAGATAGAGAAAGTACAAACAATCGGACAGCTATCCCAAAAAAGGAAACAACAGCAACAAAAGACAACAGGGCCCTAAAAAAGGACCACCCAAAAAAACCAGCAAACAAAATATTACATTACATTACTCCAAGGTGTTAAGTAAATCCTCAGCTTCCTTTTCAACATTATGCATGTCTTGTAACCCCTTCTTGAGAATTTGGATTGTATGAGATGAAGTCGGGGTCTTCTTCTTGATGTTAGCCATGGTACGAGTCAAATTCCCTTCACCAGCCGATCTACTGCCTCCCCTGTCTGCATCCAAATCCACAACCAGCAATCCCTTTTGGTTTTTTTCAAGCTTTTCCACCATTGCATTGATGATGATGGTGTTATGCCTTGCAATTTTATGATTGTTAGCAACAGTAGCCCTAATGTTTTGTTCAATCTTGGACATGCTGCACTCGATGCTAGCCAATCTATCCTCCTGTAATTGTTGTCTTTTCCTCAGTAAAGGAGTTTCATGTTCATCATTCTCTCCACTATTTTAACTAATTTTCTACTCCAAATCCATGACCTTGTTGCTAAGATCAGTAACATGACCTTTCAATTTACAGACTTATTTTTGGGTCCATTTGAGAACGGTAAAAAGGCCATCCATAATTTTTTTTGCTATACTAACCAAATCCTCAGGCTTAAGCTTATTCAGGGCAGAATTAATTTCATCCTGAATAGGGGACTCAAAATGATCATTCCCAAAATTACCAGAAGTAGGAGCACTTGGGGCTGACTCCTTACTGACCATGGGCTTGTCAGAGAGGATTTCCATAGAATTCCCTGAATACGAAACGAGTTTCATAACAGGGTTACTTTTCACACCTGGGGACAAACCAGGAGTAGGGCAACTATGAGACGACTGGGGATTAAGATAGGGCGGGGTGATAAAACCCAGACTAGGGCACTCATGCAGAGGTTGTTGTTTAGGACAAGACAGCGGGGCAAAGCCTTTAAGGGTTTTTCGACAAGACAAGGATTGGGGAGCAATAGTATCAGGGCCAACAAGAACACAAGCTTGGGGGGCCCGGGGTTCGATCTCCCTACTACTTTCTGTCTCCTCATCATCCAACTCTTCAATATCAACAGTTTTAGGAAAAGCAAGTAAATTTTGAAAATGCTCAAAAATGAGCCTAACAAGACCAGGGTGAATAATAGCATTCCTCCTAGGGTTTCTTTCCACATCATCGAGGCAATTCTTCAGAGAAGAAAATAAGTAAAAAGGTAGAGATATATGAACCTTATGCTGGAAATGGTTTAGAATGGCAAAGTGGTAACCATAGACTCTGGTAAAGCACCCGTCAACCATGATATATTCCATAACAACTCTTAAAACTTTCCTCCAAATAGATTTGATGGACTCCACATCAAAGTAGCTATTAGCAACCTTCACCATCTTCGCTTTCTCCTTATCTTTTTTGGGAAATTTAATGACCGCTTCATCAGAGAATCGTCGGTCCTGGTAGAATTTGACACCCTCAGTTGAAAGACTAGCTATCTCCCCTATTAATTCCTCACTCAGCTTAACATTCCTGCCAAACAACACTATCTCTCCATTTTTCTAGTTTTTAACAAAATAGTTCAGAATCCCCTCATCCGTACCATGAAGCTTTTCCATATATGGGACTAAACCCCCCTTTTCAATTCTTTCCCATGCTTTAGCATTCTTTCTGTTCTCCTGGAAATTGCTCGGCTCCACCCATTTTCTTTCTCCACCCATAATTAGCTCACTGTCAATAAACACTGAACAGTTGCTCTAGGTCCCATTTAGGTATTTTTTGTCGAACACCCAGAAAGCGTGCCGCAGACCCTTCTTAAAAAAGAAAATGACATCGGTCCCATCAAATCTAATGAAATCGATGTACCTGATCTTTATCCATTTCATTATGACTAAGATTTCCTTCTCTTCCATGCACTAAATCATAATAAATTAGCGCTCTCACTTCAGGATGAATGTAGTCATTCTTCCTCCACGTGTTTTCCCCACCCTTCCTAACCCCTTCATTAGCGAAGAAATCCACCACCCTATTGGCTTCTCTATAGGCGTGGGAAACTTTCACTTTATCAAATTTTCTTAATAAAGTTCTCGTGTCTTCGATCCATTTTTTGATGGTACACGAGGGGGGGTAAGCCCAAGAATACAATTTATTATATTCAAATAATCGCCCTCCAACCAAATATGTTTCATGTTGATCTTGAGGGCTAGGCTGACCGCATGAAAAACCCCAACTGCTTCCGTGACATGATTAGTTTGAATTCCAATGTCCACAGCAAAAGCCGCAATAAAAACCCCCGAGTTGTCCCTTAACACACACCCACTACCAGCTTTCCCAGGGTTACCTTTAGCCACACCATCAAAATTGGCTTTCACCCAGCCCAAAGGCGGCATAGACCAAATAGCATTATCTCTCCCACTAACTCCAGGTTTGATTATATTTGATCCAACTAATTTAGAATTCCATTTTTCAGCCATAGCAATATCAAAAGGAGACCAGAAAGCTTTCTCAAACATTTTTCCAGGAATTAAAGAAAAAATTTCCTTTATAGCCCTAACAATTTTAGCAAACAAGTCCCCTTCTAACATTTCTTTATCCCTAAACACTCTATTGTTCCTTTCCTTCCAAATATTCCAAGACACAAAAGGAAGAATAAAAGACCATAGCTTTCTCACAAAAGGATTTTTAAAAGGAGCTTTCCATTGAATGAAAAAATCTTCGACAGAAGCAGGAAAAACCACACCAAAGCAAGAAGCCCCAGAAATTTATCCCAAATATTTGACACAAAAGGACAATGAAGGAAAAGGTGATTAATAGTCTCAGATTCATTCCTGCACATATAACACCTGCTTGGTAATTGAATTTCTCTTTTTCCAAGATTGTCGAAGGTGAGAATCTTATTCAGTAGCATAATCCAGTAGCAAATATTGATTTTTGGAGTCAAGTGATTAATCCAAGCCTTAGCCCAGAAGGGAGGAGGCTCCATCATACGAACCAACATAGAAGTGGCAGAGGCAACTGAAAAAATACTAGATGGATTGTCTAACCAGACAACAGTGTCCTCCATCTGGTGTTGAGCTAGTCTAAGGGCTCTGAAAGCTGATTGAACAGGGCCAAGATCTAGACTAATGGTCTTCAAATCAACCCAATCTCCATTCCTCCAATAATCTTTAACTAAGACTCCAAATTCCTTTTTACAATCATTCATCCATTTACTAAATTTCTCTATTCTGATTAAAGGATCTTTAAAAAGCCACCTATCTTCCCAAAACCTGACTAAATTTCCATTTCCAATCACCCATCCAATTCCCATTTCCAAAAGCTTTCTTCCTTTACCCATATCATTCCAACAGACTGACCCACAAGGTAAAGAAGAAGAGTTTATAATTTCATTTAAAGACTCATAATTATTAAAATATTTAGCGTTTAAGGTATCACACCATTCTCCATTTAAAGTAAGAGTTCTCCACAACTGTTTAGCAAGTTGGGTCAAGTTCAGTCATAAGACTAGATTGAACCTTGAAGAGTCTTTGGCCTATTCTATTTTAATAAAGTTATATATATATATATATATATTCTTCGATTTATCAATCTTGTTTATAGATTAAGTCAAGTAGACTAACTAAGGAATGCATAGTTAACATCAATTGAGTAAGCCACAAGAAAGAGTGACATATAATATGTTTCATCAAGCATTTTTATGGGGTGACGACTTTAATTTTTTGGCATAGAAGTTAATGTGGAGTATATAACGAAGAAGTTGATAGTTAATACTAACAATTTTGGAGGAAGATGCGAGCATTAGAAAAAGAAAAAAGCATTTCATTTTTTTCATTATTCATTAAATTCATGACTCTATTTTGGAGAGCAACAATATAACTACCAAAGAAGAGCTCATTCTTATCATTGTCTTTTTCATTGTTATTCACTTTTGAAATTTTATGAAGAAAGTTGTGAGAAGGAGGTGATAGGAGAGAAGTTGTTTATTCTTTTCTCATTCTTTTTGGGAGTGATAGGTAAGAGATAGAGGATAGTGTTCGACTGTGTCATTTCAAAGATCTTGTGACTATTTGTATCATCAAATTCAGGCAGAGATATGTGTTTTTTGATCTTAGTTTCAAAGTGTTTAAGTCTTATATACGTTGTATATATAGACAAGAATCTTTGTTTCGAGCAAAGAGTTATTGTTTTCTCTTAGTTGTGATGTTTTGTTGAAGGAATTTTGCAAAGAAATTTTGAGTTTTTAATTTTATCAAGCTGAGTTTTCTTCGGAAAATGGTGTCAATCAATGTAATCATGATACTGGGATTTCAAACGTGTAGAGCAAAGAGAAATTTAGGCATGTTTACACATTTTATTATTCTTAAATGTAAATTGATAGTTTCATTTTATAATTTCAATTTTAAAAAGTTGAAGGAATAGTTAATTATTTTGATGAAAATTACATGTTCAAAAAGTAGAAGTGTTTTTCCTACTTTTAAAATTTGTCACAATTGGACTAAAAATTTGAAACATTTATACATTGAATCTTAAAAAGTCCAGTATATGAAATTTAGTATTTCGAGTCTAGTTTTGAATCATGCACATGTACAGACACCATAATTTGACCTAAATAAAATTATTTATATAATTCCTTTTGGAGAAAGATATGTATATGTTGAATATTGATGGAGTTTTTTTTATAAATATTTTATTTTTTATTAATTTTTTATTGGCCCTAATTTCATTTTTTGAAAATCCTCATGTATGAACACCATACAATTTGACCTAAACTGGTAATTTTTTGAATAGTTTTTTCATCGTGTAAATTATTATTTGTAGATCGATGCCTTATAGAGAAAGTTAATTTTTTTTAAAGTTATTTAAAAAATAAAAAAACCTAACATTTCAAGTTTATGGACCAAACTAGACATCATCATCTATAATGGGTTTTAATTTCATAAAGCAATTTAAAAAAAAACTTGTCAACCATATTGCCAAAGTCAATTTTTTCTCTTGACATTGTCATGACCTTGTAATTGTAGGTCCAAGGCTAAGGATTGGGTTACCATGCCTTTTTAAGTTTAAATCAAAATGAAAAACATGGATTATGAATTTCTAATTTTTTGTATCGAGTACCCACTTTAAAATGGTTACTTATTTTAAAAAATAAATGGGTAACTATTTTAAAGTTGAAAAATGACACTTCCCCTAAACGTGGATCCAATTTCTTGCACTTACAAATTTTGTTGTGTTAAATTGAAAGATTTATTCCATTTTCTTAGAAAGAGAATAATTTCATATTGTTATATAAATATTTATATTTAAATATATATACATATGATGTAGGAGCATTGTGCTCCATCCCCTTTGTCCAGTAGTAAATAAAATTCATTGATGTAAGACCTAGATTTGTTGGGGCCATGCTTCATGTCCCATTGATTGTTTGATGGGGAAGCATTAGAATGGGTTCATCAACGAGAGTGTTCAGTATCAGTGGGACATCAATCATTGTCCTAGCAACATAGCAATATCAGTGTAATCGAAGTGTTTTGGTGTGATGTTGGAGGAAGTCCCTTTGACATTCTAATAATCTTCTTATCAACAAGACATGATGGATTGACAGGAGTCTAGGAGAACTCTCCTTGATGGGGTGATAATGTGTAGGGAGGTATTGTCAGTGAGACAATGGAGTATCATTGCGACATTGAAGAATGTCTCTTCAACATGGCGTTAAATAGGTAACATTCTGAGTAGGAACCAATCATGATGATGTGGGAAATGATGAAGATGAGTAGGTGCATGGTGTGATGGGATTGTGTAATCCACATCTTTGTTGTGGATTACAATACATGACATGAAAATTAGGTGGACAAAGATCTTCATCGGCAAGACATGGGTCTATCAATAAGACATTCATGAATGTCTCTTTGACCTTTCGATGGTGGGTAGGACACGATGGAGATGCATTGGTAAGATAGGGTAGTGTTGCTAGGACTTTGGAGAAAGTCTATCCGATGAAGTGATAGGAGTGTGTGATGCCGGTTGTGGGTCCTGATAGGGTAAGAATGATGAAGCATATGGAAGGTGAATGACAGAATGACACGTGGTGAACGCTTATGATTCTTTTTACAAAATCAACTCCCAGTCAAATGATTATTTGACAATGGTGCAGATCAATGAGACAATGCATAGTCGATGAGATATTGGGAAATCTTTGTTCAATATTCTATTAGTGCCAATAAGAGTTTTATCAATGATACCTAGTGGGTTCGATGTGAGATCTTGTTGAGTCTTGGTGACATTTCTATGGGGAAATGAACGAGGATGGTCAATACAGTGGAGAATGACAAGTTGGATCATGACACTTGGAAACATGATATTAGGTGTATTCCAGATCATTGTTGTGTAATACATGTTCATTGGACAACTTGGTAGAGCTGCCAATTATGATGTAACCACTTGGATATCTCAGGTGTTGATTGGATGACTGGATGAAGCTCTTGATAGTGAGGTAACTGTATGATGGAAACTACGACATGGAGAGAGAAAGATCAAGGCCAACCTATTGGATGAACAAAAGTATAAAGAGGTGGTGAATGGGAAACCAACAGAAAGGAGAGGTAGTGGTGAAGAATCTTGAAGGAAGAAAGGTGTTGAGTAGGGTGCTAGAACTATGTGCCAAATTAAGCAAGCTAGAGAGTGTATCCCAGAGCATGTGAGAAGAAGGATTGTAGCTAAGGTTTTGATTTGCATGATAGCAAACATTTTGTAATCACCCATTGATGGCTTGTAATGATGTAATGTCTTCTCAGTAACAAAGAAAGCTTTATTGCATAATTTTTGTGTGTAAACTTATGTTCATCTAGCTATGTGTTGTGAATTGGTTGCATGATTGTGAAAGCTTGATAAGACCCTTTGATCTTGGCTGCATCAAGTGGTATCAAAGCTAGTTGTCCTAATTTTGTAATAGAGTGCCAAACATGAAGTAGTTGTAGTAGGACTTGTGAGTGTGGTTTGAAGCTAGAAGACCTACAAGTGATGAGCTGAGAAGAGTTGTGGAAAGAATGTTTGTTGTAGGCATGAATGATAGTATATAACTGCTATCCTCCAACAGAGTTAAAGCTAGGTAGAAGGTGTAGAGTTCCTCCACTGAGAGAGAGTGGGTAGAGAAAGAATCTTCCAGATTCTTTGTTGGGTAGAGGATAGTTGCAGAAGATTTGAGTTCTAGAAGAGATTATTGTAGGTGAGAAGAGAATTGCAACTGTAGAGGGCTTGAATCCTAAAGAGATTTGTTGCAAGAAGGACTTGTAATTGTAGAGGATTGATACCTTAAGAGAGAAATTTTTGTAAGGTAGACTTGTAACTACAAAGGAACTTGTGAGTTCTTGAAGATGTCCTGGGTAAGAGGACGAGAAGGGTCATGAGGAGACCAATTATAATCCAATTCCAGGAAGAGTATTGGGAGAAAGTGAGTGAAAAGAAGCTCATTAAATAATTAGAAAAAATAGAAGCAAGACTGGATTCCCTTGAAGAGGGGTTCACAAAGAAATATGTGAAAGAAGTGAAATAAGGAGCACTAGAAGAGGAAATGAGAAAGGAGGAGAAAGTTTCCAGTGAGGAGGCACTCGAGGAGACTACTTGGTCTCTTGATTTATTTTCTAATGATATGTATGAGAATATGAGTGCAGGTATGCAGAACAAGGAGAACAAGACCTTGAAGATGGAAAGGAAGACAAGCCAACAAGACAAAGGAAAGGTGAATAAAACTTTTGGTTTTGATTATACAAGTGAGAATATGAATGTCAACCTACAGGGTAGAAAGGATAAAAGTAAATAAGTGGATCGTGGATACATAGTATCATTTTGGCAAAGGAAATCGATTGTACCAAGGGTAAATGGAAAGGAACCCGAGTATGAAGATGATTGGAGGAAAAAAATAAAGCCTAGAAAAAGAGCAACAACAAAGGGATGACTATCCAACAATGTGAAAGATAAAGTATGGATGGTGAAGCATGTAGTAGTAGAGGGTTGTGATGTTGTAGGACATAAAGATGTGGTGATGGATTTGAAGAATCCTAAATTTGATGAGAAAATTTGTGAAGCGAAGGATGTCACCTTGTTGATAGAGGAAACAAGGATAATCAATGAATTGTTGACAACTGAGAATGAAAAGTTGAAAGAGAAGATGGTAATACATAATGCTTCTAAAGCGGTAGCTAAAAAAACTACATTAGATAAATAATTTGGTGAAGATGATGAAGATCTCCTGATCAAAGAGAAGATAAGGAAGATAGATATATTCTTAGGGATAGTCACTGATGAATGCGATAAGGAGATGTAGGTGGGAGGAGATAAGTCCCATCAACATGTTGAATTTGTTGTGTTTTTAGGGAACCGAGAGGTTGTAGTAGGATGTCAAGTCTATGGAATCGAATAAGAAATCCTCACACAAGAGGATAAGAAGGGAAAATCAAGAGGTGAAGTTGTAGTGGAGTTATGTATTTTTGAAATCATAAAGGACAAGAGATTGCAAGTTGAAAATAAGGAAATTCTTGTTGAAGGCATGAAAAGGGAGAAAAAACAAAATTTGTAGCAATAGAGAGTCTGTTGGAGGACATGTTGGTGAAGGTGGATGGTGATGGAGAAAGCATAGCGGTAGCAAGGTTTGCAAAAATACTTTAGCAAAAGGATAATAAAATGAAGAAGGAACAATGGAAGGAGTGTTCTTGGAGGAGGATGGATTGTGGTGGGTCAATTCCCACAAAGGTGGAAGACTATGAGGAAGAATGGTGGGGATTTGAAGTTTACAAAGAGATCCAAAGGAGAAGGTATATAAAGAAAGAGAAAATCCAACAAGTGCAGATAGTGAAACTTCAAAGGAAACAATCGAGGAGACTAAACATCTAGAAAGTGAGGAAAAAGAAATAAAAATTAGTGGATGACATTATGGACACTATGTATATGAGCACATGATTTTAATCACCTGGGGGATTTGATCCAAGAGCATTGTACTCCATCCCCTTTGTCTGGCAACAAATGAAGTTCATTGACATAAGACCTGGATTTTGTTGGGACCATGCTCTGTCTCCCATCGATGGCCCCATGGGGAAGCAACATAATGGGTTCATTAGTGAGAGTGTGTAGTATTGGTAGGACATTAGCCATTGTCTCGGTGATAGCAATATTAGCATGATTGAAGTGTTTTGGTATGAAATTGGAGGAAGTACCTTCAATGGGCTGATAATCTTCTTATCAACAAGACATGGATGGATCAATAGGAGTCTAGGAGAACTCTTCTTATTGGGGTGATAATGTGTAGGGAGCCATTGTCTGTGAGACAATGGAGTATTGTTGGGAAATTGAAGAATTTATCTCTTTGACATGGTGATAAATAGGCAACATTCTAAGTAGGACCCAATCATGATTACGTGTGAGTCGATAAAGATGAGAAGGCACATGGCATGATGGGATTGGGTAATCCACATCCTTGTGGATTATGATGTGTGACATGGTAATGAGGTGGAAAAGGATCTTCATTGGTAAGAAATGGGTCTATCAATAAGAAATTCATGAATGTCCCTTCGACATTCCAATGGTGGTCACGATGCGATGGAGATGTATTGACAAGACAGGGTAGTGTCACTAGAACTTTGGAGAAAGTCTCTCTGATGAAGTGATAGGAGCGTGTGATGCCAATTGTGGGTCCTAGTAGGGTAAGAATGACGAAGAAAATGGAATGTAAATCACAGAATGACATGTGGTGAGCACTTATGATTCTTGTTACAAAATCAACTCTTGATTAGATGATTATTTGATGATGGTGCAAATCATTGAGACAATGCATCATCAGCAAGAGATTGGGAAATGTATGTTCGACATTTTGTTGGTGTTGATAAGAGTTTTATTGGTGAGACCTAGTGGGTTCGATGTGAGATCTTGCTGAGTCTTGGTGGTATTTTGATGAGGCAATGAACGTAGATGGTCAACATGGTGAAGAATGACGAGTTGGATCATGACACTTGGTAACATGATATTAGGCATATTCCATATCATTGTTGTGGAATACATGTTCTTTGGACAACTCAATAGAGTTGTTGATTATGATGTAACCACTTGGAGATCTTAGGTGTTGATTGGATGACTGGATGAAGCTCTTGATAGTAAGGTAATTGTATGATGGAAACTATGACATGGAGAGAGAAAGATTAAGGCCAACCTAAAGGATGAAAAAAAGTATAAAGAGGTGGTGAATCGGTAGCCAATAGATAGTAGAGGTAGTGGCAGAGAAACTTGAAGGAATAAAGGTGTCGAGTAGGGTGCCAGAATAAGGGTGCCAAAGTAGGTTGCTAGAACTTCATGCCAGAGTAAGTAGGTCATAGAGTGTATGCCAGAGCATGTGAGAAGAAGGATTGTAGCTAAGGTTCTGATTTTCATGTTAGTAGATGTTTTGTAATCAACCACTGATGGCTTGTAATGATGTAATGTCTTGTTAGTAATAAAGAAATATTTATTGCATAGTTTTTGCATGTAAACTTGTGTTGATCTAGTTGTGTGTTGTGAATTTGCTTCGAGATTGTGATAGCTTAACAAGGCCCTCCGATCTTTGCTGCATCAACATATATATGTTTAAAAAAAATAAAAAAATACAAGAATATATATGTATATATATAGATATTTATATTAAAATTATGTAAATGATATTTTATGTTATGTGACTATGAAATTAATAGATAGGCTAGATGATTTCATTGCTAAGTTAACTAAATGAAATTAGCTTTCTAATATATTTTGTTGATATAATTTCAAATACTTCAACATTGTATTCTTTCAGATAAAAGAAGTTGGTTATTTATGTTGTATTTTAACCAACACTATTATTGAGTTCTTGTGCATAAAACCATGTGGAAAAACATAAAAAAATATGAGCTATTTTAAAAGAAATAAATTTTTTATTATTGTTCATTATTATTAAATATTTTTTTTAATTGGCAAGTAGTGAAGAACTTAAATGTGAGATGAAGTGTCTTGAGTCAATGACATTGTTCATACCATTGTAAACTGTAAGTGCATGGAATTAGGAGAGTAGTTTACTCTTACTATTTGAGTGCAAGTACTTGAACATGTGAAAATTGGACCAAGTCCCAAGATGTTAATAATGAGAATGTAAAATGGGTATTAAAATTTAGGAAAGCATATCCATCTTAGTCATTTATTAAATTTAGTAAGTTATTATTTTATGATTTAGTATACTTAAGAAAGGTTATTCAAGCAAGTCAAATAGTTAGTTATCTGTTAAAACTTAGGTCAAAGTGGTTTCCAAGTCGAGTTAGAGGTGTGTGAACTTACAACTTTAATTCCTAAGGAAGTGTTTGATATGTTTCAAAATATTTAGCCAAAGTAATGCAATAATCCCTATTTGTATTATTATGTTCAATGTGACCTAGACTAAATATCTAGTCAAATTGGTCAAACTTATTTAGAGATGCCTAAAGTTGTATGGTCAATTGGTTATGTAGGAAACAACAATTAAAAATTAGATGACATACTTGTGGGTTCCTTAGTCTATACTCTTTGTGAAGCGTAGGGCTAGTTCCAATTGGAAGGTGTGTGGGGGACCTTCAGTCTATGGTTGGAGGTAAAGCACTTAAGTGATGCTCCCCCTTTTGTAGATGAAAATGTCGAGGCTTGTGAAACAAAATAATTTTCTAGATATGAAAGACTTGAAATTATATCATTATATTGTATTATGTAAACTTGGATAATTGTTTAAGTATTGCATATATGAATTATAATTGAAAAGTTTTATCTTATTTCTCAAGTTGGATATTTATATAGTTCAATTTCAAAATTTGTATCATACATTCATTTTTTATTATGTGCAAGAAGTGATGCATGAAAATAAATTTTATTTTCTATCCTATTTTTAAACATATGTTTTATTTACTTATATGTTAAAAACCTAAGTATTCACTTTTTAGTATGAGTAAAGCATTGTGTTGTGGTATGCATGATATTTATGTTTATTTCTATTTAATTTTCTACAATCATTGAAAATATCTATAAAGTTTTGCATTCTCCTCCTCTTAGTATTAGTTTAGGAATTTGTTCTTCTACCTTAGCTTCCTTATAGGTGTTGCTTCATATGATAAAAAAAAATAGTTAGAGATGGGGTCTTATAGTACCTCAGAATTGAATCTCAAATTGACGAGAGATCACATATCTCTTCCAACAACATGAGGATCCTTTCTTGGAATGTAGCCTGGGCTTAAATGCCCCTAACAAGAGATGCTTAATCAAACATCAAGTAGTTAGTACCTTTTCAGATATTTTTCTTCTTCAAGAGATAAAACCGTCAGAGCAATCTACTTCTTTGGTTTTTGGTTCTTGGGTGAATTGGGATTTTTTCACTTCTCATGTAGTGTGGGCATTTGGGGTTTTGGCAATTATCTAGAATAAGAATAGCATAAAATTGGATTTAGTTTCTTCTCATTATTTTTAGATGGGGGTGTCAATTCATTTTCTCATATCATCATAATCTTAATGGGTTTTTAAAATCTATGGTCCATGTTCTACTCTAAAAAAGAAATAATTATGATATCAAATATCATTTGCATATATTTCTCACTTAAAAATGAGCTTAAGATTTTTGGTGGGAATTTTAACACAATATTATATTTTTTAGAGAAGTGTGGAGGAATCATTCCTCTTGTTAAAGTCATGGTAGATTTAGGGAATTTATGTTGAACAACAATCTTTATGATTATGTTCCAAAGAATGGCTCTTATACTTGGACAAATAAGAGAAATTATTTCCACAAAATTATAGAGAGATTGGATCACTTTCTCCTTTTAGATAATTAGCTATCTTTATATTTAGATTTTTTTCTATAATCCATACATTAACTATTTCATATTATTTTCCTATTTCTCTCTCAATGTTTGAAGATGGAGTGCCAACTAAAATTCCTTTTAAATTTGAAGCAATGTGGTTTAGGGATGCAAGTTTTATCCAGTTTTTAAAAACTTGGTTGACTTAAAGTCCTTTTTTTGAAGGCTCTAGGATGTATCAACTTTGTAGAAATTTGAGATTCCTAAAGGAAAAGGTTAAAGAATGGAATCTAAAAATTTTCAAGAACGCATTTCTTGAAAAAGTAAGAATTGAGAAAGAAATTTCAGATATATATGAGTTGGTGATTAAAAAGGGTATGGACAAGAGAGTCTTTGAAAAAGAGAAGTGCTTGAAGGCTAAGATAGATGAAATTATTTCTCGTGAAGAGATATATTGGAAGCATAAATCTAGGGAGATCTAGTTAAAAGATGGAGATAAAAACACAAAAAAATCATGCCTCTACAAAAGTTAGTGTTAGAATCCAAGATCACCTGCATGCAAGATGGATACCTGTCACATGCAAAAGATATGAAGAACCAAAAAGATGTTCTCTGAACCTCAAAGTGTAAAATGCATTAAGAGAATCAATTATTACAAAGTGATCAATCCTTATGAAGGAGATCAAGAAACCCTAAATAAATGAAACCCTAGTGTGCACACTTAATAATTAATAATTAATTAATAAATGTGCCTAAGTTTAGCTTAAGTAATAAAGAGGAATAAGTGACTTAATTAATTAATCAATGTGATGTAATTAATTAATCATAACTTATTACTCTAACACCCCCCCTTAAGATGAACTTAGGAAGAAGCTATAACACTAGAATAAGATGCATGAAAGCAAAGATGGGTCCCGACAACTAGGCCTAATCAGGTACCCATTAACAATGCAAGAATGGAGTAGACAAGGAAAAACCTAGTGGGACAAAACCCCCCTACAATGTGATGTCATGCTGCAAAGAAGCACTGGAAGAACTCTGTAGAGTAACACTGGAACCGCAATCTGACAAGCAAGGAAAGATATCTTTGTCTACAACTGAAACCAAAATCGAAATCAAAATAATGTGACAGCAGACCCAATGCCACAGAACACTCAAAAACTCCAAACAGGAACAACCCTAGAATCTATGAAGTAGCAAGAAATTATTGAATGATGTATTACTGAAAACGAAGTGCAAATATGCAAGATGCACTCTCCCAACTACCAAAATATCCAAGTAATCGCCAAACAACCCATCGGGCCAAATCTGGACTAACTAATAAACCTGGGACATATATAGAAAAAGTGCATGGACAGCAACATATAGCTTCTCAATACCTTTCCAATGCCGCAAACGAGGCGAAAATTGGACATCGTGGCAAAAAGTTATGAGCTCGAAAGTCCCAAAAAAAAATCTGACTTCAAACAGAAATAAATATAGGAAAACACTAAAATAATGAAAAATAAACAGCACTACTAGAAAGTGCTCAGAACCAGCTTTCCGGCGATATCTCGTTTTCCCAATTTTGATACCGTATGCCCAAGTTATGGCGAAAAGAAAAAAACTGCTCTTTTAGAAAAAAACTAGGGTTAGGAGGGACATAGAGGGCCGTACGGCCGATGATGTCATGCTGACGTCACCCATTCACGAGGTTAAAATTGACGACCATCTAGCCGTCATAGAAAAAAATGGGCCCCCCTGCAAAATGAAAAAAATTTGGGCCCCTGGTCCTATGGGCGACCAGGGGTTGGCAGGCTAGTGCTAGGGGTCGGATCCCCTGGTTTTCCATATGGCCGGGGGTTGGGCGCAGGGGCCGGATCTCAATTCCTGGTTCCTAATATAGCCGACGGCCACAGAGAATAAGCCCTCAGGGGCTAGCGGATGGGCCCGGCAGCGGACCGGCTGTGGAGCCCAGTGGCGGCGGCGATTTGATGGCCGCCTGGCGGCGGATTGCTTGATAACTGGAGGCACCAGCACGTTTTTCAAAAAAACATGTTTTTTAATTTTTTTTTGATTTTCGAGCCTGGGAATGTGTGCTGGGGAGGCCGTACGGCCCCTCAGACAAATTTTTTTTTCCTTTTGGATCAACTACACCAAAATCGACGATTTGACAGACGTTTCTAGGGTTTTGGGACGCTGCGAACGCGTTGGCGATGTCCGTTTGAGCCCAAAGTGAGCCAAAAAATAGGCTACCCCCAGATCTTGCAGAAAAGATGCCTATGGAAACCCTTACACTTGAAACTCACAGAGAGGCCATATCTTCATATCACAAACAAGTAGCTGCAGGTCTGGAGCTCTGATACCATCTTAGAATCCAAGATCACCTGCATGCAAGATGGATACCTATCACATGCAAAAGATATGAAGAACCAAAAAGATGTTCTCTAAACCTCAAAGTGTAAAATGCATTAAGAGTATCAATTATTACAAAGTGATCAATCCTTATGAAGGAGATCAAGAAACCCTAAAAGGGAAACCCTAAATGAAACCCTAGTGTGCACACTTAATAATTAATAATTAATTAATAAATGTGCCTAAGTTTAGCTTAAGTAGTAAAGAGGAATAAGTGACTTAATTAATTAATCAATGTGATGTAATTAATTAAGCATAATAACTTATTACTCTAACAGTTAGGAGGCAAACAAATAGACTTTATTCTATTCAATATGAAAAATGGGTAACCTTGTATTCAAAGGAGGAGATTGGGAAAGAAGTAGTCATATTTTTCAAGGACCTAATTTCTCCAAAGGGGCTGTCAAAACCTTTATTGGATAATGAAGTGTTAAATAATATTCTTTGTTTGATTAGTTAGTTCAAGAAACATTGAAAATTGTCATCCTTTATTTTAGGACACTGAACAACTAATTTTTTCGAAGTTTTACTTAAGGAAACCCTAGAGATCTCAATCCAAGGATAGAATGAGGCAAAGAGATCTACAATAAGGTTTCCTAGGGTATGATTAAATACTAAAGAGGGGTTCATCACCAAGCTAGGGCTTGGAAAGACATGGAATGTAAATGATATGCAAGACTTAAATGAATGACCTAGAAATGAACTCAAATTTGATTAGTAAACTAGAAAAGTATAGAGATGCACTTGGAAATTGCAGCTCGGCTTGAATGAAGGTCTAAAATGTTGTAAATACTACTTTTTGATGCACACTAGGATCCATATGCTAGTAGGGTGTTTTAGTCCCAGTTTAGGGTTTTGGGCCAAAACCAAAATTTGGAACTGTTAAATCAATATCTATAGAAAATACCAAAAAATGTGTTTATTGAGACTCATACACCACAAGTGGTGATTTGGTCCCAGAATCAGGCTTGCTCCAAAACTCTGTAATCCTCTAGTGATTTTCTGTAACTTCCTTCCTATCAAATCTTCAATTCTGAAATACTGAATTTTTCCCTTTAGGTGACTTTCCGTAATCTTGGAAGTAAGGTGACAATTTTGACAACTTGACAACTTTTCTCCAATATTGCTCTTAAATGAATATTAAACCTAAATATGAAAATCACACATCAAAGAGCTTGGGAAAAGTGGTTTTTTGTTAGTGGATAGGGGTTTACCTTGGCCAAACCCGATTTTGGTACTCAAACCTTGAAATGAAATGGAGGAATGATGAATGAAAAAATATGCAATGTTGCAACTCACCAAACCTTTGAAAAAGGGGCTACAATCTTGTAAGTAATGGGTAGCAATTTGATATTGTATATGTTGAATCTTTCTTGTATGTTAGGGATCTTGAATTGAATGCTTGCTTGAATCATAAAAATCCTATATCACAAATATTAGCTAAAAGACAAACATGATGTATGATGACTTTGAGATGATGCTTGAATCTTGAATAGTTCTCCCAAAATGCTTGATAATCACTCTTGAATTCTCTTGAATGCTATAATGCTTGATCTCAAAAAGTGCTAGATGACTTGTAAACTTTCCAGGAGAAAATGAGTAAAATAACCTTGTATTTATACTTGTTTATGAGAAATTTCCCAAAATTAAAACACTACAAGTCGACATTAGATCTAGGAGAATAAAATACCACCAATAATTTGAATTAAGTCTAAGCTAAGAGGGACTCATATGCTAGTTGGGGCATATGAGTCCCAGTAGGCTAAGCTTGGGACACATTTTTCAAGAAAAGTTTAATTTTATGTTAAATTCAGATCTAGGCCGAGCTAAAACTTAGGTGGGACCCATATGCCCAAGGTGGCGTATGAGTCCCAGATCACTAAATCTGGGCCATATAATCCAAAATATTTAACTTTTTATTCGTCACTTGATGTATGCTAGGATCATCCTCGGAAAGATGCATTAATTAAGGCTCGTGGATGCAAAATAGGACCAAATAAGGTATAAAGAAGCCTGATTATTAGTAGGGAGGGCCCAAACAAGTGTGAAAATGTAAAGGATGACATTTTTATACACTATATTAAGGAGAAAAATAGCATTCTTATGGAAAATTTTTCTCTTGAGTAAATTAAAGAGTTGTTTTCTCTATGGCTATTGAGAAAGCTCCTAGGTCGTATGGACCATAATATACTGCTATGTTCTTTCATAAGTGTTGGGTGTTTTTGGGTGTTGATGTATTATTGGCTTTGGAAGAGTCTAGGAAGAACAAAAATGTGCTAAAGGAAATGGAAGTTCTCTAATTCCAAAAAACCTAATGTTTCATCTTTCAAAGATATTAGGCCGATTTATCCATGCAACACTATTTATAAAATTTTCACTAATTCTATTTCTATTAGGTTGGATAGGGTGCTTCCTTTAATTATTTCTGATGAGCAAAGGGGACTTGTTCCTAGGAAGAAAACTCTTGAGGGTGTAATTCTAGCACATGAGGTTTTACACTCAATTTTTCTTGAAAAAGTTCTTATTTTTTTGAAACTAGATATGATGAAGGCTTATGATAGGGTTAATTGAGAGTTTTTGTTTGCTATTTTGGGAAAGTTTGGTTTTTGTAAAAGTTGGTACAAATGGATTTACTCTTTCATGTAAAGGGAATTTTTTTTGACAAGTGTTAATGGTTCTCCTCATGGTTGCTTTCATTCTTCTCAAGGGGATATGTACAAAATGGTTGAAGGGTTGAGTAGATCTATATGTACAAAATGGTTCTCTAAAATATGGAAATGCGTTAAAGTCAATTCTTTCTCGCATTCAATCATAATTCTCTATTTGCAGATGACACTCTTTTGTTTGTGAATGCAATCCTTGAAGAATCTAAGGTTATGAAGAAGATAATTTTATCTCACTCTCTATATCCGGGGCAAGTTTTTAATAAATAAAAGTCAAAAAAATATTTTTGAATGTTAATCAGCTGGTTAAAGATTAGTTAGTAAAATTTTGGGGATTTCAATGTGAATCTTTACCTTTCAAATATCTTGGTATTCCATTTTTCTGGAAAAGAAAAACATAACTTTTGTGACAAAATTATTGCTTCTACATCAAAAAGAATTCTACTTTGGTAATTTAAATGACTTACTTTTTCCAGGAAATTAATTATACTAAAGGTTGTCTTGCATTCATTTCCCATTTATCTTATGTTGATGTTGAAATTTCTAAAAGGGAAAGGGCAAGATCTTCGGAAGATGTTGAGGTGAGTTTTATGGGTGAATAATGTAAAAGAAAAAATAAACTACTTTTGGTGGCTTGGGAGAATGTTTGTATGCCTAAGAGTTGGGAAGTGTTGGTCTATGGGAAATGTTTCTTCAAAATAAAGCTCTTGGGGCTAAATTAATATGGGAGATATATGTCAAACCAAAAATGAAATGGTGTCAAATCATGAGATATAAATATTTGGATTCTTTAGAGAGAGAAAGAATCTTTACTCAAAAAATCCTTCCTTTGGGTTCAAAATTTTGGAACTTCATTTCTTCTTGGAGACCGATAATTCTTCCACATTTTTCTTAGGTCATTAATAATTTGAGGAAAAACCTAAGTTTTGGGAAGATGCATGGAATGGTTATAAACCTCTATGAGATGGTAGTAAGTGGAAGCATATTGCAGTTATCTTAAAAGTTTTATAAGGGAATAAGGTAAAATATTATATGGAAGTGGTTTCTTAGAATCCTCCTTTCATTATGAAATGGATTTTTTTTTTCCTTGTTCTTCTCAATTAAAAGACTCTTTGAATGAAGATTTAAATAAAAGATAGGTCTTCTATTCTAATAAGGAAGATAAAATAATTTGGTTAAGATCAAATTTGAGAAATTGCAATGTCAAAGATAGTTATAACTCTCTTGTGGCAGTGGGTCAAAATGACTCTTGGACCTTTAAATTGTGTAGGATCTTGATTATGAAGTGGGGGTTTTCTCATGGTTAGCTCTGAAGGATCAAATTTAACTAGTATGAGATTGGACAGTTTGGGTATTACTCATTTAATTCCTCGTGTCTTCTGTGGTAAGGCATATGAAAGTTTAGAGCATTTGCTTCTCTTATGTGATTTTTCATTTCACTGTTGCTCTTGGTTATAGTATATGCTTAGTTGGTCCAAGCCTTTGTAGGGTTCTCTCTTTAAATAGTTTCAAAGTTTACCTTCCTTGTTCACAAGTTCCACATATGCTTGCATCTAGGAATTAAACTCCTAGATATTCTAATATAGCTGTAGATTTGACTAGAGAGAAATAGTAGATTTTTTTTAAAAGGCTTTTGATGTAAAGTAGGTAATTCAAAAAATTGAGGTTTCTATTTCAGAGGTAACTATGTGAAATAATTTTAGAAATTCAAATTATTTGAAGGATTTTTCTTCATGGGATACCCTCATGAAAAATAATTGGAGCTTGTTGAAATCCCCTCCTATAAAGGTTTCTATTCAGGTACTGGTTCCTAATCTAAATAGGAAAATGATCAAATGGAAAGCTCCTCTTTTTGGTTTGGTGAAGTTATATTTTTATGGTGCTTCCAAGGGAAATCTTAGGAAATTTGGTATTGGTATGGTATCAAGAGATTATGAAGGTAATGTTGTGAGAGCTACATGTAAGTCACTAGTGGATGGTTCAAATAATGTGGCAAAATTTAATGCTTTATTACTTGGGCTTGAATTGGATTTAGAATATAAGATAGATTGTATCTTTATTGAGGGTGATTCGATGGTAGTAGTTAATAATTTTTCATAGAAGGTCTTAGCTAACTGGAATCTTAATTATCTATTGGGGTACATTCTATCTCTTCTTCAGAATTTTTCTTCCTCTTAGGTTAGATATTGCTACATGGAAGATAATGGGTTGGTAGGTGCTCTTTCCAATAGGATGATTGATTATTCTCTACCATATTTTGAATTCTCATATTCATACATTTATTTCTTGTCATTAGAATTTCATCCTTGGATTTCTTGTTGAGGATATACGTCTTTTATTAGTGGCCCATAAGTGCTTTTGTACTTGCGGATGATTATAGAAAAGATTTCTTGAATTTGGGTGACTTTCTCCCTTGTGGATATGATATTGATTTGGATATGAGTTTATTGCTCTCCTCAAGTGATGACTTTGCACATGGTGTCACCTTGCTGGTATATATAGACCTATTTTTGGGTGTTGAATTATTTTTTATACCTAAAACTTTGTTTATTTGTCTTCATTTATTCTTCAATGGCCCATATGTGGTTTTCCACATACAAACAATGGTTGAAGAGGTGGAATTTTTCATGTTGAAAGCTCTAGGATTATGCATATGGATTAGGACTTTGCATTGATTTTCTTGCAGAGGTACTTCCCTTGATGTGTTTTGGTCCTTTATTTATGGGTGCTAGAATGCATTAAAATTTTATATCTATTTTGGCAAAGATTGGTGTTCTCCTCCTTGTGTGTTACTTGACTAAAGTTTTCAGCCTGAACTCACATGATGGCTTGGATCCAATTGTAATCATTTCCATTGGAAAATAACTTTTATCTTCTACAAGTTTTAATCTAAATTTTGAGTTGGCACATGCACATGATTAAATGAGTTTCATGATAATTTATTTTTTAACATAGAGATTATTTTTGGGTGTATCTTCAAATTAGAATGTTGATATTTTCATGCATGAACATGCTATTTTATGTGCTTTTTTTTTTTTTGGAAATGCATTCACCTTATCTTAGTCGTGATTTAGTTTCTTATTTTCCTAATTTTTGTTTTTTTCTCTTCATGTAGTTTTATTTCAAGTTTTCATTCCCCCTTCGACATTGAGAAGTCAAGGATGATCTCCCCTTCTCAAGGGTAAATCTCAATATGGATTTTTTCATGCAATGCTCTCAAGTAGAAGAAGCTTTGATTCTAACTGTTGGTCAAGAATGGATTACCAACCATGCTAAGGCTCTTTCGAATGAAATTGATTCAATTCTTGTCTCTAATCTCATGGATGTTTTGTGGTGTTCAGATTTGGTCAAGTTTTTGGAAGGTACTTGCATTTTGCCTCAATTTGTTCTTTGTCCAATCTTGCTCTGGAATTGGAACAATATGAATTCAATTATGGATCTATATTGGTGGGTAGTGTATTTGATCAAACTAATCTTCTTTCTGATGATGCACATCTTTATGTTCTATGTGCAATGGATTATGGCCTAGTTGGTGATAAGTCCTCTAATTTATGCACCTATGTCAATGAGTTTCAACCCATTCTTGGAGAATATTTATATTTTAAACTTCTCATTATTTGTTCAATGTAGCTCAGTTTCTAATTAAACATGCTCTTAAGGACCTCCAAATTTTACCTTTACTCCTCCTATTCTTGCTAGTTCTTATAAAAGTGGTATTAATTAAATGTGTAATTCAAAATGTTTGCATTCTATTTTTTTCACATTCACGAGCTATGTATATACTTCTTTTCAGATCAATGCAATCCTTATAGAGGGTTGAACACTTTTATTTTTAAAAAATATTTCTTTTTATTTCACATGTTAAGGATATTTCATTGTAGTTTTGGATGATCAAGAGAATACTCGGTGATATTGATTTACCTTCTTTATTGATCTAAACCAAACAATAAATAAAGTAAAAATTATAGATGATAATTTTTCTAACTATTAAATATTT
This sequence comes from Sequoia sempervirens, assembly GCA_007258455.2. Classification (NCBI taxonomy): domain Eukaryota; kingdom Viridiplantae; phylum Streptophyta; class Pinopsida; order Cupressales; family Cupressaceae; genus Sequoia; species Sequoia sempervirens. The sequence continues at coordinate 714,741,232 of VDFB02000003.1, forward strand.
TCATTCATTAAAATAAATATTTCTTAGTTCTTATTTCTAACCATTTTTATATACTTCATCAAATAAATAGTAGATGCAATTTGTGGAACTTAGCCAACAATAATATGTCCCACTTTTTGGCCAAAGAAGGACATTGAAATCATAATTTTTTTATAAAGTTTTCACTTTATGAAACCTATAGCAACTAAACCATTAATAATTTGGAGATGATGTGAGCTAGTGATTTTTGAGGATTTGTGTGTGTTGATGGTCAAAATAACATAGCAATGCTAATTATAATATTTCTACTCTATTTCTCCTAAAAAAGATAACTAATCTAAAATCACCCATCTTCCAAGGTCTTTGTTGTTGGTTCTCAACTATGCTGTCATCATTTAGTGGTTCATGCAACTGTATTGTTCAAGGGGCCTTTGCTGGTAAAATAATACAAACTAAATTATTTTGAAGTACTCTAACTAGGGTTTTGTAAATAAATGAAAAGGATAGATCAAAGTTTCTAGGACAACAAAATGTGGACAAATATTTCCTTAAATTCAGACATACAATTTCTATAACGAAATTTTCATAATTAATTGAAAACTATAGAATGAAATAATTCATGAAAGGTTCATGCAATCACAACCATCCATAGTGCATATTTAATATACGTAACACCATTCATCATCACATTTTTTTTAAGAATTATTTTTTAATAACAAATCACAAGGTCATCACAAAATCAACAAATCAATGAACAAAAAGAGCACAACATCCACAAATAACTCAATAGATGGTTTTGAATTTGGTATCTTCTATTGATTCTCATCAATTTAAGAGACATTTATGCACAACAAAATCCACTGTCATATGGAAAAACATTGTCTAACAACATTACCATTAAACTTACAAACTTCTAGAAATTAACTATTTGCATTAAAAACTATAAAAATGTTTAACTATTTGCATAAAAACTGTAAAAATGAAAGTCTCTAATCTTAGGAAGCGAATTTGACTTCAATTTTCCAACCTTTACAATGAGAATAATTTTTTCACTTACAGAAAGAATTAAACGGGTAAAAGTACAAAGTTGTGTCACACTTTTGGCCAATTTATCAGCACCAATGAATTTTAGTATTTATAACTAAAAATCAATTTTGGTCAAACATATGATCTATTAAGATTCATTCTAGATAAGTTAAATATGTCCACAATTTTTCCAACTCAAATTGTTGGCTAAATCCATATGTAGCACCACTTTGAGGCCAATTTACTAAAAAAAAAATGAAAAAATTAAGTTTTCAACAAACTCCTACTCATATAAATAACATATTTTAAAAAAAGTAAAAATACCCTTTTGTAGATCAATAAGTGTGGTTTTCAAATATATATTTATTTGAATAGTTCAATTATTATTTATATTTTATTTTTTATTTTTTACTAAAAGTAGGTTATCAGTACACAAAAATATTAGGTTGATTACCATGTCAACAAAAATACTAAAATTTATTAATTTTTGTTTTTAAAAAATATGATGCCCTAGATAAAAGAATCTAGATTAAGATAGTATAATTTCTTTTCTATTTTAGATAAATATTCAATATAAAAATTGACGTCGAGTGGAAATAGTCGCGTTTTAATAGACACACATTTAACTATTTATTTAAATATATATATATATTTATTAAAATTTCAAAACAAAATTATAGTGAAGGAAAAAAAAGAAAATTTACTATATGAAGCTTGACGTTGAGTGGAACATCATTTTTTTCAGCAACTAAATTATAGTGTTAATTTATTAAAAACTATTTTCAAATAATTTTTTAATTTTTTCAAAAAAATACAAATATAAAATATACTAAAAAATACACATTTTATTAGTTTACAACATTTCAAAATTCAAAATATATATGCCATTTTCTAGTGATTCAAGTTTAAAAGTTAGATTAGTGTTGGCCATTTCCTTTATAAAAGTGTGACACAACTTTGTGCTTTTACCCAAACACTAATTTCTCCTTTCAAAAATCACAATCCACTAATCGAGGCCCAGATCCACAATTATAAGTCTGATGCTTCTAGTTGAGCCCGAGTCTTTATTTTGCTGAAATTGTTGAGATTAGAAAAGTACGCCTCATTTCTACTTAGTCAAAATTGACAGGGAGTTGCTACTTGTAAAAAATGGATCTAGAGTCTATTATTGACCACAGTGCACCTAAAAATAGTCAACATTAGCTTTTATCCCCTTTCAAAAAAAAGAAATATTCTCCCCAGTTCTTGCTAGTCTCTTTTGGAAACCCATGGTATTCATCATAGTTGTCGAAAAAACCCCTTCATAACCTCTTCATCAAGCCTATCAATCCACTCCAACTTGAACTTAGCTTCCTTGAATTATCTTGCAACGACAACAACTATTTCTCGTAGTTGGCTGATATCTTTTGTAGCCCATCGGGTTTCAAACTTAATCTTCATCAATTTGTCCAAGAGAGTTCCTTTAGGTCCGTCACCTTCTTTAATCAGTTGTTCTAACCTTTTATCCCAATTATCATTTATTTCTTGTCACAAATTCCATTGTCCATTTCTAGGTAAATCTTTAGTAGTAACTTGTGTAAAAATCTCCTCAAATACACCAGTGTGATGCCTTATGTCATATTCAGCCTGGAGGATAATTTTCCTATGTTCAATAAGTACTTCAAACCTGAAGGTAGTGATTCTAATATCATTCTTGAGGTACTCATGATCCTCATCACCTAAGATTCCTAATTGAATCAATATTTCTCTGGGTTTCTATCAATAGTTTTCAAAGCCTTCAAAAAATTCTTGAACTTTTCTTCTTCTTCTCACCATTCCTTTGTCTTCACCTTGATTTCCTTGAGAAGGGTAAGAGCTTCATCATATTGTTTGTATCCTTCCTCACAAAGCTTCTCAATTTATTTCTTGAAATCATCAAACTAGTTGTCAAACCAAGTAGCCTTGTTTTTCATGGTGCTTAGCTCAACCACTTCCTTACGACTCATTAGCACAAGCACTTCCAATGAGGCCAACTGTTCTGGAGTAGAGTCAATGAGCTCTTTCAAAAACCTTTTCATATGGCCCAATTGAGGTTTGATCTTATCTTTGGTTTGCTTATCTTTAATCATTCTTTATTTTTTGGTTATGGCCATAATATCAATAAGGTTCATTTATTGATTCCTTGTTTGCTTACCCAGATTAATAGTGTTGATTTGGTAATCTAAAGCCCGTAACTCCCTATCATCTTTATCATCCAATGGAGTTGAATATCTACCACCAAGTCCCCATCATTAGTGAGCCTTATGGAATGAATGGCTTAGGGATTCTTCTTGGGCTTCACTTTATCAACCTTCTTTTCCATCTCATCCCAACTCTCTGGTTGAGCCTAAATTTTCTACCTTTTCTCCAAGTTTAATTTCAACCATGCAGGAAAAATAGGCTGAAGTGCTACCTGCTGGGTGTCTAGAGGTGTTGATGAAGGAATTGTAGGAGAGATTGTTACCACTTTTGTCTAGAAGAAGTCTTTTTCTACTCTTCTTTCTCCTTTAACAACCCATCTTGCTCCATTTTCTAATTTTGAGATTTTATTTTTTCTATCTTCTTCATCTCTTATTCTTTCTGTAAAGCTTCTTCCTAATCCCTCTTTTGCTATTTTGCAGTTCTTTTGTACATGCTTCTTCTTTTGCTGCCTTGTCTTGTTTAACTTTCTTCTATTTTTCAAGCTCTTGTGCATGAGCCTCGTCCTCAACTTTCTTTTGTTTTTCCCCTTCTTCATGAGCTAGCTCCTCAACACCTTGTCTTTGAGCAATTTCTAATATTTCCTTTTCCTCTTCCTCTTTGAAAACATCCCTCATTTCTACCTCATTGCAAAGGCTTCCTTCTTCGAACCCAGTGTCCTTTGCTCCAACTTCTTCCCTCTCAAAATATTCTTCATATTTATCTTTTTCTTCTAGATAGAGTGGCATTTCTTTAGAGTCTAGAGACACTGGCAATTCTATTACATCAATTACTTGGGCAGCTTCTTCTGTTGAAGGACAATGGGATGGGTATCTATAGTTTGTAAAGGAATAGTAGAAGGACCTTCATGGATAGTCTCTTCTCTGGGGTAGACAATAGATAGGGGTTTAACATCCAAACTTGAAACAACTCTTGCAACAACAACTTGGGTATGTGTAGGATCATGATGGGCCAAAAAGTGGTGATATGATGGGTATGCGGCTAGCAACTTTTTTTTACCCAAAATTGATGAAAGGAAAAGGGTTTTTAAAGGAGATTCTCAGCTTTCCACCAATATCAATTATGCTTTACTTTGAATTTAATAAATAATTATTATTCATTTTCTATTTGAATTATGACTAAAGTCCTAATTGATAGGCTGATTGAAAAACATTTATAGATTTCAAATGGTATCACTATTTTTGAATTTGAAACATACATTAAATTCTATGTTTCACATACTATAGGATTAAAAAAAAATTGAATTTCATGAATTTTTGACCAAGTTAAGGTTGTAAGACATACAAGTTTTTCTATTTTTTAAAAGTAATAAAAAAATGATAATTAATTATTTACTTGGAAAAAAATTAAAAAAAATATGCATCACATTGGGACATGATTCCTCTACTTATATCTCAAATATTACAAAAAAGTATTATAATTTTATCTTGCTTAGGGTGCTCAGACAAACGCCTACTTCTTATATTTTCCCTAAAATTTAAGTGCTACTACATTGAGATTTCAAATTTTCACCAAATAGATTTAAAAAAAAAAAAAACCTAGTAGTTTAGAAACTACATTCAATTTTCTACATATTTTATTCTTACATATTTTTGAAATAATATAGATAACTTATTCAAATTTTTACGTCAAGTTGCCTAACTCTGATTTTTCTAAATTTTTCGCCACTTAAAGGCCTATTTTTCCATGATGATCCTGCACATACCCACTTGATAAGTGACTTTAACTTTTTCCAAGGTTTCAACCACCTTATTCATTATTGATTTCTTCTTCTGTTGGGGCATGTTCCTCTTTCTAAATAATAGTTTTCTTCAACCTCTTATATTACCTTGTTTCAATTGAAGAAGTGGGCTCACTGCTAGAATCTTTTTTCCTCAAGGTCTTAACCATTGGTTGTTTGAGATGGAGATTAATCCATTTCAAAATTCTCTAAACAAATACTTGTGAAATTTTATTGATATTTCTTTCTTCCTCCTCCATCTAATTAATTGGATCTAAAGCTTTAGTAGCTACTTGATCCATGTCATACCAAGGATCAAGAGAAATCCCATCATTAGAAAGTCCTTCTGGTATATCTTCCTTGATGCCAAAATCCTTCATCTGTGGGATAATCAGTCTCTCATATCCCTTTTTCCTCACTTTAAACTCTTCTTGCAAATTGGCCCAAAATTCCTCGAGAAGTGGCTCGTGGAAGGGAAACAATGAACCACCTAGCCCATTCATTTTACCCTTCAAATCAAAGTTTTTTCTAGATGTATGAAGCTTTAAATTCAAAGAATGAAACTCTTATATAGCCAACTTAGTTGCTACATAATAAGAACAAGAATAAAACCCCAATTGGATTGGGAATGAGTGGCAGCTAGCCTTGTTCTTATCTAAACATTTTGCATTTACCTTAGTTGCTTGAGGAGCAAACTCCATCAAAAGCTACCTATCACTACAGCACCTAGGTAATTTGAAGGGATGTTTATCAAATCAAAACAACCTGATATAAGTGGATTTGGGGTATTGGATAAACCAACTTCCCCATTCTTCAATAAACTCCATGGCTTCTCTTAACAATCTAAAGCCAAGATCTCCCATGAGCTAATTAATGACTACATATAAGAATGTATCATTAGCTCTTTTGAAATGTATTTCTACTACTTTCAACTTTAGTTGATCATAATGCTCCCACACCTTTTTCTGTTCAGGACCATCTTCAAGTGTTCCCACAGTAGCTAATCCTAGAAACCTTCCCATTCGAGTAGCACAATATATCACATAGGAAGACATATAAAATTCCTTGGTTTCCTTTACCTTGATCATTTGATTGTGGATATTATATGAAATTAACTACCCCCAATCCAAATGCTATTGTCCATCTAGAATTAATTGAATAAAAGGGGACATCCAATTCTCAAAGGAATGGGAATCCTCCTTTCCAAATGCGCTGACCAACAATGTGATGATATCCCCAATATCCTCAAAGAAATCACACCTCTTGGGCTTAAGTGGTACTTTCTTGATTGATTTCTTTTTTATTTTAAGGCATCTCTTGTTGATAAGCTTTTTATTTTCCTCAACATCTGTTGCCCATCATTTCAATGCATCAACTTCAGACATGATTTTCAAATTAAAGTGAGGAGGAGGATCAAATACTAGTCTAATCATCCCTAGGGTCAAGTCTATGATCTCATTTCCCCATGAGTCAATACACTTTGAGTTGGATTGTAGGCTTGCACAATAGATAGTGTGAATTCTAGACATTGCATAGTAATAGGGAATGTAGCCACATGTGCCAACCCAAAATATGCAATATTTTTAGCCCTTGAGGTAGCATCCTCTAAAAAGGTATCATCATGAAATTGCTTTAAGTCAATATGGCCCACAAGTGTATCTATAATCTTCATGACCTAAAACCCAAATTTGGATGGCACTAGATTCCCTTGGAACTTGTATTTCATCATGATGGGAATCTGTTATGGCTTTAACTTCTTAGCCTTCATTCCCTTTTGTACTTCTTCAACAACAACCTCTTCCTACGAATCAGACATTTGTTAATCCTGCAAGAGTGAAATTTATCAAAAAGATAGGAGAAATGTGAGGGATAAGATCATCATTAGCATCCATATTAAGTCCTCATTCATTCAAGAAAATTCCCATTTACAAGTTAGTCCTATGTTTTTGGGTCTGAGGTTTGGGGTAGAACCAAGAACTTGATCGTTTTAAGCATAATACTAAACCATGTTGAAAGTTGGGATCGGTAAATAATCTTAATATGACCCCAAGAAAACATTCCTACAACCTTATCAGACATCAAAATTGGGCCTAAAATTAGGTTGGAAGTCAAGATCGAGGAATACATTAAACTCAGAAACCTGTAATGGAAAAAGGGTTTTAAATTTCGTTTAGTGTTCAATCCTAAAATGTATTTAGAAATTGGGATTGGGAAGTCACCAGGCATTAATGCTTCACAAAACATAATCAATTCAGGGTTCTCTCTGATTACCGATCTCAATGAGTTATCAGAAGTTAGAATCGAGATATAGTTTGAGACTAGACTCCAAGGAATTGAACAAGTTTAAGTATTGATTCGAGTCCTAATCTCAATGACTTATCAAAGGTCAAAATATGTATGTAATTCAAAATTGAACTTTTTGGAAAATGGGTGGGTATGAGTCAGTTTTGAGTTTTGATCCTGACATTGTATCAGAATTTGGAATCGAGATTGCACCTAGCACCAAAACTTAAAACTACATCAAGGGTTTGGTTTTCTTCCAAAGTCCAATCCTGATGATTATGTAGGGATCATAATCAGAACAAAAGTAGATACTTTAATAGAAACCCTTGAGCACAATAAGGCTACAATCTGAACTTTGATTCCAATCAAAGATTGAAAATTGAAATCGAGATCTAGATAGGACCCAGACATAGGTGGTGATAGTAGGGGAAGCTTAAGTTCTGAAACTCGATTCTGATAGGAATGCGAGAATTGGGATTGAGACAAATATTGGTCATGAAGGAAATAAAATAAACAATATTTCAAACATACCTTTGAGATTGAGATCGAGATAGTTTTGAAACCCTCAGAAAGACTGATTCAAACACTTAACCATATTTCGATCTCATTCAAGAATAACAAGTGGGAAAAAGCAAGGTTTTGACTCATGATTTACAACAGTTGAAAATTTAAAGTTCATCAAAATTTGAAATAGAGTCAACTTAAGAAGTACAAAGACCCTAGCTAAACTAGGGAATGAAGAGAAAAAAAAACCACACAAGAAACACAATGTAAACAAAAAACAAAAACAAAGAGAAACCCAAAAGAGAAGAAATGATGATGCACCAAAGGGTTGAATGAAAACGAAAAAAAAAACAAGAAAAAAAAGAAACAAGAAACAAGAACAAAAAGCATGAACCAATGAAAGAAACATACCAACAAAGCAAACACACACAAACCAAAAATGAAAGGAAAGAAAATGAGAAGACATCTACCTCAAGAAATGACAAGAAATCCTCAAGCATGAACTCAATTCCAAACCCATTTCTTTGCTCCAGTTCATTCTGTCAACATACACAAGCAATAATGAGTGAAAACCAAGGAATGGTGGGAATAAAAAATCGTTCACATGTGCAAACACGTGGTCATTAATGTGGGGTGGTTTGGGCCTCGAGATCGGGGTAGAGGTCATAAATGAAACGTTGTGAAAATAAAAGATAGGTGGGAGTCAAGATTGGGAATGAACACAACACCAAAAATCTCAATGAGTGCAAAGTTTCAAAATTTGAGCCCCAAAAAACAAGGACAAACGTGGGAATCAGAATGGAACCTAGAACAAGAACTTTATAAAAGTTCTTAGTTTTGGTTCCGATCCGATATTTGATTTCAAAACACACAAGGAAAAACAAAAGGGTTGGAAATCGGGAGATCAAGATTAAAATGAGAACAAGAACTTTGGAAAAGTTCTTGGTTCCAATTTTGTTCTAAAATCCAATTTCGACAAATAAAAAGTACACAAGGAAGAAAATTGGAGCTCAAGATCAAATTCGAAACTAAAATTCACACTTTTAAGGGTGTAAGGTGATAGTTTCTTTCCAATACCTAAATCTGAAAGAACAAAAACACAAGGAAAAATGCAAAGATCAAAATCGGAAAGAAAACCATAACAAGAACTTTGGAAAAGTGTCAAGTGCTAGTGAAAATCTGAAACCTGAACTTGACAAATAGAGAAAAAAAAACTCTTAAAGCCTGAACAAGAACACCAAATTAAAAAAAACAACAAAGGGGGACCTATTTTGACCAATAACAAAATCGGGTGGTTATGCAAGGCATAACAATGTGTAGATGAACTAAATATATATATTAAAAATATACAAATAAATTATGAATTTTTTCCCATAACTTTTAATGCATTAATTTTTTTATTGAAAAGATTAAATTATAATTTTTAAGATATAGATTATAACATCAATATCTACTGCATGGATATTTTTTCATATTTTTTTGCTAGATATTTTTTTAATTAATTTTTGAAATTAGAGTAATTATAATTTGAACATAGGAGTATGTTGTAACACATAACATGTTTTTTCTACATTGATTTTTTTGGCTATAGAAAGGACATTTTGATACCTAGGGAATACATTTTTTTAGCATTTTTTTCTCTATTTTTCTATTTTTGTGTGTGAAAAAAATACCTTGATTTTTGGTGAAAAACTTACATTCACAAGAAATAAAATATAAATATGGTAATAAAATTAAAAATATTCAAAATTATACTTTTTGGAAAGCTTATAATAAGGGCTAGATAGTTATAAAACATAATTTTGAAATGACTTTATTTGATCCCTCAAAAGGGTATGTGCAGGATCATCATGGAAAAAATAGGCCCTTAAGTGGCAAAAAATTCAGAAAAAATATTATTAGGCAACTTGACATAAAAATTTGAATAAGTTATCTATATTATTTCAAAAATATGTAAGAATAGAATCTGTAGAAAATTGAATGCAGTTTCTAAACTACTAAGTTTATTTAAAAATAAATAAAATCTATTTGGTGAAAATTTGAAATTTCAATGCAGAGTACTTAAATTTCAGGGAAAAAATAAGAAGTAGGTGTCTTCTTACCACCCTAACCATAATAAAATGATAATATTTTTTAATAAGATTTTTATATATAAGTAGAGGACTCATGTTTTGATGTGATGTATTCTTTTTGTATTTTTTTTTGAAGTAAATAATTAATTATGAATTTTTTATTACAACTTTTAAAAAATATAAAAACTCGTATGTCTGACCACCTTAACTTGGTCAAAACTTCATGAAATTTATTTTTTCTTTTTTTAATCCTATAGTATGTGAAGCATAGAATGTTACACATGTTTTGGATTCAAAAAATTTGATACCGTTTGAATGTTATAGATGTTTTTCAATCAACCTATCGATTAGGACTTTAGTCATAATTCTAATAGAAAATGAATAATAATTATTTATTCAATTAAAATTAAAACATAATTTATATTGGTGGAAAGCTGAGAATCTCCTCTAAAACCCTTTTCATTTCATCAATTTTGGGTAAAAAAAAAGTCATCAACCACATACCCTACAAATACCCATAATATTGCCACTTTTTGGCCCATCATGATCCTACACATACTAAAAACATAAAGAAAAAGTGAATTTTTGTCACCATTTTGATAGGTGCAAAAGAGAATCCATTGTGGGTATGATTTATGACTAGATGGGTTCTATCCAAGGGGGTTTAATCTAAGGGGTTTTGATCTATGGGCTACATACTTACAAAATATAATTTCTAAATGACTTTATTTCAAGCAATTTAATTAGGATGTCCTAAGTTTTGGATCCATTATTATGGGATGACACTTCCAATTAATTAAGAATATTAATATTATTTAGATTAAGTATATATTTTATTATTACACTTAATGATTTATGTATGTTGATTTATTATTTATGCACATGTTATTGCAACATTAGATGATCAACAAAATATTGGACAACACAAGATACCATTTTTTATCAATCTTAACCAGACACAAACAACAATGGATACAGTGCAATCTAGAGATGGTAAAGAAACAATGAAATATTTTTTAAACAATTTTGAATGTTTAATTTTTAAATTAATTTAATAACTAAATTATATAATTTATAGGTTTTGATAACATTCTAACGGAGGACCTTGATCAACACTATTATGGATAATAAATATAGTTTATTGTAATTTCACCTTTTAGATATTTTTTAAGTATTTAATGTTAGATTGATGGTTGGGGAGGAAAGAGATTCTTTTTGTGTATAAGTCCAATTACCTCCCCCTTTAACAATTAGCACTTGGATGGAGTAGCATGTAGATTCAAGATATAGATATCATTTATATATTGCACTTTTTACTTACATAATATATGCAAAAATTGGTTCATTGGCCTAAATTATACTTAATGTAATTATAATTGAGGTCCATATCTATTTACCCATTGTATTATTAATTATTAATTATTTCAATGTTTATGTACTATTTTATTTACTATTGAGATTACTTCATCAATGGAATTGATATAAATTTTCTTATATAAACAAGGTACATTCATAATTATAAGGTATGTTTGTAATTATTATTAAAAGGAAGATATTTTTTATAGTTAAAATTTGGGGTATGCTACAATTATTGGTTTCACATCTTATTCTTTAGTTTATGGTATGAAAGCCACAATGCTTCTTGATATTAGGAATACATGGCCTTAATACTAACCATGCAAATAATTTGGTGACCTAGTCAACTTGATGAAAAATATATATGACTTATAACTATTGCAAAAACACGACGAAAAATAATGGTCTTTTGAACACCTAAGTTTGTAGTGTATGATTAAGGATGTATTGAAAAACTCAAAGGATTTAATTAATTCATTTTCCTTATTTAAATACTTTGAGAACACATACAATTAGGAAAGATATATAATTTTTATTTACTTGACAATATACTTGAATTCACCTAGTCTTGTAGCATATTCCTACAACAACAAGAATACATGTCAAATCAACACCAACATAATCCCTTTAGATGGAATTTTTTAATATTTTATTTTTTAGAAAAATAAGAGACAATAATACTTGTTGGAACACTTTTGTCGTTGCACCAAAAGACCGATGAATTAACACCTAATACAAGCACTAGAGATAAATGAATCCATATGAGGCAGTTAGTCCATATCTCAAATCCAAAGAGAGACACTAGTGATTAGTCGAACAATCCCCCCCTCAGCGTCACCTGAGGGAATTCGAACCTACAACTCGGCTTTGATACCATTTTTTGGAACATGTTTGTCATTGTGCCAAAATATTGTCTTATTAATGCCTGATACAAATTCCAAAGAGAAATCGATCCATAGGCAGTAGTTAGTTCATGTCCTGAATCCGAAGGGAGATGCTAATGATTAGTCCAACACTTCCTTCAAAAAGGTTTGAAATTTCATGCCAAAAATAAATCCAAACCCTTAAATCCCCTTACTTCATCACTTATACAATTCTCTCATTTAGAAATTTCATCCAAATAAATTCCTAAATGCCTCTATTTGTGAATAAAATATTCATATTTTATATTTGTCTTACTAAAATATTTATGCTTAATGATAACTATGATTGACAAGAAACCATAAAATAATACATTATAAAGCTATCAGCATGACCACTAGAAATATGGTGGATTTCTCAAATTGGATTTTCTAGGTGATTTTTTATTTGAGTGCTAGCTGATTTTTTGAGGTGACAAGAGGTAGAGGGTAATATTTTAACATTGATATGCTATGAATTTTGCATAATAGGTAAATATGATACTTTTCTTAGGTAAATTTAAAGTTGCTAAGTAGGTGATCATTAAGTTAATTATGGAGCATTGGTGGTATATAAGGAGTAGAGACTTTCTCATTTAGCTCAAAGCAGTTCATTTATATGTGCATATTGGTCATTTGATATCATCTTTAGGTACTTTTACTAATTATATTAAATCTTAAAATTTTATTACATAATAAAATATGGCTAATATTTTCATGGAACACTACAATTATGCCCATTAGTATTTGTTGGTTCTAAAGTCTAAATTTAATGGTCAATGATTATGATTGTATTTAGATATGTTTGATGTAAACTATCAAATAAAATTTTAATAAAACTATTGTATAAAAATGGAGATTTTAAACATAACATCAAAATTTATATAAGATTATGATAATATATACTTAATTTGTATATAAATTTATGTCTATTAAAGTGTTAATATTTATAAAACACTTTTAAATAAAACCGTCATTAAAAAGCACTTGTAATTATGTCGACTATGAAGTGGATGACCTACTTTTGAAAATCAATGGTTGAAAGTTAAGAAAAGGATGCAAGATGATTGAAATGATATCAACCATCAATTTTTTTACAATATTAAAAATATAATATATAATTAAAGAAAAAATAACTGTACACACTTATCCAATCTTAACTTTGAAGTAGAGAAAGGTAGGATAAGAATGCATTTTTTTCTTTAAAAATTTTCACTTAGATTTTTTATATTTCTTATAATAAGTATAATATATAAATAATAAATTATATGTTCAAATATTTTAAATTTAAATTGAAATTTATTTTAATAATTATTTTTTATATAATAAGTTTTAATAAATATAATTATTTTTCAATATTAAAAAAATTAAAATTATGAATTGACTTTTTACCTTTTTAATAGGTTTCATTAATTTTTAACATTTTAAGTTTGGTGGTACTTCTAATTTTTAATGTAAAATTTAAAAGTCTAGCTTTAAAATTTTAACATGGTTTATTTTTATTTTAAATATTTATTTGAAGTATCATTTTCATTTTAAATTTTTTTAACTTATTTAATAATTTAACTAGATTTATGGTTAATTTGATAATATTAGGGGAGAGGGGCTAGTAGTTGTGTGTGCCAACTTTGTGAACATGTAGCCATTGGTAGAACCTTTATTTATTTTTTTAATTTGGACTAGTTTCTTATCTATCTATAACTAAGGTTGATCAAAACTTGATCATTGGACTTGAGTAGTTGAAGAAAAAAATATCATTTGTTGCTTGTAGATTATCATATTATTATTTAAAATAAAACTAATATGCAACCTAAATGGACCAAATACCTATTAATAATAATAATAATATTATTTTATAGTCCACGATACCCGGCAATCTATTTTTGGGTATACAGACAGCCTACAGCAATATGGGACTCCTCGTACTCCCAATATTGAGGGAGGCACCTAACTCGTGCTCCACAATACGAGGTGTACATACCTTACCCCCTGCAGGATTTGAACTTGTGACCTCTCTTTCAAGAGTACAAGTTCTCCACCATTAGGCCAACTATTGGTAACCATAAGTCTTCAATATCTCTAGTTTTTATATTCAACACATATGGACCAATAGCCAGACACAAAAATCTATTTATTGTTATAAAAACAACACATAATTATTTAAACTACAATTTATATCAAACAAAAATGGACCAATAGTTGAACACTAATTTGTTTTCAAAATCCTTCACATTTAATGGGAAAATACATGGTATTTATTGTGCTCACCTTTTATATTTGTGATAGGACAAGCTATTAATATGAAATAATTTAATGCTTGTACTTTGCTACCCCAATAGTCATACACATAAAAAAAAAAAAATTACTATGAAAACAATATTTGTTTAAATGAGTGTCTTATTTTATTAAATGAGCATTTTGTTTTATAAATGACATACTTATAGTGGATAATTATGATATTTTATTTGAGACAAAAAATAGTTATTTCACTTCTTGATAATGTATTTATATTTTTTTATATAACATTCCAAGGTTCTCATGGGTCCATTTTTATCAACATTTGGTTATTTTTTTATTTAATGACTATTTATTTACAATATATAGTATAAAAATGTGGTGAGACTGAGTATTATAATCACCATTAACTGGATGACTATTGGACCCTACACAACTACTAGCCCCTCTCCCCTATAATAAATTTTTTATTTGTTAATTGAGTTGATCTTTCAATTAATGTTAATATTGCTTGTAATATATTAACTATAATTTTTAGATACATATTTTATTAATATTTCAATTCTAAAAAAATAAATTTTAGTTTTTTTAATTTAATCATTTATTAACTTAATTTTTTTTATTATTCATTATTAATTTCTTAAAATTATGATATTTATTAATATTTGGATTTTGATATATTTTAACTTTGCATTTAGTTTATTATATTTTAAATTTTTATTTATATTTAATTTTGAAATTTAATTTTATTATTTATGTCTTTTTATAAAATTACAAATAATAATTAAAAAATATTAAAACTAATTTAATTTATAATTTATTTTCTTATTAAATTTTAATTATTGTATAATAATTCTATTTTGAATTTTTGCTTTAATTTATATAACAAAATGAATCTCAAACTTAAAATATAAATTAAAAGTTATAAAGTGTGTGTGTGAGAGAGAAGATAACTTTTGATTAGTCATTTCATGCCAATAATCCAAGGATAACACATGTCCCTAGGGATTTATGCTTAGGGTAGCTTGCCATTTGATTAAGGATATGATAATTCATATTTATAACCTCTTTAGTGTACCCATTGCACACTTAAGGAGGAAAATAGATATAGAGAGAAAGATAGAAGGGAGAGGGAGATGGAGATAAGACAGAGGCAAATAGAGAAAAACTAGAAATAAAAGAAGAGAGAAAGATAGGGGGAGAAAATGAGACAAAGGAGTAGAGATGCAGATAGACAAAGAGAGATAAAGTGAGTTAGATAGAGAGAAACAAAGATAGAAATGGAGGGATAGAGAGAGGGAGAGGGAGATACAAAGTGAGAGAAGAGAAAAAAGATAGAGAGAGATGTAGAGATAGAGAGAAAGAAAAATAGAGATATAGAGATGGAGATAAAGACATATATAGAGATAAAAAGAGAGATATAGAGGTAAACATATAGAGGAATAAAGATAGATTAATAGAAAAGAGATAATAAGAGAGATAAAGAAAGACCAAGAGGAAAAGAGAGAAGAGGAGAGACATAGATATATTCACATAGAGAGGGAGATGGAGAGATAGAGAAATAAAGAAAAGTAGAAAGAAACAAATAATATATAGAGAAGGGTAGAGAGATAAAGAGGGAAAAGGGTAGAGAGGGGGGAGATAAATAGGGATAGCAAAAGAGAGTAAGGGAGAGACAGATAGGGAGAGGGAAAGAGATAGAGAGAGGAAAATAGAGAAACATAGATAGGGGTAGAGAGAAGGGAAGAAAAATATAGATAGAAATAGGGTGGAGAGAGGAAGATAGATCAAGAGATAATGAGAAATATAGAGATAGAGAGGGAGATAGAGATATAAAGATATCTCTCTTCCTCTTCCTATATCTCTCTCTATATATCTCCATATTTGTCCCTCCCTCTATGTCTATATAACTTCCTATATCTTTCTATCCCTCCATACATATCCCTCTCTTTGTCTCCCCCTCTTTATATCTCTATTTATCTCTCCCTCTCTCTCCATATCCATCTCCATCTCTATCTCTATCTTCCTTTCTATCTCTCTCTTGTATCTCTATCTCCTTACCTCTCTCAGCATCTCTCTCTCTTTCCCCTATATCTTTTTTAATGTATATATCTCTCTCTATCTCTCTCCCTCTCTCTCTCTCCCTATCACTCTCTCTTTCTATATCTCTCTACTTCAACTCTATCCTCTCTCTATTTCTCTTCCTCTCTCTCTCTCTCCCTATATATCTCTCTCTCTCTATCTCTATCTCAATATCTCTCTCTCTCACACACACTCCCTATTTCTCCCTCCTTATATTTCTCACTCTCTCACACACAAACTCCCTATTTTCCCTCCCTATATCTGCCTCCCCCCCTCTATCTCTCTCTCCCTCTCTATCTGTATTACTCATCTCTATCAGGTCTCCTTTATCTCTCACTCTTCCCCCTCTATCTCTATCTTCTCATCTCTCCCTCTCCCTCACTCTTTATATCTCATTATCTCTATCTCTCTCACTTATTCACTCAATCTCTCCCCAATATCTCCTACTCTCTCTATATCCCTCTCTACCTCTCTCTATATATCACTTCCTATATCTTTATCTTGCTCTCTCCAACTCCCCCTCTTTCATTGTCTCCCTCTTTTTGTCTCTATTTATCTCTCTCTCCCTCTCTATATGTATTACTCATCTCTATCAGGTCTCCTTTATCTCACTCTTTCCCCTCTATCTCTATCTTCCCATCGCTTCCTCTCCCTCACTCTTTATATCTAATTATCTCTATCTCTCTCACTTATTCACTCAATCTCTCCCCCATCTCTCCTACTCTCTCTATATCCCTCTCTACCTCTCTCTATATATCACTTCCTATATCTTTATCTTGCTCTCTCCAACTCCCTCTCTTTCATTGTCTCCCTCTTTTTGTCTCTATTTATCTCTCTCCCTCTTTGTCTCTCCTTCCATCTCTCCCTCTATATATTCATCTCTCTATCTTTTTCTTTGACTCTCTATATCTCACCCCCTATATCTTTCCCAAGTTGTATCTATCTCTCCATCTCTCCTTTCTATCCCTATCTCTCCCTCTTTCCATCTCTATCTCTCCCTTTCTCCCCCTCTCTCCCTATCACTCCTTTCTATATCTTTATACTTCTCCTCTCTCCTCTCTCCTATATTTTTCTCCTTCCTCTCCCTCCCTCTCTATATATTTATACATAACTATCACCCTCTCTCTCTCTCATGCATACACACATACACTCCCTGTTTCTCCCTCCATATCTCTACCTCTATCTCTATATCTATCTCTTTACCTCTGTATCTCTATCTCTCTGTATCTCTTCTTTCATCACTCCCTCTATCTCTATCTTATTATATCTCAATGCCTCTCTACCCCTATATCTTTCCATCTCTACCTCGTATATATCACTCCCTATATCTTTGTCTTTCTATCTCTCCCTCTCTCATTCTCTCCCTTTCTCTCCATGTCTATATATTTACATCTTCCATCTCTATCTATCCATCTATCCTCTCTCTCTATTTATCTCCCTCTCCTCTCCATATCCCTCTCCTCCATCTCCATCTCCATTTCCATTTCCATTTTCATTTCCATCTATCTCTATCTCCTTACTCCTATGTCTCTCTCTTGCTCTCCCCCCTATATCTCTCCCTCTCTCCCTATTTGAAGCATAACATGATCCTATTGATAATGGAGCTTGATTATCTTCCTGATTTAGAGGTTTTCTTTTAGTTGTGTGCAGATCCTTATAAGTGGATGCATAATTGATTTGAAGTTGTCACTTTTCCATTGAAATTTGAGACCTTTGTTGCACAAAAAACATCATTTTCTAAATGGACTACCAATTAACTTCATGTATATTACACAAATGTATGGAAAAAATAGACCAAAATTTTCCCTAATTTACCTTCCACACATTTTCGGCATACCCATTGCACACCAAAGCGCAATTGCTAGTTTTATTATTGTTATTTTTTAATCCATTATTCAATGACATGGACTTCATGGTTTTATAGCCATCACTTATGGAAAAAGTCTATAGTTAAATCTCATTTCATTGGTTTATAAGTAGCAATTGCACCTAAAAGAAGTTCAAGGATTATGCCAAGAGATATTTTCCACATAGATAAATCTATTATAGAAAGTGGATATTATTTGATTTTAGTTATTGAGGATTTCACATGATGATTTGGAGGATTTTTCAATTAAATAGCAGCTGATTATTTGATTTTGGTTTTTGAAAATTTCACATGATGTTTTGGAGGATTTTACTATTAAATAGCAGCTGATTTACCAACAACTAAAACATTTTAACTCAATAGTGATTCAAGGGTGACTAAATCTTATTTTCAGGTGTGAGACAGATTTACTAATCAATTTTGAACCTCCAAATCCACAAAGAAAGCCTATAAAAGAACTAGTTATAAAAACCCCTCTTTTTTATTTTTTTATTTTTTATTTTTTTTAACACTCCTCATTGCATCCTAAGCGGCACATGTAAATGTGTATGAAGAAGGGCACATAATAAATAAACAAGGATATACGGAAAGAAAATTGTCACAATACAACATACAAATCAAATTAGTCATGCAGGCAGTAATGACGAGTAAATAAACTAGCAGTTGCATAATATTCAATGAGCAACGAAATAGCTGATAGGCATAGACCAATTTCAAATGTTTTCCTGTAATGTTCTCCCTGTTGGTGTCAGTGTCAGACTGGAGGAGATCCTAGTGGGGGAATCCAAATGTCAATGCTCGAATAGATCCATTCCACCAACGTCTAAAAGAAAAGGGAAGAATTTAACCAACACATCTGGGTCTTCCAGCAATGGAAGGTCATAAGGAAGGGGAATGCCCTTACCCAATGAAGTCATGGCCAAAGTCCTTTCCACACTAGCCAACATGTCCTTCCTAAACAACCAGTTTATGATCACCCTTGAATCAGCCTTGGAAACCCCCACATCTAACAAACCAACTAAGACACAAGACAAAATGTTAGATTCCAACCGATATCCCTTCACACCCGCCATAAAACCTTTACTAGTGAGGCATTTTACTGTTGCGAAGGCGAGATAATCCAGGTGTTGAATTATCTAACACAGTCAAAGAGAATTCATTGGGTAAATATATATCTCTCTCGCTCATATACACACACTCCCTTTTTCTCCTTCTCTACCTCTATCTCTATCTCTATCTCTCTATCTTTCCGCCTATGTATACCTCTTTCTATTACTTATCTCTATCACCTTCTTTCTCTCTCTCTTTCCCCTTCTATCTTTATCTCCCTATCTCTCCCCCCATCTCTATCTATATCTCCTTATGTCTACCTCTCTCTCTCTCACACTCATCTCTCTATATCTTTCTATCTATATCTCTCTTTATCTATCACCCTATCTTTCTCCCTATACATCTATATCCTTTCCCTCTCCCCCCTTCTTCTCTCTCTATCTTATTCATTCCATCTCTCCCTCCATCTCTTCTACTTTGTATCTTTATCTTTATTTCTCACTCATCTCTCTATCTCTTTCTATCCATATCCTTGTCTATGTATATCTCCCTATCTATCTATCTATCTATCTCTTCATCTCTTTTCATATCCCTCTCTATCTCTCTATATCACCCTTTATCTATATATCTCCCTCTCTCTCTCCCTCTCTCCCCCTCTTCTTCTCTCTCCCTCTCTACATATATCCCTCTCTTCCCCATCTCTCTCTCCCTTTCTCTCTCCCTCCCTCTCTCTATCTCTCTCCCATCTCTCCTCTTGCTCCCTCCCTATCCCCGTATCCATCTTTACATCTCAACCTCTCTCTCCCTTTATCTTTCCATATATATCTATATCTATTTCTCTCTCTTCCCATTTATCTAACTCTCCCTCTCTCTCTCTACCTCCCCCTATTTCTATCTCCCTCTATTTCTATTTCTATCTCCCTCTCCATCTCTATTTCACTCTAATTTTCTCTCTTTTTCTCTCTCCCTCTCCTCTATTTATATCTCCTTATATCTCTATCTTTATATCACTCTATCTTGCCATATATCTCTCTATATCTCTATCTCTCCCTCTCCCTCTTCTTCTTGATCTCATTATCTCTTCCTTTCTATCCATCCCTTTCTATCTCTCCCATTTATCTCCCTATCTCTCTATCTTTATTTCTCCCTCTATCTCTCTCTCTATATCTAATCTATTTGTCTCCCTTGTCCTCTCTCATTCTATATTCATCTCTACCTCTATTTGTTTGTCTCTTCCTCTCCCACTCTACATTCATCTCTACCTTTATATTCCTCTCTTCCCCTCCATCTCTAGAAATGTCCCCCTCTCTCTACCCATCCATCTCTCTCCGTATCTCTCCCCCTCCCTGTTCATAGACCTTCATTGTCTTCTTGATTGAAAGATTTTCTTTCACTCATCTTTAGAGACCTTTGTTGCACAACAATATCATTTTATGAATGGCCAACCAATTGAACTCATGTAATACACAAATTTAAAAAATTTCCCTAATTGACATTCCACACCTCTTCGGCATACCCATTGCACACCAAGGTGCAATTGCTAATATTTATAAATACAAAACTCAAAAATTTAAAAAATCCTTAAAAAAACCCTCAATTTCCCTTTTTTTTCAGTCATATATGGATTTGTGCTTACCAAGACTCGTAATAATTTAGATAACTATTTACATTTAAATGTATGAAATTTGAAAAGTTCTTTTTTATTATTTTATAAAGGTAATTGATATAGTTTAGTTTTTAATATTAATATTATATTTTTAAAATGTATAATTTTTATTTAGATTTTTTTTAGTAAAAAGATGCTAAATTATTTTATTAGGTAATTTATATAGTTTAGTTTTTAATATTAATATTATATTTTCAAAATGTATAATTTTTATTTAGAATTTGTTTATTAAAAAGATGTTAAAAAATGAAAATTAAGTAATTTTTAATATTTATATTTTACATTGATGAATGTTTAGAATTCATATATTCATTGATTTTTATTTTAAAATGATTAAAAAAATTAAATAAAAAAATAAAAAATATATATATTTTCAATTTTTTTTAAAGATAAATAATTTTTAATTTTAATTTTATTTATTTTATTTATTTTATTGTATATTTATAGTTTTTATTTAATTCATTTTTTCTACCTACTAATCCCAAAGGGCATAGCCAGACTATATTAATAACTCTAATCTTACGCTAATTCAAATTCTAATAATAATTTTAAATAATGTGATTAAGTGGCAAACTAAGCCATACACATGAATGCTTTCATAATGATTGCATTATTATTATTAATATAATTATCAATTAAAATTTAAAAACATGTAATGATTTGCAACCATGCAAAACAAGCACAGTTGTCTTCACTCATAAACTTAACTCATTTCCTCAAATTAATTTTCATCTCTCCATTGGAAAATGTTAAACCAATGAAACATTGAAGGATGATCATAATCTGACGTAACAAAGAAATCCGTTGTAAGATGTACCAATTAATTAAGCCAATATTTTTCAAACTAATTAAATAACAAAAAATTTAAAAACTAATTAAGAAATAAATTACGAAATCAAATTAATGTACCTAAAAAGCTGTTCCGATATTCATCCCCAAAAAAAAAGAGAAGTAAAACGAAGACGACATTTTTCATCTTTAAAGTAAGAAAATTAAACCGTGTTTTTAATGCAATCTTTAAACTAAGAAAAACAAGCACGTAACGTGATAAAAGAAGATGAAGATAGCTTTCTCGAGAAATTTAAGCCGATATTCGTGGGGTTCCCGAAATTTAAGACGACTTTTCCCATGACCAACGACAAGGCGCTGATATTTAAGCCGATATTTGTGGGGTTCCCGCCGGCGTCAGACTGGGGAAAATGCCGGTGGGGTTCCCCCACATAGAATAGCCTATCGGCTAAAAATGAGCTAAAGTTCTGGTTGTATGGGGGCCATAGATGCCACGGTGCAACGCTGGATAGCCGCTTCCAGCGGGAAAGCCCGAATTGTCACAATCTTTATATTAAAACATCAGATTTTCCAGATGTTTCTGGATTCAATTTTTAAACAAATTTTCCAGAAAATGACATGCACTAATACATTTTTCCGTGTTGGGCAGACTGATTCATCTATATTACAGTTGCTGCCGTCTCAATAATTCGTGTAGAAGGTTTGTTTTACAAATGAACAGACGTATGCTGATCGTAATGCTGCGTTTAGGCTTGGCTGTGGCATTCACATTAACTATCGCCACCGCAGTACAGAATTCCAATAGTTCCTCTTCTCCTCATGTCTTTGAAAAGTTTTTTGTCGCGAAAGATCGTATGCTGCAACAGAAAGTTAATGGTGATAGGAGGGATGTTGCAGCTCTACTGTCATTCAGAAATGGCATTACAGCCGACCCCATGCGATCGCTCTCCAACTGGACTTCTACCAATTCAGAAAACGTGTGCCTCTGGAGGGGTGTTTGGTGTAGAAAGAATACAAGGAGAGTGGTGGCCATAGTTCTCCCTCTATTGGAATTGGAAGGTACAATTTCTCCATCCATAGGAGGTCTCTCCTTGTTACACACTTTAGATCTCTCTCTTAATTCTTTCACGGGAAGGATTCCACCTCAGCTTGGCCAGCTGAAAGCGTTAAGACGACTTGACCTTATTCATAATGGACTAGAGGGTTCCGTCCCCAAATCTCTTGCCAATTGCTCGCAACTTCAGTATATCAGACTTGCATGGAACAACTTGACGGGGAGCATACCTGCAGAATTTGGTGGTCTAGGGAAGTTAGCGAATCTCCGCATACCCTTCAATCGTCTGAGCGGAAGCATTCCCAATTCCCTAGGAAATTGCACTTCTCTACTTTTTTTGGTCCTTTGTGGTAACTATCTCACAGGTACGCTACTTTCATTTTTCTTACTTTGAAGCCAACATGGTATCTGCTTCCATCCCTCCTCTTAAATAATTGTTCTGTTTTATACTTCATTCAAATTGATAGGGACAATTCCAAAATCTATTGGCGAGCTCAAATCTTTGGAAGCGTTGTCGCTGTATGAAAACAATTTAACCGGACCTATACCGCCTGAACTAGGGAACTGCACACCTCTTACTTATTTGCTCCTCAACAATAATCATTTCACAGGTGCGTTATTCTCGTGTCTTTACTTGTTTTGAGCTCTCCTTCTCTTACTAATTGTTCTGAATTAGTATACTTTATTGGGTTTAACAGGTAAAATACCAAAGGCCCTTGGAGAGCTCAAATCTTTGAAATTTTTGGCACTAAATGAAAACTATTTAATTGGTGAAATTCCAAAGGCCATCGGAGAGGTTAAGTATTTGGCATCTTTGTATCTGAATGACAACAATTTAATTGGACCAATACCACCCGAACTAGGAAACTGCACAACTCTATTGAGTTTGTTTCTTAACAACAACCATCTCACAGGTGCGTTATTCTCATGTCCTTACTTTTAAGGCAACGTTCAATCTGCTTCAATCCCTCCTCGTAATTATATTGAATTATATTTCATTGAATTTAAAAGGTGAAATTCCAAAGGCCATTGGAGAATTCAAATCTTTGTCAAGTTTGTATCTGTATGGAAACAACTTAACTGGAGCTATACCACCTGAACTAGGAAACTGCACGTCTCTATTTAGTTTGCTTCTCAACAATAACTATCTCACAGGTGCGCTATTCTCAACAATAACTATCTATTATATTCCTTCCTTCTCTTAGTATTTGATCTGAATTATAGTTCATTGAACTTGATAGGGAAAATTCCAAAGGCCATTGGAGAGCTCAAATCTTTGGCACAATTGTATCTGAATGGAAACAATTTAACTGGACCAATACCATACAGTATTGGAAAGCTCAAGAGTCTTTCTGAGCTCATCATCTATAACAATAATCTTTCTGGGGGTATTCCTGAAAGTCTTGGTGAGTTGATTTCACTACAGAAATTAGATGTATCTCATAATCAGCTAACAGGAAAGATTCCACCATCCATAGGGAATTGCAAGCATGCAACCGATTTGGTACTGACAGACAACTTTTTGTGTGGAAGAATTCCAGCAACATTGAGTAACTGCACAGCCTTAAAGAGGCTAAAGCTCTCTAGCAACTCATTTAATGGAGATCTAGAAATCCATTTTTCTTCTTCCATAGAAGTTTTGTCTGCTCATTCTAATAATTTTTCTGGGACCCTGCCGGCATCGTTGGCTAATTGTACACAACTTACTCTTCTTGATTTCAGCAGGAATAGATTGACAGCTGAGCTTTCTTCACACCCTCTTGCAAATTGTCTTCAATTGAGGGTTGTAAGCCTCAGCTCTAATGAGCTTAAGGGCGATATTCCTCTATGGATTAGAAATCTCAGCAGATTGCAGGTGTTGGATTTATCCAATAACAAATTTGAGGGAAGAATTTCCTCTACTCTAGAGGATCTAAAGGGATTTAAAAATCCTACAGTTTCACAATTGGGTGGCACTACACTCTACGAGGATATACCGGCCATCAGAATAAAAGGAAATGAGTATAGACTAGAATATGTGCTGGCTGCAAACACTATACTTGATCTATCAAACAATAATTTAAAAGGGGAAATACCACCAAACATTGGGAATCTATCCCAGCTAAGGTTGCTAAATCTGTCTAGAAACCAATTGGAAGGTATAGTACCGGCATCTCTGGGGCAAATAGGACCTCTAGAGCAGTTGGACCTGTCTCAAAATAGATTAAGTGGGGAAATACCTGAGAAGCTATCTCAATTATCCAAGTTGAGCTATTGGAATGTATCTTTCAACCACCTCTGTGGGCCAATACCGGAAGGAAAGCAACTTATGACTTTTGATGAGAGATCTTACCAGGGAAACCCTATGTGTTTATGTGGGTATCCTTTACAAAGTTGTAAACATAATAAAAGTTCAATAGTGCCTTCACCTTCAGACATGGTGGGTAAATCAGCTTGGAGTAAAGTGGATGAACACATCTCAATGATTGCTGTGGGGTTGGGATTTGGGATTGGACTTGGTGGAACAATATCACTAATAGTATGGTGGAATAGACTTCTACATTTCGTTCGAGGCCCCAAAATAAGAGGCTTATGTGCAAGTACAGATTCCCAAAGTTGTAGTTGGAGTTTGAAGTATAGCCCACACTTCTCCTTCCAATCTTTCTCATCCACAAGTTAGTTGCTCTGTCTATTACTCATTTAAAATGACTTTATTTCATCTTTTGAGCAGAAATAATCAGCAAAAGATGTAACGGTAAGGACTTGTGTTCCACCTTAAGAATTTGTTTGTTTACTTTTAATACTTGAGGGATTGTCTACATTGTTTAAATTGCTAGAGTAATTTAAATGTTTCCATTAATAATGTTGAGTGGGATCTGCAAATTTATTTTCGTACTACCAAGTGGACAAAAAGTAATGTGATTGTTCAGGAGTGAGTATTGATTTAGGAGTTATGTATTTTGATATATTTCTAGCTTTTATTTTATTCCCTAGATTATTGGGATATACTTTAGTCTCTATTTTATCACAAAAGTATTGTGATGTGTGAATGATAAAAAATGTATTCCATTTGCATTTTTTTAATTTCTTTTGTCCAAGATTAAGTTACTTTCGATGGAATCCTCCTCGAATACCTATCGAGTGGTAACTGATAAAGCGTTTTTCCATGGCCTTTCCAAAAGGTTAGAAAATTTAAAATTTGAAAATGGAAATAAAATGCATATATGTTATCAACATTTTATAGGAAACAAACAATTTATTTTGTGGTAATTTTTTAACCATAATTTTTTAGATAGAGGGTAATTACTATTTAAACAATAAAAAAAAAAATTGATTTTTTTTTGAATATGTGTGTTCTTATTTAGTATAAAAGATTTTTTTATTGTCTTATGTGGAGGTGGGGCTCCTAGACAAGTTATCAAATGATTATTTCTATTTGTTAGATTTCATTTAATATTTTCTTTTATCTAAAATTTTTGATATTAAATTATTTGTGATAAACTATTACAATTTATGAATGATCATTTATTCATTTACTAGTCATCAAAGACATATAAGATGTTAGTTGAAAATTGTCTAATAAATTATCATATAAGAAATTATTGTAGATAAACTATGTGTTAAAATTATTAATTAGTGAGGGATGAATGTAAAATAGTTTGTCCCACTTCTAGATCAAATAAAAAAAATAGTTGATTTTTTTCTACAAACATGGTAAGGACCATTCAAAGAGAGCTTTGATAAAACCTAGTAATTATTTAGACTCAATAGAAGACATTACTAATCAGGGAAAACTTTAGGGGCGAATATTCGCCAATTAGCGAATAATTGAAATTAGGACTCCAAAAATGACGAATAATATTTTTTAAATGATGTGTCATTGGAATTGATTCGCAGTAGTTTATACTGTAATTACAAACATTAACTATATTCGCAAGTAATAAAATATCCCTACAATTAATTTTGGGGCAATATCGCCACTAATAATAAATTACCATTTAATTTTAGGGATAGTTTAGCATTGAATATGGATTTTATTTATTGCCATCAATTAGCTTTTTAATCGGATGGTTGCAGTTGATTCTGTGACCTATATGCATGTGCCTTTAAAAAGGCTTGTTGAGGCCTAAAATTTGTTTTGGGCCACATGATTAGATTTAATCGTGTGGCCCAAAACAAATTTCAAGCCTCAACAAGCCTTTTAAAAGGAATGTGCATATAGATCATGGAATCAACTATAGCCATCGAATTAAAAAACTAATAAACATTGTTCAATATGTAAGGAAGCCAATTCATTGTAATTATGATGTAGTTTTTTAAATCTAATCATGTGGCCCAAAACAAATTTCAAGCCTCAACAAGCCTTTTAAAAGGCACATGCGTATTAGGTTGCAGAATCAACCTGCAACCATTCGATTAAAAAGCTAATCAATGGTAAAAATTTCACTTTTCATCAAAACATGCACATCCTTGGCCCATTCACATGGTGACAAGTGGCTCCTTCCTATTGGTTGGGTTTTTATCCCATATTCATCCCTTTTATCTCTTCTCTCATCAAACTCTTGTATAAATAGAGAGGTTATCCTTCATTTCATGATCCACAAATTCATGCAAAGTTACTCTCTTCACATTCAAAGCTAGTTTTTTCCATTGTCATAGCATTACATCTTCATCATTGGCTTGTCAAGGGTTGGGAAACGACCACTTTTCATATCAAAGTGGCACCAATCCACTATGGAATAGGTATACATTGTGCTTCTATTATACTTTCAATTAGTTTGTTTGATTATCTTGTTTGTGAGGCATGATGTATTATTTCGTAGGGATGTTGGATGTTTGTATTGTTTTAAAACACTAACCATCCTAATGTGTGTGTTACAGTTTTAGCAATTTACAGATTTTCACATCCACACTAACTAAGAAACCTTCTTATGATAACAAAGTTTTAATGCTTCAATCATAAAATTTTAAGGTTTAACTCAATGTGAATATCCTTATTATTATCCTTCCAAAATACTATATGATATTAAAATCATCTATATTTAATAATATTATTATCAATTGATAATATTAGTAATAATATTAATATGATCTTCTACATCATAATTGTTTTTTATGTGTTACCAATCACTTGAAAAATTCAGTTGGTATTACTTGAGAATTAGATCTTCCTCCGTAATTCACACTAATATCTTTATTATTATATTATACAAATGAACTTATGTTCCTACTCACAATTAAACTTGATGAATGCAATTATTGAAAATTTAATTTAACATTTAACATTTTACTATCATAAGAATTGACCCAAATATTATATATCCTAACCTTCACTTTTATTTATTTATATAATTTTCTTTAATTTGAACTACTTTGAAAAACTATTTTATTTATTTTTCAATACTTCCTATCTATTTTAAATAAAATAAAATAACTAAAACTGAT
Organism: Sequoia sempervirens; assembly: GCA_007258455.2. Lineage (NCBI taxonomy): Eukaryota > Viridiplantae > Streptophyta > Pinopsida > Cupressales > Cupressaceae > Sequoia > Sequoia sempervirens. The sequence goes on from VDFB02000003.1 coordinate 714,769,455, forward strand.
GGTATGTAATTTATAAATCAATTAGATTTTATCTCTTTCTAAATATTTAACATATCTAAAATATTCTAAAAAAGAAAGATCAACTAAATTTTTTATTTATTTCTAAATAAAAAATATTCTAAAAAGCTAAAAAATCTTTAAAAAAACATTAGGCATCCTTTTACCCATCTATCTTTCTATCTTTTTAAAAAAAGACATACTAAAGATTTTAACTTATCTACTTTCTATCTTTTTGTGAAAAAAAAGGACTAGAGTAGAGCAATTCAAATAAGACTAAAGAAAACAACTTTAAATGCATGGATTTTCTTCTTAATTGACTTATAGGCTTAAATTTGCATGAAAGTGAATAAGTCTAACTAAAACTATTTAATTTTATAATGGCTATGCTATGGCAGAGGAAAATTCAAACAGTTCGCGTACAAGGATAGAGATTCAAGAATAACATACATTATTTGTGCATAAGCAAGCTTCTACTCTGGTTTTGGAAATGATTATATTTCAAATGTCTAATGTAATTCCTACGATTGCATTCCTTTGATCCCTTTTATGACATCATATGAGTATAAATTAGCTATGTCATGTGGAGTATACGAAAATCATCAACAATGATAACTTTAGCAATTAGAATAGATAAAACTCTGATAGGGTAAATGCAGTATGCTTAATATGAAAATGTTATTTCTGAGCAAGAACCCATGAAATATTTTGGAAAGAATTAGATACTTTTCAAATACGGTATGCATTGCCTGTGTAGGAGAAAATTAAGAACATAAACTATTAAGATCTAAACGCGCATCAAAGAAATTTCTCTTCTGGAAGCCGCTCAACGGAATGAGTATGGAGAAATAATTCTAGATAAATTTTCTTATAGTTTGAAATGACTGAGAGACAACACAACAAAGGCGATCCTGTGAAGGCATGACCGTCCTGCCAAGTGATTTCTAAAGAGTTTTTAGGTCGAGGGTTATTTTACAGAATACTAGAGGACACCACACCTTTCAGAGGGGCTAAGAAATAGATTAATCCTTAGAGTCGAATGAAAAGTCCCTCCCAAAGACAGATCACAATTTCTAATAGCCATTGAAAGTGGATTTCTTCTAGGAGAAGATGAAGTTTGATGATACATATAGAAAAATCTGAGAAACCAATGAGATTGTGGAGGATTTACTAACGAGAGAAATATATATATTTTTAGGCATGTGGGAATAGAAAGAAGAGGAACCACAGACAGACACATGTAGATGAAGGAGACATAGAGATACAAATAAAACAATACAACACAGAACAAAGATGAAATCAGACATGAGAACTCAGAGAAAACTTGAGCGCTGCTAACCACAAGCTCTTGCATTAGATTTATAGCTAAATTTGCATTAATGATGTACAAACTGTAGCATATTTGTTAGTTTTGAAATTTATTGCGGGTAGAGGAAACAAAACTCATCATGAAGGTTTTGGTTAGGAAAAGCAACCATACTCAACACGTGGTCGGCTGTGGACTGCAGTTTGTCTGTGCCGACAGTCTTCACACACAATTTATTCACTTACCAACAAGGCAAAATTAAGGCATCAAAATAAATGACATCAACCAGGCTAAATGAAATGGTACATATCGAAGTTTAAATTGAAAGCACATGTTCACTCAATAATGACATTGCCCCAATTATAGCTGACTACCCCCAAATCTTAGTGGCTGGTTGTTGAGTCTAAAAGGAGTTTAGTTTTAGAAACATCTACGTAATTTTAAGAATGAGGAAAGTAATCCATATGATAGACATACCAATAGTGGGACCTATTACATATGATTTATAGCAAGCCCGTAAGAGAATCTAACACGTTTTCAACAACAAATAAGTTAGGAAAACGCATTTTGAAAAAAGGAACATTTATATATATATATATATTCTTTTGTATTTGCAATTTCTTAATGAAATAATATAAGTAATTGAATAATTATTATTTTTCAAAGAATTTTTAATTGTTTCGATTATTGAAAAGATCGGTTTAAATAGTACTATTTATTGATAAATACCAAGTATCCCAAAATAATTAGGTTTTTTAAAAAGGGGGTTGTGACAATGATCTTCAATGATTATGTCTTCTTTCATCAAGATACCTTCATCACTAATGGGAGAGATATAAGGAGAAGAACAATTATGATTATCATGATTATCGATGCATGCATCCTTTTGTGTCAAATCTTTATTGGATGATCTTAGTGAGAGGAAGTTCTTAAGGGATTCATCTAATGTGTCTAAATCATCACTACCAAAGGGCTTGGATATTATGGTTTTTCAAAATTGAATAATTTTTTGAATTGGGTTGTTTGATGTTTTTTGTTTTTTGTTTTCATTTGCTAATGAATCTAATCTAAATGAACTAGGAACTAATGTTGAAAATGAAAATTGCAAAAGTATAAGTGCCATGAATGTAAACAATGCCTATTTCTAATGATTTAAATGTAAGAGAAGCTATGAAAACTTAAAATGGAATGTAAGGACATAGGATGAAATGCAACTTTTTAGATTTCAAACGAAGTAATTTACTGATGACACAATGCAATAATCTGAAAGATGAAAGATTGGAAATGCAAACATGAATTTTAACAATGCATGAAATGGGCTAATGTAAGCTAAATATAATGAAATGCATGATGCAAAAACTCAAAGAACTGATACAGATAATTGATGGCAACAAACAAAAGCATAAAAACAGGGTTTTCAGCTCTATAAGAGGCAATTTTAGGGGTCAAAGGGACTGATTTGCCTAGGGTGGTGAATGAGTCCTAGTGAGGATTTTTTTGAGATTTTTGAGATTTTGCTGAGGGATTTTTTATGTTTTCTATGTTGTAAGATGCAAACCTAGGATGAAAATGTAAAATTTCAAAAAAAATTAATGATTTTAGATGCCAAAAATGCAACCTAAACGCACTTTTCATGAATGCAAAATTTGAAACCTAGCTTGCAAATTAATCCATGCAAACCCTAATGCAAGATCAATACAAGGCTAGATCTATGATGAAGGAATCCAGATAAAACAAGGAGATATTCAAAAAGTAGGTTCACCAAAATGAACCATGAATTTTAAGGTTTGTGATCTATGTACTTCTCTTGCACTCTTAGGGTTTTTCACCTAAAAGGAGAGAGATAGACACCTAAAATTGAAGTGGTTCATTCAAACTAAGGTATGCAAGATGGAATTGAGACTAAAATTAAATGATATAAATGAAACTAAATGATGAAATTGATTGATTATCAATGCAAAACTAATAAAATATGCAATGTTTGAAAACATAGTGTGATATGCAGAAAACACCTATAAATGAATGCAAATTGCAACATAAATGAATGAAATTGAAGAGGTGCACTTGTAAAATTGTTGAAGACTTGAAATGACTTGTGAAATGTTGTTGATCTTAATTTTTAGGCTTGGTGGGACTCATTTTCCATTCTGGGTGAATCAGTCCCAGTTCTGTGAAACTGTTCCAGAGCCCATTTCGGACAAATGGGTATCTAAAAAAGTAGAAAACCAAAATCAGGCTTGGAAGTGGAACTGATTCACCACCTATGGTGAATGAGTCCACTTTTTAATTTTTGAATATTCAAAGGTGGAAAGAGGAGCTCCCGGTCTATAATTTCTACTACTCTAGGTGTGCAGTTATGAAACTATCAAATTCGAGCTTAAAAGTGACTTTTTGAGGGTATTTTGACTTATCCAATGAAGAGATGACTTGAACAACTTTGCAATGCAATCCTCAATGATTTCTACACCTCCAATATGTCTAAATCTGCAAACACAAAAGAAAAGAGAGAAATGTTGAATTTTATGGCATGGGGGCTTGCCTTGGTCAAACCCCTTTTAGGTAATTAAACCAAAATGGAGAAAGAATGTAATGAAGCATGAAATATTGGAATTATTACCTTTCCATGATGACTGATCTTGAATTTCTTCAACAAAACATGAAGAATATGCCCTTGAATGTTTAAAAATTGTTATCTTAATGACTTGAACCACCACCAACCCACGTAATTACTAATGCCCATGTTGCCACAAAAAAAAGGTGCCCTCCCTGCCGACCGATAGCCCCTCGACGCCGAATAATCCAATTCGCGGTTGGGATGACAGAAATCTCGGTGGAAACTTCAAATAAAATAGCCTATCAGCTAATAAAACTTCATCAACCATACCTGAGCTTGTCTCAACCAGATTTGCTTCCTTTTTGGAGTCATCATTGTCTTCTTTCCTCTTCCAATAATATTTCTTGAGATACCTTGATTTATTGTAGTACCAACATTTTCCCTTACCCTTTTTTCCTTTTCGACTTAGATCTAGATTTACCTCTCGAATCTTCCCCTTTTCCTATGGATCATCTCCTTTTAGAACCACCATTGCTTCTAATGTGGAGTTTTCTATGTTAGATTTTCTCTACACCTCCTCAAACAACAAAGCTCCCACAACAAAATCAAATTCAAGGGTGTCAATTGTACTAAAGCTAATAGAGGTAACTAAGTGATTTTAGGATTCGAGTAATTAAGACAATAATATAAATGCCTTGTCTCCATCTTTGAATTTTACACCCATACTAGCTAATTAACATATAAGAGTATTGAAAATATTTAAATGATCAACAATTTTTGTACCTTCTTTCATTCATAAACTATACAACTACCTCTTCAAGTAGATCCGATTTGTCATATAAAGGCTCTCCATTTTACTCCATAAGCTTACAACTATTTCCTCTTCAACAATATTGAAAAGAACATCATTTGCTAAGCACAACCAAATTGTGCTAAGAGCTCTTGTATCAAGACCCTCCCAATCCTCATTAGTCATATTTGCATATTTCTTAGACTTTCATACCAACACTTTGTGTAATCGTTGTTGCATTAACAAATCATGCATCTTAAGCTTCGATAGTTTAAAATTATTCATCCCAGTGAATTTATCCACCTCAAACCTTGCATTTAGAACCTTTTCTATTTGATGCTACAAAACAAACACCAAATCCTAACATGGATGTTGCAAAATAATTGCTCTAATACCAATTGTTGTGGAAACAAAAATGAAAAAACTCACAAACTTAAAATATTGCAATACAAATTAGTTGTAAAGAAATACAAAAAAAATTTAAATGAAATTATAAAATAACATATAAGACACAAATTTACATGGTAAAACCTTGACAATATACCAAAAAAACATCCACGGGGCAAAGTATCGGTATTCTTATTGCTCAAAGAAACTGATTACAATCATCACACAACTACTGCTCTTCAATTACAATTCATTATAATAATAATGCCTTCAAGGAAAAAAGATATATATAATATCTTCAACTTGTGACAAACTTAGAAAAAACCAGCTTTGTTTATATTGCTTTGTTTTTGATAAAAGGGGAATAAACGAGTTTTACAGGGACCCGAAACCGTAGAGTAACATTACAAGAAAAGACCAAAATAGAGGTTCAAAAAAACAAAAAGGTTGCCAAAAAGATAAACACCAGTTTAAGCAGACAGCCACAAAAAGCCGCAAAAAAACCATAAAACAGCCAGCAAACAGACAAAGTTGGGCCCAGCCATAGCTAATTCATAGATTTCAAAAGCTCGTCTGCAACCTCTTCTAGGTCCACCATATCCTGAACCCCCTCCATAAAGATCTGAGTCATATTTGGGGTGGTCAGGGTTTTTCTTTTTGTGCTTGATCTGGTTCGTTTAGAGATGCCTGCTTCCTCATCCTGGTCTTTCTCCTGATCAAGGTCGACAATCAGAGCTCTCTTCTAGGTTTTCTCCAGTCTTTCGGACATGGCTTTGATGATGACAGAGTTATGTCTGGCAATTCTATAGTTTTGATCAGCAATTTTTTTCATGGTTCCTTTAATTTTTTCAACATCATTTTCAACTATGTTGTCCTTTTGTGTGTTATCCTTCACATTGGTATTCTTCTTCGCTTCGAGCTGAATTAGCCCTGCAACTTTGGCTTCAATTTCCCCCAGCTTACTATGAAGAGACAAATTTTTAGATTTCAGCTCACTTATTTCATGAAATAACCATTTGGCAGAATTCAATTGGTCCATAGAACAATTCCTGGCATTTCCAACAAAGTCAAAAGGGGGGTCACTTTCTGAATTGACCCCAAAAATCACCGACTCCGCACCTCTAGGAGGGCTATAATTCTCCTATTGAATATTCTGAGGGGCATGGGGGTTCTCAAGACTAACCCCGGCCGCTTTAGCAGAAGCAACAGGGGAGTCATCAGGGTAGGAGACAAGCTTATTAACCAAAGAGCTAGGGCCCGCCCCTTTGGCGTTAGGGTTAGTGCGGCCAGAGGCAGGAACAGAGCAGGTACCAGAAGGCTGGGGGAATGGCCAGAGGTAGAAGGGGGGGTAGAGGAGGCAAAGAGCTCTTGACACAGCCAGGGGAAACTTTAGAATCAGAAATGCTAGGCTCAGTATCATCTTCATCAAGCTCCAAAGGGGCTATAGGGTTTGGAAGGGCAGGCATATTTTGAAAGTGCTCATAAATGAGCCTTAAAAGACCCGTGTGAAGGATCGGGTATCTTTTAGGGCTTCTACTGTGATCAGAAAAGCTATTTCTCAGGGAACAACGCAAGAAGAAGGGGATAGAGACACGCACCTTATGCCGGAAGTGATTGAGCAACACGAAGTGGTATCCATAAACCCTAGTGAAGCGACTGTCGAGAGTGATGTACTCCATGATAACCCTTACCACTTTTCTCCATAAAGCTTTTATAGTATCCACTTCATAGTAAGTATTCGTCATCTTGACAAGTTTTTGCTTCTCTGTCTCAGATTTAGGGAACCTCACCACAGCTTCGTCAGAGAATTTCCTGTCTCTAAAAAATTTATGCTCTTCCATCGGAATGCTAGTCACCTCCGCTATCAAGGCTTCATCAATCTGAACTTTCCTCCCAAAGAGGAGAACCTCCCCATTATTCCAATTCTTCTCAAAGAAATCTGTAATCTCCTCCTTAGGGCCATGGAGTTTCTCAATGAATGGAAGTAAGCCACCCCTTCTTATTTTACTCCACGCTTTGGTGTTCTTAGTGTGTGACTCGAAGCTGGTAGGTTCAACCGTCTTCCGTTCCCCGCCCATATTTGATATCTTAGTTCAAATATTGTTGCAGACAGAAAACCTGTTCCAGATAGTTCCTTTGCTTCGCAGGACCCACAAAGCATGCCAAAGTAAATAATTTATCTGCCAGATCCTCTCGGCCCCATTATATCTTCTAATTTTGTTATTCATGATTCGTACCTTCCTCATTATTACAAGATGCCGCCTCTTTTCCATTCACCGCGTCGAGCTCCAATAAAGCTTGAACATCGAAGTGGAGGTCAGTCTTTTTGTGCCATGTGAGGATTTTGTCACTCTTAACTCCCTCATTGGCAAAAAACTCTGCAACCGCGTTCGCCTCACGATAAGCATGAGTTATTTTTATTCTATCAAACTTACTAAGTAAAACCTTAGCATCTTCTATCCAATTTTTAATCGACCATGCGGGCTGAGACCTACCACAAAGGCTATCAATTATATTTTTTGAGTCACCTTCAAGCCAAATATTTTTGCATTTAATTCCCACAGCTAGGTTGATTATGTAATAAGCCCCCGCCGCTTCCGCCACGTGATTGGTTTGGACCCCCAGAGGAGTGGCAACAGCTCCCATAAAGTTACCTGCCGAATCCCTCAGGACCCCACCACACCCAGCCTTCCTCGGGTTTCCTTTGGCCGCGCCATCGAAGTTGGCTTTGGCCCAGCCTTCCATAGGAAAACTCCAGCAAACTCCATCCCTGAATTTTTCGGTAGTATTTGGAGCATTGGTAATATCCCATTTAATTCTCCATTCCCTAGCAATCAGGCTATCAAAAGGAGAACAAACCACAGTATCAACCTTGTCCTCCTTGAAGGGAACAATAGAGAAGCTTTCTTTGATCATCCTAAGAATTCTCTCAAACACAATTTCCTCCGAAGACTCCTTATCCCTGAAGATCCGGTTGTTTCTCTCTTTCCAAATTCCCCAAGTCACATGGGGGAACGAAAAAGCCCACAATTTTTTAATAAAGGGGTTGAAAGAAGGGGCTCTCCATTAAACAAAAAAATCCTCAACCGACTCTGAGGGGACCCAGGAAAAATGTTAGCATTTCAAAAGCTTGTCCCAAACTGAGGAGGAGAAAGGACAGTGGATAAAGAGGTGGTTAACCGATTCAGTATTGTTTTTATAGAGGTAGCATCTATTGGGGAGCAGAAATCCTCTTTTGCTAAGATTATCCACAGTTAGAACTTTATTTTGCAGCAAAGACATGAATAAAATGTTAACCTTAGGCAAGAGATGCTTAGTCCAGGCTTGCGACCACAGAGGGGGAGGGTTAAGAGCATTTGTAATCTGGGCAAAGGCAGAAGAGACAGAAAAGCACCTAGAAGGCTCATACTTCCAGATAAGACTATCCTCCTGATTAAAGCAAAGTCTGACAGCATTCAATGAGGAGTAAACAGAAACCAGCACAGGGTTTAACAAGGGAAGATTGATCCACTTACCATCCCACCAGTAGTCTTTAACAAAAAGGCCAAAAGTATCTTTGCAAAACTCAGCCCATCTACTGAGATTCCCATCCTGAGACAGAGGTTCATTACATAGCCAACAATCATCCCAGAATCTAACCTGGTTACCATTGCAAACCTGCCATTTCAATCCCAGTTTCACCACCTTTATCCCATCAGTCATATAGTTCCAGCAACTTGATCATTTCGGAAGGTTGGGATTCTCAATAAGATATTTGAGGGAATTGTTATTCTGCAGATACTTGCTTTTAATTATTTCACTCCATTCTCCAGAGGAAAAGAAAAGTCTCCATATCTGTTTAGCTAGGAGCAACTTGTTCAGCAGTCTGATTTTTCTTAGCCCAAGGCCTCCATCCTTTTTAGATCTGCAAACCAAATCCCATCCAACAAGGGGCATTCTTTTTCTTTCTTCGACTCCAGACCAAAGGAATCTCTTTTAGATCTTCTCAATGGTTTCAGCATATTTGGATGGGATTTTAAAAAGACTGAGAGCATAGATAGGGAGATTCTGCAGAGAAGCTTTAAGAAGCTAGAGTTTTCCGGCTTAGCTTAGGTGAGCTCCTTTCTAGCCAGAGATTTTTTTCCCAAACCTATCAACCAGAGAGATCCAAAAAGTATCTGGAGGTTTTAAACAAAGAGGCAATCCCAGATAAGTAGCAGGAAGGGACTCAATCTTGCAACCAAGAATTCTAGCTATCTTTCTTTGTTTATGCAAAGGAGTGTTAAAGAAGTACAACAAGCTTTTTTGCTTATTTATCACCTGACCAGAAGCTCTACCATAGGAATCCAAAAGTTTCTTCATCTCTTTAGCTTCCGAGACAGCAGACCTTCCCATTAGCAAAGTGTCATCCACGAACTGTTGATGAGAGCATATCAAATTGTTCGATGACGGTTTGAGCCCCATAATAGCTCTTTGAGCAACCAATTTACTCATATTCCTACCAAAAACCTCAGCCATAATCATGAAGAGGATAGGAGAAATGGGATCTCCCTGTCTTAACCCTCTGGAACTCCGGAAGAAAGTGGAAGGGGATCCATTAATAAGAACCACTACTGAAGCAGAAGTGATGAGTTGTTCAATAAGCTACAAAACCCTTTCATTGAAGCCAAAAGACTTTAAGATCTTAAATAGAAAGTTCCAGTCTACCCTATCATAAGCCTTCAAAATGTCAAGCTTAAGAAGAAATCCTTCCGATTTAGAGACCGAGAGGGAATGAACATTCTCATGAGCGTGGACAATAGAGTCAAGAATTTGTCTTCCAGGCACAAAGCCATTCTGTTGAGGAGCAATTATAGAGGGCAGAATAAGAAGCATCCTAGAGGTAAGCACCTTCGAAATAATTTTATAGAATGAATTACAGAGGCTGATAGGTCTGAAGCCTTCAAAATCTTGCACTCCAGGTTTTTTGGGAATAAGAACCAAGAAAGTGGCATTTAACTCCCTCAACAGATTTCTAGAGCGGAAGAACTCTTTCACAGCCTTCTCAACATCCTCCCCAACAATGTCCCAAGACCACTGGAAGAAAAGTAAAGGGAAGCCATCAGGACCAGGCGCTTTGCTTCCTTCAAAAGAGAAAACAATTTTTTTAATTTCCTCACTGGTGGGTATATCTGTCAACATTTCATTGTCTCTAGAGTTAACAATCCTAGGGATAGCCTCCAGTAACTGATTTTGATCCTCAAAGTTAATACTCTCTTTCTCAGACAGGAGGTTCTTGAAGAATAGGACAACTTCTCTTCTAATATCCTCTTCCTCCTCATAAGTTCTACCATCAGCCACAATCGCAGAAATTTTGTTAACTGCCCTGTGTTTAAAAGCTGAAAAATGAAAGTATCTGGTGTTTTTGTCTCCAACCTTTAGCCAGAGAGATCTGGATCTTTGTCTCCAAAATTCCTCTTCTCTAGCAATTATCTCATGAAGTTTTGAGAGGATCTCGTTTTCCTTTTCCTTAGTTTCATTCAAGTAGCCTTCCTTCTGAATTTTGTTTTGGATTTCAGACAGCCTAAACTGAAGATCGGATTTGATTTGAAAGATATTACCAAAAGACTCTTTTTTCCACTTTCTGAGATTCATTTGAACTTCTCTTAGTTTTTTGGCGATTCTAAATAAGGCAGTACCCTTAATTTTAATATTCCACCATTTCCTTATTTCCTCACAGAGGAGAGGATGGGAAAGCCACATCTTCTCAAAGTGAAAGGGAGTATTCCTCTTAATTTTTAAGGGGTCAGCCACAAAACTAATAAGAAAATGGTCAGATCCAATCATAGGGAGGGTTTTCAAAGAGCAGCAATAATTTAAGATCCAAATATCAGAAACAAGGGTTCTGTCAAGTCTCACCTGGATCAGATCAGACAAAACTCTTTGATTCGACCATGTGTAAGAGCTCCCTTGCAAGTCCAGGTCGATCAAGGCCTAATTGTTGATGAAATCCAAGAGATCTTCTTTGCTTTCTTCATTAATCTGAGAGCCACCAAACTTCTCACCCTGAAGGAGGGGTGAGTTAAAATCTCCCATGACCACCCATGGGTCATTTTGAAAGATATTCTGAAAAGCAGCCAGCTCTTTCCAAAAAGCCTTTCGAGCTTTTTTACAGTTAGGAGCATAAATATTAGACTGGATCTAGCTGAAGTTGTCCCTAATATGAGTAAATCTAGTAGCAACATGATTAGGACGAGAAAAAAGAGGATCACCTCTTATGACCTTATAGTTCCAAAAAGTCGCAACCCCACCAGAAGCACCAGCAGAATCACTGCCCTGAATGGAACAGTGCTGGAACAAAGAAATCTTTTCCACCTTTTCACTTAACATTTTGGTTTCCTAAATAAGGAGAATATCAGGCTTCTGGTCCCGAGCAAAATTGTGTAAAATATCCTGCTTGTGGGGGTTATTTAGTCCCCTAATATTCCAGGACAATAACTTCATGGGAATTTAGGAGAGAAAAGGAGCTTCGGGATGGTTTTTTGGAAGCCATCCGCTATATCTTGAAAGCTATGGTGCTCTCTTATCAGATTTTTGGGTCTTCTTCCTTTGGCCAGGGATATTGCCCCACAGTTTGCTTTTGCTCTTGATCTTGTTGAAATCCCACAAGGGGTGATTTTAATTTTGATTTTTGATTTTTTCTTCTTTTTTTAAGATAGCACCTCTTCTCTATCTGTTTCATCTTGGCTATCTGATTCTTTGTTGGATTCCCATTCTTTTTCAGATAGGAATTTCTGTTCCCAGGGGAGGGTATCCATGAGTCCATTCCCACAAGGCAGGGAGATACTTCTTTCAAGAAGGCTTGCCTGGCAAGGGTCCGAATAAGTGTCTTTAACAATATCAAAAGAAGCCAGATCTGAATAGGATTCAATACCTGGGTTATTTGTCCCGACAGGAAACATAATCAGGGGAATGCCTACCTCAAGAGAGAGACCCTGAGAAGGAATATCGTCCAGCCCTGGCGTCACGGGGTCTCGAAAGATGAGGCTCATCTCTGAGGTAATAGAATCATCCGACTTGCTAGGGGCTAATTTCCCAGCTTTCCATTCCACACTTTCATCTTTGTCCCGAGAGTCAAAGGAAAACTCTGGAACCAAAACTTGTGGAGTCTGGATGGCAGAGCCATCATTTCCAGCTTCATCAGAGATATTTTTTTGAGAAACATCTGCCTTGCTTAGAGACAAGTACCCAGCATTGTAATCCATTCCTTCTCCTTTATCCTGAGAACCAGACTTAATCTCAGGAACAAGACCTTGGGGGACCTAGAAGGTGGAGCCTTCATTTCCAATGTCACCCGAGAGGTTATCAGGGATTTCAACAACCTTTCCCACTGGCTCCGTAAAAAAAAATTCCTCCTGTTTCTTTATCCATATCACTTTTGAGGCCCTTTTAGGGTTTTCCATTTCTTTTACTGCCTTAAGGGGGCAATGCTTCGCCCAATGGCCAGATTTTCTGCAGTTGAAGTAGGCAAAAGGGATGGTCTCAAACTCAATAGCCTGCGACCAAGAACCAAGTTTCGAGTGGATCTCCACAGAGGAGGGAAGATCTGCTTCCTGAGAAACACCCACACATATTCTGGCAAACACCAGTCTCCTTCTTGTTGCTATCATAGGGTCAATCGATAATAGCTCCCCAAAGGAGCTAGCAATCCCCCTGAAAACATCCTCGTTCCAATATTCCAGAGGAAGACCATGAAGCCTAACCCATACCGGAGCATTCTCAAAGATGGATTCCGTTAGATCTAAGTTTGAAGACCATTTTTTAAGTGCGAGAGTTGATTTCCCAATAACCCATGGTCCTCCACATCTAACAGCCTTAATATCTTCTCTGTTCGAGAACTCAAAAGCAAAGAAACCTTTTGGGAGAGCCGCAACAGAGACACTACCATTTGTTCTCCATTTTTTTTGACGAAATCCCTAACAATCTCAATATTTGGCCTTTGGCCCATGAATTTACCAACTAGGGAGTTTTCCATTATAGCAATATTATGATCAATGATCTCGTCAGGAATAGAGATTGCAAATTTTCCAATTGTAGGGCTGGAGATATTGCGCACAGGGGGAAAAAAAGACTTACCATTGGGTTTAACCCCAAACAGTGAGGCCCACTTCTTACGATGCCCGCCATTCGTGTCACCAGACCCCACTGCACCTTTGAGGTTATCTTTAGGGCAATCGCCGACAGGTTTAACAGGGGGAGGAACCAGAATATTCTTCCCCCCTGGGTCATCCACTCACTTTTTTGGGGAATCCTCCTATTTCGGTTCCTCCACACTTTTCTTCTTACTCGAGGCAGGCCCGTGACCCACCTGGGCCTTCGCAGTTCTATCGCCATCACCCTGCTCAATACCAGAAGATTCGAAAAACCCATTTTCCCGCCCAACACTTTGTTCCTGCCCGCGCTCCATTTACATACAATCAGTAGCTTTCTCGTTTATATTGCTTTGTTTTTATTGTTTTGTTTTATCTTTTTTTTTTAATTCCTTTATCTTTTCCGAAGATAAAATTATGCTTTCTTTCTATTTTGTTGTCATTATCCAACAAAATGAGTTTAGTTTGTATCCATGGAGAGGCTTGCATCTAACTGCATTGATTGTCAACAATGAGTCTCCCTCAATTTCAACTTTCATCCTTTTTTATGTTTGAACATAGTTTTATGTCAAGGAGCAAAGCCTACGATTGTGCTTCATTGTTAGTGTCATCTTTGAGTCATTTTTTATGTTTGCATAATGTGGCTCTTGTCCAATCACAAAAAATGTAACCATTGATGTTGTGTTTTATCCATTTGAATTATGGTGGATTCCATTTTTCCTTTGCCTTCTTTAAGAACCTCAACATCTCCAACCTAGGCCTAGAATTTGATGGTCATCCTTATCTTTCATATGAGAATTTTATGTCGGTTTGATCATTTCAGTGACTTTCATTTGATGTTTTAAGAAAAATATAAATTATCAACAAATATTTAATTTATAAAAAATTATATAAAATTTGTTATATTAAAATATTTTAAATCCATTTTATTAATCATATATATTAAATAAGAGAAAAAATAAATTTCTATCTTTATAACAAAGTAATACATATAATTTCTTATTATTTTAAAATATATTATTATGGATCATTTAAACTAACTAAGTATTTCTGAAAAGGATTCATAATTCTTAAAAAAACCAATAAACAATTAAAGAATATAATTATATAGAATGAAAAATAATTTTTCTAGCAAAATTTATTTTACTTTTAGAGGAAAATTTTATTTTTATGCAGCAATAGTCATCAAAGATCAATTTTTTTTAATTTGTAAAAGGAAAAAAAACCTCCAAAAGTAAAATTTCACAAGAATTCAAAAGAATTTATATTGAAAAAAATAAGATAAATCTTTGAAACACTTTATCAAGCAAATGAATTTATAGAGTAATGCATAGATGATTTATTGTAAAAGTTAAAACAATTTTATTCTATTTTAAAAGATTCCAAAATAATATATTTTTTTATAAAAAATATTATAAATCACATATATTAATATATTAGAATATATTCAAGATAATCTTATTAAAAATTTCTAAAAGTTAAAAATAATTGCATTCTATTTTTCTTAAAGATTATAAATTAATTTATAATTTTATAATAACATTATAAAATAATATATATTAATTTTATAAATTAAAATACAATATTATATTTATCTATAATAATTTTTTACAATTTATTAATATACTCTTTAAATTGAAAAAAACTACCACATAGACCATCAAATTCCAAACCTACTCCAACCCATTAATAGGGGAATAGTTAAATAATTATTACTTCAATTATTTATATGATAAAAACTAATAAAAATTAACATTAAAAAATTTAATCAAATATTTACATTGAAGGCATTCCCTCATTGAGATTTCCTTAGCTTATTACACCTATCGACAATGTAGACCCACAGACAGGACTGATTAAATGAATCTTAAAGATCCATTATTCTTGCCATTTTTTTAATTGTTTCACCCCTTTTTGTTGCTTTCCCTGTTGCTATTTCTCTTTGCTCCTCCAAACTCTTCCTTGTTTGTATTGACCTTTCACTTCTCCAATTTGGTGAGCTACAACGACTTGCCTACTCTCGAAAGTGAAGGATGTGGCCAACCATCCACATAATTCAGTACAGTTGTGCAATAACTGCTCATCTACTCTCAACATGATAGTTATAGATGCCCTCTTTTCTTCTTCGTTAGGGTTTCCTAATATGCTACCTGCAAACTCTACACATTTTTCTCCTCTGCATTGTTGAGAGAAAGACACAATTTGTGCAGAAACTTGAGGTAAGTCACTTGCCTTGGTTTTAACAACAAACCCTAGGTTTATATGGTTTTCTAAATACTTTATTTTAAATTTGCAAACCCTAGGTTCATATAGTATTATGCATCAAGGTTTGAAGCTATGTAGAAATAGTGGAAGCTGCAAAGAGGGGCTCAAGACCCTCAAAATCTTCTGGTGGAAGCTACGATTTTTTTGTATTTAAAGTTAGTGTCTCAAACTGTCCTATTTTTCATGAAATATTTGTTGTGCTTCTAAACAAAACTTACTTAAAGTTACTAGAAATATTTTTCTCTACTAGTAAGTAGTTTTCCAAAGCTTTCCTAAAGTTCTTTTGGATAATTTGGTCAAAAAATTGTACTCTGGTTATCATGAAGAGCTTCTAAAATTTCAAACTATGTTTTTCCTCTAAATTAGCTTATATAATACCAGTACATCATTTTTTTTTTTGTAGAAGTGGCATGCACTAGTTTTAACGTAGAATTCCCAATAACTTATAAGGTTAGCTTATCACTCCTATTTTGTTATTTTCATGGTTATTTTGTTTTGTTATTAATGTGAATTCATCCATCATAGAAGAGACAATCTTATAGTAACTAGCTTATTTGGTATGCTTATTGGATTTTTAGTATTTATATTGTGGTTCTATGATGTAGGTTAAGGTCAACAGTGATAATGTAGCTCATATTTATAAGTTCTTGAAATCAAACAAAGGTGGCCTTTTGGGTGACAATATTAAGTGGAATTTCACTAATTTTCTGGTGGACAAAGATGGAAATGTTGTTGATTGATATGCTCCAACAACTTCTCCATTGAATATTGAAGTACTTGACAATCCCTTTTTTGTAATTTCATACCTTCTAATACTTTCTTATGATGATAAATTGTTGGGGCCTCTTTTGCATGTCAATCACAATAACACCAAGAACCTATTTTTGAACAAAAAATGTTTGATATATGGTAATAAGATACATGCCTTAAGACATACACTAATATTTTTGTTTTATGTTTGCAAAAAAGATATCAAGAAGATCCTTGGAACTACCTAATTCTTAAAAAGAAAAAAATATAATAGTATTCCTATAGTGCCCACATATTGCTAAGGATTAAGATGAAGAAATCCATTTACATGTGATTCTGGTTACAAAACAGGTTATAGCTGAAAATGTTGTTAGGAATTTCCAAGTTGTAATAGCTTAAAATTCACTTTTAGTAGCTACTACTATGAATATCATTTGTTTCACATGGTTTAAACTATACCATAAATAAAGGTTGTATTTCCAATCCCATCATATATTTTTGTAGTAGAAAAGCAATTTAATCTCTCAAGGATTGCATGCAATTTTGTTTTGTTAGTTTTCTCCACTGAAAAATATGTTTATCACGCTTTTAACATTAATAATTTGTAAGCTGCCCATGGTCAGTATATTGTGTACTTGTCATATTTTTTTTCAAACGAGACATGATGTAAGATTTCATAGTTTTCTTTTTCTATATGAAAGTAGCCTTTTAATCTGCCATCAATTATATTTACATCATAGGTTACTTATAGACATGATTATTTTTTGAGAGCATTATAGGGATTTTCCTCAGATTCCCTGATATTGAGTATTTATTCTTAATCTTAATTAGCTTTGAAATAGTTTATCATCGATTCTTTGATTGAGAGACCCTTAGATATTTGTTTCATGTTCATTTTCAAATAAGATATTCTTGATGTGCTTCCATATCCTTAGAAGTATCTCTCTAGAGTCTAAACCCAATGTTAACTTTTAAATATTGAGCCGATGGAAGAGCTTGGCTATCTATTCTTGTAACACTTTTTTAGAAGGAAATGCTTTTCTGTTTTTGTTTTTCTTTTTCAATGTCTATGATGGGTGCCTTTAATGTTCATCTTGAGGACCTAATGGAATCTATTTTTAATTCCCTCTAAGAAAGTACTATGGTTATGTTTGAGTCATCAACATCTGTTTGCCATTATGTCTAAGGAAGTAGAGCCAATAAGAAACATTGTTTCATATTTGGATACAATGAGTGTTGCCTCTTGGTGTGGGAATGAGATTATATATTCTCATGATATTACCTAATGCAATTAGGGATTTTGAATGTGAAAAACTTTAAAATGAAATCATCTAAGAACACATATTTTTATATCTCAGTCTCATAAAACAATAAGTTAGTGGTCAAAAGGCTTGGCTACTTGGAGTACTTGCTTCTTGGAGATCAAACTCAGAAATGTGCAAGGGAGTACCTAACAGATAGTTTTCTATCCATTGTTCTAGAGAGTGGAAAACACTTTTTTATAAGAGCGATTGTATTATCCTATCACGACTGTAGGTTTCTAATTTTTTTGTGTCCATCTTTGTAAATGTTAATAGTTATGAGAAGGTGCTTAAGTTGTATTTAGATGCAGTCCACTGAGATGTAATGTAAACTTTTTCTAGTGCATTTTACCATTTGTTCTTAACTAATTTTTTTATGGTAAAAGGAAAATTTCACAATTTTTTATGTTTTTGAATAATGGAAGTTCATTGAAACAATTGGCATGCCAAAATAGAAAAGAACACTTAATAAGGGTTGGGCTTTAAAGGAAAGCTTATTTCAACAAACTAATAAATGGCAGAATTTGAACTATTTAGGAACTACGTGAAATCTTCTACTTTGTAGGAATTTGAACTAATAAAGAAATTGGGATTCTCAATAATTCTATGTTGCAGGAAGGAGATGCCAACCTAGAACAAGCTCAAACCAACTTATTCCAGACAAAGTTTATTAGTGCTATTGAATTATCCCATGTAGATTTTACTGGAATTTTTTTTCTAGATTTTAATTACTTTTGAGCATTTAATTTCCATGAAAGTTTACCATTTTTGAAATATAGCTTTTTTCCATGAGCTTTTCCTTTTTCATTTTCCTTTTGAATTTTTCTAGGTATTTGTTTTTTACTTTACAAATGAACATTTACAGATTTCAATTGCTTTTTAGTATAGTTACCCCAAGTTTCTGGGATGAGGACGGCAGGGGATGGTGGGACAAGTCCCCAAGTTTCCTATTTTTGAGGCCAAATTTAGGGACGGTAGGGGACGACTATATAAAATATAGAAAAATCTAAAATATATAAGGAAACATTAAATATTCATATTAAAACAAGGATAAAACATGCATATATACATTATAGAAACTTAGCTTATAACATTTTTGTTAAGAAATTATTGTTAATATTATTTTTTTTTCAATTACGATATGAAAATCAAATTAAAAAGAACATGGTACATTGTTGTCGTCCCCCTAGTCATTTTCGGGATGGGGAGGGGGGGTTTAGACTCGGGGATGCGTCCCCGGGTAACACTACTTTTTAGCTTTGTGTTTCCATGTAAGTTTACCATCTATTAAATGTAGCTTGCTTGTCTATGATCTATAAATGTTTACTCTAAACAAATCTTTGATGACTTATCTTTCACAAGGAGCAATAAAGTTAACACTATTCATGGCACATGAGCTTCTGTTATCCAAAGTTTCAGCTGGAAACAAGAAACTTATGTACAAAAATACTATCAACTCTAGGAATTTAGTTGAAAGCCATTACAAATAAGATCCATTTGTACAAGGGAACCAATTACTGGGGTTACCAAAACCAAATTGTACAAAAAATTGCTATGTTTTGTTATTTCAAAAAGAAAAAAATCTAAATTACAATTTTTTCTATTTCCTTTTATATAAAAATTTTATGCACTCAATTTAGTAGAAATTTCCAAAATACATTAAGCTAGATTTTTAACAATTCTCACTACTGTACCACATTTACCACTCTTCTACCTTTCACATGTCTTCGACATACCCATTGCACATGAAGATGTGATTGCTAGTTTAATCCTATCTGTGATTGGTTAATTTATCATAACTAATAAAACCTATCGATTGCATGGGTGCGGGAAGGAGTGAATGTGAAACAGAAATAGTAGGTACTTTTGAAAAACTAATGGGTCGTGTATCACCCAAGCAAATGTAACTCTTTCTCAGTAGCCAACTAAGATTGGGAAGTTCAATAATTTGTATCTCGTTTTAAGCACTTTAGACCGGAATCTACCATCACCTTTGAAATTTGCAATGCTTTAGAACACTTGTCATGCAAGGAGATATATTCGCGTTCTAGTGGAGTCAAATCAAGAGAGACCCATTATTTATTGGTATTGCCTTCTTACTTTCGGTTTCACACTCATCAAGATTATAGTGGACTCAAATCGTTAATGGGAAAACCCCAATTCCCAATTGTCCTCTACCTACCCCAATTCCCAATTGTTCTCTACCTATTTCAGTCTGACCATTTTTGCTTAACTATTTTGCCTTAACAATTTTGTTGTCCTCATCATTGATGACTATTTGTATTTATTAAGCATCGTTCAACCATTGAAGACTATTTTTAAATATTAAATATCATACGATCGAACAATCACAGACATTTTTTACGTGTTGGACAGACTGACTCACCCATGTTACAGTCGTTGCAGCCTCAATGATTCGATCGCAATGCTGCGCTCAAGCTTGGCTGGGGCATTCACATTAACTACCGCCACTCCTCATACGGTTCAACGGTCACAGACATTTGTTTCCCTGTTGCAACATACCGACCCACCTATATTATGGATGTTGCGGGTTAAGTGATTCGTGTCAGAAGGTTTGTTTTAGAAATGAATAGACGTATGATGATGGCAATGCGGTGTTTAGGCTTGGCTCTGGCATTCACATTCATTACCGCCATTGCAATACAGAAAGCCAACAGTTCCTCTTCGCCTCCTGTCTTTGAAGTTACGGAAGATCGTATGCTGCTAGAGAAAGTTGATGAGGATAGGAGGGAAGTTGAAGCTCTACTATCCTTCAGAAATGGCATTACAGCCGACCCCTTGCGATCGCTGTCCAACTGGACTTCTACCAATTCGGAAAACGTGTGCTTCTGGAACGGTGTATGGTGTAGAAAAAATACCAAGAGAGTGGTGGCCATAATTCTCCCTCTATTGGAATTGGAAGGTACAATTTCTCCATCCATAGGAGGTCTCTCCTTGTTACGCACATTAAATCTCTCTTACAATTCTTTAACGGGAAGGATTCCACCTCAGCTTGGCCAGCTGAAAGCGTTAAGAGTACTTGACCTTATTAATAATGGACTAGAGGGTTCCGTCCCTAAATCTCTTGCCAATTGCTCACATATTCAGTGGATCAGACTTTCGTGGAACAAGTTGACGGGGAGCATACCTGCAGAATTTGGTGGTTTGGGGAAGATAGAGCACCTTCGCTTGCCCTTCAATCGTCTGAGCGGAAGCATTCCAAATTCTCTTGGAAACTGCACGTCTCTACTTGATTTGAGCCTTGGTTATAACTATCTCACAGGTGTGCTACTCTCATGTCCTTACTTTCAAATCAACATGCCATCTACTTCCATCCCTCCCCTTATTAATCTACTTCAATATTGAATTTGATAGGGCCAATTCCAAAGGCCATTGGAGACATGAAATCTTTGGAAGTGTTGGTGCTGTATGGAAACGGTTTAACCGGGCCAATACCGCCTGAACTAGGGAACTGCACAACTCTTCGATATGTAACCCTCTACAATAACCATTTCACAGGTGCTATATTCTCATCTTTACTTTGAAGGCAACATGCTATTTGCTTCGAGCTCTCTTTCTTTTAGTGATTGTTTCGAGTTATACTTACATTGAATTTAATAGTAAAATTCCAAAGGCCATTGGAGAGCTCATATCGATAGTAGATTTGGATCCGAACGCAAACAATTTAACTAGACCAATACCACCTAAAATTGGAAATTACATGACTTTATTTAGTTTGTTTCTCAATAATAACCATCTCAAAAGTTTTTTATTCTCATGTCCTTGCTTTAATCCCCCCTAAGTTCGAGTATCTCCACTTTCTCCTTAATTTCAAAGCAGGAGCATTCAAAATTCTCTTGAAAACTGCATGTCTCTACTTTATCTTGTCCTTAGCTCTAACTACGTCATAGGTGTGCTACTCTGATGTCTTTACTTTGAAGGAAACATGTTATCTGCTTCAAGCTCTCCTCTTTTTAATAGGGAGAATTCCAAAGGCCATTGGAGAGCTCAAATCAATAGTATATTTGGATCTGAATCTAAACAATTTAGACTAATACTACTTAAACCTGGAAATTACACGTCCCTATTTAGTTTGTTTCTCGATAATAACCATCTCACATGTCCTCACTAAAATCCCTCCTAAGTTAAAGTATCTCCATTTTCCCCTTAATTTTTTAGGGGGAGCATTCCTAATTCTCTTGAAACTACATGTCTTCCTTAGCTCTAACTACTTCACAGGTGTGCGACTCTCTTGCATTTACTTTGAAGGCAACGTGTTATATGTTTTGATATGGGAAAAAGAGATTTGAAGTCTAAACCACAATTTCTCCTATATCACAATGGAAGGAACCAAAAATGATCACAAACACCCACTTAGCTACTAATCTTAATGGAAGAATCAATATGGTCAATCAAGGTTTCAAATGGTTCTTTCTTGTGGAGGGATTTTGTAGTTTTCCGTTACACCAAAACTTGCAAGTGTTAGTGAAATTCCAAACCAGCACCTTCATCTAGACCCAGAGGGGTGGTTAGTCCACAAGATCATATGCCCAGAGGTGTGGTGGTTAATCCAACACCCCCCTTCTAACACAACTCAAGGGAATTGAACCTGGGTTGAGGCTCTGATACCATATGTAGTTTGCCATTACACCAAAACTTGCAAGTGTTAGTGAACTTCCAAACCAACACCTTCACCTAGACCCAAAGTGGTGGTTAGTCCACAAGATCATATGCCCAGAGGTGTGGCGATTAGTTCAACATATTTGATGTTGATTAATTGACTATTTATTAACATTATTTGATAATGTAAATATGCACATAGGTTAACTATGAAAATACAACAAATTGATGATATTACAAACAAACATAGAATAGAAAACATGAAATAGAGTAGAGAGCAGAAGACTTCAGACATAGAGGAACATAGCATAAAATTTTGAGCTTGATTTGACTGGATAGGGATGTTGACATTGTAGACCTAGGAATGTAGATCTTTAAAATCAGAAACTAGATCTCAAATGGTCACTATCTATAGGTTCTTCCTTCTTGGACTCAATGTTAGAACTTCTTCTATCAATATTTAATTTTTCTTTTCCTAATTTGTTGACATATAAGGCTTGAATGCTTGATTTTGCAATTAGGTCTTCAATCATTTTCCCAATCCACTTTAGATCTATCACCTACACACAAGGAAGAGGGGAAAGGTTAGCACCTTATAGGGGTTTGCCTAATTCAAACCTCATTTTTGTATTGCTACCTCCACAATAGCTATGATGATGTAAAAAGATTGCTTACCCTTAGTCAGACATAGGCAAATAGATAAAAGAATGATAAATTTACAAGTGCTACAAATTGCCACTTAGATTTGCTTTCTTTGATGGACTGAAGTCATTGTACTCATTACCTTCAAGGAGAATTGGATGATTGATTGAATGTCCTGCAAGTGTTAGTATACACAAAATAAATGAACATGAAACATGAATAAACTCACATAAAAACTTGATGCATTGCTCATGAATATCTTGATTGATAATAAGTGTAGTCTACTCTACTAATTTTTCTCCTAACTAATTTTTAGGATGCTCAATTTATCACAAGATTTAGAGGATTTCAAATGTTGAAAAAGACTTGTATTTATATGCAATTATTCAATTTACCACAAAATTAATTATCAAAAACCAACAAATAAATTTGAATTTATAAAAGATAAAATATCGACAATAACATATTTGAATTGGGGCCAAAATAGGCTAGATAAGGGTGGTGGTGCCCTAGATGAGGCCTATTTTAGGCCTTAGAATGTCATGAAATAAATATTATTTAATTATTCTGAATTTAATTCTGATTTTTTGAATATAATCATAAAATAGGAAAATTAAAAGTACAATTGGGTCCAGATGCATATGGGGGAACTAAATCTATTGTAATATTGTCAAGAGTGACAATTTACGACACTACATCTTCTTCAAGCTCTCCTTCTCTTATTAATTGTTTTTCATCATATTTTATTAAACTTGATAAGAAGTATATTTGAATCTGAATACAAATAATTTAACTTGATGAATACCACCTAAACTAGGAAATTACACATCTCTATCTATTTTGTTTCTCCACAACATCCATCTCACATTAATAACTATATTAAATTATACTTCATTGGATTTAATACGTAAAATTCCAAAGGCTACTAGAGACCTCAAATCTTGATAAATTTGCAATTATATGCAAAACAATTTAATTGGACCTATATCACCTAAACTAGGAAACTGCACATCACTATTTAGTTTGCTTATAAAAAAGAGAGTACTTCATGGCTGTGCTATTCTCATGTCTTTGAACGTATCTGCTTCCATCCCTCCACTTAGTAATTGTTTTTAATGGTTTTGAATTATACTTCATTGAATTTGATAGGGACAATTCCAAAAACCATTGGAGAGCTCAAATCTTTAAATCTTTTGGTGCTGGGTGAAAACAATTTAACTGGACCAATGCCGCCTGAACTAGGAAATTGTACATCTCTACAAAATTTGTTTCTCCAGAATAACTATCTCACAGGTGCGTTATTCTCATGTCGTTATTTTGAAGGGAGCGTGCTATCCGCATCAATCACTCCTGCTAGTAATTGTATTGATTTATATTTCATTTAATTTAACAGGTGAAATTCCAAAGGCCATTGGAGAACTCAAATCTTTGTCAAGTTTGTATTTGCAAGGAAACAATTTAACTGGGGTTATACCACCTGAACTAGGAAGCTGCACGTCTCTATTTAGTTTGTTTCTCAGCAATAACTATCTCACAGGTGCGCTATTCTGATGTCTTTACTTTGAAAGCAACAGGTTATCTATTTCAATCCTTTGTTCTGAATTATACTTCATTAAACTTGATAGCGATAATTCCAAAGGCCATCGGAGAGCTCAAATCTTTGGTACAATTGTATCTGAATGGAAATAACTTAACTGGACCAATACCATACAGTATTGGTAAACTCAAGGAACTTTCTGAGCTTATCATCTATGACAATAATCTTTCGGAAGGTATTCCTGAAAGTCTTGGTGAGTTGATTTCACTACAGAAATTAGATGCAACTCATAATCAGCTAACAGGAAAGATTCCACCGTCCATAGGGAATTGCAAGCATGTAACCGATTTGGTACTGACAGACAACTTTTTGTATGGAAGAATTCCAGCAACATTGAGTAACTACACAGCCTTAAAGAGGCTAAAGCTCTCTAGCAACTCATTTAGTGAAGATCTAGAAATCGATTTTCCTTCTTCTATAGAAGTTTTGTCTGCCCATTTTAATAATTTTTCTGGGATCTTACCTGCATCTTTGGCTAATTGTACACAGCTTATTCGTCTTGATTTCAGCAAGAATAGATTGGAAGGTGAGCTTTCTTCACACCCTCTTTCAAACTGTCTACAATTGAGGGTTCTAAGCCTTAGCTCTAATGAGCTTAAGGGCGATATTCCTCTGTGGATTACAAATCTCAGCAGATTGCAGGTGTTGGA
This sequence comes from Sequoia sempervirens, assembly GCA_007258455.2. Taxonomy (NCBI): domain Eukaryota; kingdom Viridiplantae; phylum Streptophyta; class Pinopsida; order Cupressales; family Cupressaceae; genus Sequoia; species Sequoia sempervirens. The sequence continues at coordinate 714,794,422 of VDFB02000003.1, forward strand.
TTTATCCAATAATAAATTTCGGGGGAGAATTCCCTCTTCTCTACAGGGCCTAAAAGGACTTAAAAGCCCCATAGTTTCGCAACTGGGTGGCACTACACTCTATGAGGATATAACGGCCATCAGAGTGAAAGGAATTGAGTATGGACTAGAATATGTGCTGGGTACAAACACTATACTTGATCTATCAAACAATAAATTGGAAGGGGAAATACCACCAAACATTGGGGATCTATCCCAGCTGAGGTTGCTAAATCTGTCTAGAAACCAATTCAAAGGTACAATACCAGCATCTTTGGGACAAATAGAACCTCTGGAGCAGTTGGACTTGTCTCAAAATAGTTTGAGTGGAAAAATACCTGAGGAGCTATCTCAATTATCCAAGTTGAGCTATTGGAATGTATCGTTCAACCACCTTTGTGGGCTAATACCTGGAGGAAAACAGCTTTTGACTTTTGATAAGAGATCTTACAAGGGAAATCCTACGTGTTTATGCGGTTTTCCTTTACAAAGTTGCAAACAGAATAAAAATTCAATGATTCTTTCACCTTCCGAAATGGTCGGTAAATCGGTGTGGAGTAAAGTGGATGAACATGTCTCAATGATTGTTGTGGGGTTGGGATTTGGGATTGGACTTGGTGGAACAATATCACTAATTGTATGATGGGATAGACTTCTACATTTCATGCGAGGCCCAAAGATAAGAGGCTTATGTACAATTGCAGATTCACAAAGTTGTAGTTGGAGTTTGAACTAGAGCCCACATTTTGTTGGGATGTGAAGCCCAACAGTCCTTTGACCCTTCATCTCCTCTCAACTCTTCAGTTTATGGCTGAATATGAGTGTATAAGTATAGTTCATGTATTGTTGTTGTATCATTGATTAATATAAGATTATTCCCTGCTTTCTTAGTGGACATAGCCATTTATGGTGAACCACATTAAAACTCGTGTTATGCTGTTATGCTGTTGTGTTATGTTGTGTGACTTCTAATTCTTGTTTTTATCTGCTCCTTTAATGCTCCACAATTGGTATCAGAGCTCAGTTAGAGCTAAGGAGCAGATATGGAAGATAGTGTGCTTCTGTTAACCAAAGAAGAAATTGAAACAAATGCTTGGGTGCTAGATACCGGAGCTTCGTTTCATGTTACTTCATGTAGGGAATTTTTCAAAACCTTTCAAAATGGTGTTTTTGGTAAGGTCCTTCTTGCAGATAATAAATCTCTTGATATTGTTGGCATAGGAGATGTTTTGTTGAAACTAACAAATGGAAAAAGTTGGTTGTTAAGGGATGTCAGGTATGTCCCTCACCTGAAACATAATTCAATTTCAGTTGGGCAATTGAGTTCTCAAGAATGTGGAGTCACTTTTGAATTAAGTAGATGGAAGGTGACAAAAGGAGCCCAAGTGATTGCAGAAGGCAGCAAATTAAACACTTTATATGTGTTGGAGAGTCACAATGAGGTGGAAGCTGCGAAGGCAATGGTGGATAGTGACACAGAGCCTTGGTTCAAAAGGCTTGGTCACATGGGCATGCAAGGTCTTGAGAATTCGCACAAAAGGAATCAATCTCTAAAGCTGAAATCAATGAAAGGTAAGAAGAGGGTCACATTTGATCTTCCAGAGGAGCGAGAAGAAGTGAGGAATTCCATGAAACGTAGGGTGAGAGATTATGGTCACAATTCCACAAATAAGAAGTTAAAAGCACAAGTAGTGCCTCGTGAAGAAACAATTGTTGCTGCTGTTGAATGTGGAATTTCGTTGATGGAAATAGATGTAACTCACTTGGTTGCACAATCTGTTGTAGAAGCCACTCCAATGGATGAAGACATGCCATTTATTGAAGCAGAATTGCTTGCAGGTGAAGCCAGAGAGGCTGAGAGTGCAACGGTCGCAAAGTTGGAGGACTCGTAGGCTGGCAGTGGCAGGAAAGGTCTAGACAGTGAAGTTGACGAATCTGGAAGCTATGGAGGATATGGGGCATCTAGCGGGATCGGCCTAGAACCCACTCCCAAAGGAAAGCCCATTAGCTTGAATGTGGATAGCAATGAGGGCTTCAATGTGCCTCTAAGAGATGATTTTATCAAGGGGGACAAGCTCACCGCTCATGATTCAGATCAAGACGAAGAAAGCAAAGAGGAGGAGCTGGACATTGAGAAGAAGTCTCGCATTTTGGATGCTCAGCAAGAGCTCGATGATTTCATTTTTCCCACTGTCCAAAAGCTTAAAGCACACCAAGAATCTTTGAGCAAAGGAAAAGAAAACAAGTATGATGGGTATGAGTTGAGACGACACCCTTGGCCTAGCTAGTGGTTTGCAGAGCGAGATTACTCGTTTCTGAACAGTCATGGGTTCGATTCCAAAACCATTATAAAGGAGCAGTTCATGTATGAGACGTTATGGGAAAAAGGAGATGTTACGAATGCCACCAGGTGGTGTTGGTTATCGCTATGATGATCTTGCTCTATTAGGGGACATTGGTTGCCAGACACCCAGATCTAGGGGATATGAAGCTGCTTGCAATGAGGCACATGTTAAGGAGAAATTTAGAAAGGAGAAGAGGGAAAGGAAACTCATAGAGTCGGTGATAGATGGTGTCCCAAACAAGCTCTGCTGTCGGTGTTCAAATAGTGAATACAATAAGAAGATTGGTGTTGTAATAGGGAAAGACGCAACCATTATTGGCGGCTTGCGTGAAGAGATTGGTGTGGGAATTGAAGTTACTAATTCCAGATTAATCACTAAACAGGGTCCTCAAAGTTCTGGGACTGAACATTTAGTTCTGGAGATAATCTCTAGAGTTGTCGATGTTTCTAAGAATAATGTTGTATCAGCCCTAGCAATAAGATCATCTGTCGACAAGCATGGCATCTCCTCTGCAGAGAAGAATACCCTCTTTTTTCTACCTGGGTGGAGGGACATTTCTCCTTTTTCTCATCCACTAGTTAGTTTCTCTGTCTATTACTCAAATTTAAAATGACTTTATTTTATCTTTTCAGTAGAAATAATCTTCAAAAGATTTAGCAGTTAAGACTTGTGTTCCACCATAAAAAATTGTTTGTTTACATTTAATACTTTAGGGATTGTCTACATTGTAGAAATTGCTAGAATAAGAATGTTTTACATAGAGGCAAGATGATCCCACCACATTATTCAAGTTGTTGCTGCTGCTCTTTGCATATAGCCTTTTCTCTGGCATTTTTCATGGATCAGATTCCCCCGATTTAGTTATTCCAATGGGATATGGAAATTGATTTCTTGTTAGCAAGCAGACAATAAGCAATGTGATTGATTAGGACTGAGTATTGTCTTAGGCGATATGTATTGTGATATATTTCTAACTTTTATTTTATTTCCAAGATTAGTGGGATATACTTTAGCTTTATTTTATCATAAAAAATATTGTGATATCTGAAATGGTGAAAATTTTATATGGTTGAAATTTTGTTTTTGTCTGGATTGTCATGCTCTCAATGGAATCCTCTATTTTTAAAATAGAAGATAATTACTATTTTTAGTAGTTGGGTAGGGTAAAAAGAGATTATTATTATTCTTTTTTTTGTTTTTAGACTACAGGAATCGGGTAGCATGACCCCCTATAAACTGCAGTGCGCCTTGTAAACTTTTTAACGTGATCGGCGGTGCTAGCGTGACACACCCTCTGGTACCACGGGGGTGGGGGAGACTAGACCTCGTGACCAACCTCCTGCAATAGGAAAGATTTAGCCGATTATTATTATTCTAAACAAAATATTTATATTTATATTTTTAGGGTGTGTGTTCTTATTTAATATATATATTTTTATTGCATTCTATGTGCAGATGGGGTTTTTAGGGAAGTTATCAAATGTTTTTTATTTCTCTCTCTCTCTTTCTATATATATATATATATGGGTCTTTTTTTAAAAAAATTCTTTTGATGAGGGAGATGAATCAAATGAATTCTTTGATTTTGTGCCTTTAGTTTGATCCTTATTTTGTTTAATTAATTAATTCATTTTCTAGTTGATGCTCTCTTATCAAATCTTTTTTTCCAAACATATTATTTAATGTTGTCCATACATAATTAGATATTGTGGATGATTCAAGGTGGAAGAGTAGATCTAGAGAAATGGTCATACACAATATTCCATAGACTTCATCACTAAAATTATACCATTTGCACTTTTTTGTAGCCATTGTAGGTTTAGGTTCCAAACCTAATGTGACTGTATATAATCCCAATTTCTTCATGTGGATGCTAAATCCTACATTTGCTCAAAACAAACATTAGCATTGTTATTTAACACAAAGCCAAATAAAAGCATCCCTATGAAATAATGAAACATGTTAATCATGCAATAAAATGAAATAATGGAAACTAAACAAAGCATATAAAAAACATGATCCAACTTTATCTCATAGTCGATTGATGCTATTGTGGAAAATAGCCATTTCCCAACCCTTGATAAGCTTGATGTTGCAAATGATGGTGGAAAAAATCAATTCTCAGTTTAAGAGAGTGACTTTGCATAATGATTGTGGAGTTGTGGAGGATTTGATCAAGAATGAAGCCTTTCATTCATAGATTATTTTGATGAGAGAAATAGCCAAATGGATGAATGTGGGACAAAGTTTTAGCCAATGAGAAGAGGCCACTTGTCAACTTGTGATAGGCTTGAGGATGAGCACATTTTGGCCAATGTGCCAAAGAGAGGGAGATTTCAAATTTGAATTTGAGAGTAAATATTGAGTTTGACCTTTGCAAAGGGACATGTAAGAGACATTAATTGCTTTGTTGGATGTACATGTCCACTTGATTTTGAATTCAAACTTGAGGGAATATTCCTCAAAGATGCCATGTTGATGGAAAATACTGATTTTAATAAATCAATAAATTAATTTATTAGTGCAAGTAGGAAAAGCTAGAGGATGTGACATGCATTAGATTAGATTTAATCAGGATTAGATTAGCTTAATGATGATTAGATGCTTTGACCCTTTTGACTTAAATATTTTGATTTATTTAAATCAAAAGGGATGGAAGGTGATTTCAGACTTAATTAAATAAAGGTTTGATTTATTTAATTAAAAGATGATGATAGGATCAAGTTTGATTTATTTAATTTAAACTGATGACTTTAGGAGATTGATAAATAAACTTGATTTATTTGCTAAATGGATGAATATGACCTAATTGAATGAATTACGCCAATTTTGTGTGTCTACATTTTTCCCCTCTTTGAAGCAATGTACTTGTTGCTTTGGTTCAAAGAATAAACTTGCCATGATCAAAATTCAAAAAAAATCTAATTTTTCGGATGCCCCATCGGAAAGAAGTACACTAGTACATTGCCCCCTCGAGAGATTGAGAGAAAAGATTCTATTTGAGGGTCGATCTCACGATAAAGAGGTTCAAAATGGATGGGTATGGATGATGATGCAAATGAGACAATTTTGAGATGCTTAGAATAACAAATCTATATTATCCTAAACAACTTAAATGATGATATGATGTGATGATGGATGAGATGGATGATGTGATATGCTATGATTATGAAAATGTATGATTTTATGAGATGCTTAGACTAACAGATCTATATTATGATGATGATTATGTATGTGAGATGATATACGTAATACTGATGGTTTGTGGATGCAAGATGGATGCACTAGTGATGTTATCTTAGCTTGAAGAAATAAGAAATGAGATGATGACAAGAGGATCCAACAAGTCCATGATTTGACGAGACTTTATTAGAGATGATGATGATGATTTGCTTATCAAGGATTGGGATTTTAAAAGGGATACTCACCTTATGTTTGATAACATACATAGGTACGATGCATCAAGGTATAAAGAACCAGGATGACGTTGCACCTAGTGAGATGGACTTTGACTTGACAAAAAGATAGGACTATTCTTTTTCACACTTGACATACATAAACCTTGATAGGACGTACCTAACAAAGCAAGTATTCACCAAGTTATTTTACAAGAACGTCCAACAAGCACAGAAGACAAAATGATCATTGCCACATTCCTATCTCTCTAAATCCTTCATTCGGATATCATCGAGAGGTCCTTAGAATGAATGCAATAAGATAAATCAAAAGAAAAGATCAAGTACACAAACAAGCCAATGTTCTTCATATCGCTAGCCAAAAGGATGTGTTTTGATAGGATAAGAATCCAGGGTGATATCCAAAATGATGCCCATTGTCGGAACGATATATCCTAGGACATGCATTGTATAGGATGATGATGGGTTGATAAGTTGATTGATAGGCTGTTGATATAAAGTTGATTGACATGTTTGAAAATGATCAAGAGTTTGATTTTGTTTTAAAGGTTTGTTGTTTGCCTTTGATTTTACAATTGAAGCTTGCTTTTGTTGATTGTTGTGATTGTTTATGTTTGTGTTGCCAAAGAATGAAGGTGACAATCAATTTATTATGGATGATTGATTATTGTGGGTGAAAACAAAACAGGATGGATGGATTTTTTTCAAATATTAGTTTTTGACATTTTTTGGAATGTTTTGAGGCTGTTTTGGGTATTTTCAAGATTTTACAAATGTTTTGATTTTTGATTTTTTGAATGTTTTGGGGTTTTGTGCCTTTTGAATGTTTTTGGATTTTGATGTCTCGGGGGCTGATCAGAGATTAGCCTTGCCTATGTTTAAGCTCAGAGACGACGTATTTTGGATTCCAATGTTTTTGATGTGTTTCAATTTTTTGAGTGTTTTTTGATTTTGATGAGTTTTGGATGTTTTTGGACTTTTCACATGATTTTGACGATTTGGATATGGATATGTGTTTGATGCTATTAGTGCTTTGTTTGGGATTTTGTTGAAGAACAAGCTAAGGTTGGCTGATCGAATCGATGGATTGATGATGATGATAACATTGTTGAGGATATACAACAATGCAAGGATTTGATTGATCAGGATTGGTGATGATAACATTGTTGAGGATGCACAACAATGCAATGATAGTGTTAAGCAACACAAGGATTGAGATGTCAATCGGATTGATGATGATAACATTGTTAAGGATACCCAATAATGCAAGGATAGTGTTAAGCAACACAAGTATATCCCAAGATGATGGTTTTTTTATTGGATTTGATTGATTAGGATTGATGAAGCTTGATTTGGAACAAAAGTTTTTTGAATGAATTGATTAGATGTGACTGATATCAATTATTTGGATCAATGTGTGATAAAAGATGAAGACTGATAAAGAACATCTTCTTGTCAAAATGTGCCATGGGATAGTGATTTGGATTTTGGATTACAAATGCTTTGACCAATTTGGTTTCACATTTGCCAATGTTTGTATCACCACATAAGTTGGAGGATATAGATCAAGATTTATTCCCGAAGCAAGATGTAAATATCTGCCCCCAATGTCTAGCAATGTATAGAATACGATGGATGGATGCTTGGATAAGTGTATGGATGGATGGATATGGAAAGCATGCAAAGGATGCCAAGGATTATCTTGAGATAAGGTTTTTGAATGAAGAAATGCCTCATTTTATAATGCTTCATGGCTCAGATAATGTTGCATAGGATAGGATCAATGAAAATAACCCATGTCAAGCTATTTACCATAAGCAAGCGTAAAGTGTGCCCCAAAATTTCATCAAGATCAAGATAACTTGGACTATGGATGCAAATGGATGAAAATGGATTGGATAAATGGTTCATGGATGAATGGATTGATTATGGATAAGACTGGTGGAATGTTGGCTTTATTATGGATGGGATAAGATGCTTTCACCTGCAGTGACACACATAGATGCCTGATTCCACACATGATGCATGTTTTCCAGGTTTTCATCATGGTCTCGACCAAAGCACCACCATAGTGGTTTTCACTAGAGGATGATTTTTTATCTTTACTATTTTCAATCCTTTTTCTGATTTTATCTTTTTGGATTTTCATATTTTTTTATTTTTTTATTTTTTCTGAAAGAGTTTAACCTCATTCTGAATCTCAAGGTGTTGTTGATGTAGATGCTTCTTTCATGGTGTGCCATTGATATCCTTCTTGAAGAAGTTGCTTTACCAAGATACCTACACTTGAATGCAACTTTTGAGATTCCTGATCTGCTTTATCGATACCGGAGTTAACTTTGTCTTTGTGCACACATCACGATAGAGTGCCTTCAGAATCCTTATGATGAAGGTTTGTTGCCAATACATGGTCAATGTGATAATTGGATATCATGCGTGGAGGTGTGGATGGAGTGTGTTTAGGGATAAAAGATGGATTGGTTGACAGTTTGGAATCTTTGACTCTCCAAACTTGGGAAGATGATCAATGATGGGTGGATATGAAAGTGTGCATGAAATTAGGACCAACTGCTTGATACACTTTGTACGTCTTTTGAAAATACTGCTTTTTCTTTTGTGGACATCTTTGATGGATACTTTTCCCTTTTTTATTATTCCCCATAGTTTCTTTGACTTATGGAGTTTGATAGGGATGATCTTCCTTTGTATTTGATTTGTTTGATATTATTCTTAGCTTCTTTTTCTTTGATAACATCCTTTGTGCTTTGATTCAAATCTTTCTTTTGACATTGGTCCCAATTCATGGATGCGGTGATGGGTGGATGAAGATTCATGACATGGCTAGTTGTAGTATTGACATCCGTTTCATCATAAGGATTCTTTGTGCTCCCTATGTTGACGTTTGCTTCAGAAAAAGTTGCCCCTATTAGGGTGGTAGTAGCACCTTCATGCTTTGATTACGCTTGCTCCAAGAGCTCTTATTTAGAATGCATTCTCTGATAAATGATCATCATAGGTGACGTTGTTTCAATTTTCTGCTCTGCTAACTTTGGAATATCATGTTCTATCAAACTTATTTCCTGGAGCGGATAATGTTGGATATTTGCATACCTGATGTCCTCAATCTGAATTTGGGATATATCTGATCCTGATGTTGATAATTCAATTTGACTATAGGAATCAATATCTTGCTCTTTTTGTGTAATAATATCAGGAGTAAAGGGATCCTATTCTGAATGGAGATCATCTATGTTTCCATCCAAAGAAAGCATCTCATGGGTAGATGGAGGAGTATGTGCTACATGGATGTGATCATCTTGCATAGATAGGAGAGTTTTTGTTAGATTATTGTAGTATCTTGAAGATACAAATTCTTGATCTTGAATGATTCTGGAGTTGCTTTCGACATGCTTTGGATCAAGTTCTTAACATGGGTTAATTTCAAAGGATGGATTGCTTATAAAGGGTTCTTAGATGTTGCCATTAGGAATGGGAAGTAGCTCAATATCCTCTTGATCTTTGAGTGGACTTAGATCAAGTGTCGAGTTCAGAGTTCCTTCAGTATCTATAACCATGAGGTCAAACGGGGTCAACATGTCTTGGAAAGGACCATTGCTAAACCTTAGTGGAAGATTTTGATCTTGCTTTGGAATAAATTCTTTAGATATGTCCTCTAACTCATTAGGTGATGTAGAGACATTTTCTTCATGATCATTGGTCGATGGATTGTGCATTATGTCAATATGATCAAATAATCCTAACACTCCTTGAAAGAGATCACTAAAAAGTGGCTCTTGATGTATGGTGAGTTGATCATTGGATGGGGTAGAAACATCCTCAATGTGCTCCTTAATTGAGAGATTTTGAACATTTTTTTCAACAATTGTGGCAAAGAGATTATAAATGTCTTCAACTATAGGGTCAAGTGATGTTGACATTTCTTGAATTGGATCATTGTTGGATATTGTTGGTGGATTTTGATCATGATTGAAAAGTGACTTTTGACATATGTTGATTTGATCATTGGATGGAGTAGAAACAACTTCAAGGTGCTCAATGATGGATTGATCTTGATCCTTCTTCTCAATAGTTGTCATTTTTTGTGTTTGTGCTTGTGTTTGTTGGGTAGCTTGAGAGGCTTGGGCAGCTTGAGAGGCTTGTTGCACTTGTTGATCTTTTCTTGCTTGTTGTGTGGCTAGATATTGTTGGATGGCCTTTTGGTAGGCCTGGTGAGCTTTTAGCGCAATGTTATATTGTCTTGCTATGTTTGGTTTCAGTGGTAGTGGTGGCAGATTCAGAATCATGTTGGATGTAGTGACAAGTTGTTGAGATATGCTTGGAGTGATTGTGAGGGTTTGAGATATGATGGGTATGATAGGGGTGGTTGGAGTGATTGAGCTGATAGGAATGGTCAGAATAACCGAGGTGATAGGTCCTTGGGAGACCATATTTTGATTTGTCAGGATTGATGTTGTCATTTGATTAAATGCCATCTGTTGGTGCGATGTTGATGGTATATTCAAAGGATTTGATGTGATGGCTTGATTGGCATTAGGTGGATTGATTTGGATGGAGTGATTGGTGCTAGGTAAAGGGGGAAGCCCTAAACCAAAGAATAATGTTGATATGGGTAATGATGGTGGAGATGTTTCTTGGCGCAATGACTCAACTATTTTGGTAAGTGTAGCAATTTGATCTCGCCAAATTTGATCTTGATTTCGACCTTGACTCCCTTGATATAGTTGATTTGGTTTTTTTTCAAGCATATTTGGGATGCATACTTGTGTTTTTTGAATGGGATCATGGAAAAATTGATTTTGGACAATGTTTTGATCTGGGATGGTGTTCAGATTTGGCATGATAGGTTGAAATTGAACCTTGTTGATGTTGGGAATCACATTGCCTTGAGTTAGGTAACTTTGATTTTGGTTGGTGTTACCTTGACTTGGATTAATACACGGAGTCGTTGACATCTTGTTTGGACTTTGAACAACATTTGTGTGATTTGCAAACATATTTATCCCAAAGTTTTCCAGATTCATGTTTGGAAAACTTGTACTTGCTACATTCTCATTTGGCATTTAGGGATTTGGTGGGATGACGTTTGTTTGAAGGCTCATGCATTGATTGTTCAATTGATAAACTTGTAGGTTTGGATTTAGATCTACCATTGGGAAATGTGTTCCAATCTTTGATTTGGGCATACTCACACTTGTTGTGCCATTGACATTTGTAGAAGGTAATGATCCCATGTATGGATTGTATAAGTGTGAGTTTTGATAATCAATTGGCATTGTAAGGCTTTGAAAGTTCAATTGATTTGGATTTCTCACGATGTATGGATCAATTTTGTATTCCATGTTCTCCTTGCATTTTGACCTTGTTGCAAAAGTGACCTCTAAGGTTTTTAGGAGTAATGACGAGATGAAGGATGAAAGGTGTAAATGATATGAGTGATGAACGTTTAGGAACTTTGGATCAATGCTAGACTTAGGGTTTGATTTTGATTGGTTTGATTTGGGTTTGGATAATGGAATTGTAAACCCTAAGATGTTAGATGTGATCTTTAGCATAAACTTGTTCAAAGGTGTGCTAATTTAACTAGAGGTATGAGAAAGGATGCATTCCCATACTCCTAATTAAACAAGGTGATTTTGATTTTAATGATTTACCCAAGTCTAGAATGATGTTTCCAAAGTTCTCATGTGGTATGGAGATGATAAATGTTTGAATGAATGAATTGTTTGATTTGATCCTAAATGAACCTAGGAAGGACTTGTTTATGAGACCAAGATAGTGAAGAACATGCCTTTCTCTAAGAGTAATTCAAAATCAAAAGACCAATGTTTGCATGAAAACCATATGACCAAAAGATTCCAAGCACATGTGTGGGGTCCAATTGATTTAAACTTTTCTTAATGGATTCTTTTTACCACAAACATGCTCTTGATTAGATTTTGAATCTAGATGTCTAATGTCTCAACTTTCCCCTTATCCTGAAAAGTGTATTATGCAGAAACCAAGGAAATTTGAGGCAAAAGTTACCTATTGTTGACCTTAGTAGGAGAAAATTGAGATGAAATCCAAATTTTTAGAAGCCTCTAAGGATACAAATCCCAAGGGAAAGCAATAGCATGTGAATTCGTTCAAGGATATTTTCTTCTCCTAAAGGGTTTGAGATTTGATGCTCATGTTGAATGTTGGTTTTCCAATGCTTTCGATCAAAGCACTATGTTTTCAAACTGAATCACAAGCAATATAACACACTAGCTCAATTGGTATGTTTTTGTTAGTGGGCTTGCCTCATGCCCTTCATAGAAGAAGAGATGATTTTACATGCAACCAAGGAAAAAAATATAAAGGTATGTTAAGAATGAAGTCTTAACCTCTATATTCAACCAAGATCGGACATGGCAAGTAACTTCTTGGAATCTAAGTTCCAATTCACCACTTTGATAAACTCACTCAATGGATCAATTGGTCACTACAAAACAAGGGTTTTATTTTAGACTTTCCATTCATGGAGATTGACCCATACGGCGAGAGTCCCCTTTCGGATCCATCTCGTCAAAATCAATCGCGTGATATTGGTGTTTACTGCAATACCCAAATTTATATCCCAGTTGGAAATACTCTTGGGTTTAGAGTGTTACCAGTTGATTCCTTCCCTTGGGTGAGTACCTTTTCCCCAAGGCAGGCCCTCTAGGTTAAACAAAAGCGAGTAAAGAAAAAATCCGTAACTCGATCAATCTTTGATGGCAAAAAAGAGAGAGAATATATGCGATAATTCCCCCACTCACACTCGCACAAGATCTTGTTGAATTTTAAACCCAAATCAAAGTGTGGAGGTGATTTCTTTATCTCATCCTAAAGTCATGAAAAAGGCCTTTTGATTCTTGAGATCGCTATAAAGCGTGAGAGAAGTGAATACATCCTTTTTCAATGCCTTTAGTTTAAGTAAGCCTTCATGAAAAACAAAGTTGCACTTGTTCTTTTTAAATCCACAAAGCAAAATGTGAGTTCTTTTTAAGCGCCAAAAGATGAGTGAGAGATACTTTGTTGAATTTGTTAATCCAAGAAACAAAATCTAGTAAGTTGCATTCCTAATGTTCATTTTAGCCTTTGCAAGAAGAAATTGAAAGATTCTTTTTAAACTCAAATGACATTAGTGTTCTAAGAAAGTAAAGATAAAAATTTCTTTGAAGAAGTGTTTAAAAAAACACTTAAAGTTTTTAAAAACACTTTGATCTTTCAAAATATTATCCTCGTGCTCTGTTTTCCTTTATCTTCCTTTTTTTGCTTTTCTTTGTTCTCCTTTGTTTTCACCTTCGTTATCCTATTCCACCACGAATAAGAGTTAGGCATGTATTGTAAAATGATAAAAGAATACACAAGACTTGTCAACCATTTGAGGAATGAATAAAACAAAATTTCATTGATAAGGCACATGAACTCAATAATGAATATCAATACCTTGTTAACTTACCCCCCCACTTTCATACAAAAATCAATTGATTTAAAAGCCTCATCCACTCAACATTAGAAAATTAATCATAGACTAACAACTAAAAATAAAATATATTTTTCTTTCCTTTCTATGATGTAAAGAAAAGCATGTAAATGAAAATTATAGATGATCTATTGCATTAAATTGGTTTATTCGAATTTTCATATAATCCTGTTGACTTCTTCCATGATCTTAATGACATAGATAACAATATTTCTCAAAGATTTGTGTCGACCCCTTAAGCACACTACCATTGTAATTCAGTGATAAGACATTGCCGAGGTTTTTAAAGTAATTATAGTGCTAGGTGGTAGATCGCCTGATAAGTGGCCTCAACATTGGAATACGATGGAGAAGATGTTAGTTATGAATGCTTATTACACTTCTATTACATTACCTTCACATCAATTGCTTTTCATTGCATTTATTTCCCTGAATCTCATTCCTCATTATCACTGGTCAATAGGTTGTAGATCAGATAGAATATAGATTGTAATAAATCTCAAGAGTCATTCTTATTAACAAACAATTTATGACACAACATCCCCAAAGGCACTGTCAACAATCAGAGAAGCAATAAAACATGCAGTTACCAAGAAAAGAACAGATGGCCACATCGTTATTGTAGCTTTACTTTCATGAAGTTCCTTCACAAGTGAATGTGAATGGCAGGTGAAAAGACAATGTTACATTAAAAACTTTCAAGAAAATGCAATGTAAAACTGAATCCCAAAATCTTAAGTGCACTAGAAACTACTTTTGAATAAATGCGTTGAACAGGTGAAGAAAAAAAAATGCTCCAGGTGCTTAAAAGCTTTCAAATGAATTCAAGTGGCAGGCGTAAACTCAAAGTCTTGACCATGGCTTTTCTTCCTATGTGAATGAGACAAGACCCTAAACTATTTAACAGAATGTCTTAAAGGAAAACGGGGTGCAACAAGACTTTCTTGAAAACATTTCAGAGTTATCATAATTCGCAGGGGTAAACTCAAAAATAAATAAGCTTCAACTACTATTAGCAAGTGCATTTAGACAACAACCCATAAAGATCCTTAAAATATTTTTAGAAAATGCATTTGGTTGGTGGAAAATAGTGCCCAAATGTCATTTCATAGTAATGTAGTTGGCAGATGCAAAAGCCACGCCTGGGCCTACACATAAACATTGGGAAGATACTAGTCTCAAGGCCCAATGCAAGATTTGGAAAATCTAGGGGAGCATAGAGAGGGCGCATGAACTATCGACAGCAAGATATAGATAAGGCATGTGAACTATTTTGATCGAATGCCTCATGAGGATGTGGTCTCTTGGAATGGCATGATTGTTGGGTACGCACAAAGACAAGCAGGGCCACAATGATTCTTACACTGACTGTAAGTGAAATACGACATACTAAATCCAATGCATTCAATGAAAAATAAATGAACAGTGACAGCTATTCTGCCAATGCCACTCTCCACTCCTCCCGCATGTTTATCAAAGACTCAAATTTATCATAAAATGCAGAAAGCTATCAATGAGTGCCTAATTCTACATGCAATTGGGACAAATCGTAATCTACTAAGCTTTCCAATAACCAATGATATGCCTGAATCATCATTGTGGGAGGCCAACGGGCTTTATCTTATGAGTTCATGCTCAAGAAGCCTAGAGAAGGGCACTATGAGCTACCCACAGAAGCAGTGTAAATAGGGACAAGCTTTTATGCAACATTTGGACTGCTAAGGACAACCAGCCCTTCTCTGTCGAGATTGACAATAACGTTATCCTAAATGAAGCAGAGGAATAAAAGAAGTGGAGGAATAATGACTTGTGATTTACAACTAAACCATGAAATACAGTGTTGGAACCTCAGCTCTGCACAAATTTGAGATTAGCAATGGTTTACATAAAAAATGCTCAACGCGAAAGAAGTAATACCAATATCCACAAATGAACACATTAGGTAGTGGGGACTCTAATTACTATTAGTCATGATAATATTAGAATGCAGTACCCAAGCATCTTGTAGCAAAAAAATTACAAATATTCAAAATTGGTGACTGAAAATCAATATTGACTGAAAATCACAATGATTCAGCAAGTAAATATTGAAAGAGAAACAACTTCAACAAATTGCATCAGAGATTAAATTCAAAATAAATAGTACGCTGTAAAAAAAAAAAAAAAAACTTTAGCACTTAGAGGATCTTCTTTGCCATAAAGTAAATAAAGAAAATAATGATTAGATGATTCTTTTGCCATTCTGATTGATAACTAGAGAATCTGCAAACTCTAAAAGAGGCAGCATACAAATTCCATAAAGGATTGGACAAGCTCTCCTTCTAGCACCATTTTGTGGATGCTAAATCCTAAATTTACTCAAAACAAACATTAGCATTGTTACTTAACACAAAGGAAAATAAAAGCATCCCTATGAAATAATGAAGCATGTTAATCATGCAATAAAATGAAATAATGGAAACTAAACAAAGCATATAAAAAAATGATCCAACTATATCTCATAGTGGATTGGTGCTATTGTGGAAAATAGCCCTTTCGCAACCCTTGATAAGCTTGATGTTGCAAATGATGGTGGAAAAAATCAGTTCTCAGTTTAAAAGAGTTTAAGGATTAGATTATCTTAATGATGATTAGATGCTTTGACCCTTTTGACTTAAATATTTTGATTTATTTAAATCAAAAGGGATGGAAGGTGATTTCAGATTTAATTAAATAAAGGTTTGATTTATTTAATTAAAAGGATGATGAAAGGATCAAGTTTGATTTATTTAATTTAAACTGATGACTTTAGGAGATTGATAAATAAACTTGATTTATTTGTTGAATGGATGAATATGACCTAATTGAATGCATTATGCCAATTTTGCGTTCTACACTTCAAATGAATCTCCATTTTATGTTAATATTCATAGTAATCAAATTAAGTCAGCATTAGGTCCATTGTTGGAGAACTAGAAAAAAAGGGACAAATCCCTTGATTTGATTATGAATTTAAAATTAGCCCCGCCAAAAAGATGTGAAAGAAAAAAATATAAGTTTGCTAAGAGAGGATATCAAAATCTTTCATTTATAACACATAGATTTTTACAATTATTGACAAAATTAACTATCCAAATATTAATTATAAATATAAACAAATAATTCCTAGCAAAAGTATGATAGTTTCAATAAAAAATGCAAAAAATTAATAATCAAGATGAAATTTATACTATATAAACATTTAATAAAAATACATACTTCAAAGGTCAAAAAATAGTTAAAAATAACACAATTTGAATTTTTTGATTGTACCACTATGTTTGTGATGAAATCAACTTGCTATCAACTATAATTTTTTGAAAAATTGACTCCCTTGCTTGCAAGATATGATAAAATGAAAAAATCCCCCCATTACAGAAGTTGAAAGATAACCTGGTAGTTTGGAAGTTGATTAGTCATTTGGGAAACCATGAATTGATAGTTAGAAGCTTCATTTGGGGAGTTTACTTAGACATTAGTAAATTGAGCAATAATTTTTACTACTTCTTGGGCTACTAAGGTGATGATTTAGGAAACTACTTGAGTTAAGGGCCATACTAGGAGTGTGAAGAGGACAAGAGCATCTAGAAACATTCAACAAGGTGATATTGAGGAGAGATTACAAGGTTAAATACTTGTAGTAGGGTAAATGTAGTTGAATCAAGTTGGATTTAGCTAAAGTGGAAGTGCTATAATTTTAGACTTGTTTTGAAAGAGGAAAAAATGGGTTTTACAGGGACCCGAAACCATAAATTTTATAAAATAAAGATAGAGTCAAAAGAGACATCATAGTCAGTAAGGCTATAAAAATAACAACAGTAAACACCCATATCCATCAAAAAGGCTAGCAAAGGCCATAGAACCAAAAAACCAGAAAAAAAGCCAACAACAGCTAAATTTGAATCTTTAAAAGATCAGCAGTCAAAACTTCCAACTCGTTCATGTCCTGAACTCTCCTCTTTAAGATCTGAACCATCTATGTAGTGGGAGGTACTTTCCTTTTGAGATTGGCCTAAGTCCTTTTAGAAATACCTTGGTCCTCATTCTTTCTTTCCTTATTCTATTCCAAATCAACAACCAGCGAACCTTGTGTTTTTTCCAGCTTTTTAGACATAACATTAATAATTATGGCATTATGCCTAGCCATTTTATGGTTTTGTTCCATGATTGTTTTCAAGTTATTTTTAATTTTAACCATTTCTTCTTCCAGAGACTTATATTTTTCCTCAATGTCACCTCCTTTCTTTCCAATACTGTTCTTATTTTTTTCTCTTCTTCATTGTTGAGAGCGGCCAACTTCAGTTCCAACTCCTCCGACTTACTATACAGAGCTCTATTTATTTTATTGAGCTCATTAATTTCTTGATAGGCTCACTTTAAGACCCTAAAAATGTCACTGATGTCATTTCTAGCAGAGGCCAAAATATCACCAGACTGAGCCCGGTCTAGTATGAGACTAACATAACCTAGGTTGGGGGAGCTAGGAAATCTAGTACCTTTGAATCTGAAAGAGTCAAGAGGGGAGGGCACAAAATTTCTACTGGCTTCAGGCTTCTTGGCTTTGTCTTCTAAGGAGTCCACAGAGTAGGAAACTAGCTTTTTGGTAGGGGATCCCTTAAGAATGAGATTCTTTAAGGGGGTAGAGCAGTTGAGTAAGGACTCAAGGTTAGCTTTAGAAAGCTGGGGTTTTTTAGATTGGGTTTTATTACTAGAAATCTCAGAGGATGAGTGGGTTTCAACAATTCTCTCCTAGTTTGGCTGAATCTCTAAACCCCCACTATCAGTGTCATAGTCCTCAGACTTCGTAGAGGCCATAGGTTTAGATAAAGTTGACATGCTTTGATAGTGTTCATAAATTAACCTGATAAGACCAAGATGACGAATAGGGTATCTGTTGGGATTTTTCTTATGGTCCTCAAGGCTATTACTCAATGAACATAACAAGTAGTGAGGCAAAGAGATCCA
Organism: Sequoia sempervirens; assembly: GCA_007258455.2. Classification (NCBI taxonomy): domain Eukaryota; kingdom Viridiplantae; phylum Streptophyta; class Pinopsida; order Cupressales; family Cupressaceae; genus Sequoia; species Sequoia sempervirens. Next base: position 714,812,694 of record VDFB02000003.1, read on the forward strand.
TACCTTATGGCAGAAGTGGTTAAGAAAGGCGAAATGATGCCCATACACTATAGTAAATCTCCTGTCCAAAGTGATATACTCCATTATAACACGAAGTACCTTTCTCCACAGCACCTTGATGGTATTAATTTTGAAATAGCTATTAGAGAATTTAACTAGTTTTAATTTCTCCTTGTCCTTCTTAGGAAATCTGATGACCGCCTCGTCAGAGAACCTTCTGTCATGATAAAACTTCATACCCTTAGTGGACATTCCAGTAATCTCCCCTATAATTTTCTCATCCAGCCTTCCAAAGATAATAATTTCGTCATTGTTCCAGTTCTTCTCGAAGTATTTCGCAACCACAGAATCAGGCCCATGAAGTTTTTCCAGATATGGAACTAGCCCACCTCTTTCAATCTGCTCCCAAACCTTGTCATTCCTAGTGTGCACCTTATAGCTTTTAGGCTCAACTCTTTTCCTGTCCCCCCCATTTTTGTTTGCTCCTTGCTACAAACTCTACCAATGCCGAAAACATATTGCAAAATTATGCAGCTATTCCAATGCACCTACAAAGCGTGCCGCTTATTCTTCCCTTCTAAGTAACATTACATGACCCCATAAAATCTCTTGATTTCGATGTACCAAACAACTTTCTCTTTAATCATTAATTGTATTCTCCTCTTTCCCATTCGTAACATCATAATCTAGTAATTCCCTAACTTCAGTTCTCAAGTCCCTACAATTTTGCCACATGTTCAATCCTTGCTTCCTAACCCCTTCATTCACAAAATAATCTGCCATGCTGTTAGCTTCCCTGTAGACGTGTGAAACTTTAATTTTTTCAATTTTTTCTAGAATAGACTTTTCTTCATCTATCTAATTCTTTATCAACCATGAAGGTGGGGCCCTTCCACAAAGACAATCAATAATATTTTTAGAATCTCCTTCAAGCCATAAGTTTTTTATATTCAAATTATGAGCTAACTTTAAAACTTGAAAAAATCCTATAGCCTTCGCCACATGGTTGGTTTTGTGGTGAAGGGATATAGCCACAACTGCCATAAAGTTTCCATTTGAATTCCTTAGCACACCTCCACATCTAGCCATACTCGGGTTGCCCTTTGGAGCTCTGTCAAAGTTGGCCTTATACTAGTCGTTTGGGGAAAAGGTCTAGCAAACACCCTCCCTACTTTTCTTAGTTGGCTTGGAAGCAAATGAAATGTTCACTTTAATATTCCAATCTTTTACTATCCTTAAATCATGTAGGGAGTGCAAACCACAACTTCTAGGTTAAAATATTTTAGAGGAATCACATTAAAGTTTTCCTTTTTAAGACTAATTTTTTTCTCAAAGACATTATTCTCCGACATCTCCTTGTCCTTGAAAAGTCTATTATTACATTCCTTCCACACTCCCCAAGCAACAAAAGGGAATAAAAAATCCCATAACCTTCAAATATAGAGATTTTGAGTAGGGGCTTTCCATTGTAAAAGGAACTCTTCAATGGTCTGGGGGAACACCCAAGAAATATACCAGATAGCTAATAATTTTCCCTAGATTAAGGAAACAAATGGACAGTGGAGAAACAAGTGGTTGACTGAATCCACCTCACTCTTGCAGAGGTAGCATCTATTGGGGATTTCAAATCCCCATTTACAAAGATTGTCCACCGTGAGAACCTTATTTTGAAGCATTATCTAGAAGAAGATATTGGCTTTTGGAGTCAAGTGTTTAATCTAAGTTTTAGACTAGAAGGGAGGGGGGGCTTGAGAAAGGGACAACAAAGAGACAACCAAAGAGACATAATAGTTACCCGAAGGGTTATCCATCTAGACAAGAGTGTCATCTTGTTGATTATGTCCCAAGTTGACATCCTTTAAGGAGGATTGAAGCTAAGCCAACTCCTGACCAATCACACATAAGTTCACCCAATCTCCTTCAAACTAGTAATCTTTGACAAGTTCCCCGAAAGTAGCTTTACATTTCTCTTCCCATTTGTTGAATCTTTCAATATTAATAAGGGATTCCTTAAAGAGCCATTTATCCTCCCAAAATCTTACTTCATTGCCACTTTTGATGTGCCATCCTATTCTTGATTCTAGAATTTTTTTGCCAACAATCATGTCATTCTAGCAAGCTAAACCCCGTGGGAGGATAGGAGAATCCAATAGAGCTTTGAGGGTCATACGGTCATCCATATATTTACTTCTTAAAATATCTTTCCATTCTCTGCCGGATGAGAAAGATCTCCATATTTGTTTGGCTATGAGAGTATTATTAATAATTCTTATTTTTCTGAGACCTAAACACCCCAAGGTTTTCGGTTTGCAAACCAAATCCCACCCTATAAGAGGCATTCTCTTTCTTTCCTCCACTCTAGACCAAAGGAATCTCTTTTGGATCTTTTCAATGGCCTCTGCGTATTTAATAGGGATTTTCAAGAGGATTAAAGCATAAATTGGGAGATTTTGAAGAGAAGCTTGAAGAAGCTGAATTTTTCTAGCTTGGCTCAAAAGAGCTCCTTTCCAACCTTCCAACTTCTTTCTGAACCTATCAACCAGAGAGGACCAAAAGGAATCCAGAGGTTTAAGGTATAACAAGAGTCCAAGATAAGAAGAAGGTAAGGATTCCACCCTGCAATCAAGGATTCTAGCAATCTTGACCTATCTATGCTCAGGGTAATTGAAGAAGAAGATGGAGCTCTTCTATCTATTGACCTTCTGCCCAGTCACCTTCTCATACACAACCAAAGGCTTTTTCAAAGTCTTAGCCTTGTTCACGGATGATCTACCCATCAGCATAGTGTCATCAACAAACTATTGGTGAGAACAAATCAGATTCATGGAAGAAGGACTAAGACCAACAAGGGACCTCTGTTCAAAAAATCTCCTAAGATTCCTTCCCAAACTTTCAACCATTATAGTAAAATTAATAGGTGACATAGGGTCACCATGTCTTAAACCTCTTGAATTTTGAAAAAATCTAGAGGGAGATCCATTAACAATGATAGCTATGGAGACCATGGTAACCAATTGATTCACCAACTAAATGACTCTACTACTAAAGCCAAATCCCCTTAGGATTTTAAATAAAAACTCCCAGTCAACACGGTCCTACGCTTTGGAGATGTCCAACTTCAGAAGAAACCCTTCAGTTTTAGATTCCACAAGTGAATGAATATTCTCATGGACTGTGACTATTCAGTCTAATATTTTCCTTCCAAGAACAAAACCATTTTGCTGAGGGGAAATCAGTGAAGGAAGGATAGAAAGGATCCTTGAAGTGAACACCTTAAAAATGATTTTATAGAGAGAGTTGTTAAGAGTAATGGGTTTGAACACCTCAGATTCCATTTCCCCTGGTTTCTTAGGAATAAGGACCATGAAAGTAGCATTCAATTCCTTAAGGAGCCTTCTGGAAGCAAATAATTCCTTAATAAAATTCACTACATCATTTTCCACAATATGCCAAAACCATTGAAAAAAGAACATAGGAAATCCATCAAGTCCAGGGGCCTTGTTTCCTTCAAAAGAAAAGACAACTTTCTTGATTTCCTCCATAGAGGGGATGGCCACAAGCTTTTCATTGTCTTCTCTAACAACAACCTTGGGGATGGCCTCTAATAAAAAGTCTTGATCATTTTTATTGATTTCCCCAATCACCGAAAGTAGGTTATTATAGAAGAGGACAACTTGCTTTTTGATGTCTTCCTCTTCCTCAAATCTAGTACCATTAACTTCTATGGAAGTGATTCTATTGGCGGCCCTGTGTTTTGAAGCAGATAAATGGAAGTACCTTGTATTCTAATCTCCAACAGAGAGCCATAAAATCCTTGATCTTTGCCTCTAGAACTCCTCTTTTGCTATTATATCATGCAACTTCACCAACAACTCATTTTCTCTATCCTTACTATCTTCAATGTATCCTTCCTTCTGGATTTTGTCTTAGTTCTCTGCAAGCTTCATTTGAAGTTTTGATTTAATGCCAATTTTTTTTCCAAAGGATTCTTTTCTCTATCTTCTTAAATTGTGTTTGACTTCTCTTAGATTTTTAGCAATTCTGAACATAGCAGTACCATGAACATCAATATTACACCATTTCCTAATTTCATCAGAGATTAGGGGATGGGACAACTACATTCTTTCAAATCTAAAGGGAAAGTTTTTCTTCACCTTTATAAGGTCTGCCACAAAACTTATGGGAAAGTGATCCGACCCAACTCTGGAAAGAGCTTTAAGAGAGAAAACATAATTTAAGAGCCACTGATGATAAATTAAAGTTCTATCTAACCTAACTTGAATTAGTTCCTTACCAGTTCTTCTATTCGACCATGTATACTGAGCCCCTTGCAATTCCATATCAATTAGCTCCTTGTTGTTGATGAAATCGAAAAGATCAGACTTATTCTCTTGGTTCACCTAAGAACCTCCAAATATCTCCTCATTCAGAAGGGAAGTATTAAAGTTGCCTATGACTATCCAATTGTCATTATCAAAAATTCTGCGGAACCTAGAGAGCTATTTCCACAAAGATTTTCTAGCTCCTTTCCCATTGGGAGGATAGATGTTTGACTGAATCCAGCTAAAGTTATCTCTAATATGTGTGAATTTAGTAACCACATGATTGTTTCTCTCCAACAAAGGTTCCCCTTTAATGAGTTCTAGTTCCAAAAGGTAGCAAGAACTCCTAATGCACCATTTGAACTGTTTCCTTGAATCCCACAATTGTGAAACATTTCAATCTTTTCCACCTTTTATTTGGGCATTTTAGTTTCTTGGATGAGGAGAATATCAGGTTTATGATCCCTAACAAAATTGTGCAAAACATCCCTCTTGTGAAGGCTATTAAGCCCTCTTATATTCCAGGACATAATCTTCATATCTTACCATGGGATTGGAGGATCTCCGGAATGGTCTTTTGAACACCATCTGCTATATCTTGAAAGATTTCATGCTCTCTCTGCCATTTTCCTGATCTTCTACCCTGGCCAAGCTTAGTGGCTCCACAATCCACCTTTGCTCTTATTTTGGTAACAACTCCACTCGGGGTATTCTAATGCTTTCTTTTCTCCTTCTTTTTCTTAGAATGAGATAGGACTTCTTCCTAGTCAGTCTCTTCTTGGATCTCCATCTCTCTACCAGATTTCCATTCCTTGTCAAACATTCTTCTTTGCTCTCAAGGGAGGGTATCCATTAGGCCATTCTTAGGCTGATTCAGATTTGCACTTGAAAGTTTGGTATTCTGGCTCAGATCCTCAAAGGTGTCCTTTACAAAATCCGAGGTATTTAGACTTGCTACTTTGTCCCATTAATATAGATTTTCATTTCTTATTCCTATTCAAGAAAATGATCATCCCTCCCACATTATCAACTCAAGACTTTTCGATAATTGAACTAGGTACTACAACTTTAGTTGTAGACTATTAATGGCTATAGGCTATAGCTAATTAAAAGGAAAGCATGTAGATAATAGATTCATTTATCTTCGTCCCTAACATAGAAGAGTGTTCATATATTTTCTTAAATATTTTCTATATGAACAATAAAAACCATTCAAGGAATATAACTTTAATAAAATTCTCAAATATTTCAAGAAGAGATATTGTTGAAAAGAACATTAGTGCTCTGAAGTGTCCCCATCCATGGCAATCATGGAATCTCACCTTCAATGTGCCATTTCACTTGTAAGGGTCTTTTCATTGCCATGTAGAATATCTAGAATGGGCCAAGGAGCTAGTGTGGAGGGTGGAGTCTAAGTTTGATTTATGTGTAGAGATATATAGTAAGATAAGAAGAGAGAATAATGCTAACATCTATGAGTCTTCTCTTAATCAGGGTGTGAGTGGTAGTTTGTGTGACTACTTGTAAAGAGTGGGAGGTGACATGAATAGCTATGAACTTGGGAAATCACTATCTAATGACCTTGACTTGGGTATATGCCTCCACCAATATTAGTCAACACCCTTAGTAGCACAAAAAATTTACCACTTATAGGGCCAATTAAGGTTAAAAATTGGAAGAAGTGAACTTTTGAAACCCTACAAAATTCAAAAAAAATTCATGAAACCAATTGTTTTCAACCTACAAAATAAATCATTTTCAACCAAAATGGAGAAATGAGCAAGGGTTTTTTTTACCCTATAGATACAAAAAGAAATTATATTTTATGGATTTATATGTCTTTTGTACATATTTTTATTGATTGTGTATTATACAATAGGGTACAAGGAAATATTTTTGTAAACTTTAAAAAATTAAAAATTATTGTTTTTTTTCAAATGAAATGCTAGTCATTATTTCTCAAGCCTTTAAGACTCAATGAAAATATTTATTTGAATCAATTATGCTCCATTGATAGGTTTGAGTGTTGGATTCACTGAAATTCAGGAAGGAATATACTATTCATGCCTCTAATACCATGTTGAAGCAACCAAGACTTGAAGGAAAATTATGATATCTTTTAGAAGTGAAAAATAGGCACAAAAGGTAAGTCGATCAATAAAATTGAGAGTGTTCAAATGTATAATTCTCAAGCTTGCATATAAAGACAAGGAAGAGGAGGTAGGAAGGTATCATTGAATATCTAAATACCCCTCCAAATGTTCAACACATGTTAGCTCATATGAAAACTATGAGAGAATGTGTAAGTGTCCATGAGTTAGGTGTCTCAAGAGGTGAACACTTGTATCTCAACCACATGAAGTGAGATAAAAACTAAAACTTCCCTATGTGAATATGTAACAAGCATGAATGGGTCTATCTAGACAGATTCATATGCTAACTAGTTTGATAATGATCTTATTCACACCAACATAGATCTTATTAGTAATATTAAACTTAACCTTCTCCAAGAGTTAAAAAACACTACCTAACTTTCCTTCAATTCTCACTAATAAATTAATTCCTAGAATACAAGATATCTAACCATGGTTAAAATCTAAATTATATTAGGATACACATAAACTAATAATTCAAAGAATCAATTTTATAGCTAAATGTTTCCACCCACATGGTCAAATATTTTCAAATCAAACACAAAAAAAAATATTTCTAAGTTAAATAAATCCCTCTATAAATTTCCATATAAGGCTTCTGATAAATACATATTTAACTTAAGTATTGTTTTTGTAATAATATTAAGAAAATGATTTTTTCCAAAGCATCTAAAATTACTTATTTTTGTCAAAATATAACTCCTTACATATTCAAATGATTCAAAGTATTTCAAAAAAAACTTAATGTTCATTTTGACACATATTAATATACCTATGCATGCTAAGATAACATAAAAATTACTCATAGATCATAATAACTCATTTCCATGTAAATAACACAAGTCATGTCCAATTACACTAATTGAGTTAGATGACTAAACACACACAACACAAGTCTATCTCAATATTGATTTACAAATATCTCTTGTGCATGTAAAATCACATCACCCTTATCAATCATTAAATATTTAAATAATAGTATAATATGCAATGAGTACCCTCACACAAGGCACAAGGCACAATACAACATGTAGAAATTGATTTAGTCTAATATCTCTGCATAATTTAATAATCCCTAATAACTATCATAATAAGGATAATATATAAGGGAACATTATTAAACCATATCTACTCATTGGTAAATTGATAGCACTACATCACTAAAATTAATGCGAATGACAATATTTCTAACATTTTATTTCATAATTTAGAAACAATAAAGTTAAAAATATCACAAAATAGCTCAAATAATAAAATAATATCACGTGTCTTATAACCAAATAATAACATGTTGTCTTGATATATGATCACAAAAAAATATAAAATGGGTCATAATGTAATCAATTACAATTTTTTTAGGAAAGATAAAGTTGTAATGCTTATTGGCATTACAAAAAAAAAAAGTGTTGTTTATAAGTGTTGTTTGAGATTCTCATAGGAATGTTGTTGTTTAGGTGTCAATGAGAATGGTTTTGGGGAATGTATAATTTAGTTGAGTGACCAATAAATATGTGATAAGGAAATAATGAACCTATGTTAGAATTTGGAAAATACAATATAATTGTGTAAGCCAATGAGATTCAATAGTGTTGGTCAATCCCATATTGCTTAAATATTTTCAAGATATATGTAAGTATATTATATTAATTAATTATGTATCCAAAGTATTATATTTACATAGTTCCAAAGTGTATTAGTTGATATTTCTTATGTCTTATTTCTATGTAATATATTAGGTACACAAAAGATGTACTCCATATTTTCTTCCCAAGTCTTATTGTAGATGATGATATCACCCAAGTATATGATGGTGAAGTAGTTAGTGAAGTATTGAGGGATTTCATTCATCATATTCAAGAATGTGGCTAGAGAATTGGTTAAGGTAAAGAGAATAACCATCCATCAATATAGTCCTTCCTAAGTTTTTAAAGCGGTTTTATGATGATATCCTAATTTGAGGTTGATCTTGGTGAAGTATTGTGCACCTCAATGCTAGTGGATAAATTCATTGATATATAATGAAGGAAAATTTTCTTATTCAATTTTATGATTGTGGTATTGTACTTGCAACAACAAATTTGAATATTCTAAATTTGAATTTGATTGATTTATCCCCTTCGTCTTTCCTACCTAGATTTAAGTATGTACACATTTGTATAATTTATTGTCTTGTGATAGAATAAAATACATTCATTTTCATTAATTTTAGATAACACACATTTGAATATAGGTTATGATAGAAGCATTTATAAGGTCAATGAATTGAAAAAAAAATGTATTTTATTTTTAGAAAAGATTAAAAAATATTATTTCTAGGTGA